>VXBP01007997.1:0-673541 GCA_013400115.1 Rhinopomastus cyanomelas | reverse complement strand
CCATGTTGGATGGCATCTATTTCTGATTGTGTCTTTCTAGCAAGTAGATCTCTAACCTGCGAATGGCTTCACCTGTATCCTCCTGCAAGCACTATTCTTTCTGGTTACCAAAATGCACTGGAAACTAACTGTTGACTTTAGCAAGTGATCGCATAAGGAAAAGTCCCACCAATTACTGGATTGCTAACAGTATTTTACACTGCACTGCATCAGAAATACAGTGACTTTGCAGTAGAACTCCTGGTATAGTGGTTTTCATTTAGTTAAACCAAGGTGAAGCTGGTGATCTTATCTATATGATCTCCAAAGAAAGGTGGGTAGTATGTAACTTCAGATGCCTTTTGAGTTCACAGAATCACAGAATCATTCTGATTGGAAAAGATCTCTGGGATCATTGAGTTCAACTGTCTACCCTACCTTACCAGTTCACCCCTAAACCATATCCCCCATTATCACATCTAAGTGTCTTTTAAACTCACCCAGAGATGGTGACTCAACCACCACCCTGGGCAGCCCATTCCCATGCCTGACCACTCTTTCCATGAAGAATTTTTTCCTAATGTCCAATCTAAACCTGCCCTGTTGGAGCTTGAAACCATTCCCTCTTGTTCTATGACTAAGTGCTTGTGAGAAGAGACCAGCACCAACCTCTCCACAATGTCCTTTCAGGTGGTTGTAGAGCGTGATGAGGTCTCCTCTCAGCCTCCTCTTCTTCAAACTGAAATGCCGAAGCTCTTTCAGCCTTTCCTCATAAGATTTATTCTCCAGGCCCTTCACCAGCTTAGTTGCCCTTCTCCTGTACCTGCTCCAGCACCTCCACATCTCTCTTGTATTGAGGTGCCCAAAGCTGGACACAACACTCAAGATGGGGCCTCACTAGTTCCAAGTACAGGGGGATGATAACCTCCCTACTCCTGCTGGCCACACTATTTCTAATACAAGCCAGGATGCCATTTGCCTTCCTGGCCACCTGGGCACAGTGCTGGTTCATCTTCCTGTCAATTAGAACCCCCAGGTCCCTCTCTGCCAGAGGGCTCTCCAACAACACCTCCACAAGCCTGTGGCGTTGAATGGGGTTATGTGGCCCAAGTGCAGGACTTGGCCTTATTGACGCTCATGCCATTACGTTGGCCCATTGCTCCCATCTATCCAAGTGTCTCTGAAGAGCCTCCCTACCCTCTGGCAGATGAACACTCCCACCTAACGATGTCATCTGCAAACTTACTAATGATACACTCCATGTCAGGTCATATCATACTACTGTGTTAGGTCATATCAATAAATATTATCTGGAAACATATCAGTTATCGGGACATAGCTGACTGTAACTGCTTAAACACCAGCAACAGGACATTAAACTGATTTCTAATTAGAGAAGTTTGCTACTTGTAAAGAATTTGCCCAGAGAATGCAGGCTTCTGAATGAATTCTGACTTCTTGTTGGAACCTGACAGTAAGTCACAACAAATAGTAAGGGGTGGTACAAAATTCTCTAGATATTTGAGTTTTGCTAACAATGATTTATAATTTAATCTTATAATTTTAATGAAAGCAATAAAATATATTTAATTTTTAAAAACCTAATGATAAGACATTAGATTTTATTAGGATCCAGTGACAGCTGTTGCGAATGTTTGTGACCTAATGAAACGATAGCTTTTCTGTTACCTATTAATAACCTCTGCTCCTGTTATTAGGCTTGTTTTTTTTTTTTGTTTTGTAACATGGAAAAGAAAATTAGTTCTCTTATTTCACTCTGTAGCTAGAATCCTTCTTGAAAAAAGTGGTGAATAGTGCCTGATAAATTCATTCAGATTTGTAACATACAGAAAGAGTTTCTCTGACAAGAGAATAAATAATTTTGTGTTGAGAAAAGAGGCAGTAGAGTGAGACTGACTTTAAAATAGAGCAAGACTGTGACTACAATTATACTCAATTTTCAATATTGACTTTGAGAATGCAGATATTCAAAGGAAGACACCAGGCACAAATAATTTGTTGCTGAGAGTTTAACTTAAAGTGTAAGCAAAACCAAAAAAGCATAGACAAACATTAGTTTAATCCAGAATGGCATAACGTACGCGGTAGAAAGTACAGCAGAGAGCTGACTGGGGTTTTATTGTGGAGATCTCACTGGCATCCTTTCGATGGGAATGCAGGTACATAACCATCACTTTCTCAGCATCTGGTTATATAATTCTCAGTGTGTAGTTACGTAATTCTCCTCTTGCTGTTGTTAGGTATGCACAACCCTCATACCCCTTTAGCATTTTATTTTGTTTAAGAACACTGCAGTTCCACATCAATCTTCCCTGTATTTCCTTTGGGAACAGAAGCAAGGGCATTATTTCCATGTTAAGAGAGATGTTAGTTGACTTCTCAACATAAACATGGTTATATATGGAAGCAGAACAAGGTTTAGGACTTAGATTTCCACTTTCACCTCTATAGCCTGTAGTATATTTAATTTGAATTCTTTGTCCTTAAAGAAGTAATATTAAATGAAATCTTGAATGTTTGCAGATGATACTTCTACACCAACTACCCTTAAAATCAACTTTAACTCTCAATTAAATAAAGTAACTGATTAAGAACAGTTTAGGAAATCAAAGCAGTGGATTTGCTGGTAAACCAGAGACTTAGTTTGCAATTTTTCTGTTAGGTTTCAGAGACTAAACTAGAAGGGACAGCATTATACCCAACTTGAAGAAGAACTGAAGAACTAGGGCTGGATGTTTGAATATCTGTGTTCTGAAGACAGATGAGACTCTTGACATCCCTATTGTCTGTGCATAGTTATTGGTCATTTAAAAACACTTCTGTCACATCCAGTATTCAATTAATCTTCAGTAGACCCATGCTTAGAGAATGTTCCCAGTTGCTACAAAATTCTTCCCAGAAATTATACTGAACTTCTTTTAGCATTCTTCCTTTCTGTGAATAGCTGTCATTCATTAAATTACTATTCTTTATGTGGAGCATTTATGCCGCTTGGTATAAATTCTCCCAGGGGCTTTTTGTTACATCCAGCCACTACAGGAGGGGACCTTTCAGTGAGTCTGAAATGCAAACTTGGCACAGCTTAGCTACTTTTCTTAGACTGCTAATGCCAATCTTCATGAATGGATCCCTCAAAATCATACACCACTGGCACTACATGCAGAGTCTCTTTGCACTGTTACATAGCCTTCTAAGAGCCAGAATTCAGTGCTTATGGTTTTTTTATTAGGGTTTTATTTTTTGAAACTTTTGATGAAAAAGGCTTTTCCGCAGGCCAGTCTCAATTTGAATTCCAAAAAAAGGAAAAGATTTTGGCACAGAGAATGGTGTTGTAAAAATTAAATCAGCATGTGGCCTCAGATCCTGTGATTTGCTGCTATTAAGATAAAAGTTGACAGCTGTGCTCAACTTTTACCTCTAGAAGACTTCTCCTGCTTAGAGTATACTTGGTCAAATGTTAAAACACCTATTTCTGGTTTAACTTTTACTAAGGAACATTTGCAGTATTTATAAAGAACTTATCTGTTAAGAAGGAATTCTAAGAACTATTTTAAATAGTTTCTGAAGGACACTGAGAAGCCACTCTTCTCCTTTAATACAATACAAATAAAAAGCATGTTCGTATTCCATATAGTAAAATTGTATTCTTACAACCACTACAGTTTAATGTGTAAAAAGTTATGGTATATACTGTGACGGTGATTAAAGCATTAATTTTTTTATATAAAGCTGTTTCTTCAGTGCTTTAGAAGACAGAAATTGTTACCACAAGTGTTTTATCGTAGAATCATAGAATCATTAGGGATTGGAAGGGACCTCAAAAGATCATCCAGCTGTCTTTAGGGATACTGGACTCTGTGAACAGAACCAGTTCACAGCCCTAAATAAAGTGTGAAACTAGGCGGTGGCAGGGGGGAGGTGGGGGTGTTAAATACACCTTTGTATGTATTTATCAGTTTTAGGTGCAACATGAAATGTTCTGATGTGGGTCGTAGTCAACAGTGTACAGCGCCTGGTATTTGACAAGAACTATGGAGGTCCTCTGGGCTGTAAAGGTAGACATGTAAAACGCAGAACACATCATCATAGCTGTAGAGTTATATTTTGTGCATGAAAGGATAAGGCCTCCAGTTGCCAGTAAAGGGGCAAGGTGCTGTGAGGAAAGGAGGTGACATATCCTAATGCTGTTGCTTAGAGAAATGAGAGTGAGATACTGTAAACGGTAATGGTTTTTTTTGTAGACACCTTCACAATCCATAGAGAAAACCTTCCAAAGTTACTGCAGAAGTATTCAGTGGAGGATAAATGCAGCACATCTTGAAGAGTGATGCTATTGTTTAAAATCTTATTAACTCCCATGAGCTCCCTATCCTTGTACCAGAATCCCTGTGCCCTGTACTGCCCGCCAGAGCTGCAGGCAGAAACTTCTGGTTCAAAATCAGAAAAGAAATGGGGATGCAAAGACTTCAATTAACCTTGGCAGTACAGTCCCCCTAATATATGTGTCACCAGAAAGTAAGTTCAAATAAATTTGTGAAAGAAGGAACATATTTCTGGCATTCCAAAGAAAAAGTTCAGATTGAGTCTGAAGCAAATGTTCTTGTCCATGTCCCTGAGGTTTGAATGGGCATAAACAGAGCAATCATCTTTCTTTCACGTGCCTTCACATGCTTTTGCTACGGTGCGTGATTGTGGCTTTGAAAAAAGAAATATTTCAGGCTTACAAAATAACATATAAGCACCAAAATACGCTGTTTGGGTTTATTAAGGGAGCAGTTTGTAACAGGCAAAGCATAGTACTTTGTTTCTAGAACTGATTTTTTTTTTAAAAGCATTTAATAGGGCAGTTTCCATGGCAACGTGAACTGAACAGATTGTTCATTGACTTCAGTACATTTCTATTAAAGATCTTTTCTCTATAGTTAGACCTGTCTCTTTTCTCTTCCATCTCTTTGGATGCTTACTCATGATATCTTTGCAGACCTCCTTAAACTAGATTGCCCTGCATCTTTCTGTGCTCTTTAACAAAAACAAACGTTGAGGAGAAAGTTTCACAATCATTTTGGGTTTTCTAGAGTCCATTTTCTTTGCCATCACATACTCCTTTTTCCACCAGTTTCCCTGCAGAACAAGACTCTAATACAAGTTGATAACGCTGCCTGCCAGCAAAAGGGACACTGCAGCTCTGACACAGGAATTCAGCATTAAAAAGCCAGGTGACTTATGGAATCTCTTGGTTTTTTTACTAAGACCTGTATTGTTAACGCTGCACAGCATATACGCAATGATGTATATGTGCAAGTAGACCAGGAGCACATGACTAATATGGTCCTTCCTAGATCTGGCCCTGCTAATAATTTATTCAATGTTTATCTAATTTTGAAAGGTAGCTGTAGAAGTCACAATGCAAATATCTTCTGTTAATGGAGATGTGCAGTTTCCTCTTAGTTGTATTGGATTATCAGCCCCTAGAGTACTGTGTTTGAAGGGTTAAGCAAATTACCTGAATTGAATTTTGATGTAGAGAAAATGGAGTCAACACACAGTGACAACTTATAGGAAACTTTATAAATGGAGGAAAATTGTCTTCAGTTTAATTTGCAAAGCTTTAGTTAAAGAAGGCTTTCAATTTGCCATTGCCCATTATTTTTAGGAATATTTGTGTTCTGCTTCTGCATTGAAAAGACTTTCACAACCTTTTCATTGTCTCCCCAGAATATTTAAGTTTCAAGCTATGATAGTCAGACAAGCCAGAAATACTTTTATCATCTGGGTAGTGATGGAGTCTGTTTTTCATCAGTTCACTAAAAGCTTTTCTTCTGTTACTTAAAGCCTAGATCTGTGTGTGCTCTGGGTGGAAAATGACAGCGAGCCATAAGAATTGTCACTACATGGCAACAACTTTTAATCAAGAGCTGGTTTCCTCTCGTTAGAATGAGAGTAAGCCACTTTGAGGGCTTTTTTCCCTCCACTTCATTCTGGTTTTGCTTGTTGCTTTTTGAGTGAGCTGTCACATTTTCTAATTATAAAACATTGCGCACTTGCAGTGTAGAGATTGGGTTTTGCAGTCGTCTTGATTCAATAGATTGCTTGTCACTGCTGAACAGAAAACCTTTTATTATCTTTCAGTCCTTTTTACATCTACTTGTACTAGGTCTTTGATGCACTGTAGTTGGGGGTGGGGAAGGGAATCTTTCCTTTGCATGTGCTGTTGGATAAGTATGTGCAGTCTGACACTGGAGGGACATGGAAATGCCTCAGTTAGGAACTGGAAACTTCCTTTCAGACACAATAATATGCTTCCATGTTTCATGCATGTTCAGTGTTCCCTGATCTAAATAATAGAGGAAACTAAGTACATTTTTAAGGTCTTACATGAGGTTTATTTAGAATTCCGAAAACATGGAAATTATCAGTCCTATGAGTACATGTTCGACCTACAGTCACCCGACTGTATATTTTAACTTTTTCTGTAATTAGGCTAAATAGTCTTCAGGATAGCTAAGGTTCTCTTAAGTCTGATTTTTTTCACAAGGAAATAACTGGATGCTCTTTTCTTCTGCAACTCCTTGATAGGATTCACTGATGCCAATTTTTCAAGACTCCCTTTTGGCCTGAATGCACTTGAAATAAGGCAAATGGTACGTTTCTAATTAAAACTCCAATTCTGAAAGATAAAATTTGTCTGATCTCTGCAAATAAGCTGCGTTTTATTGACAGACTTGCAAAGCTGAGAAATTGAATGGCAGAGTATAAATGAATAAAGCGAGCAGTGAAAAGCTGTATCACACTTGAGAGCATTCCAGCAGCAAAAGACAATCCTTATTAATCCAGACACTAGTCACAACAGCAAGTTCTGCAAACTGAAAAGATTCTATAAAAGCACGAGTCTGCCCTCAGAAGCTATGTTGTTTCTCCCAAGAATGGATGGCCCAAAATATGCTTCTAGTGTCTTATGAGAGTGAAAATACCTGAAACTTATAGGTTTACTGTGCATTTGTTTGTCAAT
Source organism: Rhinopomastus cyanomelas (assembly GCA_013400115.1). Taxonomy (NCBI): domain Eukaryota; kingdom Metazoa; phylum Chordata; class Aves; order Bucerotiformes; family Rhinopomastidae; genus Rhinopomastus; species Rhinopomastus cyanomelas. The sequence goes on along the minus strand of VXBP01007997.1, from coordinate 666,532 downwards.
AAACTAATGAGTGACAGAATCATTACTCCAGACAAAGCTGTAGAGATTGCTACCACATGAAACTTTAGCTGCTTCTTCCAGAAGATGTTCTCAATGAGAGGTATTGTCTGCTTTGATTTTTAATTGTTGGAAGAATTTATTTTGGGCACTTATAGCCTACATTATTCCTTCTGTATACACATGAGTTTAGAGCTATGGATCTGAGAAAGAACAGAAAAGTAGCTATTAGTGATTTAGAAGAGGAAAAATGGGTTTTTAAAGTGCTTATTTCCCTCCTGCCTCTCAGCGCTGTAGAGACTTAATGATTACAAGTGTTCTACTTCTTCAAGTACTCATGCATAGCCAGTAGAAAACAATCAGCTTGCTTTTAATTTAGTTACATGAATGTAATTGAACTTTCATTTATAAAATGAACAATTTTAATTTATAAAGATCAGTCTTTTTTTGAGTTATTTGTAATTCAGTTTCTTCTGCATACTCCTCTAGAAAAGCCAGATCTTAGCCTGTGTTAGTGCCGCTTTGTGCTTTTTCAACAATTACTACCAAGTGTTTCTTGAAGCACTTTGCAGCATTTTGGAGTACTCCTAGATAGTAGCTGGGACCACACCACTCATTATCCTTCTTCCTGCCTGCCATTAAGAGGGGTTATTCTGGAAGAAGTAGTGCACATCTGAAGAACTCTGCTATTTCTCTGTTGGCTTAGTTTACACTGGAGATTTTCCTGGCTCCTTGCAAGAATGAGAAAATACAAAGGTATCTGTGTAGGTCCATTTCATCTGTGCCAAGTGATACTCTTCCCCAGCTGTGACTTTGTCTTCAGTACATGCTGTGTACCAATCTAACCTCCAACTCCTCTTGTTCAGTGACTACCAAGATGTTCTGCTAAAATTCAGCCATTTTTAGCTGCTCAGCTGTGTAAGGTTGCTTAGAAACAAGCCTTCTCATCCCCCACATTCTCATGACAGATTTCCTATGCAATAACATCACTGCATGACACATTTGTATCCAGACACACATTTCTTTTCTACTTGAGATTTTCTGAGTAAAGGTTGCTGGTGCTTCATGCAATTCGTAAACAGCATGCGGTAAACCACTGGAGTATTAAATCACTGCCACAGTCCAAATGAGCTCAAGTTTCAAGTGTGAGCAGTTCCTCACTCCTGGATTTAGTTTTAGCTAGATGGTATTATGACTCCATGGTTATGTCCACTCCCTTCTTTGCTTCTCTATCTAATGCTTACCTTCTTTCTCCTTTATATTTGTATAATGCATCTCATATCAACTGGGTATGAAGACAGTGAAATTATAAAATTTCACTAAGTATCAAAGATACCAACTTGCAGTTGAGGGGAATCATTCAGTCACTTCATATTTATCTATCTAGCTCTTTGAAGGGGTTTGGCACTTGTTTTACTCCATTTCTTCTTCTCTGTTTTCTAGCAGTGTTGCACTCATTCCAGAACAGCAATGTGTTGGTCTGGCTTAATAATGAGAGGGTAGCCATCACATCTGGCAGGATCAATAGTCACTAGTGACAAAGACAGTAATGCACATCGTAGTCTTTTTGTTCAGTCTCATCCAAGAGCCATATGTAATATCATTCAAAACTACACTCGGTTCTTTGTGGGCTTTGCAAAGTATCATCAGTGAATCATATATTTTGAAATTATGAATTAGTATAATTTTGATATTTCTCTTCTGTGAACTTGGTTTTGTAACTATAAATCTTAAGCTTATTATTTGAACAGCATTTAAAACATTATGAACCAGGGGTATAATTGTTTGTGTTCATACTCTGCAAAGAGCACATAGTTGGAATGTAATTAAAATGCAAAATTTAACATCAATAAACTGCAAACATGATTAAAATGTACATTCTCCCTTATAGAGCATAAAGGTTGAAACCTTGCAATAAAAATGTCAAGACAAAGATGATGAGAAATTTCAGAGTTTTTTGGGGAACAGATTTTTAAGAAGGATTCATGAAGGAACAGGATTCAACATTGATTTGGAGACAGAAGCAAGCTGCCTGCTTGAAAAAAGCCAAACTGAAATAACTGAGCCAAAAAATCCCAGTAAAAGGGTCATAACAGAAATGAATAGGACTAGAACACAGAGCATGTTGCAGGTGAGGACAAAGTGTTGCACCGAATACTGTGGAAATAAAACCAGGAATGAATAGGTGATTCACATGAAAATTTGGTTTTGATGGTCTGTGATTTCTGTTACTAACTTTAACATTTAACCTAATGAGGAAAAAGAGAACATTAGCACCTACATTTACTTGAATTATCACAAACAGAAAGCATTATTTTGCCAAGCTGCTCAGGAATCCAGAGAAGTGTTAGTATTATTTGTGAGGACAATTCAAGTAGAGTCATGCAAAAGTGGAAGGCAGAAGGTGAAACATACAAGAGCACCAGCCCTAAATGTGGCCGTGCGATAGGCAGATGGCTTAAAATATTCTTTCGCTTGTAAGTAATTCCTCTAATGCTTATGCACAGTGCAGTTAACAAGACCACTGTTCGTGCTTAGGAAAGTATCAGAGGCACAGGAACCACTCGTGTCTTGGTTTGTGCCCAGTGCTGTCACTGGCTCAGTTCCTTAATCATGTTAGTGGACTTTTGTTAGACTCTCTTGCATAGGTCCATGTGTTGTACTGGTGGCCCCAGAATGGGAGGCCGTACTCCAGATGTGGCTTACCAGGTAAATTTTCCTAAATTTCCACCACCTTGTTCAGACAAATTGTCCACCACAGTATGTACACAAACTGGGAAGCTCTCTAGAGAGAGTGCATATATACATAAGAGTGCATGTTACCTGGTCTTCAAGGTCAAATTCTGTATAACCAATGTCTTCTGAATCCAGTATCAGATTGTAGTCAAGTTCATTTGGCCCTACAATAGGAGATAAAACGAGATTTCAGAAACTGATTGGAAATTTTCACTCTATGGTGGAACACGAAAACGTTTCCAATTGACTGTATGTATGCAAAACTTGTGATTCCAGGGGATCTTTCAGGTGTGTTAGAGTACACATTAGCAAAGCCTTCACAGCACCCATGAAAGCCAACATACATCTTAGTAAGGAAGGGTCACACTAAATGCTGAATTCTTTCTGCAAGATTGCAAATTTATTAGGCAGGGTGTTCTGTGTTTGGCAAAACTGTACAATAGCCACAGGGATCGTGGTTTGGGGGAGAATCCAAACCATGTTTAGGAGAGAGGCAATGCTGACCAGTTGGTGATTAGCAGATGTGGAACCAAAGCAGAAAGCTTCCAGCAGCAACAGTCCCTGCTCCTATCTTACCCTACCCCTTTCCAAAGCAACAGTGTAGCTCTGCTCGTGTCACCATCATCCTCTGGCAGGAGCAGCAAATCATGAAGCTTTTTGCACTTGGGATGACAAAATTCAGTTGCCAAGAAGCCTTATCTGGCTGAAGTGTTGAAGTTGTAGGATAACAGAAATTTGGCTTCGTATTTCAAGAAGTCGTGTAGCAGGGTAGTCATTGCTAAACCAGCATGGGAGGATAATCCATTAATCATTTCTCCTTAAAAATGTAGGAAGACTGTAGTATGGACATCATATGTGTTCTGGCACTGTCCCTCTATTCAGATTATCTCACTCCTGGGCAACTAGAAAGGAAGCAGTGTGCTGTGCCCTCCAGATGGTACAACCAAATCTTGCACATACTCAACACACATTAAATAGTCAACAGGTGTGTGACTATGGGGTTATTTTTCTCAAAGAATTTTCTCTCCTATCCTGCCACAAAAGAACCCTGATAAGGAAGAGAATACAATTCACTCCTTCCCAGGTTACAGGTGTCTCTACCTGGTATGATGTTCCTGCATGTACTGGCATTGAGGTTACACAGTTTTAAGACTACTGCTGATCTAGAGTTGTTTTCACACCTTTAGAGATGTTTGTATGGCTTCAGTTTGTGCCAGATGCATTTACATGCTGCCTGCTGCCTTTGTTTGCTTTTTAAAGTTTGCAAAGGAATAACCTACATAGATGAACTAAACATCACTAAGAGAACAGAGGAACTGGGTTACTAAAATCTAACTGCTTGCTAGAGGTGATGATTCCAGGGAGTCTTAGTTTCTAATCCAAACTACAATCACTGCCATATCTGTCTTTGAACTAGGTATTTTACCAGAATGTAAGACCTGTGTCTTACACCATCTCCTGGTGGGTTTGTGGGGGTTTTTTTTCTCTCCTTAATGTTCATATGTGCTTTATTAGATTGCTATATAAAGCAAAGGATTCTACTCTTGCTGCTGTAGAATGTATATATGAATCATATTCTCTGGCATATAGACTTCATGGTCTTCTAAAAATACCTGTCCATAAAGTATATATTCAACCGCAAAGGTTTACGACTGCTGAGACAATCTTCTTTCTTATTATTTCTCTTATTTCTTCCACAGCTGACGTCTCTTAACGTTGTGTTATAGTTGATAATATTTAACTGATCCTCAGTTGTCATTGACACTGGCTTACCTTGACACATCAACCCTTTTAAAGTCACTTGTGTGCAAGTACTTAACTCACTTAACTACCAAAAGTAGTACGTAACCTTAGCCTGAAATGTGACTGTGCAATATGATGGATGCTGCAAACTTAAATGTAAAGGTCAGCCTAAAAATGAATACTCATGCATAATGTGTCTTAAGTGATAAAATTCATAAGGATTATACAATTTTAATATGGTCAAGCATCTTAAGGCCTCTTCTCTTGAACTAGGACACCAATTTCCTTGGGGAAGCACATCTCCTTTCCAGGGTATATGCAAGGAAGGTCAGGAACACGGAAAATGTGTCCCTTTTCTTGATTCAGTGAAAACTAGCAAAACTTATAACTGTGTTTAACTTACAAACTGTAAATGCTACGTAGATGTAACAAAATATAGGAGGTTTCACATCAATATGAGAAGGAACTTCTTCACGGTGAGGGTGACAGAGCACTGGAACAGGCTGCCCAGAGTGTGGGGGTGGAGTCGCCTTCTCTGGAGGCGTTTAAAATCTGCCTGGAGATGTTCCTGTGCGACTTGGTCTAGGTGATCTTGCTCTGACAGGGGGATTGGACTGGGTGATTTTTTTCAAGGTTCCTTCCAATCCCTGATGTTCTGTAAAAACATCTGTGACTGAATAGGATACAGACATCTCTGCTCTTTGCTAATTGCCTGAAGACTAATCTGCCAAAACTTACTTTAATCAAGCAGGACAAGATAAAGTAAGGGGCAGTGGGGTGTGTGTTGGTTACGAGTACTTGTGATATCGCTGGTACAATACGAGTGAAGGGTTTGCTATCCTGCAGTCCAGTTTATTGTTGGAGGGCGCATATTTTGCCGAGTTTGGACAAAATCTTGCTAAAACAGATCTCAGGGAGGACAACAGATTCACTAACTAATTGCTCGTATGTGTGGTAGCAGAAGCATGCCAGATAGCCACTTCGCAAGGTGCTGCGAGTCAGTAATCCTTGTGGTAGACAAAGCTAGTGACCGGGACAAAGCCGAGATGAGAGTGTTAAAAGTGGATAGTTCAAAACTCGGCTCAGGTTTTCTAAGCCCAAGTTTCAATCAGCAGCATTTTATGCAAAGCTTGTGGCAACGATAAGATAACAAAGAAGGATCACCAAATGTTGGTTTAAGGAAAAGAGGAGGATTGGTTAAAACATTTGGAAGCAAACATGCCCTACTGCTTTTGGTGAGACTGCAGGCTGCTCGTCTTCTACTCTGGCTACAGATCAGCTGGTCAGAACAAAATTTTTGCCTTTTCTAAATTGCCTTGTGAAAACCAAGGAAAACTCTGGGTTATAAAAAAATTAATACTTGTTTACCATTAGGAGGAAGGTCTTAGTCTGAATAATCCCAATTCCTTGTGAAGGGACGCCCCTTTCCACCAGATAATCTCTGCTCTTGGTTAATTTAGAGCCTTTGTGTGCTTATATGACCCTACTGCAAAGAATCTCAGTAACTCTACAAATTTCAGAAGATAGAAATACATTTCAGCAGTTAAAATATCTAAAGCACTAAGAAATGCATGAAAGCTGTGCTCCCATGAAGAAAAAGCTTACAAGCACTTGATTTGAAAAGGTACTTTTATGGCTTAGAATGTGTGTCCTCAATTCCACTGCACACATAAAGCTGAGATAAGACAAACCTTGCTCTTTTCTTGTGCCCTGTGTTTTACTCAGGGGGAAAAAACAGAGGATTTTATTAGGCACAGCACCACACAATTAAAAGAAGTTGGTTGAAAGTTTTTATTAAATCCCTGTTAACTGAATAATCAGCTCTCCAGGGAGGAGCAGGCTGCAACTCTAGCAAATCAGCTAGAATACATCAGTCTTTCGCTAGGCTTTCTATCTTGACATTGAAGGCATCTTTCACAACTATTTGTCTTGCTAGGAACTCAAGAGGATCCAATGACATAGCACTAAGGGACAAGCTGAATTAATGAGCATCTGCAGTCGTACAGTTTTCCTGACAGTCGCAGAGAATTAACTCCGCTGTTGCGCAGGGGGCGGGGTGTGCTCAGGGCTGTGCTCAGTTGCTTCCATCACCATGAGGCTGTACTTTTACAGTTTATTTTGTACTTTATGCATGGTTTGTGCCTACGTTGAGCTGCATGGGATTGGTCATGCAAAGCTGTGCGGGTATGGCTGGTGTGGGTGGGCGTGAGATTCTTACCACAGAAATGCACCTGATAACCCCATCATAGCCATAAATGTTTCTGGTCTTATCAAACATTTCAGTGTTCTGGGCCTGGAGATGTGTGGCTTTCTCTGAAAGTGTGTTCAAACTTAAGTTTGACTAATACAAACTTCCAGCATTCTTCTTCCCAGTTCACTAAATTGATTGATGCAATGAAACTAAGTTGTACTGATCTGTCTAAATTGATCTGTAGTTGATTTAACTTCCTGTAACAAGGTAGCTAAACCCCATGAGGTGAGCTAATTGAGTCTGCTCCTTGGCAAATCAGCTAATGCATTTCCAATCCTTGCTTAGATCCATTACTTATTTAAAATCCTGGTAACAATTCTGTTCTGTATGGTTCATTTGGCTCAGATATGCCCCTGTTAATCTATTAATGAATATTGTATTTGCACCATTCAACACTGACCATTACAAACACAATCCAAGACTAATCTGTAAATCATGTTGCTTATCTGAACACACTGAAGCTCAATAAAATAATGTCTTTTTGGGGACATACTCTGAAGCACCATCTAATAAATCAGTTAATACAAGTACTTTGTCAAGACACCTGCTTGCAAGATAATTTTAAAGTAGAATATAATAGAAATAATTTACTGAAGGACTGATTAGCATTTGAATGATTACATTTTAATTTCAGTCTCAGTAAGATGCTTCTAACAAATTTTATTGCATACTTACCCTGAGTTTTATGACAGGTTGTTGCTCTTAGCAACCGTCTTAGCATGCCATAGAAAGCAACAATGATGAGATTGTACTTTAAAGTATAGAAATACTCAGTTGTTTTCTTTCAGCACGTGTTGTGTTGTTACACAGTTGATTACGACTGGATTTTACAGGTATAATGTGTGATTTACATTGATGTAGAGGCATAAGTGTATTAGAAACACTATGCTCACATTAGCTACCAGAAACCAAAATCTTCTGTAATACGTAAGATAAAAAGGCAAAATAGTGAGACTGGGCCAGTGATGAAATTGCAGCCTCTAGAAATTAAATGTGATCTCACAGGATTGCTAAAAATCCTACTTCATATCTCCTTAGTATTATTGGTGCTCAGGTTAGGCACCAATTAGATGATTGTGGCATGGCTTTGGATAAAGCTCATGGCTCTTCAGTTTCTCTGGTAAGAAACTTATTAAGTAGATCTGGCATTAAAGGAACTGGCTGGAACTCATCCAGAATCACAACCAATCCATGCGCATTGTTTAGGTTTTGTCAATCTGTTCATTAGGGTTAGCACCTTTGTGCCACTTTCATCTTCCTGCTAGTCAGTACTTGGCTCATTTAATTAGAGAATCCACCGTAGCTGTCAATGCAAGGCTATATAGCAAGAATGCTGGTTTAGGTTTGGAATCAGTCTCTTGCTTCTAGGAATAAAGTTCATCACAAAAGATGCCAGTGTGCCACTTAACAGTGGAAGCAAGTAGTTTTCATTCTTGTGTGCATCTTATTAGAAGCTGACCAGTAGATACCTGCTTTTTTTAATGCACTTTTTATCATTTTCATAACCCACCTTATCCACCCCTGCATTGATAACACATCTTTATCTCATTTTGAACATTATTGAAATGGCCTTATTGGATGGGTTTTGGAGGCTAGCTAGGTTGGAACCTCCTTTCAGGTGTTCAGAATATTACCTTATCTTTCTGTCTGACGCAATGCTCTTTGCAAATGTCTTGCTAGTACAAAAATGTCATCCCTTCTATGTTCAAAAGACATAATAGATCTATTGCTGCTGGGAATTGGACTAGATAATCTTTTGTTGTCCCTTCCAATCCCTAATGTTCTGTGATTCCATGACTCTGTGATACTAGATTTCATTGTGCTTTATCAATTCTTTTCTCTTTCAAAGCCCCTCCGATGATTATTCATAATTAGAAGTCACTGAAGCTACTCTGTCCATCAATTTATGGCAGATAGACTTTCCCTTAAACAGAGCAGGGAGCAGATACAGCTTTCTCTGCTATACCTACACTAGTCTTGGTTTTAATAACGCTAGTAAATACTTCACATAGAATTTTGTGTGTATGCTGTTTCACCAGATTTATTACTTTATCTACCTACATATAACCTTCATGGTCTACTTGGCAGGCAGCCAGGGCTGCCATCTGTAAAAAAAGTAGTGAAGGTACCAAGGAACATTTTCCTGTTGCCCTCAAGCAAAATATTTCTGACAGATGCTATAGATTTTCAGTACTTTGATTTTTAGCTTCAATTCTTTTGCAGTTCTCTGTCCCTCAAAGGCTTTTTCTTTCTTTGAAGAACTTGAAGCCCCAGTAACCACAAATAATAAATATATTAAAGTCCCCAAATGCCTGACTTATATTCACACACAGTTTCTGAGTTATTACCCATTATTAGAGAGCAATTATGACCATTACTCTCATAGGACTGCTTTTCTGATGAACACTGAGGCATCATTCTGTAACTGAAACAACAACTGGAATTAACAATCTTGAAAAGTTTTTGTATCAGTAATATAATTATTTCATGGACTAACAGCAGTATTTTAAGGGGATCTTGTAGATAAGCAACATGTTAGGTAAGTTGTATGAGGTTTCCAGATGGAAAGAGAACTTATTTGCACTTTATTGTGCAAGTCTCAGAATCACAGAACATTAGGGATTGGAAGGGATCTCGAAAGATCATCTAGCCCAATCCCCCCACCACAGCAGGGTCAGTCAAGACTTCCTTATAGTGCACATATCCATAGCTGAGGAATAGGAAAAAATGATCCCACCAGTGTCAAGCACAGAGTAAATAATTGTGGTTCTTTCAAATCTTACGTTAACTTACCTACTGCAGCCTCTTTATTTGCAAATAGTTTATTGTCAACTGCTGCACTTATGTCAGAGAACACTTCTTCTTCATCTCTGTCTGCATCAAACTATTCAAAATAAAAAAAAAAAAAGGAAAAGTTGGCAGTCAGACACTGTTTACTACTTGGCTGAGCATCAATGTGTAACATGGCTTCTCACCCCAAGCATTCTTGGTAAGAACCTTTCTGTTTTCCTGGGCTCACAATTGCTTCAGGAACAATTTTCATTTCACTGAAATCTAAATTGAATTTTTGTAAACCCTTTGGCCTAATTTTTATAGCTTGTCAGAAACAGAAGCTACTATTAAACTGATTTCTCTCAGAAAATGAAGTTTTCAAATGAGGAAGTAAAACTAGTAATGTGTGTTACTTTTTCAGCCACTGGATGGTTGGAAAAATGGTGGCATATAGCCCAGAAATGGGATTGCTTTAGAGTCACTTTTCAGAGATTGGCACAGTTAACTATGTAATTTGCAAGTAAAACGTTTTCAGCAACTTCAGAATTGTCTGCAACAAATTTTTGTGACCTGCATGTGCATAGGATTTCTTCAAATAGTAGAGCAAAATTGTTAGGAAAATTGAAATAACTTGGAAAGTCCTCTGTTTTAACAGAAAAGGTTTTCTGTGCTTTGCACTAGCATAAAGTGTATTGGTTCAGTGATAAATTAACACTTTAAAATGGCAAATAATTTGTAGGTCTCTTTAGCTTGGAGAAGAGGACACTGAGGGGTGACCTCATTAATGTCTATAAATATGTGAAGGGTGGGTGTCAGGAGGATGGAGCCAGGCTCTGCTCTGTGGCATCTAATGATACAGCAAGGGGTAATGGGTGTGAGCTGGAATACAGCAGGTTCCACACGAATATGAGAAGGAACTTCTTCCCAGTGAGGGTGACAGAGCACTGGAAGGGCTGCCCAGGGGCATTGTGGAATCTCTTTCTCTGGAGATATTTAAAACCCACCTGGATATGTTCCTGTGTGACTTGGTCTAGGTGGTCCTGCAGGGGGATTGGACTAGATGATCTTTTGAGGTCCTTTCCAATCTCTAATGTACTGTGATTCTGTGATTGTTTTTTTTTACCAGTTTAAATTGTTTTAGTTTATTCTGCCTTTTGCCCAGATTCTAACTGTGTTTCTCCCAAGTCTTTTCTCAGCTCAGTGATTTTTCTTACTGTATTTTTCAAGCTTCATTAATTTAAATAATTTATTTAGGCTTTCTTTAGGGAAAAAGATGGACATTTTATCACTGTTGCTCTGGATTTTTTTTTTGTATTGTCTCAACTTGAGGCCAGATCCATTACTATGGAAAAAGGGAATACGGTAACCTCAGGTTAGAGGAACAACAAATAAGGGTCACATCAGATGGCTCTCACTCAGTGCAAGTTGCCAGGCAGGAATCACTACTTTCAATCAGTGTCTTCAGTGGAATATGTTTTAGGTATCAGAAAGAACCATGGGTCAAAAAGCATTACACTAGTGATTGCAAACTCATGACCTCTCTCTTCAAAGTCAAAGACTGTTGAGCACCTTTTCAGTGTCTCATCAGCACCTGCCTGTCTCACGATAGAATAACAAGCAGGGAAAAACCATGGAGAGAGAAGTTCAACCCCTACTATGAATTTTGCTGCAGAAGCTAACATTTATAGACATGAAGTTGTTTTCCAAATACCTAAGAATACAGCATGATATTTTATGAGTTAATTTTAGAATACTGAATTGCTTGTCTAACACCCACCGTTGCAAAATCAGTACCACTCTTCAGTATACCTTATGTCTCCAGCTTTTTTGTTACTGTTAATGAAATTTGCTTTCTTATGGAATTTTCCATCAGCACTGCAAGGTAAACTCAGAGGCAAATATTGGCCCAAAAATCATTATTTTGAGTGGCAGATATCAGACATCATTAAAAACAGGGGAAGAACATCAGAGGCAAAGAATGATTTTACAAACAGGGCCTGTGTGAATGAAGGATAATGGAAGCTTGTGGGAGGTCAGCATATACTAGAGAGGCAACTGTTGCAGAAAGCTTGCTGCCAACAAGCTTAACTCTCCACACCTGCTCAAGTGCTCAGATCTTGAATGGTGCTAGTCCTGATTTAAATCTTGAAGGTCTTAGCTCAGTCCTCAAATTCATATAGTTACCAGAGCTTTCTTCCAGATTCTTGAAATGGTGTTTGTGGCTCAGAACACGGAAGTTCATCCTGGGGTGCTGCACAGTTGTCCTTCTGTCTGCTAAGATATTTGTTCTTGAGGAGTTCTTTTGCCATTCAGTGTTTATGAAAGCTCAAAGCGTTATTATTTTGTATTTGTAAAGCAGGGGTTACATCTTCTGTCAAAACTGAGGCTTGTGGAAGGATAGGTCTGAAATGAGACTGGTTACTCTTGGGCAGTTTAACCATAAACAAAGAGCAGCTTTGGAATGTCCTTGTTCATATGAACAAGAGTGTTTGATCTCTGAATTCTTCTGCACTCATCTACCTCTGCAGCAGCACAGGGATATGCCTTCTCTGCCACTGCTCAACAACAAATGTGTGCATTTCATTAGATATGCTAGGGAAGGCTTGTTTAATATGATGTTTGTGGGCATGTGAAAAATGAAAATTATAATCAGATAGCATCTGATTGTTACTGTGAAGGTCACACAACACTTGGAGAGATGACAAGCTTGCCTTCTCATTAGCAGCATTCCTCTGAATAATCCAGTTTACCATGAAAAAAACCCACATGATCAGTCTTAAAATGTTCTGAAGGTTCCAAGAATTCGAAACATCAACTTCCCTTATTCAAAGAACACCAGCTGTGCTCAGTACTTTGAAAAATCTGGGCTTTGTAATGAAAGCTTATACTACCAGCCACAGAAACCCAGTTATTTGAACCTTGCACACAGATTCAGTTTTCCCCTCACAAAATGTGAATTGTGATACCCTGAGCCCCAGGAAGGCAAGGTGGCTTTCACAAAGAAATTACTTTTGAAAGAATCTCAGTAACGGTGTGAGTCCTGTACTTCATTGAATTCCTAAATATTTTAATACGAAATCCTTTGATAATTACTGGAGGCTTCAATAAAAGATACTCGAACAACCCTTCTCACAAAGAATTAACAGCCGTAAAATTCATATTTTCAGCTGAACATGTTTAAATCGATAGCTTGCTTTCTCTACTGAAAACAAATCCCTGCTTGCCCTTGGCAACTGTTATCTGCTGGTTTCTTTATGGATGGCTCAGTTTAATTATAGCCAAGGACTATGTTTTATAGAAATATAATTTTATTAAACTTGTCACTGAAAGCACCTGCAATACACAGAACACATCAAGTGTAGTGTTAGCTGAATTGATGTAATCTTTACTAGTGATGCAGGAAGAAGCAAACTACATCTTCCTTGTGAGGTCAATGGGGTTTGAGGTCTGAGCTCACTCTGCAGTGGTTTCCTTAGTTAGGCACTAATTGTATTCTAGTACTTTGCTCTCAGTTCTCTTGGGGCAGGAAAAGATGAGGAAGGACCTCAAAGAACAAGAGAATCACTTTTTTAAAGAAACCAGCCTAAATACCCGAGTTAAGAAAGGTTTTATATTGGCAGGTTATACTTGGTAAGAATCTAGTCAAGTCCTTCCCCTGCCTGACCCATACAGGTTGAAGCTGCAGGGCAGTGATCCCCACATCACTTCTGAGTGGACCTGCTTCCAAGATTCATCTGTGGGTGATGAAGGAGAACATAAGAGGCTTTTTTTATCTTGTCTCCTCAGTCAATAATAGTACTGTTGCAAGAAGAAAAAGTGTTTCAGCACCATTTGATGATTCCCATCATGTGAATTTACCACACCCACACACTGTAGTTACACCACACACTGTTCTGCTCCCACCTGGTTCAAGGGAACATATCCTGAGGATTAAAGCAGTTGGAAGAACAAATCTCTGAAGTCTCCAGTGTTTCTTTTTGGTTGAGCAGATAGTTTTGCTTTGGTCTGACATGATTTACTAAAGGAAATGGCTAGCAGAAGTCATGCACCTCAGCATAAACTCATTTTTTATTTTTAATTTTAAAAATGATGACTGGCATAGTGATGGCATCACTGGATGGTGTATCCCATTTTCATACGAACACTGCTGAACCGGAGGATTTGATGCTGGCACAGTGTTTCATATAAAAATGATGGAAAATATTTTTTATCTTCTGCATTGTAAATAATAGTTCTAGGAAAAGCAGGTTGTACTTGCTGCTCTCAGAAGTAAAAGATTATAGCCAACAGAAAAACTGCCACAGTTATTTAGTGCTGAAATTCTCCCTGGTCAATACTGATAAATGGAAGTTTAGTAATTCCACATACTGAGCTAAAGTTGAAGCTCTTTTATCACATCTATTGGTAGTGAGGATCAAGAAAACTGCAGTTAAGAAGAATTTTGGGTGAGGGTGAAGTCATTCAGGCTGGCACTGCCCTCTACGGACTGTTTCACCCTTTGCAAGTGGTTCATCCAAAATGACAGGCCCAAAATAGGGCATGATCCTAACAGCCTTCCGAAGCCAAGTACAAGAAATCTAGAAAGAAATGTGTCTGCAGCAGACTCGCATGGAATTATTGTTTGTGCACTTGGAAATAAAGTTAGAAATAGAAAAAGCATAAACAACTCCCAAGCAAACAGGTGCAGTTGAATCGCACTTGGAACAGTAGATGAAAATGTCCTCTGTTTTAGAACATGATGGATGTCGTTGAAAAGAAAATAAGCCCTGTCCAAATTCAAACAGCAGCATTGGGCTAATTGCTCTATGGCAACGTTCCCATCCACCTCAAAATCAAGTAGGATTACAGAAATTGGATGATGAATGCTCTATTTGCTGTCTTTGCAGGCAAAGACTCCAACAACTGTTACTTGCAGACATTCGAGTGATGTCTTAGTTGTTGAAGCATACAGTATGTCACTTGAAGAGGTGCCTGAAGTACTGTATATTTAAAGGTTCAGGTGATCTGATTATCAGACATGCTTTGCTGTAAGCAAGCTGAGATGTTCATATGTGCTCTTTTGACCTCTTGGCCCTACCTCAGTAGCAATTCTGTTAGTGGTCCTCAAGAGTTAGTACAGAGTGCTAAGACACAACCTCTTCTGCAAGCCTTTCTTGGGTGTGGATCTTTGGCTGAGGGGAAAAAGGCCATTGGACCTCCAATCCTATAATTAGGATAGGGGATTTTTTTCCTCAGACAAAGCAAATTCTGAAATTAGATTTATAGTGAACAAGTTAAGCAAACAGGACTTGGGTTGTGCTGTTTAGTTGGAGGGTCTAAGTGGACATACAAGGAATGCACAGGGGTGATTGCTCCTGGATGCTTAGTGCTGTGCTAGTATCCACAGCTGGTAAACCAGAGGGACTTCCAGATGGGCTATGAAAATAGTCTATCATGTTTAATAAGGGTAGAATTAGGGCTGTGATCAGAGAAAGCTGGAATCTGTTTCCTGTACCTTTCCATAAAGAAGAATTGTAGAAGCCATAATGTGCAGCAAATGAAGTTGAAAGATGCAGGAATGCAGAGCAAGTGAGACAGATTTGGAACTGAAGCATGCAGCAAAATTTATTTTGATGCCAGTTTCTTTATTGCTTAATTAATCATAATTGACAGTGGATTCCACGTGATTTGACAGTTTTAAAGCTTGTTCCTAAAAAGAAAAACAGTAATGCATTCAAACAGGAATTTATTTCAGGGAAGTCTGCAGTGTAAAAATTGCTCTGCCTAGCTGGTTAATGGGTCACAAGCTACAGCTGCCTGTCAAGCTGAAACACAATCTTTGTTTAGGAAGTGGACAACTCCTCCCTATATTAACACCTTCAAAGGAGGAATAGCTTCTCTTTTAACTGAAAAAGAAAAATAAAAGAAGGTAAGCCACAAAACAGAGAGCAGAGCTTCTTGTATCACAGCGTGCTTTTTAAAAGGGATAACTCAAAGTTGAGTTGTACCACCATCCTTGAAGTGTTGGTATTTTTCTGTCGAGACATTGGCAATCCTTTGGCCACTAACAGAGATTCATAAGATTGAGAAAGATGTAATAGTTGTCAGGAGACAGGGGCTGCAACTAGCAGAAGAACTCATCTCTGGTTTAATTCAGAGTCGTTTAGGCAGGAGTTTGCTCCTGAAGGAAGGAGAATAAATAAGGACTAGTTTTATTTTACCCTTGGTAGTACTAAAAGGTGAAGTGAGGCACACTTGAGTGTATAGGTGCTGCTTCACAATTTTAGGGCCAGAGGGATTTCTGTCCCTCTATTATTGTTTCATCCTTAGTTTACTTATCTTAGTAGCTACAAGGTGATTGAGTTCTGCAGTTACCTCTCAAGAACTGTGGAAAAAGCAAAAGGGAAAAAACTGCCCACCTCAGCAACGCAGAAAAACCAGTAAAGAGATATGTGAGGAAAAACCTGTAAGGTAGGAAAATAACCATTGGGAATGGAGGACAGGAAAAAGTAGTTGAAGCCTTGTATAGGAAAAATAACAGGCAGAGGAACTGAGGAATCAAGCTGGAATGTGCAGATTGGGAGCTTGGGGCATATTTCCCTATTATAAAGTACTTTTAGTGATTTTATTTTATGGGGTTTTTTTTAGAAAAACCACTAAAAACCCCCTCCAAAACACCATAAAATGGGAGAGAGGGGATATAGGGGAGCGATATTTCTTTGTAATACATTCTCTAGTTCTAATATTTTCTATCTTTCATATCATACCAGATTAATTATGTATATGGTACTGCATCATGTACAGAAGAAAAACTACAAGTGAAATTACGCTGGAGCTCGCCAGTGCTTTATAAGATTTATGCAATTTGCAGAGGTCAAAGTGGTTTCAAACAGAAATTTAGCAAAGAAACTAAATTGGAAACATTAGCATTATTAAAATTGCAAGGAATACTTTGGGTTATCTGAAGTTAATACTTAATACCTTAATTTTTTTTACCATAGGAGCTCCCCAAAGGATTCATAAATCATTGCAGAGTCTCTGTACTTTTACAATTAGAGTTTCTCAAGTTCCACTTTTTATGTGTCTCTTGCTGAGTGCTACTTGTAAACAAGCATGGGGGTGAATGTTTGTCAGTGCCGAGTGGAACTGACAGTTCTGTAGGGGCTGCTGCTAGTTTTTCTATATCCCACACTCATTTACTCAAAATAGGTGCAGTTTGAAGCTATTAACTGTGCAATTTTTGAACGCGTTAGGTGCATTGACAGTCTAGTGTGGTAAGAAAAGCTTAAACCATCAAATTCAAATAACATCTTCTGGCAAAGCTAGTGAGAACTGAAATGACCCTCAAAAAGAGTAAATGTGCTGTTATAGCAGAAACTCAGCTAATTTATCTGCCTTCTACCACAAAATGTGAAAATACAAACATGCGCATCTCTGTACACAGACAGATTACATCTGCTCTGGTCCTCTTAAGAAACAGAGATGGGACCTGGTAGATTTAGGGATTTTTGTTACAGTTTAAACAAAAAGCAAAAATTAAGTCAGATTGTGGCTCACTCCCACATTAGCACAAAAGAGGCTCTCTTGGGACACTTGTATTTCAATTGATAGTCATCTCCGTTGTCTGCTGATTGGGCAGCACATTAAAAATGCAAAGACTTGAAAAGATAGGCTTTGGGAATTTTTGTTCTTGAAGTGATTTTTTTTCATTATTTCATGCTAAACTCGAGAACTTTAGTGGCATGGCACACCAATATGGAGTTATTCTAACAGTTCAACTCCCTTCATGGTAAAACTCTGCTGAGCCAGCATCTGTCCTTGTAATATGGAACAGTTTGAAAAGTCGATGGTATGCCTTATCCGAAGAAGCAATTAACAGTAAGCACAAGTAACAGCCTGTCTGCAGGTTTAAGTGGAGCTTTTGACAGGCAGAGAGGGAGAAGTTCTATCTTTACACTAAGAGCATCTTGAGCCAACACCCTGACTTACATATCAGTTTTCAGCTGTTAAAAATTAGCACCTTGGGCAAGGTGGGGGCAAGAACTGATGGGAAAGAGTCCATGCATTTATGGGCAATTGTAGAACAGAAAATGGGCAAACAGAAGGATAGCTAGATTTGACTGGGAGTGAAGGGAGAAATCAATAACGGAGTCATGGTAGGTAGAAAATTATAAACATAATGAGAAAGCAGTTACTTGTTTGGTAGAGAAGTTGGTGGGAGGCAGACAGTGGTATCACAGAATGGTTTTGGAAAATGCAGACTTTGCAGAACACTGAGATGAAAAGCCTTTCTGTCTGAGCAGGTATTTAAGAGCACTGGCTGGTTCTTTTTTTTTCCTAATAAGGATATTTAACCGAATGTCTGGTGACTGCTATGTAGAAAGCAAATATATTGCTGTCTTATTCCTGAAGTAAATTTTGCATCATGTTTTCCATTTCCTTAGAGGGGCTCTGAGATTCCAATAAGCATTGTCTGCCACTGTATTTGTTGTCTCTCAAACTTTTTAAAGCTGCAGTCACTTTAACATAGCCAGTAACAAACAATTCAAAAGCCATTTTTGTACACTACTATGACCCCTGTGATAAACATTCCATTTCTTTCTGCACTTGTCATCAGGAGTCAGGCAGCATATGCACTAGTTCACATAGTGTGTAAGGGACATTATTTGTGTAAGTTTGTTCTGGGTTATCTGACTTGTCAACTTCCAGTTGTAACTTTCCAAGCTCTAAATACAGCAGACATGTCCACATAGAGACTGTCTATGTATATTCATCTTGCACATGTTTGAAAACTAGTGCCTTAACATGCATAACATCTGTCCGGCAGTGTCAACTACGTTGAATATTTTTGAAGACTAATTAAAAACAAAAGTTCTTTAGCACATGCACACAGAGGGATCTTTGCTAACTTAAAAGCATGAGCACTTAGCTTTTATTTTAAAAAATATATCCATTCCACTATTGGAGTCATTTGCACTATGTATTTACTTTTTAAAGGAAATTGCCTTCAAACGAGGCAAATGGTATTAAAAAAGAAACAGAACACCAATGTCAAGCATGAAGACAAATCACTACCAAAGAGCCTGAATGGAAAACTCAATTACAGTCTGAGTTAGGAGATGCTCTGTGATTTATCTGTTACTCTGTTCCTGTAGAACCCAGGAAAACATTCAGCCTGAGGGATAGATCATCTTATCCTCACCTTCACTGGGTCTAGAATAAATTGTTTTATTTTTTTCCTTTAATGCACCTTAACCCTGAAGGAAGAGCAAAAACATTATCGGTTACAGGGAGTCAGATATGATTGGATGCTGTCCAAATTGTCATACAGCATTAACAGCCCTCTGTGTCTTAGCTTGCAATATCCTTTCTCTCCTTATACAGAGACAATGAGCCCCAAACCTACAAGATGCTAACCAATATGTTTGTGTGTAAAGAGATTTTTCCTCAATGAAGTTTAAAAAAATAGTAGTGCTTCTAGTACTTCCAGATGTAGTACTTCTAGTACCTCTAGAATTCCCTTGTCACTGTCCTTTTGTGTTTATAATTCTCAAAATAATAATTATTATTATTTCTCCCAAATAATTCTCTGTCATCAATTCTCACAGCACATACAGATCAGAGACAGGTACCTCAAATAAATACATAGCAACGCTGGCTTTCCAGAAAAGGGTCCGTACATGCAACTGCAAATGGCATTAGAGTCCTTGATCGTAAGCTCTCCTTTGGTCATCCTGAGCTGAAGAGAGCTAAATTTCAATGAAGTAAGTGATTTGTCTCTAGAAGTATGATTCATAGCAAACCCAGGAAAATATTCAGCAAACGTCAGTTTGAGTTCAGGATGGGCTCAGGAAAACCAACTTCTAATTGTGCTGCCTCGGGAAGAACATGATTTTGTTTCCTGTAGCAAGAAGTGAGCGCACTGCTATTTTAATTTCTGAACCAGAAAGTTCTGTTTAGCTGTCAAAATGATTGGAGCATGTTGTTTCAGAGCACGAAAGAGACTATTTGATTTATAAATGAAAGCTGGTGAGCTGAAGAGATACTGACAGAAACTACTGCTTTAGTCATCAAGGAATATGACATCCTTACATCTAGTGAGTTTTTTCTTAAACCAATGTAGGACAAAATCCCACATGATCATGTAGGCTGAAAACATTTTTCAAGTATCCTAACAAAAAAGTGGATGAAGTGGAACTGATTTGACACAAATTATCCAAAGTCTTTTGACAATATTTTTACCCATAGGATATTAAATGAAACATAATTTTAAGGAAGCATTAAATAATATCATGCATTTGTTTAAAAAAAATAAGCATGAGAAATGTCCAAGGAATATGTTGTCAACAAGTAACACAGAGAACAGCCGCTGTATCGATCAAGGAAACAATACAAATCTGAGAATTAGAGCAGCTCACTTACCCTGACTGGGGAAATGAAGCCTAAGAAGTGATAGGGATATTGTCAAGAAATGCAGGTAATGTGAAAATAGTGTATGGCAGGAGAAAAAGAAAAAGAAATAACCCATCCAAGGAAGACAAAAATGAAGCTTCCAGAATCTTTCTTTCAGTATCATTTCACACCTTTACTTTTGGCTGTCTATTACCTGTTTCCATCACACGTTTCCATCCCTGCTTTTAAACATTTCATTTGTCCTATCTGATCCCCAAGCCAAATGATGCACTCAAAAAAGGTCAGAGTTAGGACTTGTTTCATGCCCCAACCACCAGTAAATCTTTTCTAGTAAATCTTTTTCAGGGCACTTAATTTTTTTTAAACCAGCACAATTTGTCATGCTTGTGCAGTTCATGGGAGGGAAAAGTTAATTGTTCGGTTATGTTTGAACTTCTGCTCAGTTTAGAAGAAGCAACTGTCACCTTTAACTTTCCCTTGTAAATATTATCTGTTAGCAGAATGGGGTTGTAACAAATTGTGCAACTTGAACATGAAGCTACCAAATACATTCTACTGGAATTTCTCTTTAACATAATTTGTTGTTAAGCTTAATGGTTTTAGTAGACATATCCTTTCAAGAAACATTAACATGGATTCTGTTACCAAGTCCTAAGCTAATCTATGAAAGAATATCCAGATATGTTTAGCTAATTGTGTGTTGCACTCGCCCTGCTAAATTCAGTGATTTTTCTGAGGAGTGGTCTCCTGGCTGCAGTTTAAGGATATAATGAATAGTTCTTAAAACCAAACTAATTTCAGAATTCACGTTGCTCCTGACCTTCTTTCTGCAGTTCAAGAGATGAGAACACGAATTGCATAAATAAAGAAAAGCTGATAGCAGTGCTGGAGTTGAGCTCATTTGTGTCTTGCACCTCATGAACAGGGTCAGAGATGAAAGCTCAAGTACCCACAAAAACATAAATGGCTTTTACAGCAGGCTGAGGTTACACACGCAGTCTGAAGGACAGCAGAGATAACACTCTTGTAAAAGAAACAGACATAAGTTGCCATGGATTTTTATGAATATATTTTATGTGGAAATTATATAATAAAGATTTGCAATAAGGTGCAGATACAAAGAGGATTATTGGATTTTTTGGTGAATTAAGGACTAAAAAATTTAATAAGCAACTTGACTAAGAACTCTGTTGCCTACTTTATAAGTTTCCTTTCAGCAGTGACTCTGAATTTATACAGAAGTCTGGCTTTTTTTTTGGCAGAGCAGACCAAAAGAGCACAGAAGGCAGGTCACAGTGGGCAACCAGTGAAAAGTGTATTTACTTAATTGCCTAATTTGGCATCTCGCAGCAGTAGGAGGGACAGATGACCTCGGCATCACAAACACTGTATCTTTACCAAAACAAAACGGATGGTAGAATGCAAGGAAAGACAAACCCTAGACAGGGCAGAGAATTTTGAAGTGCTGGTATGGCAAATGTGAACGTGACACTGCAGTTTGACATTCTGGTTGAAGAAAGGAGGATAAATCCTGTGGAGGACTTTAACCTATTAAGATTTGTCTAAGAACAATTACACAAAATAGATCAAGGGTTAACATACAGATATAAAATCCTAGATATATAAATAACTGATCAGTCATTTACACATTAAGTTCTCCATTTGCTATACCATGACCAGCATGAACATTGTCATGTTGTTTTCATAAAAGAGATTAACCACTGAGAATGGTGCAACAGTTCTTTCTTCTCAGCAATTATGATCGTAATCGTGAATGCAGTGTTCTAGTCATGTCTTTTGAGACGTCCCGTTTTGTTATTTAAGCAGACTACTGAACTGCAGAATGTGATATGGTGACAACAAAGTGAACAGACAGTTATATTCACTGGCCATTAATGAATGAAACCTTCTCTGGAGATGTTTAAAAACTATCTGGAGATGTTCTTGTGTGACTTGGTCTAGGTAGTCCTGCTATGGCAGGAGGATTGGGGCGGAGGGATTGGCCTTGATGATCTTTCGAGGTCCCTTCCAATCCCCAATGTTCTGTGATTCTGTGAAACCAGTCTTCTATCAGATGGAAAGGTATGAGCATTCACCATGGGAGTAGGGCAGATGATAATTGTGCAGGACAATAAAGGAAACTTGCCTATATATAGAAAAGCCAAATTACAGAGGATTCACAAGAGAGCCTCTGCGAAGAGTTTTAGGTTATGTCTCCATGATACAAGCCACTGTGCAGAGATGTTTGGGCTAACACTAAATGATGTACTGCAGTTACAAGTTAAATGGCCATATTAGGGGCTAATTGATTTTTTACAATTAATGAATTTAGGAAGCCGTGAAGTAATGAGTTAACACAGTAGTGGTGTTTCCTAATTCTGAAGCATTTCATACAGTTCTTCAAAGCAGTGTTTGGTAGATATTCTTTAGTAGCATTAGGAAAAAAATATCCTCCAAAGAGCTATCAGAAATATTCAAAAGAATATTCTGCAAGGATGTACTAGGGAAGGCTATAGCTCTCCCTTTAGTACTGTCTAGTGTCATGTGTTCCCTGAGTCACACAACAGATGAGCAGCTTTTGAGCTTTCTCGGTTCCCCACCAAGTCTGTAGCTGCAGATAATCCTGTCCTGTTGAGCCTAAATCGTGAAGTAAGGCTCCAGAATGCTAAAGAAAAATGCACGTGCAGAAGATTAACTGCATCAGACTTTTTGTGGATATTTTGAGCATCTCTTATCTTTTGACACTTCAATGGCTTCCATCATTGCGATACCTGAGCATTCACAAATGTGAATACACATACCTTTAAGATTCATTTAAAAATAAGGAAGACTCATCTTCGTGTATCTCTTCACTTTCATACAGTATATCTACAGGAAAGGAGGAATGGGAGCAAGTGCTTTAATACTTACAGGACAAGCCCGGTCTCATTTCACCTCTTTGAATCATAGTTGATTGTGGCTGATATCAAAATAGTGCAGTTGCCATGTGCCTAATGAAATAGCAACGCTTAGCAGCAGCTAATACTACTGACTTCAGATTCAGGAAATAAGGATGTTAGATACTGGAATTGTAGGGCACAACCCAACAGATGTAACATTTTAATAAGGCTGGAAGACCACTCTTATTCTACTGGTGTAGAAACTTGCATGAGTTAGTATCCAAAATTTTCCCATCAAATGGCAGCCAAACGGTTTTGCCATAAAATCCGGAAGTCCACAAGTGCTAATCAGAACTGGAAATCACTAACATACATTTTGCTAAGAAAGATGCACTTTAAGCAAAGCCTGGCTGAAATGTAGCTTTGGCTCTTCTGCTAGATGTTCACAAAATCAGGTGTCATTTACAATAGGAAAGTTTGCTTATGGATGCCAAGTATTGCTGATAGAAGAACATACCAGAGCTGAGGTAGTTTCTCCAGGCTGGATTCTTATTCTCCTCTAAATAAGAAAAATTCATCATCTTTAAGCTTCATTTTAACTACAGAAAGTTAGAAGCTAATATTCACCCAAAGGACACGGCTTAATTACTTTACCATGAACTATTTAAAGTTACTTGAAGAATATGTAGGACATGTTATTTTAAATATCTCTATAGTTAATTTCTTGGCTTAATTACTTAGCTTTAGCTTCAGATCTGTAAAGAACCCCCTTTGTTAATTTTAAACATGTAGCAGCTTTCACAACGCCAAAAATGGATAAAATCTGGGATAGTATGGCTGTCAGAAACAGTAATCCTTCTCTCCTTCTAGGGTTCCTACATCAGCTTGGTCCATGCATTTGAGTGATTGATGCTGTAGTGAGACTTGCAAAGTTTGTTTCTTCTTTCACAGTGTACTTCTTCACTGATGCTACTGGGTGTGCAGGAGGTATGGGAGATTTCAGAAAGCTGACATTGATTTAAATCAACATTCTTCTGAAGTTAGAAAAGAATAGCAATGCTATTCACCTCAGCAAAGTATTCCCACCTTCAAGGTTCCTCTCTTGCTTAGATGTTCACCCATGGCAAGTTTCCAAGCTTGCCTTTTCTCTGGCAGACATTCGTGTTTCTGTTATACTTAACTTGTTGACATAAATCACACAATCAGAGACTGAAAATATTTTCATGTTTGGAAAGTGTATATGGTGCACAAACCTCCACATATGCACAAATTACTCATCTATCTTTCTTTGTCTGTATATTTACAGTTGGTTTAGACACATCTCTACATAAACGTGATTTATGTACTTTCCCTTGTACATTCTACAAAATCTCACAATGCATTAGCACATCAACAGGGCTGAGACACAGTGTAAAACTGAGCATTGGTGAGAGCAGATGTAAACTGTCTCTAGTTCAGCAGTTCCACGAGAAACACTTTTTCTGCCAGAGAGCTATTAAACACAGGAAAGACTCAAGAGTCCCTTCATTTGCAATCACATCTACCTGACCTTTTGTGTGTGCGCCGATCTGGTTACCTGTTCTAGGCTTCAGTTTACCTTTCACCATTTTGGATCACTTAGAAAACGTTATCACGGTTACTTCCTACCCCACATCTCCTTTTCTCTGCATAGAATTTTTTTCATTACAATAGTGAAGCATATACATTCATAGAGACAGATAAAGACATAGCAACCATCCAGCAAAGAAGAGGAAGATTCCTAAATCTCAAACAAAACCTCTAGTCTTGAGGTTCCCACAAGTAGCTGCTTACATTCCTTGTTTAATTTGAAAAGTTCCTAGAACACTGAATTTGTCCTCCAGTTGGCATTCAAAGCTATCCGGGTCCCTCTTTGTACTCCCACATGGTCATGACCAAGAAATCAAAAGTACCTTGAAGAGTCAGAGTAGTAGTCATATTAAAAGCACATCTAACTTGTTCCTACAAGGCTGTGCTCATGACTGCTGTATTTTTAAAACAGCTGAGAGGCATCTGAAAATATACTGGTGGCACTGGGCCAATTAATGCGAAATCTTAGTTCTGTACCCTCCGCAAAGCAAAGCA
This sequence comes from Rhinopomastus cyanomelas, assembly GCA_013400115.1. Classification (NCBI taxonomy): domain Eukaryota; kingdom Metazoa; phylum Chordata; class Aves; order Bucerotiformes; family Rhinopomastidae; genus Rhinopomastus; species Rhinopomastus cyanomelas. The sequence continues at coordinate 641,659 of VXBP01007997.1, read as the reverse complement.
AGTGCAAACCCACTTCTGTGACTTGTAGGTAAAAGGACTATGTTCAGATACAGATAGGGTGAGATCTGAGTGAAACCATTCCTGCCAAGTGTGTATCACTTTACAACCAAAAGTGCAAGATTCAGGCCATCAGATGGCATGTAAATGAGATCCTGAGCCTGCAGCAGAGAAGCGAGAGCATGCGGGGGAGGTGGTGGCTAACAGTCTCTATTCCTAGCATTACTTCAGCAAAGGGAGTGTGGGATTTTAGAATTTTTCTTGTTAAGGGTTGTTTAAAACAAAACTGCATGGATGAGAGCAAGAAGCATCACCATTAAAACTAGAGCCGCTAGTCATTCTATGCTCTGTCAAACCAGACGCATGCTCATCCACTGAGAAGACTCTTAGAGGTGGATTCTGGTTTGGGAGAGATCCCTGGCAGTGGCTGCCATCAGGACCTGGAAGCAAGATTCATGTTCAGTTTGTGTATTTGCTATTGATAAGATCTGGACTGATCGGGAGTTGCTGAAAGGACTGCCTGGCTTCTATGGGGAGGGGACCTGAGTTAAAGTAGAAAGAAGTACTTGAAAGTCCTTTTGGAATGAGCGTTCACAGCTAAATAAATAAGCAGATACAGAAATACAAACACCAGCTCAAAACCTCAAGTTGGACAGCTGTATGCTAGCACTTAAGGGAGGTGTTTGAGTCACCATCCCTGTATGTGTTTAAAGGTGGTTTGGATGAGGTGTTGAGAGATATGGTGTAGGGGTGAACTTGTAAGGTAGGTTAGACAGTTAGACTCAATGATCCCAGGCGTCATTTCCAACCAGAGTGATTCTGTGCATCTTTAGAGACAGATTACAAGTGGTATTTTTCTCAGTGTATTGGTAAGTCACAGCCTGTAGCTAAAGTTCATATCAGTGTGCAATGCTGTAGCAAAACTCCTTTTCTGAACAAATCAAGAGGAAAACTTATATAACAGAATCCTGTGGGGAATTGTTCTGGGACAGTTGACAGCTATTAGGCTTGTTTGATGCCAATGAGCACAGACAGCTACATAAGCGATTTCCCTCACCCACAACTATTTAACTTCTAAATTTGTGCTTAAAATCCATTTCCAGCTTCAGCTGCTTTTTCTGGTTCTCTTTACTTCTCTGACTAATCTGAATGTCATTTTAATGTTTTGCATAGCCATGGTAAATTCCCTAGAAGGACATTTAAGACAATGCAGATATCAATGAAATTGTCTTAAATGTCCTTCTAGGGAATTATCTATATATCTAATGGGACAGCATTCTGTCCCGTTCCAGCTGTTTAAATAGGGCCTGGAGCCTTCTTTTAGTACATTTTTGGCTGGGTTTTTTTTGTTGTTGTTTCTTTTTTTTTTAAAATATGCGCAGGCAGATTAGCTTCACAAGGGTGACGCTGAAGCACTAAGTTACATAGATGTCTTATAGGGCAGACAGGGCCTAATCCTGTCTCCACTAAGAGACACTTACACTCCTACAGCAATGAGCTCTGTATGTTTTTTTTCTGTCTAGACAAACGGCTGTGTTCTACAAAAAGCAACTAAGCTCTCTGAGAACAGCTATAATAACCCTCACTGGAAGGTTTCTGTAACCCAACGATCTTCTCTCCAATAACCTCACCATATCTATACCAGATTAGAGTCTTCATGAAGTGGAGACTTAGAGACCCTTTTATAAGTAATCAATAACCACATGATGGGTATCCCTTGCAGGGGGAACTGCAGACATCTAAAATCCATCCTACCAAGATGAGTAGAGACTTGAAGTTTAATTGCCTTTTCCTTTCTACTCAACTTCTCCTTTATCCTACCACCCTTCTACAACTAGTTTGGTTTGATACAAGTAAGTAGTTTCTGAAATAGAGATAAAAACCTTGTCTATTATCTTGCCCTCTTCACCTCTGATATGTTTTTATCAGAAGAAAAAACTAACAGCAACAACCATAGAGTGGTAAAAATTTTAACGTTACTGGATGGCTGATTACTACCAATGGTTTCGTTTCAGGAAAAAAAAAGTAGCCAATTGCATATTCTTCAGTGAATTAGCAGTAAAAACAGTATGACTCCACTATTATTCACAGTGTGGGCACCGTACTACCCTCTGAATTCTCATTACTTTCTCTCCAATGCAAACCTCATCCCTAAGGCTAAGAACAACTTAACCAAGTCATTTCAGCAGAATAAAAAAACCATTTCTTGTAGGTAAAGAGGCTGCTTTCTGTGGGAGATTGTGTTTGTGACTTATACATTAGGGACACTATGATACAAGTATTACAGACTTACTGTGGTCTACCAGGCTGTATTGCTGAGTATTCCCTGTACCAGAAGGAATTACATCTGGTGGGATGTAAATGAAAAAGAATAATTTTATATCGTAGTCATTTCTTCAAAGGTCAGTGAATGTGATTTCCTCGAGCTCTAACCCACAGTTCTTAAGGGCTAGGTAGCTCACACCAGCAGACTTAATAATGATGAAACATCGATATGATGTCCATAACAGAAATGTATTTTGCAAGTAACAGAACTTCTTGGAAGTACTGTGGAAGGGGCCCTTGCTGCTTTCCTTGAAGACAGAAACCAGGATCAGGCTCCTGAGAGCAGAGATACCATGCACAGGCTAAAGCCATAAGGCATACAGAGCAGCGGCAAAGTACAAGTTACATGCTGTGTAAAATCATCAAATCTCGAGGGGAAAAAAATACTAAAGGAAAGAATTACACCTAAGCACCCTGACCAATAAGACCTGAAATGAGGAACATATTTTTTAATGTTATTAATAGCAATTTCAAGAGTATGGAATAATTGCTGGAGCAAAAACATAAGTCTCTAGGAATGTATATATTTCTCACATATATAGTGTATAACAGTAGACTATAATTATATCAAATGTCTGCTTATTGAATTATATTTAGTTAGATTTCAACAAATTGTTCTTTTTTGTTTGTTTACTGATAAAGAACAAGACAGTTAAGTAAACATTTAAAATTTGAGTTGTGGTTCTAAACTAGTAACTCTCAGCAAGACAAATGGTTCTGTTTTTTTTATCCAGATAAAAGAAATGTCTGAGTGATGCTGAGTAGAAGAAAAGTCTGAGATTTAGAGCTTTCAATAACACTGACAAGGTGCAGGTAGAGATTTAAGAAAAATGTAAATACATTGTTTTCCTCTTAGTCAACAATGACCTTGTATCAAGGACTGACTCCTGGAGGAATTAGACTATTTTATACAGTTCTAGTGCTTACACTGGTCCCGTCTGCACAGTATTTCAGTGCCTTCCATGTTCAACATTAAAATCTGCAGGATGAAGGTGATTTTCTTGCTTGCTTTCTCTTTCTGCAGAGAAAGAGCAAATAAGGGTGCATCAAATGCACATGGAAGTGTTAATATTACATATATATTACACAGATATGTGCTAATAAAGGCAAGTTCAAGGTACAAATCTTCTACTAGGAGAAGGTGGTGGTGAAGACTGCGGTGTTTCTTGGATCATACAGCTTTCAAAGAGAACTGCCTTTTCCACTGATGAAAGACTATGAAATATTGTATCTCATTTTCATTTTTTTCAAAACCAAAAGAAGCTCATCAGTGAAGAAGACAAAAGGGATCAAAGCCATTTGGAGGGAGAAAACATCTGTTATCTCCACTGATGTTTCCTTAAAGGGATAGGACAGGAAATTGGCAGAAACATACTTCGAATTCCTGTTGGACAAATGAATTGCCAACAAAATGAACACATGAAACTGTGTTATCAGAAGAATATCAAAACACTGTAATTAATGCTGATTTATCAACTAAGCACTAAGAAAAGGAACAAATGGTGACAATCAGTTAAAAAATTTATAGCTTGCTCTAGTTATGTAGTTTTCCCTCATGGTCCTAGTGTATGTTTCTTCTGTACCAAGGTCATGTGCTTTAAAGAATTGCCCTTTCGTGGATACTTCCAGTTCCCTACTTCCACTGGAGAATGCATGCTTAACCTCTTTTTAATAGTCTTTGCTCATCTACTACTATTTCTCGTTTATCCCCTACTATTTGGTTGTCTTAGGGAACTGCAAAATGTACCTTCCACATGCAGTGAAGTCCTATGGAAATGAGATCTTCAATATATAGCCTTTATCACCCGCAGAAAGTGATCCTTTTCTCCACTGGCCGTGAAATTACTCGTGAATCTAACTCATGGCTTGGCTTTCCTAATGCATCCTGGTTTTGCAACAAGGGATATGCAATTGCACTGCAGCAGCTCTAATAACAGGTGAAAAACAGTGTCTTCCATCAAAGTCTAACTCTCTTCACTTCTACATCAGTCATAGAATTATAGAATCATTAGGGATTGGAAGGGACCTTGAAAGATCATGTAGTCCAAACCCCCCTGCCACAGCAGGACCACCTAGACCAAGTCACACAGGAACACATCCAGACAAGTCTTAAATGTCTCCAGTGAAGGAGACTCAATGTATATCTACAGTAATTTCTAGATCTCTGTAAAATGATATTAACACACTTTAAGGAGGAAATTCACATTTTTGGGATTTTTTTTTTTTTGTATTGGACTTTTTTACATGTGGCTAAGTCAGTATTTTCTGCAATTATCTTTGGAAGACTCAAGAAACAGAGATAAAAAGCAGAAGATGAATCCTCAAGAGGAACAGTATTTTTTCTTTTACAGACTTCATTTTCTGTAATGAGACCTACCTAGACAAGCTTTATCTACGAGGATATTTTTGCTGAAGAGCTAAGTATGCTTCCCACAGTTAATCAAACTCCTGTTCTCAAACAGAACAGATACTCTCTGGATAACACAATGTAATAATTTTCTGGGATTTAATTTTGACATTCAGAAAGATGTTAAAATGCATTATTAAGGCTACCAACATTATTAGATAACTGTGCAGCTCTGGATGCTTTGCTGTGTCATGAATCTGACCAGCACATAGAATTAGCCATATTTGTCATGAGAACAAAGCAATATGAACGAGCTACGTTATTTAGGCTTTCAAAAGAAGTAAAGTAGGCCATCTGTGCTCTTTTGGTATCACACGAGGTACCAAGTTCTGTGTGCTATTAGTCACAGAACATCAGAGGCTGGACAAGACCTCGAAAGACCATCCAATCCAATTCCCCCACCACAGCAGGATACCCTAGATCCAGTTGCACAGGAACATGTCCAGGCAGGTTTTAAATGTCTCCAGAGAAGACAACTCCACAACCCCCTTGGGCAGCCCATTCCAGTGCTCTGTCACCGTCATGTCAATAACTTAAACATTGTGTCAACTGCTTATTGAATTAAGCTCTTAAATACTCCAGCATTACTTGCTACTGGTGCTTTCACACAGTACTTCAGGCTTGATTTATGAGTACAGCTTTTGGTACGTCCTAGAGATAGTTTCTCTCTTGCCCCAAATATTGAAGAAATTAGTATTCTTTTGGATATCCAACCAGTATACTGATACTGCATCTCAATTTTCTTCACATCAAAATTTTCTTCTGAAACATGAAAACTTGTAAGAGACCACATAATAAAGATTATTTAAAACATTGTAGAATAATCTAAGGACTTTCTATTTACTGGAGTCAGTCAACAGCCAGATATATTTATTCCTTGGAGAATCTATATTGATTTCTTCCAACATGCTTTCTGATAGGATGTATTGGGTTTTTATTGCTTTCTTCTTCTCTCAAGACAACCATCCAAAAAGTACATGACTGTTTGCAAGGGATAAAACAGCTGGCACTGGAATAACAACCAGTGTTTCAAAGCAAGGCCTTTTTTTCATGTAGGTAGCTTTGAGCGAAGCATTTGCAACCAGTTGTCAAAGCAGTTTATACTTTCATCAAAGAATTGATGTGGTGCTTACAATGTCGTCTACATGGCACATGAACTTTTCTTTGTGTTTCTGCATTTTGCAGAAAATACTGTCCTTCAGTAACCGTGATGTTTACCTAAGGCATAATTCGACTCATTTTTACTATCATAGAATCATAGAACAGTTTAGGTTGGAAAGGAACTCAGAGACCATCTAGTTTCAACCCCCTTGGCGTGGGCAGGGAGACTTCTCACTAGACCAGGTTGCCCAGATCCCCATCCAACCTGGCTTTGAAGACTTCCAGGAAGGGGGCTTCCACAACTTCTCTGGGCAATCTGTTCAAGTGCTTTGGCATCCTCATAATGAAGATTTTTTCCCTAAGGTCTAACCCAAATCTATCCTCTTTTAGCTTGAAACCTTTCTGCCTTATTCTATCACTAGAGTCCCTTGTAAAAAGTCCCTCTCCTGCTTTTGTGTAGGCTCCCTTCAGGTACTGTAAGGTTGTTATAAAGGTTCCCCAGGAGCCTTCTCTTTTCCAGACTGAACAGCCCAAATTCCTCAGCTTGTCTTCTCAGGATTGGTGCTCCAGCCCTCTGATCATCCCTGTGGCCCTCCTCTGGACTTGCTCTAAGGAGCAAGTAAAGCTCCTATCTTAAAGCAAAAAGTCTTAAGAACTCAAGCATAACAATGATAACAAGATTTCAGAGGTGTAGACCAAATAACTTACTGTGATGATTAGCCCTTTTTCCTGGAAATATTTAACCAGTGGAACAGCATTCTGCTTGAAGTTCATTAGCCGCCTTTGAGTAGCTTTCAGGTTATCATCAGGTCTCCCTTGCTGTTCAGCACGCTTCAGTAACCTTTCTTTCAGTTTTTGACTGGAACATGCCAGAAATACCACCAAATCTGGGGTACAGATCTGTGGAAAGAGCAATTCAAAAAGTCATTCAAAAGTTTAATGAAAACTTTTTCCCTTATCCCAGTAATATTTTCTAGTCTATGTTTATTGCATTACCAGAAGGTTCCCCGAGCTACAATGAAAATCTTAGAAATGAGCACAATGCTCATTCAGTACGAAAATGGTTGTATGGTTTCCACCAAAAAAACTTTTAAGTAAGGTGGTATTTAAAATCCAGCAGCCACTGTGAAGCTAAGCCATGCCTTGGACCAGGTGAAAACAGACCTGTTTCAAACCCCAGTTTCTTATATCACTTTCTCTGTTTCTGTAAATCTCACTCCAACGTCAGTGCACTTTGGAAGAGGTTAGCTGTGGCAGATAAGAGGATTTTAATTTCTTCTATCCTTTTTGATCTGTGTGGTGACTACTGTTTGATCACACCCGTCCCCACACTAAAGTTCAGGAAGAACAGCATTAGGACAATGAGAAAAAACATTTATTGTTAACTCTTTCCCAGTTAAATTCAAGTTGCCCTTATGGCTTTTAAGTATTTTCCGTAACTTTTGGTTACTTTTGCTATCAACAGTTATAGAAGAGATATGTCAGGTGCTTGAGGGGGGAAGCAGTGACAGCCTCACTTTCTTAGGAATGCTGCAGAATATCCAGAGGCAATCTCTGGAGGTTATCACTGTTCAGTAGATGTCATGGAAAGAACCCAAAGTCAGAGGATCAAAGAATCATTTAGGTTGGAAAGATCCTTGAGTTCAACTGCATGCCTAACAGTGGACTAATACTAAGCTGTGACCCTAGCTGTCACACCAACACATCTTTTAAATATCCCCAGTGATAACCCTTTATATCAAGGGGTTTTTTTCCCTAATATCCAATCTAAATCTCCCCTGGTGCAGTCTGAGACTGTCGCCTGTTGTTCTAATGTTGCTCAGACACCCGAGTTCACAGGATTTTAAAAACAGGGCTACAAATGTATAGTAACCATATTCCTGAGAACCAATGTTGTTCTTTCCTCCAGTTGATTGTTTAAAAAAAACCCATCTACCTATCTTTGAAGACTCACCTAAAATCTTTTTCTCATTAGCTTAGTGTTGCCTTTTAAAACATATCAGGAGTCTCTGTAAACAGCATTTGAAAAAAAAACAAACCCTATTGTACTGTGCAAGTCTTTATCAGATGTCAGATTAGAAAGGCTTTATTTGTTCTCACATGCAAAACCAAACTAATTCCTTTTCTTCCCTGGACAAAAAAAGTTCGTACTTGAACTATCATTATTAAAAGAAAATAGCTTACTATTCTAAAAATGACACATCCACTTACAGCACAAATGATGGTGGGCGCTCAAGAATGCTAAAGAGACACTTCTCACATGATGCTTCCTACCTACAGAATAATTTTGTCTTTGTTCAGCCTGATACTATGTAAATTTGATAGAATAATTTGAGCTATACAAAAGTATTACCAAATCATCTACATATATTTGAACCGCTACTATGTCAAGAAGGAACTGATTCGTATCTTCCTGTTCATTATGTAGTTGTTACTAAGACGTTGCTGTTGAGGGCCAGAACAGAATGGGTTGGGGGATTGGACTAGATGATCTTTCAAGGTCCCTTCCAATCCCTAATGATTCTATGATTATATATTGGAAGGGGTTGTTGTGGAGTCCACTTCTCTAGAGATGTTTAAGATCCATCTTGATGCGTTTCTGTGTAGTTGATTTAGGCTTTTTAGGTGATTAAGCTTTTCAGTAAATTGTAGCCTGCTGGAGCAGGATGGTAGGATCAGATGGCCTTTGAAGGCCCCTTCCAACCCTAATAAACTGTGTAAAACATGCTTCTGAATATTCTCTATATCTAGGACCTTCTACTCAAGCATGTTAAATTGCCTAAATACAACCATATACTACCCTGAATGGTCAAGACTTCACAGATGGACAATCTAGGCAATAGCCAAATTAAAAAGAATAAAACCCCATCTAGCTGGGTTTCTGTCGTTTTAAGGAGTATAGTCTGAAGTACAGTCTAGCCTTTTCTTCTGGCAGTCTGTGCGCTAAAAGGTACTTCTGAAGTCAAAAGACACAATTACAACTTTTCAAAGCTAAGATTATGGTCATTAGCCTTTACAAAGGAGGTCACTGGCAGAGCAGCATATGGAGATGAGGAAGAAGAAAGGGACTGAAAAGCAGAGCCATTTTCGACAAGAAATGACAGTCTGATAGGCAACTCCAAGAGCAGAACAGTGGCCTCGTCATTACAGAAAATTAAGTAGGCTCTTAAAGATTATTGTAGATGGTTTGAAACAGGAGGACATAAACTATAAACCAAACCTCCAAAATAGTTTGAAACAGGAGGACATAAACTATAAACCAAACCTCCAAAATACTAATTCCGGCATTTTTTTCATGAGCATCTATTAGATTTTGAAACAATTAGCTTTGTATTCAGGTTTTAAAAATAACGGCAAGAGGGAGAGAAGCTCTCATACATCTAACCTCAGTGTCAACAAAACCAGACTAACTTTCTTCTCTTTTTTTAGATTCTTTTAAATACAAAATCAACAGAGATATTCTGTCCTTTCATAGGATTAATTAATTATGACAGTTAAGTTTACTCCCACATAATAGCTTTAAGGCACATAATTATTCACATGACAGATTATGGAACTAAGTTTCTGTGTTTAGATTTTCGTGCAATATGGACATTATTAAAAGTAGCTCTTAGATGCTTCACAAGTAGTAGAAGTATAATGAGAAATTTGTAGGGGAGTTGGAACTGGATGATCCTGTGAACCCTTCTAACCCAGACTGACTGTATGTGACTTGGTCTAGGTGATCTTTCAAGGTCCCTTCCAATCCCTAATGATTCTATGATGAGCATACAGTGGTATGACATAGATTGAAACGTGTGGCTTTTTCTTTAACAAAGCCTTTTTAGTCACAGAACACTATCTCTTGAAAGGGAATGGCTGATGCACATGGCAGCAGACTGAGCACAGAGATATCAAGTGCCAGTGTGGATATCCAGCTACTTAGAGCTTCCTAACATAACAGAAATTATAACTGCAAAGCAGGTACATAGTAAAGTAAAGGACAGAAGAAGCTTACACAAGTGAGGAGTATTTAGTATTTATTTGTCTAGCATTTATTTAATTATTTATTGTGCATTCATTATTTATTTACTATTTAATTAGTATTTGTTATTTTGTATTTGCATTTCTGTGGGTCATAGTAATACGGAAGAAATGTGGCAAGAAATCTATAGCCGCCTCCTCAAGTCCAAAACTCAAGCTCAGGCACCTTCAGGACTAGCATCAACCACATACTGAAGTATGTAAATTCAGTTAAGTGTAGGACTTAAGTTTTTTAGTATTACGTAACTTCACATAGAGCATCAAATCTTGGAGATTGTTCATTAGGTTATTATTCCTATTATTCCTAGACGAAAAAGAATAAGGAGACAAAGGGAAGATCATCTCTCTCACACAAACATGTGTGCACCTTTACACTACCAGCCTCAGTTCTTTAAAGAAACTGTGACTGAGTGTGTACATGGGAAGAGAAAAATCTGAATGCCTCCATGACATCAGGTGTGCAGGTTTTCATTTGCTTAGCTTCCACAAACCTCATGGCTTCTGAAGTCAGTTCCTTTTTAAGAAAAAATGAAAGCAGGCTGTGGGCCTAAATTTTAGTTTTTGTAGTTGGAAAATCACAATAATAATGGGGTACAGCACAGGAATTATGGTGGAAAATCAATTAAGTTTAATTATTTCCCATTGCTTTTTAGAAGAGTTCTCTAAAGGAACAGAGAACTGTTGGTGCTTCGTTAATTTTTTTACTAGTAACGCCAACAATAAAAAAGACACTATCAGAATCACAGGAACTAAAACTATTCCTTTTGAAATGGAAAAAGAAGCAACTCAAGTAGGAATGCAAATCAGATTCTGAGTATGTGATGTCTCTATGAACTCATGTTCTACCTGCAAAATACACACCTTTATAATAGCAAAGGAGCTGAAAACCATTTAATAAACAAAAGCCTCTGCTTGTTTTTAGGTGCTCAAAGGGGTAATATCTCATCTACATCCATGGGAATACAGACCCAAGAACATTCAAAATATTTCTCCTGCATCCCTTTACAATCTTCAGAGTAAAACCTTGAAACACTACTGGTATTTCACTCCTGTTTTCACGAACCACTCTGCTCCTACTCACCTCAAATGCATCTGCCTGCAAGACATGCTTATAAATACTTGGAATGTATCGGGCTAGTGTGAACATATGGACATCTGGGATTACATCTCTAGAAACTTATCTAGTTCTCCTGTGTAAACAGGAGGATAATCTGTTTTTTTTCTAACCAAGATACTTTTTAATGATACATTTGAAAAGAAACATATTTTTTCGAACTCAGAATGAGCTGTTGTTGAACTCAGGAAGTTTTACAGTGAGCCTCAGCTGGTAGAAAACCTGTACAAAGCAAGTACAGACAGAAGAACTGGAATCTTTCATGCTGATCTCCCATTGCATCCTCGTGCTAAAGGCAGAGGATCTTATTTGTGTCCAGAAATGCATGTGATTGTGGGGCTCGGGAATGTGAATTTCACTGCTTTCTAACTGGGACTTGGCAGAAGGAAGAATCTTTGCCTATGGGAACAAACAGGTTTCTGGTTATTCACAACCTTCTGAATTTTAAATGAGACAAAGAGCATATGGCATCAGCTCAGAATAAAACTGGTGGATACATCCTCTCAGTTTTTAGAATAGTATCTACTAGTAAATAAATCCTACTTTCTTTGGGTCTAATTCTCCTTCCCAAACTGGGACAAGGAGTAAATTGAGAGTAATGCCATGCAAGTCAGTGGTGTTACTGATGTAAAGCAGTGTAAGTGGAAGGATGCTCTCTTCTCTCTGGGGATATTTTCTACATCTCCTCTTGTTAGTGAGAGTAGTGTGGTTGTTTGCTAGAATGCTAGAAATTAGATGAGTACACTCTCTCATTATTCCTCATTAGGCAAAAGATGAAAATGCTCTGTTTCTTAATTCCTGGTATGTTCTACTAGGTACTCCTGAGGCAGCTTAACCGATGGCTCATGAACAATTGTCAGTAATTTAACAGCACATTTAATTCCAATTGGTAGAGGCTCTAGCAAGCTAGTTTATGTCCATTGTATGGGTGCTCTCCCTTGTAATTACTGATTTGTTTTTCGTAACTCCATCTCTGCTGGGTTACTACACTGTTTGCATTGGGTTTTTTTTTTTTTGTTTCAAGAAAGCAAAGGCATGAATCATGTTGTCAGAGAATGAATCCTGCTAACAGAATTTTTTTTGTGGTAACTGCCTTTGAACCCTATTCACACTGCCCAAGAAACAAGCTTCCTGCAAACTGCCCGGACTGCATAATTAAGACCCTTAATAATTGTTAGAGAGAAGTTTTTTAGGGAGAACTGACTCAGATTTCCACCTGTGTAGGGCAGATAGTCAATAGGAATCTCTGTCTGTAAGCACTAATGCTAATGCTGCAGAGAAACGTCTAAGCAGATCTCTGCTTTGGAACGGTTCAGCAGGCATCTCCAACCATTCTGAAATCAGACCATCAGATCCTCTGCTGATGGCTGAGGACCAGCAATGGATGAGCTATCCTTTGGTTGCTAGGGCTAACAGAGAAGAGTTGTATCCACAAAAGCAGGAAACATAAGGTCTATGGTCTCTACCTGAGCAGAAAATTGAACCACTGATTGCCTTTCCCTGAAGAGGCTTCTGAGGGGGAAGACAGACAATGATAACACCACTCCACAAGCTTCCTGCTAAGGCTGGGCTCTAAGAAAACAATGTAAAGTTAACAGGGCCAAAGAGAATGAATGAGAGGAACCACAGCAATGCAAACTGCTGATCTGCTAGCCCTCTCACTCCTTGTACAGATGACAGGGTACACACATCCAGTAGGGGACTGAGGTTTATAAAACTGGAGCAAAGATGCAGAAATTTAGCAGGGAGATAGAAGTTGAGGAGTGAATGAAGTGAAAAAGACAAAGTGTCTCTGCTAGTGACAGATCAGGATCTCTGTGAGAAGCAATTTGTAGAGCCTGAGCTTGGCAGTCAGTTTGCCATAGGTCAGCTGGCCACAAACACCTATGTCAAGCTTTGAGGGGACTGCAGACACAACTTCTGCTTGAAGGTTTAAGTATTGGACTTGGAGAAACAGTACTGCTGTCGCTAGCCTGTGAGGCTGTGAAAGGACAAGTCAGTTCTTCCTAGCATCCTATACTGTGCCATCTATGTAGTGTGCTCTATTTTAGCACAATTCATTCCCATAATAATATTCATAAGGAGCATGTATGGGAGTTAAAATGTTAACACAGATCACAGCCAAGATGAACTAGTTCTTCTTTGTAGGTGTACTGCATTTATGAATAATCTTCAGGGCATTTTAAACAACCAGATAAAATTTACTGCCTCTGTTTGTTATTTAAATTGAGATTTTACCACTTCAAATACAGTCTTGTCACCAGGCCATGTAACACAAACAATATTTTTAGGATGATTTGTCCAAAACTAATCTCTCCTTTTTGAAGGAATGGAATTATATTCATTGGTGATTATGCACTAATTCTAACACCTGTTCCACGTTTCATTTCATTATGAACAAAACTTACAATTAATATCTTTTAAGCAAACTTCATCTGTTCTTACTCTCCCGAATCTAACCTGGCTAGTGTTGGTGAAGGAATTACTGAAATCAGGTGGGGAATTATGCACGGATGACTGAAAGCAGGGGAAAAAGAAATCAACAAAAAAACCCCCCACCAAAGCAGCAATTGAAATTAACTGGAAAATATTGGAGTGAGAAATTGTTTCTCCTGGGTAAAAATTTATTTCCATTTGAGAGATGATGCAGAAAGTTAAACTGCCGTTTCTTCTTCACAAGTCATTTGAGTTCCATACACCAGTCAGAGGCATTTAATTACAGTGTTGCTGGAGAGGAAGGTATTTAGCATGCTTGAGCATGCTGCTACTGGAGACAACTTGCTGAATTACAAGCTGCCAGGTTCACTGTAAATAAACCATTTTCTCTTTGGCATTTTTAATGTGTTCTTGGAATCCAAACACCTTTCTGCTATTTGCGCTTAGTGGAGTTCATGGATAGCTCAGAAATTTGAGGCTCAGGTGAGTTTACGCCTAGGCTCAAACTGAAAGTTTAAATTCATCGCCATTAAATCTGTCCTACTGTGCAGAAGGGCTTTTAAATTAAAATTATCAAAATTAAATTATCAAAATCCAAAAGGTATAATGCATTTAAAACAGATGTATGAATTAGAAGTGCTTTTAAGACACTAAAATTTGTGGTTTTTTTCTCTACAAACGTGACTTCCTGGAACTTTTGTTTTCAAGTGAGAGCTGAGATTCTCATAGCCACATGACTTCAGGGCTTTATTAAATATACCCCCATCAAAAGTGTTGGCAGTATTGACTTGGCCCCTAAGAAATGGGAGAGTCAGAATTTGGCAACAACCTAAGGCTTTCAGTAAGGGAAATTGTATGTTATGCTTTCATTCTGTTTTCAAAGAGAAAAATACAGGCCTTATTTCAACTCAGATAAGGAGTTCAAAGAAAATTGGGAGAAACTTGGAGAAAAGTGCAGTTGCCACGGCTGTGAGTTCTCACAGGCTGCAAGGAGCCTGCAACGACAGCTGACCATCGCAAAATTAAACTGGTGTGACCGGAGCAGCAGAATTGCTGCTAGTTGGCAAGCACTGCTGAAAATCTCAAAGTATTGCTGATGCCATCTTAGAGACTCCTTTCATACTCCAAGGAGAGGGATGATGACACTAGCAGTACTAACAAAACTCAAAGAGAGAAGGGGAAAAAGCTGTAATTCAAATGTAAAATTCCTCAGATGCATTAGGTGCTTTCTAATCCACTTACTCCTGATTGAAATTATTGCTTGGAAACACAGTTTGCTACTTTTGATTTCTAGGTTTGAGCAGAAGGAGAGACACTGCATGCTGCAAACGATACACGGCTTTATCTTGGGCACTTTAGTCACTGAGATGCAATGTGTTTTAATACAATTCTGCCTAGCAACATATTGAGAACTTACTGTCCACACAAGAGCTTGGCAACGTAACAAGGAAGAAATCGTCATCTTTTAGCTATACCGATGTTTGGGAATGTTAGCGTAAGCTGCTTTGCTTTGACTCACTTACTAAATATAACACTTTTCCCCAGAGAAAAAATTCAGCTTCTGGGTTAGTCAAAGGGATATAAATGTGCTGGTAGTACCATGAGCAAGTACAAGCGAAGTCTAGTAAGAGTGTATTATCATCATGTATTTCTATACTGGACTCTCACAGAGAACAGGTAGTAACTAGAGTTCGGACATACACGTATGCATACTTTTTCACAACATGCAGAGATTATGTCAAGTCCCAGTAACAGCTATGTGAGCCACAAACCAGCAAAGTTCTTATTGGTGAAAGCCACGTAGTAACACACACAAACGGTTCAGTAAACAGCACTGGGGGAACTATAGTGTTAGTGTTTGGAAACAGACAGATTTTAATCCCTTTGTGCCTTGCCTTTCAGTTGTTCCTCAGCTACTATCCACAACATACACTGGTGCAGAAAGGGGATAGGATGTGGTTTAGATCAAGAACTGTACAGGCTCTGTCATGGTCCACCTTTCACTGACTGCTGGGGGCAGATCTCATCTAGTCCAAGTTTTGACCTCCTGGCCCTGTATGTGACATTGAGGCCAGGTACTTTCTTGACCCCACTGCATCATGCCTCACAGAGGGATAACATATAGGTGACAAAACAATATAGAGGACTTATGAAGACTAAAGGCCAGACATGCTTTCTTGAACTAAAATGATGTTAGGTGTGTGTAGCCTGTTTTGTTTATAGACTTCCTGTTCCAGCCTCACCTACAGTCTCAGTATCTTGTATTAACTGATCCTTATTTGCGTTTCATTTAATAACTTGTCCTTCACGTTCTCCCCCCACCAATGTATTTCTTGTGTTACTACATATATTACTGGAGTTTGGTTCTCTTTGTATAAACAATGGCAAAAGAAACAACCTGTTGAGCAGAAAATGCACTTTTAAAATGGATGCTTCTTTGCATATTTCAAGCCTCCTTGAGATTGCAGACGAACAGACATCCTAACACACACAAATTAGGGATAGCTGAAGTCACCCTTGTCTCTGCTGCACATTCCTCCCACAGGCATCTACTCTGTATCCTATATGGCTGAAAGAACTTCAAAAGCCAGCATACTCTAAGTACACCTATACTTACTAGTATGATTTTCATTTGCATCGTTCAATCCAGAAGTATTCTAGCTGCTTTATCAAACAAATAACAGTGTAAAGCCGCAGTTTGAAAGCACACCATTGCATTTTGGAACCCCTTGCAATCAAAACAATGAACAGCTGTCACGGGATCCTGAATAAGAAAAACCAGTTAAATAAATAATAACTCCTACTTCATGCTTCTTTTGGCAGTTCTCCTAAATCTAACCTTTAAAATGGTTTTAAAGGGATCATCTGTAAGAGTAAGTACTCGCCCATGACAGAAGTAGTGATAATGATTTGTTCTTATTCAGGACTTCTTAGCAGCAGATTTCAGTGCTCTATAGTTGATGTGTTTGCAAGAACAAGGCACATATACTACAGACTGCATTCTGTTGAGTTACACCATTTTCTTCAGATGGCTATTCCATTGCTTAATAGATTTTGCAAATATAAGGTGTCTTACTACTTGATAAAAAGTTTCCTTGCTGAATGTTCAATGAATTATTTATCTTTTTACTTTTGAGTAATGAGAACAATTCTGTTGTGCTCTTCTACACACTGCTAGCAAGAAAGCGGTAACATTTCTAAGGTGTGGAAAGCACCCGTAGCATCTTTAATTTCGAACACAGATTTTAACAACAGTTAATTACTGAGTTTTCCACTATTGCACTTCTCATTGAGGGATCTGAGTGCTTTAAAAATATTGGCATGTTTAATGTAAATAACCTGACATGCCATGATTTACTGTCTGCTTCATCCTGTGAAGGAGGACGGGTACCCAGTCTGCTGTCTCTTTTCCTTACCAGAAGACCTTCCTATTATGTATGTGGCTTAAATCCAAGACAAAATACTGAATATATCTTGCTGGATTAAACAAGTGTCGTAGAAATATGAGTACCCTTTGTATAGTTATTTCCATGGACACAGATGTGGCCATATATAAGGTCAGCCGCAATGAAAGATGAAAAAGAGGCCCTAAATAGACCAGATTTTCTTTCCTATGCTGCTATAAAAGCTCTGTAATTCCTTCCTTTGTTTCCCATATTTATTCTAGAACTGATAAGACAGCAATCTTTTTAAAGAATCAGGTAGTCATTGGTCTTCCAGGCAAAATCAGACCTTGAGGAGTATGATTTAACAAATCCCATTAGACTGAAAGAGAAGGAACTTTCTGAGACTATAGTGGGTCAAAAATGACTAAATCCATCCTCTCTTTTCTCTTACAATTTTTTTAAAGGATGAGTGTACATCCTCTTTGAAGTAACAGCACATACTAAAAAGGAGCCAGTCAGGAGTTTTTATCATCTGTCATTCTGTCTTTTGAACCTGTAGTTTTCTATACCCAAAAAGAGCTAACAAGGCTGACAGATGAGACTATTTCAAGTTGAATGAGGAAATACTATAGAAGTAGGTTAGAAAAGTGCAAAAGAAGGGTTCAAACATATATGATCTACAGTGGCCATCTTCTGTAGCACAGTAGTGCCTGAGGTCTTTCTGTTACCTCCTGGACTCCACCTGTTAGTAGTATTACTAACAGACCCTACCATGGATACTATTTTGTAGAAGGAGAATCTCATGCGGGAATAACTCAAAGCACTTAACTACTGTCAGTTCTTTTACAACCCCCGTCCTTTCATCAAACACATCAATACACAATTATAGCACCAAGAAATCCACTTAAGTCACACAATCACACAACATACTGGGGGGAAAAAAATGACATAAGAAAGTGAGCATTAAACCTAAATTTCTCCTGTTTCATTTATAAAATAGTCACTCTTCTGTTAATTATAAGGAGATAGAGCTGGCAGTCATTGGCTATTCTCGGTAATAAGTATTTTGTCTGTTTCCTTTAATTTCCTCAATTCAGTCTTCTAAATTTTACCCAGAATAATACCTTATAAAAGCTCACTAATGAAATGCCTCATTAGCTGCTTTCTTTTGTTACTTCTGTCTTGGCAATGCCACTCAGAATTCAGAGTACAGAAATGGTGGTACACCAGCAATTGTGAAGGGCTTTGAAACACTCTGAATGAAGGGTGCTTTAAAAATTCAGCACTGAAACCGCAACCTTTACTTGTGACCATAAGCATTACGTTAACAGCACTTCATCAGAAAATGACACAAGCTGTTTGTTTTTCCACTGAATTTAGGTATTTTTAGACTAGTTTGAAACACAAGCAAAAAAACCCAAATGAATAGAACTCAGGAATTCAGTTTTAACTAACTAAACCTTAAACTTGTACATTAATCTAACCAAAATTATCCAAATTTCTTTAAAAAAAAGAAAGAAAGCATAATTTCTAGTTTACAAAAACTTGCAAACACGGGCCATTTTGACCCTTATTTTGTCCCAGTCTTAAATTCGAGATCAAAAGCATTAGGAAGACGTGCACTGATTTAGCATGTTTATCTTAATGTAGACTACATTGGACAAATAGGCGTGGAAATCTATCGTTCCCCTTTCTAAATTACTAAGATACAAAAATTGTTGTTAGATTGTGTTATTTTCTTCACCTTGAGAAGATTTTCATTACTGAGACAAGAGGCTTGGATTATTGGTTATATTATCACATTGTCATTTTACAGACTATTCAGTCCTCAGACAGAACAAAGTGTAATGTAAACCAGATAACCTTTTGTCAACTCGTAATTATGTACTTGCAAAGATTTAAAGAGCAATGCTCAGTTAGAAATAGCATCTAGTCTTTCTTGGCATCAGACTGATGATTTCAAGAGGCTTAACTCTTCTAGAGATATTTAAGTTACTTTAAGAATAAAAACAGTCTCTTACTTGGTCTTCAAAGGAGATTGCCTGGGCAACATCTCTGGGAAATCCATCAATCACTATTCCTTCTTCATCAGGGATCTGCATCAATCTTTGCTTTATCTCGGTTATGGTTGTTTCCTTTCACAGAGAAAACAAGTTATTTACTTAAGATAGTAAAGGATGTTTTCCTGATGGTGGTGCCCGTTAATACAGATTGTACAAATCCTTCACAACTAAGCATTAACACGCTGTACCTGAGGGGCCAGTTCTCCAGTAGTAATTATTTTGGCAATTAGACTCCATTTTCTGTTGCTGCTTGTGCTGTGGATCTTCTTCCTCAGCAATTCACCAACAGATATGTAGTTAAATCCATAACGTTCTGCTATTTTCAAACTCTGTGTTCCTTTACCACTTCCTGGGCCACCTATTGTTAATTGTAAGCAAAACATTAAATTAGCCTTTCATCTGCAGTACCCAATCACATGCAAAATCTTTACTATTAGGTATTTCCAACTATTATTAGAGCTCATCCTGAGGTGCCATGACTTGTTACCAGCCATTAGAAATGAGTCTCATCTACCTGATCATAAAGATAAATGTTTGTAAACTGAAGTGAATAAAAAATAAATCAATATCCCAATTAAAAATAAACACACTCTTAAGCTTGACCTCATTCTAAAGCTGCTCCTGGAAATGGATTTTTTTTGTGTGTAGTAGGGCAACAGAAAAATGTACTAGTCTGTTCTTGAACTCTGCGAATCCAAAGATAGAGCCAGATTCTCTGGAGTGTATTCGTGTCAGAAAGAATCACACTTTGTTTAACAAGCCAATTAAATAAATGGACTAGTCATGACATGGAACTAATAAAATCCGCTCCTAAATAGGCTAATGGGAGTTTCAGAGGTGTTCTAATTTTAAAATAAAATTTAAAAAAAATAATCAGCAGAGGTGTTTCCATAGTGACTTGTTACACCTCTTGTATTGAACTGTGCATACTTCTGGTATCGATGCTTGAAGCACCTGACAGAGGAGCAATTTATCAGGTTCAGTTTGTCGGATAACTTGAAGAACAGAGAGACCCTTCAATACAGCAGAAGTGGAATAAGAATCAAAATCACAGAAAACAGCTATATTACATAGCAAGGACTGTTGAAGTGAAGGTCAGCTGGACAGCAGAAGCAAGAACGCATGCAAAATAGTATTAGACTATATGTCTGAACTAAAGGAACACATTCTGATGTGAAGAACAGTGAAACTGGAATTCAGTGTATAAAAATTTCTCTTGAGAAAAATAATGCTTTAAAGATCAAAAAGCATTTCATTGAATCCTAGAATGGTTTAGGTTGGCAAGGACCTTAAGGATCATCTAGTTCTAACCACCCTGCCACGGGCAAGGACACGATTATATAACTTCCTTGTATTATCTCTATTATTCCCATAAATAGCTTTTAGGAATTTACATAATTAATACTGATTTGACTGTAGAATAAGCTTTACAGCACTTCTTCATACATGACATGACACTCCCTTTGTAACTAGCTTGGAACCTGTGTCCCAATGTTAACATGTCAGAGAGCTTTTGGTGTCACCGGTAGCCAGTAGGAATGCTACTGTAGCCCTGGCACTTAACTCTCTGCCTGGCCTTTGCAAGTCAACTGGGACGCATCTGAAGAGAATGCATAGGGAAACGTGTGCGTTGTTAAGGTGTTCCTGTGCTCTGCCCACAGTACCCTTGGGGAAAAAAGAGCTTTATCGTTATTCAATTAGTTTAACGTTTAAAGCAAGCCAGGTTAAGATAAGTGCAAACATAGGCACTTCATGATAACATCCAACTGGATAAAGCTACACTACAGGTGTTCATAAAACACATGTGCAAATAAATGAAAGAAAAAACTTTATGTCTGTACAGTAAGGTTACAACTAAAACCTTTTTCCCCTCCTCATTCAGTTCATTTGCTGTTTCTCTGCCACAGAGGAGCTATTTCTTCAGCTTGAAGTCTTTTTTTCACAACGAGTTTATCTGCCCTCTTCATTAGAATAAAGGATGTTTCCCCTTCAAAGATACACACACATCTGATGTATGAGGAATCATCTCCTCTACTGCAGAGCAATTCTGCTTTGTCTTGCTCTGGTGGCACGTTCAGCCTTCTCTCAGCACCCTTACACCACCTTTCACTCCTGTATCAAAAGTCCACCTGACACAAACCTTCCGACAAGGTCATTCCGTGGAGGTTACAGTTTTTCACTTGGTAATCTGGAATGGCAATAAGCTTGGAGTAGCTGATTCCCAGCGATATTTTTCTTACACAGATGAAAACCACAGCATGAGAAAGTCCAACTAATTGTTTGATAATTCCCATAGTTTGTGTGGAGCAGATTTTGCCAGGTGAATGAATAGGGTTATTACTCGTTCTCTCATTGCGTCTATTCACTCTGTGTGTAGTTCCATAAACAAACCCCTCTCTGTCTCTCTCCAAACCCACATATTGCAGTCTAATGAGCATAACATATAAACACTAGATCTTAGATATGTGTGTGTTTATACATATGTGTAATATTTATTACTATGAATTTATTTGGCTTTATTTACTGGCAAAAATCCTAGCTACTGGAAAAAAGGGCAGTAAATTATTACTGTGCTTCAGAACAAGGGCTTTCTAAAACCTGCTGGAACCAATGCTTTGCCTAATTCCTGCAGACATAAGACTTACAAGGCAGGAAATTCAGTTTATTTCCCTGGAGACTCAAGGCAAGTTTGAAACAGACAATGCTGCACCCCAGAAACAATAAAGATGCAAAAACATATTGGGAACGTGTATAAAATTAGAAACGGAAAATTTGACAATGAGGAAAACGGTGTCTGTATTCCAGGAGAGATACAGACGATGTGAGAAAAGTAGAACTGTTATTTCAAAAAATATCAGTCTCTATAAAATAGCTTTAAAAACCCTTTTGTGATACCGAGTGTATCCGACGTTACACTTCTGCTAGGGAGAGCTTTGCTTTGCCATTGAAAAGAAGCAGGGAAAAGTGTAGTTCAGCACTTCCGTTATTTCAATTTGAATTGCAAGCAGAAAAAATACCCAATAAAAGTATTTGCTTTAAAGTTCATACACTTCTCATCCATTTTGTTTTTCTCACTCCAAAAGTACAGCAGACTGGGATTATGCATTTACAATCTAAGAGAAAACCTTCAGGTAATAAAATACGAGAGAAGTCATAGGACAAAATTTCTTCCAACAGCAAATCATTATAATTTAGTGAACTGTGTGGCCATTCCTGATTCTTCAATAAATCATGCGGACAAGCTGTTCACAGGAAAGCAAAATCAAATCACTTTCGGTTTTCATTCCTTTCACCTTTTTTTGAGATTATGTATTATTCAAGAAAAGCAGGATTATTTTACATATATCCTATAAGATGTCTCAACTTGGGAATATTACTTGCCTCTAAAATTTTGTTTGCTTACTGGTTTCAGGTGACAATTTGTATGCCCACAAAGTTCCATTAAAGCTGTTGTTATAATCTAGTTTTGTCGATGGAAGTTCAGCTTGGCTTAACTAATAAATTCAGACCAAAGTAATATAATAATAAAGATTTTAAATCTAGCCTTGGGCTGTATTTAACAAAGCAACCAGCCAGCTGCCTGCCAAGACCACTATCTTTAAACTTTGGTTATAAAAGGAAAATGTATTATTTTAATATTCACTAATATGTTTAGTTAAGTGCAGTTGATAAACATAGTCAACTATAGGGCTAATGACACCAAGTAATTGTTTTTTCAAGATTTTCATAGTGATGCTGTATCAATGGTATCAAAGTGTTTGTCAAAACATTAGGAAGCCCATTTTTAAACACAATCTAGTTTCCTAGTGTTAAAATGCCTTATAAACTTAATTTTCCAGGGATTCAGATGTATCCCATGCTGGCTGGTTCCATCTGACTTGTCTAAAATCTAGTCACGTACTCGCGCTGTAGGTTTAACAGCTTTACATTTCACCAGACGACTTTTTTGCAAAGGCAAAGAAACCCCCACACCCTCACCTTTACAAGTGAGTTCTTTTTTGCCTTGGAGCTACCGGATCCATTATGATAGATGTCATAAAGTAAAGTTATAAAAATCTTTACAGAAGCATTAAAAAAATCTTGGGCTAATGCATTATTAAAGTTCACCTGATATGTGAAGCAGAAGACAGGTCTTTAACATCTATTCATTTCAGTCCCCAATGGTGAATGGGGACAGTTCCATCTGAGCTCGGCAGCATGATTAGTTATCACTAGTCCGACACAAATAGGATCATAGAATGGCTTAGGTTGGAAAGGACCTCAGAGATCATCTAGTTCCAACCCTGTTGCCCCAGGCAGGGACATCTCTCACTAGATCAGGGTGCCCAGGTCTCCTCTACACAGGCCTTGAACACTTCCAGGGAGGGGGTATCCACAGCCTTCAAGTTTTTGCTGGAGTTTTAAGTAAACTGAAAACTACACATTTTATGTGTACAGTAGATGTCTCTTGAAATTAAGAGTATGGTTTTTTTCCATTTTCTTTCATTCAGTATTTCAGTTCATCTGTTCTTTCCAGCATGCGTTTTTATGTGCTTTCTCAATAGAAAGTTCAATTTGGGGGAAATTTTCTTGATATTGTATAAAATTGGGCAATAGCTTCTAAGCTCCATATTGTATTATGTTTCTATCAGATCACACTATAATAGACAGATTCAGAGAAAATCAGTTGGAAAATAAACCTGAAACAGCCTTTGTGAAATGTTTACAATGTTCCCTATAAATGAGGGAAAAAAGAAACCTGTAAAACCCATGGTCTGTTCACTAAATGCTGGCATTCAAGGATTTCACTTCAAATACGCCTGTGTTCAGGTCCAGAGGTGAAAGTCAATCTCTCTTTATCTCACCTAGATCAAACCCTCATTCATCACCCCACTGCAATAGAACTACATGGATTTCAATGCATTAAGAGCCTTCTGTAGTCACTGAAAAGGAACCAGCTTTTCTCCTTCATGAAAAGGAAGGCTAGCTAATTAATTAAGATGAAAGAAAGGCATCTGTTATTTCTCCATCTAATGCAAGCTCTGTAGTTCAACTGTGCATGGAGAGATTTGTATGTTGAGAATTGTAATACCAAAAGATTAAGAGAAGTAAAATGCCCAAGCAATTCTTTCAGCATTCCACAAATATCTAGGAAAAAAAAATCCTGATCTTCTCTTTTCAATGTTTCCATATTGCGTTTCTGAGAACTGGAGGATGCAGAGTCTAGAGGACATGCTGGTCTTACAGATCCCACTCTATAATGTGAGAAGGTGTTTCTATTCACTTTACTATACTACATATTATGATATGGAAGCACTCTCTTTCTTTAATGTAAATAAGATTTTATAGACTAAGAAGGAGATTCTCCATCAGCACTGTAACTATTTAAGCAGTCCAGACAATCAGAGCAATAGGCCTGGCACTAAAATTCTGAAAGACAACTCTCCCAGGTGACAGGGAAGCTAACTCAAAGAACTTTAAATCTGAAATAGTAAAATGCTGATTTAGACTGAAACAGCAGCCATTTCTTACTATTTCTTACTAAACAGTGTATCTGTCTCAGGCTGGAAAGGACACTAAGCAGTACACAGGAGAGGACATGGGGAGCAAGCACAAGTCACTGCTGCTAACTGATTGCTTGCTCTCCCTGAAGTTGGTGCAGGCTTCACTCATCAAATAGATCTCGGGATTAATTTATCAATGCAATAGGATAGTGACCATGTGTGCTCACTCCAGTTAGACATACCAATCGGTTTTCAACATTCTGGATATACAGGATAACAGTTCCCTATGACCTTTTTGAGCTGGCTATTTTTAAACATCCTCTTCTGTGAGCAGCTTTGAGTACATCTACCATCTACAACAGCACTGTAGTTCGGATCGGGAGTGTGCTTTGGAAGTGTGGACATGGTGGAGCTGTCTTGAAATGCATAAGCTGAGTTTAAGACCATATCAAATTGCCAGACGTGCTCCATAAGCAAACCACAAGCGCTCCAGCTGCTAACAGGCATCCAGTCTGCACTGGGGGGACCACAGGTGCTCACTGTAATCCCTAAAACGCTTACGGTTGGGATGCTGTATCCTCAGCACTAACAGTTTCACTTTCTGACACGATATAATTGGGCTGCCCCACTTCTATGGCAGATGGAAATACTGTGTTTCAATACATACGGGTATTCAGTACGTTTGCAGAACAAATAAAGAGGAAAAGTAACGAGGTAAAAAACTTGTTAAAAATGCCTTTGCTTTCATACCTATGACAAGGATAATTTTTGGTCGCGGTCTTGCGGGATCAAATACATCGTACTCCTCAATTAGCTCAGCAGTTTCAGAGAGGTCGGTGTCACTTTCTATTGAAAACTGTTGGATAGGAGGGAGTCGGTCATACCGTCGATACGGGAAGTTACAGTTTTCAGGCATCACTGTAAAATAGTAAGATAAACTGGGAATTGTGGAATCATGCTGCAAACTCAAAATCTACTGTGAATGCAGATTTGAATAACAAACACGAAGTACAAATACACTCTGATTTTTACCCTATTAAATGTTCCTTGCCTCTATTAAATTTGAGCCAGTAGCCACCAGTTTTCTTTGGTGTTTCTGCACCAACTTTTCTGTGAAAATCTGCCCATAGTGCAGATAACCTGTAGTGTTAAGCAGAACTCTTTTGACAACGGATGCTGTACACAGGGATGGAGTTAGTATTCTTGTTGGTTAGTTTATTGAAATGCTGGATGGCAAGGACGAATGACTATGGCAACTGAAAGATGAGCTAATTACTCTCTATTAACATTACATATAAAATAATTGCAGGTACTGCTACGACATTTGCTTAGATTTTACAAGATGCACATTTTTGTAAGCGTTTATCATTTACATTCTATTTAGGAAACTGGCCCATAGCTCCAATATAAACTAGCAAAACAACCCAGTGTAACTGCATTGAAGTTACTATATACGTCATCCATAAGGACCAGCTAAAAATATAAGCCCAGTGCACTGAGTCAACTTTGCTCCATCTTCGCAAACATTGTAGGTAGGATACAAGAAATGTCTCCACTCGTGTGCTAAACATTTACAAAGCAAACATTCATCATTAGGCTGCAAAATGATCACAATTTTCTCTCCTCCGCAACATCCGTTATGGGAGGAGAAAAACAAATGCCAAAATATAAGGAAATAGAATCCTTGAATCCTTTGTCTACAGGAAGTCAAAATGAAGCATCACCTGCTATAGAAGTAAGTATAAAGTCGTTGAGGAGTGGATGTAAAACCACACTGAGTGCAAGAAATACAATCACTTTTGTACAGAATACATTACCATTCCTGAAAAAAGACCTCCTGGATTGTCCTCCATTGAGTGGAGGCACAGTCTTCTTGTCGGGGCTGACAAAAGTGTCCCATTTCACTTTTTCTATCCCTCCAAGCTCTTTCACCTTCTGCAAACAGCTTTCCAAATACTCAATTGGGTCATCGGGTTTGTGACATATTAATCCATTCAGCAGACTCTGCAACGTAAGATCAGAAATACCCACTGAAATGATAGATGCCAAGATAAAAGATGCGCTTACTACTTTCAATTTTCCTTTCGTAGAGAACCCCATAGCCCTTGTATATTCAGAGTCTCAATTTCAAGCCAAACTGTGAGAGTGAGGCCTGCAAAAATCATACAATTTTGGTTTGCTGATGTAACAAACATTATTCAGAACAGGAAAGTTGTGGCTATGTCTTTATATTTGTCTGTTTGCACTGTACTAAAAACCAGTCATAGTAAAAAATGTTCCCTACATTTTTTATAGAACTACCACTGACAAACAGACTCAAAGCGATGCATAAGCCAGACAGCTCTAAAAGTTACATACTCTGTGTAGTCTATTAGATCACTAAAACATATGTTTTCCTTAAACACCAGTGTAACCACAAATATCTTACCCATATTCTTGAGTCAAAATCTACACAAATAATGAAAAGAAAGATTTTTAAAGTAAAGAGATCAGTATTGGGAAAAAACTCAAAGCTCATGGGTGCTTCCAGATTTCATTGACAAGAAATTCCCAGCCATTCAAAAACCCCTGCCTGCAGTGTTGGTTCTGCATCCATCGTATGTATGTGCATTGTTGGGGAAGTCAAAGAAGGAATGCCAGGCTCTCTTCTGATGCACGGTAATCGATTTTCCTTGACAAAGTGATACATAAATCATCACCTCACCTCTCCACAGGGCAACTGCATCCAACACTCTCTTAACAATAAATGTCTTTCAGGTGGATTTCTGTTCCTTTGTGCTTTTTCTAATTTCTGTGCAAACTAAGTCAAGTGTCAGAGCTGGTGTTAGCATTAAACGTAAATAGCTCCAAATCAGGATTTGAGTTTCTAAAACAGGATACATTTGCTACCACTCTGGCATCTATGCCCTTGTGATACTATTTAACTGATCACAGTAACTGGCCATGCCTTTCCGCAGAAGATATGCACCATTCCTTAAAAACTGCTAGCTCAGGCTTTGAGCCTTTTCTGTAGAATAACACTCCTGTCGGCATTTCTTGTCAAACCATTGGCGTTCTGAATGCGTTAGGAAATCATTAGTGTGGTCTATGTCCTGTAATTTCCAAACACATTAACAAAAGCCTACTTGCAGAACAGACCAGAGACAGTACCTCTGTGTGAGTGTGTGTGTGTGTTTTATATGGATGGCAGGATGTCTGATTCGGAAACAAACAGAAATCACATTGCACAGAGAAGTAATGACCAACCATTAGCAGCATGTAACTTGTGGGAAGCTAATCAAAATCTCGCTAAACAGTTGTGGGGTTTTTTTTCATCTCCCAAACCGATGAGAATCTGGAGAAATCCTGAAAGCTAATCGCCGCCTGAATTCCTTGGCAGAGCGGTCCCGGGGGGATCCTCTATCCTGTGGACACACAAGTTCGCTCCCTCCCCAAGCGACTGCCGGGGGGCTCAAACGCGGATGAAGGACAGAGGGCAGATGCTACATATGGGGGGCAGACACGGCAGCAGGGCATAGCAGGGCAGATGTGGTCAAAGCAGAGCGATGTGGTCAAAGGAGGGTAGACGTGGCCGCCCGCCGCGCCGCGGAGGGGCGCGGCTGCCTGCGTGCCCGCGGAGGCTCCGTGGAGGCTCCGCGGAGGCTCCGCGGCAAGCGGGCAGCGGCCGCCGCTCCCGGGGACTCCGCTACCGCTGGGTCCGCGGTCCCTAGCGGCGCCCCCGGTGCCGGGGCGGGGCGGTCTCTCGGCTCCCGCATAAGGTACGCGCACCGCAGTGCCCAGCCGCTCCGTCCTTCCTGCCACCTTCAGCCGCCGCCCGGCGCGGGGTCCCGGCGCGGAGCAGCCCCCGACGGGGCGGAAAACGCCCGCCCGCTCCGCCTCGCCTACCTCGAAAAGCTGCGGGATCTCTCTGCGAGCCAGATACTCCTTGGCCTCGCCCGCGCTCATATCGCCGGCGGGGAGCGACGGGGGCGCTGACGGGGCGCGGGTGGGCAGCGCTGAGCCCCGCACACGGTACCGCACGGCACGGCGCGGCGGTGCAATGCAGGAGCCTCGGCGAGGCTTCCGCGAGCGGGCGAGCGGGGCGGAGGGGAGGAGGGAGGCAGGAGACAGCTGCCCGCCTCCCCGTGCCCGCTGCACGTTGTACCCTGGCAGGGTAAGAGCGTGCGCAGGCTGCGGGAAAGTTTGCGGGGTGCCTGCGGAGAGGAGCCCGGGTGGAGGCGGTAAGGGGTTGTGCCTGGCAGGGTGCCCGAGTGAGGTGGGACCCCGGCTCCTCGGGAGGCACCGGCTGCTTCTGCCGTCCTCAGGCGCAGGGACTGCAAGGAAGGCTGGGCACAGGCGTACCGCGATCTCTGCACTTGGCATGGGTTTTTTGCATTCTGAAAAGCAAGGCTTTGGGCTGTGCTTTGGGCTGATTAAAGGTCACGAACTATGATGAGTGTCTATGATCTGTGGTCATCTGTTCACAGGAAGAGACCTGAAGATGTCTCTGGTCCAACGTCTTGCTCAAAGCAAGGGCAGCTCTTGAGGTCAGACCAGGTTGCTCAGGGCTCTATCTAGTCTCATCTCACAAGACCTGCAAGGATGGAGATATTTTAGTCTCTGGGCAACCTGTGTTTGTGACACGGGTGAGAAAAGGTTTTCCTCTATTCATTTAGTACCACCTTTGTCTCAGTTTGTCTCTTGCTCATCATTGCACTGTTGTGCAACGTGGCTGACTGCCTTCTTGGTAACCTCCTCAGAAGCACTGGAGATCTGATATCACAGAGCATTAGGGACTGGAAGGGACCTGAAAAGATCATCTAGTTCAATCCCTCTGCCCCTGCAAGATCACCTAGATAGAGTTGCACAGAAACACGTCCAGGTGAGTTTTAAATGTCTCCAGAGAAAGAAACTCCACAACCTCCCCCAGGCAGCCTGTTCCAGTGCTCTGTCACCCTCACCGTGAAGAAGTTCCTTCTCGAATTGATATGGAACCTCCTATGTTCCAGCTCACACCCATTGCCCCTCGTCCTATCATTGGATGACACTAAGAAGAGCCTGTCTGCATTCTCCTGACACTTGATAATAGGAAAAGTTTATTTAGACTTGATATTAGGAAAAATTTTTTCACAGAAAGGGTGGTCAGGCCCTGGAATGGGCTTCCCAGGGAGGTGGTTGAGTGGCCATCCCTGGATGCGTTTAAAGATCCTTTGGATGAGGTTTTGAGGGATATAGTTTAGGGGTGAACTTGTAAGGTGGGGTGAACTTGTAAGGTAGGGTAAACAGTTGTCCTCGATCATCCCAGGGGTCTTTTCCAACCAGAGTGATTCTATGATTCTGTGACACCTGCCCTTTCCATATTTATAAACATTAATCAGGTCACCCCTCAATCTCCTTTTTTCCAAGCTGAAGAGACCCAGGTCTCTCAGCCTTTCCTCATCAGGGAGATATTCCACTCCCTTTATCATCTTTAAGGCTCTGCACCCCTCTAAGTCTCCCACAGACAGAACAAGGCCAATTTTTTCAACTTCTCCTCAAGGGCAAGTGCTATTGTTGCTGACCATCTTTGTGGCTGTCAGCTAAACTCACTCCACTTTATCATCACCCGTTTTACTGGGTGGCCCAAAATGGGATCTGTTATTCTGCATGTGCTCTGAGGAGTGCTAAGTAGGAAGTATCTTGTGTGATATTCTGTAGCATACTAGAAGTCAAAGTAGATTATTTCAGTTGTGTAATTGTCCTATATGAAGTCTGATATTCCAATCGATTTAAATTTTATTGACTGTCTTTCCTAAAACAACATCCCTGTAGTTTCACTGATGCAAACCCAAACAGAAACAGGTTACGTAAGTGCAAACTTAAAACCAACCATGTGCAACGGCTTTCCCTATCTCAGTATTTTTCAGACATTGGACAGGTCTTTTCAGGAGTCTTTGAAGAAGCTTCTCCCCATTGCGTATGACTTGTGTTCAGTAGCAGTTTGACAAGCTTCTCCCTCTCAGCTGCAGCCATGTTTCTTGTACTGCCGTTTCTTTGGTTAAGTTGCCCTCTTTTTCCTCTGAGCTGCCTCCAGCTTTTTATGTAGACACTTTCCTTTCTCCTGAAGAGGCTTCCAGTCCTTGTTCATTCTTCAAACTGCTAAATGCTGCCTCAGGGCAGTCCTATGATGTTCTGACAAATTAGACTGGAAAGCTTTTCACGACATCCAGTTATACCCAGCACCTTCCACTTGAAGAGCAGCCACCAACATCCCTTCACAGCAGTCAACCTATTCTCCACTTCAGCTGAAGTACCACTGGAAGTAAGTTTGGATTATACAGTGTAAGATTCTTTCCAGCTCCATTCTCATTGAAACCAGTGGTGTCCACTTAGGCAAGCTGCAGCAATGTCACTGAATTGGCACTTTCCATGTGTGTACGGAAGACCTTAGTCTTTGCTGCAGTGTTCATCTTTAGTCTTTTTCATCCTCCCATGAACTTTGGATGCAGCTTTAACCCTATTTTCTCTTGCTAAGATTTTATTGCAGCCAAATGTAAATTCACCGAAATGCATGGTATCTCAATTTTGATTGAGTAAAAAGTAGAGTAGTCTTCAATGTCCTCATCAAAAGATAAGTGGTAATTGCTTTTGAAAGACCTTAAATAGAGCTTGACAAAATAAATGGGTTTTTTCTTAAAAGGTCTTTCCAACGGAGGGAAGGTGCCTTTCTATTTAGGAAGATAAAGCTGTACTTTTGGCACTTAGTGGTTTTGACTTTTTAAAAACTTTTAAGTTTATATATTTATATATCTATATGTTTATATAAATTTATATATATATATAAATTCATTTTCTGAGACAATTTCCATTTGTAGGCTTTCAGCATATGTGTATTTTTATATATTCAACACTTACGGGCAAATTAGTATCCCATCCATTGCCCTGGAATGATAAACATTTTCTTCCACATGGCATCTCCCTCAGGATGTGAATTTTTGCTTATCAGAGTCTCCTCTGAGATGTTAGTTTTTTTTACTTGTGCTCCCAGGAATTTTGCTCAGTTAAACAAGGCTACCAGAAATAAAAGTTCTGAGTGTTCTGCCATAAAATGATTATCACTAGGCACATCTAGCTTAGTGTTCAGAATAAAAGTAATTTCAAGCTAATCTGGTTTTTGTTGCACAAAATCAAATTCTACGTCGCAGAAATTAACGCCTCAGAAAAAATATGGCCGTTTAGGAAATGTGTCAGACTGAATGTGTGAAAAGGGTATGGAAATAATAATTTAGGGTCTAATACTATGGTACCGCCATCCAGAAGTTATTTGGTTTGTGTCTGTCTTTGCCAAAATCCTCATCTTGAAATGTGATCACAGGTGGATGAGGTTTCTCAGCCTCTGAAGAACAACAGCAGCAAAAGATTAAGACTATTAAATAAAGGGGCACGCAAAGCTGGGTGGTCATTTCAGTTATCAAGGTAAGGTAACGACAGCTGATAGAAGTTTAGCTGTTTGTCTTTGAACACTATCTGATCAAGAGTGGAGTGTGGATGGAAGCAAAGTGGTCTTACTGCCTTAGAAAATAATTCAGGCTGCAAAAGAAGTTGACAGAAATGGGAACATGGATTTGAACTCTGGAGCACTGCCTGGTCTTGAAGCTCTTGATGGTATTGGGGTAAGACTGAGGATCACACGTGACACTTGTTACCTCTTCTTGAGGGGAAGAACTAGCAGCAGAAAGAACAAAATTTTTCTATCACAGTAACAACATTTTCATTCTTGTTGGTTCCTCCAGTAACTATATGAAGCTGAACTAATATGAAATTACTGTGGGATCAGCTGGAATATGCTGTTCTGGCCCTTCTCTTCTCCTTGGTTAAACCAATTATCCAGCACCCATAGCCTTCAGTGAAAACTCAGTTAGGTCTTGTGTTTTCAAAATTTCAGAGTCCCCCACTATTTTATGGGTGTTTTGCCTAGTGTGTGTTCAGACACTGCTGACCAGCATTTCTCACATTTCCTGCTGCTCTGCTAGGTGTCTGGATTAAATCAGAACTGACACCCTTGGATTGATGCACTTATACAGGCTGGTGCAAGATATGTGGACAGTTTTGAGTTTGTAGATTCTGTAAGGAAAACAACTGTGTGTAACCTTTTTAATGGAATGTGCTGATTTATACGGTCCTGATCCTGAAACAATATGCAATTTAATATAAATGCAGCCCTGTATTGTGCCTAGTGTGGTGTGAATTAATCCAAGATTGCTAAAACAGTCTTTTCCTTTTAATGAGAAACTTGTTTCTGAACTCTTTCGCTACAGTGTCGTTATTATGGGGTATTTTACACCTGATATTTTCCCTCTCCTTTCATTTCCACTTTCGTCCCTTTCTTTTCTACTGATACCTAACCACGTTACATAAGTGAATTAAATCACTTCAGTCTACCTGGATAAATCTGATCTTTAGATACAATTTCCACTGAGTTCCAGAACATCCATTTTACGTAACTTTTAAGGACACCTAGATGCATAAAACCTGTGAAGGAAGAAAGAAGATTGTTTGGTTAAAAATTGGGGGGTGGATATTTCAATCTGCTGAGTGAAAAAATAAACTAAAATCCTCTATGATCGAGTCACTCTTCACTCTTTATAAATAGCTGTAGCTTTTATTTTCCAATTACAGTTTAATCATTCATGTGACCCTTCCCTGAACTCTGTCCAATTTATCAACAGGCATCTTCAGTGAAGGCATCAAATAGGACGCACTGTTCCAGAAATGGTCACACCAGTGCCAGGTACTGGTGTGATTCAGCCTGCCTGGAACATCCTCACAGTCCTTGTTCTGTTTTCACGCTGATGGAGTGAATTTGCGCACTGCCGTTGGTGGTGTTGTGGGGTTCACCTACAGCTGGTTATCTAGCAGACTCCCAACAGCTCTGCTTTCCACTGTTTTCTCACAGAGTCCTCCCCTCTAGGATCAACACCAAATCTTTATTCTTTCATGTATGACTTTGTGTATTTGCTTGCAGCAAGTTTATGAAGAAACCAGTGAGCTCTCTCCGATGCGAGTGACCCCTTCCCTAGTCTTTGTTATCTGCCAGTGGTACCAGTGGGGTGGATTTGGTAATCGATAAACAGAGTTCCCATGGGACCAAACCAGAAACTCAGTGTTTCCCATTTAGACTTCACTTTTGAGACCACTCAATTAGCCATTAAATATATGTGTATTACTTTAGATTCATTGAAGTTTCCTATCCAAAGTATCTTACAGCACTAAATAAATGCTGTCAAATCAGCACCTTTTATCAGCCAAAATGTACCTTCCTGAACAAGTGTCAGTGAATAGATCTGAGAGGATCTGTAATTCAAAACCTGTCATTAACTAAATGTCATATAAACCATACTCTGGTATGTTCTTAACAGTTTTGTATTTTCACTAAGTTCCATGTAAACAGGCCTATAATTCCTTATGCCATCACTCTTTTAAAGTACTGCTCTAACATATTCCAAAATGCAACAATTTCAAGGGTTTTTATAGAGATCTGAAATGTCCTTTTCAGACATTTTAAAACTCCAGTGCAGCTTATCCTATTTAGCCACCATCCTATGGTATTATTACATCATCTGATTATTTCTCCAGAAAATTGTATTCAGAAAAAGCACTTCGTGTAAAGGCTATTAGGCCAGTCTGACCTTGGGGGTTTTCTGATTTCGTTTCCATTATATATATATAAAACAGATCTTAAATCATAGAATCGTGGAATGGTTTGGCTTGGAATGGACCTTACAGATCATCTAGTTCCAGCCCTGCTGATATGTGACCATATTGCTCAAACACCATCCATCCTGGCCCTGAAAGTTTCCAGGATGGGACTTCTACAGCTTCTCTGGACACACCTGTTCAGTGCTGCACTGCCCTCACAGTGAAGAAATTCCTTACATCTAACCTAAATCTACCCTCTTCCAGTTTATAACCTTCGTCCTATCACTACACTCCCCGGTGGCACTTATCTCTTTCATGTTTATTGCAGCTTCTAGTATCTGTTACAGATTGTATCTTTATTTTTAAATAAAAAATATTTTTAACCAGTGTTGTCTTTGTTTGTTTGTAAGTTTGGTGGTAGGTTGTTAGTGTTTTGTCTGTTTTGTTAGCATTTCTTAAATAATTTCCAGTTAACATGTATATTTTTCTATATATGTCTTTATCCTTGATCTGGCTTATAATTAGATAGTATGAGGATATTGTACAGGCATTTTATGTATATAACCTAATCAATTCAAGGTTATCACCTCAGGATGTCCTTAAGCCTTTGTGACATGGAAGGTAGGATATCCTGTAGATGTTCTCAGCTCAGTTCCAAGACAGCTGGTCAGTACTGGTAAGAATACAGAGTGGGGGCTCACATGGACTGGGAGCTTACATAGACTTTCAGTCCGATCAGCTACAGGTTCTCGATGCTTTTTGCTTTCATCCTGTGTCACTTAAGCTGAGCTTACACACACATCTCCACCTATTGTTACAGAATGGCTTTTGGGGAGGATTATTTTATTTTCCTCAGTTACCAGTTTTCAGTTACTGATTAATAAAGGCTCCAAATAATTTTATACTGAATTTTTAACAACTTAGAAGTGCTGTTCTATATTTTCTTAAGTCTTGTTTGCTTATTCATCCAAAGGCTCCCACCACAGTTTTTAAGGTTCTGGTCTATGAATTGTCCCCAGATAGATCTTGACAATAAAGTAATTTCAGTTCATCTCATTTACTCTTAATAAACTGAAGAAATTTGTGTGGCCATAGAAGAAAATACTAACAAACACAGCAAAAATAAGTTAATTAAATTGGCTTGAATGAAATAACGTCTTGTGGGTAGGTGGTAGGTGGAACAGAAAAGAATTCAAGCTGTTATTTCATTTTAGACTATCAGACTTTATCTTGGAAATGTGATGGAGCGTGACTCCCTTCTAGTTTTTATTTGGGGTTTATTTCAGTGGTATAATGGACCACTGCCTTATGACATTATTTCTATAACCTGTTATTCAGTCACAGTGAAAGTCTTCCCTATTTGAAAATCACTTTGGTACAGCTCTTGAGTAGATAAGCTTCTTGATATTTATTTTTTTATTGGAAAGCTAAATGAATTGAAAGTAATGACAGCTCCCTATATGAAGGGCTTACAAGAGTCCTATCATCATTTCAAGGATTCCTCACACGAAAAGACCATCAACATTTTTTTATACTGATATCTTTACAGGGGCAAAACAGACTGTTGTCAAGTCATCGGAACAAAAGGTGCCATTTAGTTCCATCTAATTTTTTTTTTAGACAAGGATCAAGAAGGAATCCTGATGGGGCTTCTTTCAAGTAGGATAGGGCCCATAGGACATTTACAAACACAGACTTCTGTTTCACCGTATCCAAACAAAAGTAGTATTAATTTTTATCAGGTTGTTTATGTATGCCAAAACCTAAATATTAAGAAAAACCTCTTAGTTTGTGACATGGCAGCATTTTTATAATTAGGATTTACAGTAGAATAATGTTGATGCATGATCTCGCTGTGAGTGATTCTGGCAACAGGTGGAGTCATGTATTTCCACATTCAGGGTATAGTCACTATTCACCACAAAGCAGTACTGTCAAATCATTAGCCAGCCGCTAGTGGTTTTGTTTCATTATTCAATAATTCAGTTTCTTTCTAGTTAAGCTCTGTTAGTTTTTCATATTTCATTATAAAATTTGAACTGACTGTCCAAATCCTCTTTTCAAAACCCAGGAAGGCTGGAAATTCAGCAGGCATTGGCTCATGACTCTGAATTCTACTGTAAGGAACAAAGGTTCTGTGGGGAGAATTTTAGTTTTGATTGAGGTAAGTAATTATTCGACTACTTTAGGTTCTTGAACTCATCTCTTTTACTTTTTGTTCTTGCATCACAATGAACAAAATGTAATATCCAAGGATTAAAATATGCACATTACACAATGATTAGATAAAAATCAGAATATAAAACAAGATCAAGTTACAGAAATTGCATTTTGAGATACAAGGAGATGAGTTGAGAGACACGAGAGAAACTGGCAAATATTTTAACCATGGAGCGTTTTAATGTTAATTCACAATTCATCCTGACTTTCTGCTGACATACAAGAACATTGAGTGGATGTAGCCACCAACTTCGCTGAATGCTTTCTCAACAGTCTAACAAATGAGAATTGGATCAAACACCTGTTTTCAGTAGAAGATGACACCCTGCCAGATGGCTTATTAGCAAAGATAACAGTTGCTGAAACTGTCATATGATGGTCGAACTTGAACTCAGATTCAGCAAAGCAAGGGTTGGAAACCTCTTGCTAAATGGAAGAAAATAATTACGCCTGATATTAGATATAACCTCATAAAAAGTAATTTTTTACATTTCAATGTACTAATGATCATCAGCACTTCTTGAATCACCAAGACATTTTTTTCCTTGCCATGCCATCCAATAAATCTAAGTGGCTGCAGTGCTGAACAGGACCCTTGGCCCTGTCTTACTCTAATATCTCTTAAGATATGAGGGAATTGTGTTCTGGAAAGCAAGTACATCCTGGCTGGCTGATGGAGTCATGGTACAAGGCAGAGTTCAGGATGAGCTTGTTAAGGTTAGATGTTTTCAGGAGAACTCCTTACAAAGTTCTGCTCCTATGTGAACTCACTGTCTCAAGAGGCAGGTTACTGTGCAATGATACAGCTGTGCAAGTGACAAGCTCTGTGGAAGTGCCTTTTGTATTTATTCATAAACGTTCAGAATAGTATTTTGACTCCTGTGTGTTTGAAAAAGTCATCACTTGCTTCGATGATTTTCCTTATACATTCTGGATCTTAGAGGGTTCCTACAAGCTGTGTCAGTACTTTCTATTTCCTTCTATTCAAGTTATCTTATAAAACTGGAATCATAATATGTTCCTTCTCCTGACTTATTATACAAATTTGAACGTTTGCAGTCTTAAAAATGTCTGTCTTTCACAGCTCTCAGACTGCTCTGAAACAGCAAGAAACTAAGATATTATTAACCTCATTGTGTGTTTGAATATTTTGTATCTGAGAAAGCAGAAATGAATTTATTAGTAATAACACCAGGCAAGTAATTCTTTGTTTTCATGTTTGTTTGGGGTTTTTTTCTGTAGTGGGCAAATGGATTAGATTCAGGCATTTTGGTACAGTCTTTACTGCCTCTTCTGTTGCTTACAGCTGAATTTGATGGTTGGACTCAATGATCCCAACGGTCTTTTCCAACCTCACTGATTCTATGATTCTGTGAATTCTATTGAAAAAGATCTGAATATTCTAAGATCTCTTAAATTACTTTTTAATCTACATTTTACAGCTAAATCACCTCCACATCAGTTTTAGGCAGAGCTCTTACCTGTTATCCTGTAGTGTAGCTGACACTTTATTGTTCTGCGTAAGCTAGTTGACAATTCATTATATTCTACTGCCTTTTCCTGGCTTTCTACTGAAACTTTGTACGTCTCAGCCTCTGGCCTGGAGGAGGTACAACTCTCATAGCTGACTTCTTTTATGGAAACAGCATTATAAACAATTTCTGGGGAAAAGACTGGTTTTACACTTCAGTATTCCTAATACACACAGACACATAATCTTTCTCAAAAATAATTTGTTCTTTTACGAACCTAAGGAAATCATCTCTGAAGGAGAAAATATATTTGGGTTCTAGAATTCTTAACATACATATAGCCTAATGGATGAATTTATTTTACAAACAAATTTGAAAACCAGTATGAATTTTCAGATCATCGTAACTAGACACAGAATTACTGAGGGAAACAGAAAGGATGTTTTATACTGTTCTGGTTCCTAGATGAGGATGTGTGCAAGATTTGTTCAGCCTCCTTAATTTAAAATACTCTTCAAAATCTTGTGATAAAAATACATCCAGAGAAAAGAGTCTTATAACAGAAGGAATTCTAATTCTTTCTCAAAAAGAGTTACAATGCTTATAACAACAAAAGATTCTTCGAGTAATGTGTAATAAAATAGATGGAAGTAGTTTTCCTTATCTTACAGAAATAGACAAGCAAATAGAATCAGATGAAAGAGCAAAAATGAATATGCAGTAGCAACAACAAGCATTTTTTTAATAGGTTTTGAAGTCTCCTGGTTTCAAGATGATGTGAAATTAACACTGAATGCTTTGAGATCCTTCAGGAAGGGATGTCATCCTGATGCAAAGCATTAGTTACTTTTATATTTAGCAAATAATCATCATCCTTATTCCTAAGTTAAGTACCAAATAAAGTTATATACCCTTGACATCCTACCATGATTTTTGATTTCATTATTCTGAAGGGACTATTCTCAATGTGTTCTTTTAAAGGTACTGTGTAAAACTTCAGTCTAGAATTTTAGCAGACCACAAAGGGAGCATACATTTCCACATCAATATGAGAGGAACTTCTTCACGGTGAGGGTGACAGAGCCCTGTAAAGGGGCTGTCCAGGGGAGTTTTGGAGTTTCCTTCTCTGGAGATGTTCCTGTGCAACTTGATCTAGATGATCCTGCTGTGGCAGGGGGATTGGACGGGATGATCTTTCAAGGTCCCGTCCAATCCCTAATGTGTGATTCTGTGATTTAATGTGAACATGCTACTAAGGAGGAAGTTTTCTTTCCCCTGGCAATTAAATGTTACAATGAGAGAACTTTTGTTGAAGAGAATCCTTGATAACTACCAGAGAGTTAAAGAGCAGGAAGGTGCTTTATGCAGACATAACACCTCTGCAAATGCATCCATTAAGGCACTGATTAGTTGAAACTGATTGACTGATTAGTGTCTTTTCTCCACATAAAAATCAGTCACCTCAAAAGAACATGTAAATTTGAATGCCTGTCTTAAAATGTAAAAGGTCATTAAGTGCAGTAAATGCAGCTTTTACATTTGCATGTAATATGTATTTAGCAGCTGAAGCAGCTCAGGTCACAGAGCAGAACAGACACATAGAAACAACAGGCACACGCTCATGTATTAAAAACTCCTGTTACCACCACGATTTTTTCTTGATGGTCTCATCACAAAGATAAAGACAGGTGAAAAGAAAGTGTTTTGCTTTAATTTATGAGAGACTTGCAGAACAATAGGGAAAAATATTCCAAATATTGCAGAACTGAATGTATTCCAAGTGGGCAGTTCTCTTCAGTTTGTACAATTATCCTGATCGATTCAGGCTACAAACTTCAACTTTTAAGAAAGTTTGGGGAGAATTGCCCTGTCACCAGTTTCTTTTCTGCTCAATGTGTTACTTGGTCGCATCTAGACTTTCTCCTTAGTAATAGCCCATTATATTTTTTAAGTAAAATTCCATTTTGCACTGAGTGCCAGCACTGTAAGAGTGCAAAGGCCTTTTACTGACTTTCTGCTCAGGAGACTGCATTTGCAATAAATCATAGCAAACCCTGGCTCACAAGCCTTACGACTGCAATTTATGAGGTAGTTTTTGGCATTTCTACTTGGGAACAGCTTCCAGTAAAGAATTTCAGAGAGTATGGATTTAGAATTTATAGTATTTATTTGAAGGATACCCATGCTTAGTGCACCATGAGTGCATTTCACCTGAACCCCAGCAGCCGTTACCATATGGCTACTACTTGGAATATACTACTTAAATTAAGCTAAAGAGGGAACCAAACACTGCTTCACACTGTTTTGAGTAGTCAGGGAAATTATTAAAGTTTGCTCATCCATTGCCACTTTTGTTCACAGCCTAGCACCTCCTCTAAAAAGTACCAGTGAGCTTTTGTCTAAAATTTATTTGGGATGTTTTGATCTACTCTACACCGTGACTCCAGAAAAAACAAAAAACTCCAATACTTATTTATGTTTTAAAAATTTTCTTCTTTTTAATTTTTCTCATAGCCTACTTTGAGACTTGTTTTCAATGTTGCCTCTCAAGTGCAGTCTTCCACCCATCAGTTCTAATAACACTCCAGTACTCATCACACAGTGATCTATATAACCTCTCCTAACAAATCACTGGATTCACTTTTAGTCACTGTTCAAATATTTAGGTTAATCAGTGTCATTGTATTTGATGTGTAAGTAACTTCTTAAGAAGTTATCTCAATACCTACCTGTAGATCTTATTTCTAATACAATGTTCATTATATTAAATCTAATATTTCTTTCTAGGCAAAGCTAATGTGCATTCAGTGTTTCATTTTCAAAACTTGTGTGTCTGTTTTCTCATATAGCTGATGAATAGTCTTCAATGGACCAAAACCCCCTTCCTTAAGAAAGAAGAAAATTAGTTGTGAGGACATATTTAGATCACAGGCTGTGGAGTAGTCTACCAACAATAGCTGTAAGTAATGGTTTGGGAGCTAAAATGAGTCCATCAGCAACAAGACCCTTTACCTGAGTTAATTTAACCAGCAGAGCCGAGACTTGTTCAGCTCAACAACCACTGAGACAATCAGACACTTGGTGGGTTTGGGACACACGACAAATTTATCACGGAGATGTCAGAAGTAGTAGTAGAATAAAAATGATGACTTCTTAATGATTCTAAGATATGATGTGTTATATCCACTGCTTAAAATCAGAAGTATGGTTATAAATGTAGCTTAATTTAGAGCAATTTAATTAAGATTCTTATCTTGTTCCTAATTAAGGAGCCAATAAATGTTCTGTTTGAGAATGAACTCTTTTGAAATATGAATGGAAAAATACAACAGAGAAGGTAATTTTATAGAGATAAAATTGGGGGGGGGTTAACTGCTGTGTTTTTCACATATTCTGTTACTTTAGTGAAGGAGAATGTTTTGACAGAAGTTTTCAGCATTGCTTTCTCTGAAGAAAAATATTTTTGCCCTGAGACCAAATGTGATGCGCACTTGTGTTTCACAACTGCCATTATACCTAACAAATGATGCGAACAAGCTGCTACTGTTTTTTCATGTTTAACTTATTTTACCCACAGAATAAGCTGCTAGATGGCTTGTAACCTCATGCCTTCTGAAGATGAAGTACTGCATTATTAAACGATTCAGCATTACAGAAATTCTACGCCTGCTGATACTGGCGTCACTAGCGACAGAACAGAACTGATGACAAGGTAAATGGTTAATTTATTAAGAACAAATGTCAACTGAATTTCATTGTAGAATCACAGAATCAGAATTATTTAGGCTGGAAAAGACCTTTAAGATCACAGAGTCCATCCACTGACCTAACTCTACCAGGGCCACAGCTAAACCATGTCCCTAAACTCCATGTCTACACGACTTCTAAGCACACCCAGGGATGGCGATTCAGCCACCTGGACACTTCCATGTCATCCACTGGCTGGGCTCCACCCTCCTATCTCCCCACTCCCCTCCTGGTTACCTGCTTAGGTCCAAGGCTTTTGCCTTTGTTCTATATTGATCTCAAAAGCGCCGTGAAAAAACAATGTCTACAATCTGACTTTGTAAACAACAGTAAAAAAAATTGTCTAGTTTGATTCTGATGTCGAGCTAAGCAACTTCATGCTGTGGCTGAACAAATGTTCTAGTGTGCTTCAACAGCGCTCCAAAATATTTATTAATAAACACAGTTCAGTACAATTGTTTCAGCTTGTTAATATTAAAAGGAAGACTTCTTTCTGGTTATTTTCCTTTCTGAATACTTTTGCATGTATTATTTGTGCATAGTTTTGCATAATCAGTATTAATGTGCTATTGTACATATTTTCAGCATACAAACATTCTGGAGCTAAGCCAGTCTGCCACTAACAGAAATGAAAAAAACCCCCAAATTAATAAGACCAAGCATTAATTTGATTAGTGCTGTTTCATTCAGGTTCCATGCTTGGAGACAGCCATTTTATCATCTCAGATACCAATCTGTGGTAGACTTTTTTGGTCGCTATGAGTTTTTTAATCTATTCTATTGACAGTCAAAATAATAAATGAAGTAATAAATCTCCATTTTCTTGGCAATACAATATAGCTGAGGTATTATTGATGATTCCTGTAGAATCATATTTGCTGACTTAATTAATGGAAAGAGTTTATTTTCTTTTTTTCTTTGGAAGCATAATAAATAGAGCCAAAGTTACATTTCTTTATCTTCTACAGTAGAAAATTATCAGGCAGTACATGCAGGTCTAATAAAACCAGGAAAAGAAACAAAAAACAAGCATTAGGAGTACAGAACAAGTGATGCACTATGATACATATACGTAACATAATAAGGCTAATACCAACAAAAGTAGTTAGTTTGCATTTTTGGTATAGAAAAAAAAGAGTCAAGATGCATCAAGTAAACTCTAGTAGGCACAAATGTCTGTCTTAGGAGCTTATGGGGTTATGCTTGGGTCTGCTGCCCCTTCTCGGAGGTTTGTTGGTTCCATGCTGGACTGAAGCAAGCTGACAGATGGCTCTTAGAGGGCAATTTGCAGAGGATATAAATAAGAGGATTAGGGTCTGAGCAACCTGCTGAGAGGAGGAAAGAATCTGGAAGGCGCAGAGATGTACACCAATGTGAATACCAGCTGCAGTTACAGCAGCTTTTTAAACAGTTCTTTCAATTACTATACATTTTGGAATACACATTTGCTGTTCTTTCTAATTACTCAGCATGAAGTGCAAGAAACATTGTGGCAAAGATCAAGCTAAGGAGACTCAGAGCATGAAAAATTCTGTGATTAGCATGGAAACAAAGCAGAGAGCACAGAGCTTACTTTCTAGACAAAAAAAGTCCTGCACAGTCATGGTAGCAAACACCAAGTCTGTATTAAGAGCTGCCTAAAGGGAAAAAAACAAAGAAAAACAAAAAAGCCTTCAGAACTCTCTTAGTGGGTGAAAAAA
Source organism: Rhinopomastus cyanomelas (assembly GCA_013400115.1). Taxonomy (NCBI): domain Eukaryota; kingdom Metazoa; phylum Chordata; class Aves; order Bucerotiformes; family Rhinopomastidae; genus Rhinopomastus; species Rhinopomastus cyanomelas. The sequence continues at coordinate 598,528 of VXBP01007997.1, read as the reverse complement.
AACGTTCTGTCACCTCCAGGAATGATGCCTGAAGAACTGTCACACTCCTGTGCCTGATGCATACTGAAGTCCATGGAAGACTGAGACTGCAAGAAAGAAAAGCCAGAAGTATATCTTTGACAAAGCACACTCTAGCAGGCTAAGGGAATCCAGAACACAAATCAGAGTCAGCTAAAAATATGAACTATGCATTGTATTGCAAAGCAGAGGAAATAATGGCTTTTCTTTTGGAATATTCCAACGAGCTTGTGAAACTGAGTTTGCCCTGACTCAGTGTTGTCTCTGCCCTGGGTGGAAAGCAGCAATATGACCTGAACACCTACAGTCGAAAAGGAACACCTGCAGCGTGTCTGTAGTTGATCCAAACATTGCTCACACACTGCAGCAGACACTATGTGACAAAAGACTCATGAGTTTGCAGCTATGCTTTTACATTGAGAGCCAGCTAAACCTTCCCGTAGACTGCAGAACCAACTATATATAACCCAGCAGCAATACTGGCTGGATGAGTGTGATTAAACTATTTTGACTATTTGTGGAACCTTGTATTTTAGATGTCTCATCCTTGTAGGGAATGAGACATTTTCATGTAAAGGAAATTTACTACACTTCTTAATTGCTCAGCACAAGTAGCAGATGTCTGCTTCTACTGTCCATAGTGATAACCCATGTTTACATCACTCCAATGCTGCATGACAGGAACTCTGGGGTTTTTTTTCCATTTCCTTTTTTTTCCTTAGGTAGCAAATACTATACAGCAACTCTACGAAACTACAAAGTCAGGTAGTCCAGAGAATGACAAAATTAAGGTTGCCTGTGATACAAATTTCAGAAGGTTCAAGAGTTGTTAAGTGAATAGGCTTTAAAGTTTCATTCATGTAAAAGATGTTCATTACTTGTTATGTCAGAAATGTTTTGTTTTGTTAATGTTTGACCTAACTCCATTCTGTACAAACATCAGTATTAATGCATGGTTCAAAGATTCATCAGGATACAGCTGATGACATTATTTCTACAGGAAAAGCTGTTGACTAAATGTGTGATACCAAAGGATGAATGATTGTAATAAAGAACATTCAGTCAGAGCCTGAAACCTTCTGTCACCTGTATCACAGTATCACAGTATCACAGTATTATCAAGGTTGGAAGAGACCTCATAGATCATCAAGTCCAACCTGTCACCACACAGCTCAAGGCTAGACCATGGCACCAAGTGCCACGTCCAATCCTGTAATCTGACCAGCTCCACTTGGGGCCTGAAAGGTCAAGAGGAGCCATCCTGCCCGCTAAAACTTTAACAGAAGTGTTAGAGGGTTCTTCATTTTACAGTATCAATCCCAGTCAAAGCAAAGTTTACAAAGTTTACAAAGTTTACACCTCGCCAGTTTACAAAACAGCATGATTATGTGCTGTCTGTCCTTCAGCATTAATGACTAATCTTGAACACATCTGAGAATGATCAGGGGCCCAAGTGGAGGCATTTGAAAGGGCAAAGGAAAAGCTTAAGCTTGGCCCTAGTTAATTTATTTTTTGGAGCAAGGATATACTGAAGATACCAAGGGGTGCAGATGACCCAGTAGCTTCACTAAGACTCAAACGAAGGAATTGGTGACTGTAATCTGTGAAAAGGAGTTAAGTTCCTTTAAGCACAAACAGTTGGTCTAATTGCAGGTGATTACTGAGGAAACCAGTGATGCTTTCAAGCAGCAAACGTGATGTTACTGAAATTCCAACATCAATACATGGAAACGTGCTCCTGCCTGATCCAGTCATTGCTGATGCCAAGTGCACAGAGGAGGAACGAGCTTCTGTGGCAGCTTCTGAATCTTCACTAACGGAAGGTATCAGGCAATTCAACAGACTGAAAGAAGAACCTGACGACTCACTGCCTCCGAGGAAGCGTTAGCCACGCGCAAGGCTACAGCAAGGCATCTTGACATTTTTCCCATCCTGCCCTCCTCCCCACCACCAAAGGCAGTGGCAGGATCTCCTGTACTACTGCCGCGGCGTTTGGGAGAACCGCGTGTAAACGGGCTGAGGGAGCTCCGGTGCGCTAGCGAGCTCCCGGCGCAGCCGCGCCCAGAGGGACCGCAGAGGTCCCGCGGACAACGGGGCAGCCGTCAGCGCCGCTCCCACCCCGCCCGAGGCGGCGACGCGGAGCACGCGCACAGGCCGCGTCCCCCCGTGGCGGAGGAGGCGGGGCAAGATGGCGGCCACGGTGCCGGCTGGAGGCCGGGTGCGCGGTGCAGCCGCCCTGCTCCTGGGGTGCTGCGCTGCAGCGCTCGCCAGCGGCGTCCAGGTACGATGGCTGGAAGGACCAACCTACGGGAGTAGAGAGCGGGCAGCGATGGGCCGCACCGCTGGTTCCCCCCAGGCGCTCGAGCCGCAGCAAGAGCCTGCCCCTTGCTGCCTTCCCGCCGGCGGAGCTGCCCCGGGCGCACTATGGGGGTCTGTGCCGGCATCGGCAAGCGCAGCCCCCAAAAGACTCGGTCGAGTGCCAGCGCGGATGACACCCCGCGCCCCCTTTCCCTCTCTGGGTGCGGCTGCACCTCGCTCTGCCCCGGCGGCGTAGCGCGGTGGGCGGCTCTCCCCGGCGGAGGGTGGGTCGGTGCGGCCGGAGGGCGGCGGTGGGCGCGGCCGGAGGGGGAGCCGTGCTGAACCACCACGAACGAGAGGCATGTCAGGCGCTGTGGAAACTCTGTAAACTGTGTAAAGTTAAGAAATAATAGCTGTGGCTTTTAATGTGTTTGCAGGCTTCCGAAGCTCGGTTTATTTTCGGCCACTCAATGGAACTTTGTGGTGTTGGTGTTTTCTGTTCCTTTTCTGGGCATTTTTCGGCTCAGTCCCTCCCGAGTGGTGTCTCTGGTTAACAACTGGAGCTGCCTGGGCTTGACAACCTTCTCACGTGTGTTAGCCCTTCACGGGAGGAGCTGGTGGTTTTTTCAAGTGGTGATAGTTTCACATGTAAAGCTGCTTGCACAGTGCCACACGGTGCTGCTCGTAACCCTACAGTGTTGTTTGCGATTGAGTTCTGCTCTACTAGCAAATTGTGGTCCTTGAAGGTAATGTCAGATAGGACAAAACATTTTTAGAGTCTCTGGATTGCTAGTTAAACTGCAGGTTGTTTGCCACTTGTAGTAAACACTTACGTATACACGTGTGCCACAACAAGCACTGTTGGGTTTGTGTGCGTTTTGCGTGAGACCACAGGCTCACTACCCCTCAGAGAATCAAGCGGATCAGCCTGTCAAGGTTCTTGTCCTGTGGTAGACTCATTCCCTTATCTCTGGGAAGTCTTACCCTTTTTATGCCCTGATTTTTGCTGTTAAAGTGCGCTCTCTGCAACACCTGCTGGGAACTATGGGTTACACACATTTATAGAGAAAGTTGCTGTCGTTGCTTTGGGAGTTAAACATAACACATTACAATTTCACTTGCTTTTGAAAAGATCAGACAAACAATGAGAACAAGAATTAATCCAAGCCCTTTTTCTCATTAAGGAAGAAACAGTAGGTCAGTAATTATATGTTCTTAGAGTGTCATTTGCAACTAGAGATGTGTGGGAATTCTGTTCCCACAAGTGACTAATAGTTCTTAGTCTGTTGTTATTTAGTAAGTTTCAGGGAAAGAGTGACCTGCATGAAATGTGCAGAACAGAATAAGGAAAAAGAAAATCTACCTTACTTAAAGCTTTTTGCAAGGTTTAGTAGCCTGGCAGAGAGGGACTTGACAGTCCTGGTTAACAGCTGGTTGAACATGAGCCAGCAGTGTGCCCAGGTGGCAAGAAAGGCCAATGGCATCCTGGCTTGTATCAGGAATAATGTGGCCAGCAGGACTAGGGACATAATTCTCCTCCTGTACTGGGCACTGGCGAGGCCTCTCCTCAAATACTGGGTGCAGTTCTGGGACCCTCACTTCAAGAAAGAGATTGAGGTACTGGAGCGATTCCAGAGGAGAGCAATGGGCTGGGGAAGGGACTAGAGGGGAAGACTTATGAGGAGAGGCTGAGGGAGCTGGGGTTGTTTAGCCTGGAGAAAAGGAGATTCAAGAGGGACCTTGCCACTCTAACTACCTGAAGGGAAGTTGCAGACAAGTGGGGGTCAAGAGTGGGGAGGTGAGCTCTTTCCGAGGTAACTAGTGATAGGACAAGAGGGCAGGGCATGAAGATGTGCCAGGGGAGGTTTAGGTTGAATGTTTGGAAGCACTTCCTTGTAGAAGGGGTGATTAGAAATTGGAATGCACTGCCCAGGGAGTTGGTGTAGCCCCCATCCCTGAAGGTCTTTAAGACTGGATGTGGCACTTAGTGTCATGATCTAGGTTGTGGAGATAGGTCATAGGCTGGACTTGATGATCTTAGAGGTCTTTTCCAGCCTCAGTAATTTTGTGATTCTGTTTGTTCAGTGTAAAGGATGATAAACAGTTGCACTGAACACTGTTTTCTGGAAACTACAAAAGTATGAGTGGCAATTTCTTATTACTGAAAAAACATGTAATGGTTTCTCTCTCTTTCAGGATCAAGCAGAACAGTTCTTTAGAAGTGGACATACAAATAACTGGGCAGTTTTGGTAAGTGGGGTCTGGATTGTTTTCTTCCCATAGGGCTGACACTTTCTGAACAGGAGTCATCATTGCAATAGTCACTTAAGAATTCTGTGCATTTGAAAGAAATGGGAAGATAAGGATCAGAAGGAGTTGGTTAGCAGAACTAGAGAGGTTCTTCTCCTCCTTTACTCTGCACTGGTGAGACCGCATCTAGAATATTGTGTCCAGGTCTGGGCCCCTCAGTTCAAGAAGGACACAGAACTGCTGGAGAAAGTCCAGTGCAGAGCCACAAAGATGGTGAAGGGAGTAGAACACCTCCTTTATGAGGAAAGGCTGAGGGAGCTGGGTCTCTTTAGCTTGGAGAAAAGGAGACTGAGGGGTCACCTCAATAATGTCTATAAATATGTGAGGTATGTGAGGGGTGGGTGTCGGGAGGATGGAGCCAGGCTCTTCTCAATGTCATCTGGTGATAGGATGAAGGGCAATGGGCGTAAGCTGGAACATAAGAGGTTCCACATCAATATGAGAAGGAACTTCTTCCCAGTGAGGGTGACTGGGAGAGCACTGGAACAGGCTGCTCAGGGGTCTCACTTCTCTGTAGAGGTTTAAAACCCACCTGGATATGTTCCTGTGCAACTTGGTCCGGGAGATCCTGCTGTGGCAGGGGGATTGGACTAGATGATCTTTCAAGGTCCTTTCTAATCCCTAATGTTCTGTGATTCTGTGACTTGGAAATAAATAGATATTAAATGATGCATGTAAATTTATTACGCTATAATAGACTTATTTTCAGTATGATAGTATTTCAAGTAGTAAAACCTGTGGCTGCATAGCAGGATTAATAAAAGAAAAGTTCTGGAAGCATTGAAACAAATTTCCCATACTGCATATTGGACAAAACCTGTAATTCTTATATCAGAGAAGTCTCTTTTTTTTTAACCACAAAGGTAAAGTTTATTGCTGATTTTTGTTCTTACTCAGTCTGTTAACTTGTGATAACAGACTTAGAATAAAATAACTTCAGACAACATAATGTTTAGATCAGCTGTTCTTATCCTATTTTTTTTTTTCTTTTGCCATGAAGCTTTTATTAGCTTTGAATCACGCTGCACGATTGGTTGCTAATCACAATTCAGGTCTTAATGACTAATTTGTTTCAGAACACTATTGTAATTATTCAGTAGCAGCTGTTTGTTTTTCAGACACTAAAACTGAGCAATATAAAAGCAAAGTTAACAGTAATTAATTTAATTAGAAGGAATAATGTCTATCTTCTACAATGTACAATCTTGAAACTATTTAGATGTTTATTATAGATGATTTTATAAACACACAAAGAAGGTCAAACATTAGGTCCAGGGAGCTATATTTCTGTCCTCAGCAGATTTTTTACTGGTTTTATTTTTCCAGTAGTTTATAGTTAAGGTTTAAAACAGTTGCTACTAACTATTTAGGTAGTAAAAGGGAGGATTTTACTGCTGTCAGGCACTTCAAGTACTGCAATCTTACCTCTTCAATACTTGGATTTAACATGCTGCACTGTGAGTAGCTACATTTAAAAAATTGACATGTTTTCTGCTCTGGTGTAAGGGAGTTAATGAAGAAAGGGACAGATGATAATACCTTGAAATGTCACAGCTAGATTTGCCACAGTTTTCAGAGCTTTAAATCTCACTCAAAGGCAAGTGTTCTCATGGACTGATTCCCATGGGCTTTTTTGAAATTCATCACTGATGGGATGATTGAAACACAAGGGGATCCTTTCAGGCAGAATTTTTATTATTTTTTAAGTCCCTACTCATTTATTTTTATGAAAAGGCTTGAGAGAAAGAGGTTGTGTAGTGTAACTTAAAGATGTTTCATTTTGAATTAGAGATGCTTGTTTAAAGCTGAAAAATTTAAAAACTGTCTTAAATGTTGTTCATGCTTCTCTCTCTCTTTTTTTTTTTGTAATTAAAGCCTCTTCTAAAATACTTTAAAAACCTTCTGGTTTTAAAACCTCTTCTGAAGTGCTTCTTTATCTGTTTGAAAGACTTATAAAAACGAAGGAAATAGGTCTCCAAAGGAGGGTAGCTGTCCTTGGTGCGGGCCAAACAAAAATTGGTGAAGTTAGAACACAAGGACAGTGATCAGGCTAGTATGGAACTACAGCAGATCACCTCTGAAGGTTTTTTGAATTCTTAGTGGTCTGAGGTTTTAGAAGACAAATGAAATTCTAGGCAATAGTTTAAGTACTGGAGTGGCTGATCCACGGCTCTTCCCCTGTTAGAATAGTAGAACCTGAACTTCTTTGCCATTTTCAAGAATTTTGTGTTAAGATTTCCATTAGAGCTTATTTAGCTCTTCCTTTATTGCATTTAACTCCTTATGTGCAGATATTCTTAGTGTATTTCCCCATGTGTGGCTTCTGTTTGAATGCACTTATGTGCAAGGGTTGTCCCATAATGGGTTTGCTATTGAGATGAGAACTCTTCCTTTAATTTTTTTCCTCCATTTGATATGGAGAAAGCAAATGAAAAAAATTAGCTTATCCATTTACTGTTGCTGAATTTTCCCCTAAAATACCACTTTCTGTACTTAGTTTGAGTGTTGCCATAATTTTTTCATGGGTCTGTATTTTAAGAACTGTTTTCTTTTGGCATTTGTTGCTTTAGGACGACAAAGTTTTATTTATCTTATGAGTTTCTTTGTGTTGCTGTGCTTTTTCTGGTTTGTTACTAGTTTGTTGATATTCCTGCTGTCACCCTCTTCTGGTGCAAAGTGCCAGGCTAGCTTGTGTCTTTTATGCTACTTAATATGTGTGTTTGTTCTTTTTTTCTTTCCAGGTGTGTACATCTCGATTCTGGTTTAATTACCGTCATGTGGCAAATACTCTTTCAGTCTACAGAAGTGTCAAGAGACTGGGCATTCCAGACAGGTAGGGGATCTTGGTGAATACTGTTCCTTGCAAATGTGTTGTTTTGTCTATAGCACTATGAAAATACATTTCTCCTCTCAATTCAACTGGATAAAAGGAAAGAGGAAAGAAGTGATCACATCAGTGTTAAAACTGTCATAATATTTTTCAAGAGGAAAAGCAGCACGTTATGTAGTGAAGGTTCCAGTAGGGGTGGGCTAATTCAATGAAAAACACGATGGAGCGATCTGGCCACTAAATTACACCATTTAGTAAACTGGTGAAAGCATTGTGTGCAAATTGATAAACACATTCAACAGTTACAATTCCTGGTCTGAGATAGGGCTTTTAGTGTGCTTTAATTTCTTTAGATGTGTAGAAATGTTATTGATCCTAACCTTACGTAAAGTCTTACATCTTAGTGCAGAATCTGCCACCACTGACAGTCTCTAAACTGAAGAAGAGAACAGCTCCTATATATTGAAAATTGTCTTGAGAGATCCATTTTGTGTTAGGTTTTTAGAGAAACCAAAGGCTTTGTCTATACAAATTGTGCAGATAGCATAATGATTAAAATTGTACCCATTCCTGGACAACAGAATTAGGAAGGTGAACTGACTGTTCTGAAGTGTCTTTTAGTTGTGTTTATATGGGACATTCTAGGGGTATTGGCACGCTTCCATCCAGCTGTTCTGGATGTTTTGCAGTTTACTTCTACTGTGCTTGTAGAAGTGATTTTTGAGCTCCAACATCCACTGAGTAATAGGCTATATGTGTCGGCAGGCTCCTGTGGAGCTAGTCCCATGTTTTTGTTGCTGTTTAGAGGATTAGTAGTTTCTCCAGCATGTCTGTCTAAAGATGTATGTCCTGCTTCATCACTGCAGGATTGATATTTCACTGGATTATATTTGTATGGCAATTTTTTGTCCCAGCCAAAACTGCAGTATCTGAAGACTCTCTCTTAGCATCTGCTCTGCTGTGAATAGAGATTTCTGTTGTTCATTAGCCTGATCCAGTTCTCATCCATACTCAAGGATCTGGAAATTCATCTCAAATAGCCAGCAATGCTTTAGACTAACATCAAGAACAAGACATTGGAGAATGTCTAGCAAGAGAGAACATGAGCCTATTTATCCCCATTTACATGATTTTAACATGGATTTGAGTGGGTTTCACCCTTAGACAAACTTCTTTTTCTTTTTTTGCTGCAGTTCATTCAAAATATTCATAAAACTAAGAAGAATCAAACCCCAATTCATTCGTCATAAGAATAAACATCATGATTTTGGGTTGTATTTTGGGGTTTTTTTAGAGGGGTTTTTGCATAGTTTCATGTTGAAATTGTCAGTCTGATAATTTAAATCAATTTGTCTTCTAACAGCACAAAATGTTTCATGGTTTTATCACATCAAATTCTGGTTTGATGACATGTGGGCACAATGCTCCAATTTATAAACTAAGATTTTATTAGAATGGAACAAAGCCAAAACAAATGCAGAAATTCTTTTTGATTCCTGGAATCATTGTGCAGTGTAGGTTTTACATTGTGGAAGTGACATTAAAGGAATAGATGGTTAGATTGCTTTGATTCCACAGTTAAGCTGCTCATTAACACCTACTTTGTTTAGCTGCATGAGTGAATCACTTGCACACAGTGGTTCTGTGTGACTGTGGGATATTTTATACACTTTTAAGAAGGCCATTCAGTATACAAACTTCAAATGTTTACACTCACCTGTCTGTACTGCTACTATGCAGAACCTTTTTCTGAGTGTGTGTGATTGTTAATCCTGCCTTTGCTCAGAACATGTCTATTAAAAATATGCTTTAAAAACTGCAGGCCTTGAGTTTGCAGAGTCTGAAATATCCTCCTCCGTGTATAATGTAAAAAATGAGTGTAGACCTGATGGTATCTGTCAACCTACAAGGCATCTATTCAGTGTGTCCTTCCAACTAATTTTTGGCTTCAGTTGTTATGTCTTTATATTTCTGCGAGCATTTTATACCCATTGAAATATTTTACTTCAATTATCTGATTATGCTTATGTTATTTTTGGTAGTATTTCTCTTTTTTTGCATGTGCAGTGTGAAGTCTATCAGCACATAATTAAGAGTAACTTCACTCTTAAAATGCTCATGCAGACACGGAGATAAACAATGACACCGAAGGAATGGTGTGTAAGTAGCAGGGCCCAATTTACTTTTAATGCTGTGTGCTGCAGAGTCTAACTTAGCAGCATTATTTGTAGGATACACGAAGATCATAGTCCAGGAGAAACTGTATCTGTGACAGGGTTATCCAGGGAAAGGACTGGCTTCGCCTTGTTCCAGACATCTCTGATGTATTCTCTTCTGATGCTAACAGTCTCCAGTAACTTCATATTTTCATCCAGACCTGAACGTGCCAGATGAAATACAGATCTTTTGCAGCATGCAAGTTGGAACAGCTCTGCGAGGTTGTTTTTCTCAGTACTATGAAGACAAATGTCTGGTGTCTTCAGGAGAATTCCATTAACACAGATAGTCATACAACAGTGTATCAGATGTAGTGTAATGGTTCGAGAAATTGAGTTGGAAATGGTAATGTTTTTAATTGATCCATCTGAGAAAGTGCAAACAACAGGCTGGGGATTTCTTCTGTGGAGCTGCATTAAATGATTTAAAAATATCTAGATTTTGTAAAGCGTTTTGCCAGCCTTGGTCCAGGCAAGTCTGTATCACATCAGAAGGAACTTCTTCACAGTGAGGGTGATGGAGCACTGAAACAGGCTGCCCAGGGTGGCTTGTGGAGTCTCCTTCACTGGACACATTTAAAACCTGCCTGCATATGTTCCTGTGTGACTTGGTCCAGGTGATCCTGCTGTGGCAGGGGGATTAGACTAGATGATCTTTCGAGGTCCCTTCCAAACCCTAATGATTCTGTGATAAAGTTGGTAAAACTTATGTTTGCTGTAGACAAATAACAGCATTTCCCCGTTTGATATCTTTATTACAGTGAGGACGTTCATACAGAAATAGGATGTAACCAAGCAAAGTTGCACTTACAATTCCAGGAATATTCTTAATGTTTTAATCATGGGACAGGGTTGTTAGGTTAGATGAAAGTAGAATGACTGAAATGTTGTGGTCTTCTTTTCCGCAGTCACATTGTCCTGATGCTGGCAGATGATATGGCATGTAATCCCAGAAATCCCAAACCAGCTACTGTGTTTAGCCATAAAAACATGGAGCTGAATGTCTATGGAGATGATGTGGAAGTGGATTATAGAAGCTATGAGGTGACACTACTTTAATTAAATCATCTTGTCTTTGTTTTCACTGTTGGTTTAATGAAGTCTGAGGAAGCCTTTCTAGTCACATCACAGGTTTTGGGCTGGGCATTTATTATCATGTGATAGGTTTAAAACACCCACCACTGTCCCCTGCTTGATACTTGTTTGTTTTATTTGAATTCTCTCATACTGGAAACATCTTGTGTGTTGGCTATTTTGAGTAGTTGAATCCTCACAGGTAAAATAATACATGGAGCTCCTTGTATGTGTTAGTAATACACACATATTACTGAAATTTCTCTTCTTTGGGAATGGCTGTTCAGTGTCTCATCCTGCAAACAAAACACCACTGTAACACTTCGGCATGCAAGAGAAATGTTTATTAGGGAAACCTACTTAAGTTTCTACTCTTAAGTACATGCTTTAGTCAGAAATATCCCAAGAGCCATAATTGAATAATTAAAGAAATTAGTGCATAGAAATTGCTACAAAATCTGTATTTTATCACCATTTCATTTGTGTGTAATAGTCCTTCAAATAATGTATTTTCCAGTTTAATAGTGCTGCATAATCAGTATTAAAGGTGTGCAGAAGCACAGTGAGGTATATAGTAGATGTTGTATTTATCTGAAGCTTTGTAAAAAGAATCAAAGGTAGCACGCTGAAAGGGAGAGATGGTCGTTTTGTCGTGTTTTTTTCCTGAGTGCGAGTTTGTTGATGGCTTTTGAGCTATGTACGTGTGCATGAAGAGGACGTAGTGTTTATGGGAGGTTTTGCAGTCGCCATCTTGACGGGTCTTACCTGATCACTCAAAGACTTAAGTAACCAAAGCTGACTGTGTTTTTCCTTTCCTGAGTTGCGGAGGGAATGTAGACTGTTTTTCCCATGGTAACACACACTAATGTTTGAGCATTTTGTGAGTAACATGAGCAGCTTTGGCAGACTAAACCTATACACTGACAGGTTTTCAGATAATTTTAAATGTATTTAGAAACTGTAATGGTGGTAGACTTACTGGATATAATAAACTTACTGGATGTAATAAAGCAACAGGCTCATGTTAGTGGAATAAAATAAAAAAAAAGTATGATTGTGAACCTGCAGGAGCACCTTGAAGGGAAGGTGTTTTATGTAGTTCATACTATGTAGTATTATATCTGGTTAGATACATTGCATATTTTAGTGTTCCATTATTTAATTTATGTAAACCAACCTAGAGCTGTCTTTTGCTGAAGAGAAAAATATTAACCTTATGCTTCTATTTATAGGTTACTGTTGAAAATTTCTTGCGTGTATTAACAGGAAGAATCCCACCAAGCACACCGCGATCTAAGCGTCTTCTTTCTGATGACAGAAGCAATATTCTAATATATATGACGGGTATGTGTACAATTTGTCAATGTTTACTCTTCAGTTGGATAGGTCTGTTTGAAAGCATGAAGTCCTACCAGGAGTCCAAAGAAAGAAAAGGTGGTTTGTTTGTTTTTTTAGCATATCTTACAGATTATGAAAAAACCCTGTAAGATGGTGTTTAGCAAGTATAGTTTCTAGCTTAAATGATGTAAATGTACTTTCCCCGCTTTTGCCCATCTATTTATTTATTTATTTTTAATGATCAGCCAGGCTGAATATTTTCCTTTAACCTACATACTTGTCTCACTAGTTTTTTACTTTTTCCATCAGGCCATGGTGGAAATGGTTTCCTAAAATTTCAAGATTCTGAGGAAATCACAAATGTAGAACTTGCTGATGCCTTTGAACAAATGTGGCAGAAAAGAAGGTAAGAAAAAAGCATTAAATGTTGTATTTTGTGACTGTGCCTGAAGTCTTACAAGTAGGGCTTCAGTAGTGATGCTGTCTGTTTCCAGTGAAATGGCATGAACGTTTGCATTTAGAAAAGAGATTTAAGTTCTGTTTCCAGCTGTCTGCAGTTACAGCCACTCAAACATATTGATTTGACTAAACACTCATTACTGTAAGATGTGCACGGACTCTTCCTTAGGTTCCTGGCAGCTGTCCTGGTACTAAAAGAGCAGTGTATGTATATTTTGTTTAAAGAGAGATGGGTAAGGAGGCTGTTTTATTTCTTTCAGGTACAATGAACTGTTGTTTATTATTGATACTTGTCAAGGAGCATCCATGTATGAACGATTTTATTCACCTAATATAATGGCCTTGGCTAGCAGCCAAGTAGGAGAAGATTCTTTATCAGTAAGTAGACTTTTGTGATGCTGAAGAAAGTTTGCAGGGCATCAGTGCTAAAAGCACTTGTCCTATTGACTTTTAACTAAAAACTTGGCTTCTAATTGCTGAATGTCTAAGGTGTTTATTTACAAAGTGTGGTTCAACAAGACTAATAAATACACTTTTTCTGCTTATTTTTGTGTGCTAATGATGGATTGCTGTGCTTGCTAGCCAGTTTATGCATTGCCTTTTTATGCAAAGACTGCTGAGACATATGTGTGGGGATTATTAAATGTAGGACTTGTTACACTTGATATACAGCTACACTTTTCATCTGCTGTAATTATATCCCCGATGAAGTACAGCAGTGATAGAGTAGAGATCCAAGTGAGACCAAAACCAGCAGCTGAGAATTACCTGAACTGGAGCAGTGCTGCAACAAAGCTGTTTCTTCAAGCCATTTAAGTCTTTAGAAGATTGGAGCAGTCCACAGATCTGTACTGGACCATTGAGAGGGGGTTCCCTGCTTTATGACAAACGTGCTGGTTAGCAGGATATAGTAAAGTGAAGTTAAACTATAGTGTTCATCTTATCAGCAGTATGCTTCTTCAAAAATACTGCTGTTTCTTCCTTTGTGTAATTTGCTTAATAACAGGAAACATTTATGCTTGACTTTTATGCCATGCTATTGGATTCTGTTCCCTCTCCTAAATACAGAGTTCTCTCCTGCAAATGCCCACTAACTTCTGTATGTTATTTTTAAGCATCAACCTGATCTTGGGATTGGCGTTCACCTTATGGACAGGTACACGTTCTACGTGTTAGAGTTCTTGGAAGAAATTCATCCAGCCAGCCAGACAAACATGAATGACCTAGTAAGTAGAATAATTAACATTCATGAATATGCTAATGACCCCAACAGTTTAAAAATGTATCTGTTTTATCCATAGGGTTCTCCCAAGTGCTTTTTCTTCTCCTGCTGCTTTTCTCAGAAGCAGCTTAGCAGGGGTGTTTTTTTGCCTTTATTGAATGTAGTTGTAGTGTAGCAAAGATTGTCCTTTGTGTGAAAGTGGTTTGCTGGCTACACAAAGAAGTAACCAACATTAACCAGATATTTTTTTTATTAACTGAAAAATGAATAAAATGTTAATTCATTTCAGTAAAATGAAGAAGTTGCATGTGAAAACTGATAGTGTGAAGTTTCTAAAGTCAGCTTAATGGATAGCAGGCACTTTGTAGATGTAGAAAACCAGTCATCCATATCTTTATTTCAAAGAAGATTAAACAGAATTTGAACTGTGCACTCACAAATGCTTGCAGAAACTAATTTCTCTGGATGTCTGCTTAGATTCCAGAGCAGGATATGTCTGAATCCATCAGCGTTCTGAGTTAATTATATCACAGAATGTTAGCGATTGGAAGAGACCTCAAAAGATGATCTAGTCCGATGCCCCTGACAGAGCAGGATCACCTAGATCAAGTCGCATAGGAACTTGTCCAAGCGGATGTTGCAGTTTGAAAATTACCGGAATTTTCAGATGTACAGATTTGTGCTTTCATGAAGAAAAAGTTATGTTGCTTTAAGAGGACCCCCCACCAGTGATCTCTCCTTGGGGGAGGTGACACTGTCCCAAGTACCTGCCTTTAAGGGGTGTTGCTAGGTGAGAATATAAAAGGAGCCAGTGATCTTAGCCCTGCCTTTTTTTGCTGAGGGCTTCTAGCCCAGCACAGGGCTGCTGCCCCGTGCTAATCACCCCCTCAACACTTCCACAGTGGTGGTGGGGGGAAAGATGGGCCTGCTGTGGGCCAGCCCTGGCCCCGGCCCCACTCTGGCACCGTGGACTGGAGAAGTGAGACCCTAATGCTGACCTACCATCACACCTCTCCCCCACCACAGAGCAGCCGTTCAGCGACTTGTGGTGAGCTCAAGAGATTCCTCTGTTTTCCTCCTGAGCTGAGACAGAAGGAGAGAGGAGAGGGGAGGGTCATGGAACCCTCTAGGCCACATTTGCAGAGTGTGGGGGGCCCCAGCTGACGCAGCCATGCGGTTGGTCTCCGTCTTGGGTCCAGCATTTGTCCAGGGCTAGGGTCCACCGCTGCCATCTTAGATCAGCAGGAAGAGAGACTGTTTGTCATTTCTGCTGCTGAGAAAAATTGGGGATGCTCAAGTCTTGGAGAGAATTCCTCTGTGCTTAGCTGAAGAAAGCAGAAGGACTTGAGAATCCTTAAACCTTGGACATGAAAGACAGGGTCTGGATTCTTTGTTTGAAAGCACATCTCCTGAATCAAGGGATGCAGTTCAGGTGCTGAGGAATCAGGCATGAGCACTGAGCTGGAGAAGCTACGCTGAAAAATTGAAGAATTCACCAGTCTGGACAGCCAGTGCTGCTGTTTCACAGGCAAGGGTGACACATGGATAATAGAGAGGGTGGTAGTACTCGTCTCTACTCAACTGACATGTTATTTTCCCAGATCTCTAATGGGAAAAAAATCCAAGGACCGACACGATAGTGATCTCCCATTGTGTATTTCTCAGAATACGTGATGGCATTTGTGACACAGTTTCTAGTTTGTGTGCACTGACTTGATTAACCTTTGCTTTTTTTTTCTTTATCGAGTTAATAAACCCTTTTTCATTTTCCCTAAGCTATCCGTTGTCTGGTAAATTGTATCAGAGATCTCATCAAGACCTAACTGCTTTGTTTTCTTTTCCTTGATCTTTAATTGTGCTTTTGAACACACCACAATGGGTTTTAAACAACTCCGGAGAAGGAGACTTCATGACCCCCTTGGGCAGACTCTTCCAGTGTTCTGGCACCCTCACTGTGAAGGAGTTTCTTCTAATATTGATGTGGAACTGCCTGTGTTCCAGCTTGCACCCATTGCCCCTTGTCCTATCATTGAATGCCACTGAGAAGAGCCTGGCTCCATCCTCCTGAGACTGACCCTTTAAATCTCTAGAAATGTCTCTGGTAAATATTAATTCTCTCTTTCAGGTATGAGGCAGGCAAAATAAAACCCCATCCGTTGGATAACCTGTGACAAAAGTTACGAAAATGCCCCTATAGCAGTTAGATGTATACCTTGGTGAGATGATATAATACAACATGTAACCATATTTTATTTACTCTATTATCTCTTTATACATGTTCCAATACTAGTTTTGTTGTCGTAGTACATAATGCTTTGCTGCCTTAGAGCTGTAAATCCTTACATGCTATGTCAGTGATGTAATAGCTACTACTTGGAGAACACATTGTCCTTGATTCATGTCTGTAAAAGGAGTAGCTGCTCCAAAGTTTTATGCCACCCTCTGTCTACAGAGGATGGTGTTAGTCTGGCTGCTAGATGTGTAGTAGAATTCACTCTAGACAGCCCACATTTGACAGATTTTATGTTGATGCAGAATTGATTCAGTGACTAAGATTAAAGTTTCTTTTAGAGTCATGGGAATGAAATTCTGTCCTGTAATTTAATACCTTCTCATAATGGGATACACATAGCTTTAAAATAAATCTTACTAAAGAAGAGTATGCAAGTTCTTTATTGATTAAGTTCTTCTAGACAGTTCATTCACATAGCACTTCATAACTCGGTTCTGTAAACTGGAAAATGAATTGTTTCTACAAAAGAAGATAAATAAATGAACAATGGTTTCTACTGTATAACTGGTGTAGCCAGCTAGATATTCACAGAATCACAGAATGTTAGGGGTTGGAAGGGACCTCCGAAGATCATAGAGTCCAACCCCCCCAGCCAGCAGGACAAACTAGGGCAGATCACTCAGAAATGCATCCAGATGGGTCATTACCCATATTGTTTAATTCCTTACTTTATGTAAGTTTTCTTGTCATCCATAGGTCTGCTTATTGTTGCTTTGAGAAGAGAAGGGAATGGACCCAAATGCATGATGATTTATGATTATCATGTCCTAAGTCATAATACACAGGTATTTTAGCAAATTTGACCTCTTGATATCAAGTAGGTACTTTTCATATCTTCATCTAAGAGTTCCAAAATGGCATGTGGTTAGTTTATGGTAAGAATTTAAGTCCATTTATTTGCCAGCAGTTACAGGAAAGTTAGAGTTTGGCACTGCAGTATTGTGCTGCTGTCAGAACAAAAACCCACGGTTTATCTAAGTCTGATTTCTTTTTAAAATTGTCTTTTCAAACTCAACTTTAAAGCTATTAGCTTATGTTTAGTCATTTCACCTTCCCATAAATTCTGAGCCAGCACTGTGCCCGGGTGGCTAAGAAGGCCAATGGCATCCTGGCTTGTATTAGAAATATGTGGCCAGCAGGAGCAGGGAGATTGTCATTCCCTCTATATTTGGTACTGCTGAGGCTACATATTGAGTGTTGTGTCCAGTTTTGGGCACCTCAATACAAGAGAGATTGGAAGTGCAGAGGAGGGCAACTAAGCTGGTAAAGGGCCTGGAGAATAAATCTTATGAGGAAAGACTGAAAGAGCTGGGGCTCTTTACTTTGAAGAAGAGGAGGCTGAGAGGAGACCTCATCACTCTCTGCAACTACCTGAAAGGATGTTGTGGAGAGGTTGGTGCTGGTCTCTTCTCACAAGCAATTAGTGATAGAATAAGAGGGAATGAGTTCAAGTTACAACAGAGTAGGTTTCGACTAGATATTAGGAAGAATTTTTTCACAGACAGGGTGGTCGGGCACTGGAATGGGCTTCCCAGGGATGTGGTCGAGTTGCCATCCCTGGATGTGTTTAAGGATCGTTTGGATGAGGTGCTGAGGAATCTGGTTTAGGGGTGGACTTGTAAGGTAGGACTCAATGATCCCAGAGGTCTTTTCCAGCCAGAGTGATTCTGTGATATATCAGATGTCTGCACTTGTAAAAGTACTTGTGTTGTTTTCTTACACTGCTTCTATCCCATCACATCTTTTTTCCAATCACTTTTAAAACAGCTTCTCTTCACATCCACCTAAGGTTTGGATGTCTCATTCTTTGCACAAATGCAGTATCTTTTTTTCATAATCCACTCCACCTACTCTCCACCTGCTCCATCTGTGTTGCTAAGGGATAGCATAAAGCTGTGCAAATGACTGACTTTAGGTTTGATCACTATTTCAGAAAAGTGAAAACCGAATTGAAAAGTCACATATTTGAACTTTTAAAATAAGATTTAAATATGTTTCTAAATGAGATACCATTTGTCATAAAATACCAAAAACTATTGTTAAGAAAACTCAGGATAAAATTCCCATTTTGATTAATTATTCAGCCGTATTTGAATAGTGTCTTATTTTTTAAAAAGTTGGAAAATTGACACATGAACAAAAGTGTTTAATTTAAGCAGCATTTGCCTTTGTTTTGGACTTTTTGTTTTTGGAAGACCTCAGTTCTTAGTGCTAGTCTGCTGTGATGTAATTGCTTTGCAGTCCTTCTGTCCTTCTCTCTTTTTCTCCTATCAGTACTGGATAGGTAGATATTTAATAATGAAGTCTTGAGTGCCATTGCACATTTTTGTTCAAGCTTCACCTCAACTACATTGTTGTGGGACAGATTAGGAAATAGTTGGGTGTGGTATCAATTTCTCACTTTCAGTGCTGATGCAGTTGTTTTGGGACACATACAAAGCTTGGAAGATAGACTCAGTTGTTTAACTGCAGCATAGATTAATGCCTCAAATAGTGAGGTTAAAACAAATACTTACCTTTTATACCTTACTTCAGAGACTCTAGTTTCTGTTTGTGACCTTAGTTTGAGCAGAGTTGAAGAAAATTGATTGCATTTTGGTGAAAGAGAAACATAAGAGAGTTTGCGCGCATTGGCAAGTGGCTTTGTATGGGAAGCCTGATGTTGATAAATATAGCTCACTTTCACTTCCCAGGGAGGATAACGGAAAGATTTGATCTGCCCCGACCTTTTCTTTAGCAGCTGTGTGATACTCTGCCAGCAGGAGGGTTTGCAATCATTAAAAAAGTGCTCAGTGGATATGTGCACTTGAATGCTTTAGGTAAGGTAAAGGTGAAAGTGGGGTGAAGTCTCCCAGGACCAGCAGCCTAATACCGTATGTTTACAGGCTTAGGCAAAAAAGACAGGGTATGAAAGAGAAGTTGTAATGGAACAAAAGGGAGGAATGGGGAGAGGGATCTGTCCTCTGCAAAAAAAAAAAAGTTAAATACATAGTTTTGAGTCTGGGAAACTTTAAATGCATGGCTCTGTTGTCTGAAGAGAATGAGCTCATCCATTTTGTGTCAGGCCGAGTACAGAATTTCTGCATGAAAGTATGGCCAGAAGCTCACGGGATTGTTAAATCATAATCTGGGATAACTGAGGTTCATCTGCGTTGAGCTGATTTACAACATGTGAGTTGTCTTTTTTTTTACCCCCTCAAAAATACAGCCTTCTAAGAGCTAGCCCATGATGTAATTAGGTATGTGAGCTCTAATTCTAGCAACCAGTGGTCCTATTTGTGAAAATCACCTGCGGAATTAAAGATGAAGGAAGATGAGCACCCATGTGGACAGCATCCTTCACAGTCATGTGCATTAATTTGTTCTGTTATCTGAAGACGTTTGAAACCCACCTGGATATGTTCCCGTGTGACTTGGTCTAGGTGATCCTGCTCTGGCGGGGGATTGGACTAGATGATCTTTTGAGGTCCCTTTCAATCCTTTAATATTCTGTGATTCTTTGCTGCTGGAACGTACAAGGATTCGCAAACCCCACCTATAGTGTTAGCAGGTGGTCTGCAAGTTACCCAGGAGACAGGTGAAAGGGCAGGAACGTTTGCTCATAAAACTCTCCAGAGCACTGTAGAGCTAGGGCCTAGGAGGTCTAGGAGGGATCTCTGTGTAACTCTTGTATCTAGTAGGAGTTTGGTTGCAAAGTGCCTTCTAATGATTCAGACACAAATGTGCATTTTAAGCTCATCAAGGAGGCCAGAGCAGCATTTCATGGCACTTTAAGCTATGAATTATTATTAATGAAAACACAAACCAATTATTTATATGTAACATGTATTACAAGATTGCCCCACAATAAGGCATGTGTCAGGTGGGAAATACTAGAAATATTTATGGTGGGTGTGGTAGGACTTGTGCAGAACGGCATCATGTCCGAAATGGGTTGGTTTTGCTTTGGGTATCTGCTTGCTACATACAATTGTGTTGTGTAACAGGTTTGTTGTCTTGCCAGAGATTCTAAGTGCTGCAAGTCTGTCACTGTTACATCCACTGTGTACCTTGAGAGAGTTTTTTAGTGCCGTTCTGGTCTTCCAGGTGTTGCAGTGTGTTCTTTATGTAGTGACTATGATACACAGTCAAAACACATAGGTAAATAATAAGAGATACAGCTAATTTGTGGAGTTTACAGGATGTCTCTGTGAACTTAATATACATAAAATACCTTCAGTATTTGAAGATCATAATTCTGCATTAATTTGCAGACTATAAACTAGAAATGAGACAAAGACTTTTTTCTTTTCATTGAAAATGTATATTCTTGCTTCTTCATGAAGCCTTTACTATTAGCTATTTATCAAGGCTTGTTTACTCTTGTCTGCGTCCCTTTGGTAAAGATGAAGAATTCATACCTGCTAGTGCTTTTTTGAAGATTATAGCAGCATTACTGCATGCGACTTGGTCTAGGTGATCCTGCTCTGGCAGGGGGATTGGACTAGATGATCTTTTGAGGTCCCTTCCAATCCCTAATGTTCTGTGATCTATATTCAGAAATCTGTTTGTCCGTTTAATCAACAAGATGTAACTCATGGTTGACTGTCACAGAAAGATTTCTGAACTCCTGTGCCATAACTGTGAGGATAAAGGTTTTCTGAAGTTACATTGTCAATATGTTTATGCCTTTTAATATTTCTTTTCAATCATTATTTATTATTTTTAGCTTGTCTTGAAAATAATGCAAGGATTGCAGGATATGATTGTCCATCTTGGTTTCCAGTTTCAGGTCTGTCCAAAAAGTTTGTGTGTTTCCACGCCGGGGCACCGAACTGATCTCTTTCAGCGAGACCCACAAAATGTTCTGATAACAGACTTCTTTGGCAGCGTGAGAAAGGTGGAAATTACAACAGAGACGCTTTCTTTGGACAGTGACTTGGCTGGCTTTGAAAGCAAGTAAGTGCTTGTTGTTTTGACTTGATTTGTGTAGCTCTATGCCACAGAAACAAAATATTTGTCTGACTGTCAAGGAAAGAAGAACTCTGATTTCCTGTCATGTCTTCCTAAGGATCAAGGAGTTAGTATCAACCTGCTACTACTACTAAAGTTGTGTTTTGTCAGCTGGAAACCTTGTTTAAAAATCCTGATCCTTTTTTCCAGTCTTGTTAAGAAATAGTGTTAAAGGCCCGGGTGTGGATCTCAAAAACAAAAAAATTAGGCTAGAATTTCCTTTCTTCCTTAATGTTTTTGCTTTAATGTGCAGAAATATTTTGTTACTGTAAATTGTGGCTATAACAGATTATTCTCTTGGATAAGCTCTGCGTGTAAGCCATCAGTTAGTCATTTCATAACAGGCAGCTTTTTAGTGAATGCTTTTTTTCTGTTCTCTGGCTTTTGACATTAACTGTCCAGAGAATTTCAGTTGCTGAGATGCAGTCATTCGTTTGAAAGAAATTGCTGGTGCAAGTAAGTGGGCTTGGACTGCTTTGTGGATGAAGAAAGAATCATAAACTACTTTGTATTTTTGGTATTCTGTTGCCACCTATTGGGAACATGTAAAGGAAGATGCACTTGTACTATACAGTGTATTTCTCATTTTACTTCCATTTCTGCTACGTCTTTTATGTTTCATGACACTGTTATCTAGGAAGGGCGCAAAAAATAAGGATAGAATAATAAAATGGATTGGGTTGGAGGGGACCTTAAAGTTAGTGGGTAGCAGTGTTATTAAGTTTAAAGTAGATAGGGGAAGTTTAGACTGGAAATTAGGAAGCATTTATTTACCAAGAGAGAGCAATCTAACACTGAAACGGGCTTTCTGGAGAGGTGTTTGATGCCTCAAGCCTGTCAGTTTGAAAGGTGTTTGGAAAATGCCCTTAACAATGTGCTTCAGCTTTGGGTCAGCACTGAATTGGTCAGGCAGTTAGATCAGGAGATCATTGTAGGTCCCTTCCAACTGAGATGGTAAATTTTGTTCTAATGACAACAGTAACTCTGATCCTGATACTTAAAATATTCCTACGTGGTTTAGCGTGCTCCGTATTTTGTTTTCATCCTGTGTTTTTATCCATCGTGCATCTTAGTGCTAATCATATGCATCTTAAGCTAATTTTTGTGACTTCATTTTAGAATGGTATTTAGTCACACTAAATTTGTTTTTTCTCTAAGAAATAAAAAAGCTTTTGGCAAATAACAGACATCTTGCCAGTCAAAAATTATGACAACTTACCTTTGTGGGTTTTTAGTTTGTGGACAATTGACAGGAGAAATAGGTTTCAGATCACTTCACTGTTTTGAAACAAAAAAAATCACTGTGATTTTCAGCTTTTACTTTTGAGTGAGTTGGTGCCAATATATGAAGGTTTTTTGGATGTCTAACACACTACTGAGTTGGAAGCAACACTGAGAAATAGGCACTCATGCCCATAGAGGAATATTATCCTTGTAAAATGTTCTGATATTTAATGAAAGCTGTATTATATTATCATGGCAATTCTGGTTAACTTAAATCTGTGAAGTTGGAAGGGATGGGAACATGCTCGTTCCTAAATAGTTCTAAATAGCTAAATCTCCTTTAACTTGAAGGGTTCTCTGGGAATGTGTATGCCTAGGAACAGATGCACACAGCAACAGCTTAAGGAATACAGCCTCATATAACATGTGCAGCCATGTTTTCAGGGCTGTCAGGTACACCAGTAAGCTATTCATAGCACTATGTCCAGGCACAGTTTTCCAAGAAAAGGGCTTCAGTTCTCAGTTCCTTGTTACCATTAAGGAAGAACTCACAGAAATTATGTTCTTAATGGAGAAGAAAATAATGGACTTTGAAGAAAAGTGTTGGGAGAATTGTAGTACAGTGTATAGACAGAATTCTGAGGTCAGAAGGTCTTGGTGTGAGAGGTCTGTTTCAGTAGAACAAATATAAGGATTGCAGGTTGAAGTGAACTTACTACTTTAAAATGTTAATGCTTAAAAATATGGCTTTGGAGAACCTGCTCTGCAAAAACTGGTTAGTGTGATTTTATTTAAAGAATACTGTGAATGTTACACATCTGTTTCTGAGGGCATGAAGGAGTCTTAACACTTCATAGATGATGTGATCTTTGTAGAGATACTACCTAGATTGTTCCAAATCACTGTTAGAATGACCCTTGAATGAAAGAATTTGAGGGCATGTTCTTAGCTGCCTCAATGTTAGTTAAACCAGGTGATGGCTGTTGACACCACAGATTGTGCTCTGCAACGAAATAGGAAGAGACGAGCTAGCACAGCCCGGTTTAATCCTTTTGCTGTCATTGGGAGAGATCTAAACCAAGCTTATAAAAAATGCATGATCTTGATCATGCCTAATATTCGTTTAAAAGCCTTTGTGAAGAGGAAAAGTCATGTAGAATTGAACTTGGGCCCTTAAGGGTTTGCAAAAAGTATTTACTGGGAAGTATCTGACAGATCACAAATGGAACAAAGGAGAGAAACCACTCGGTTGCACAGATAATGGGAAAAGAAGATGCTGTCAGTGAGACATTGGGATCATACTGCTGTCAGATGGTTCAAGTTTTCATCTAACCCACTGCTGTGATTTTGCCAAATCTTTTCAATAGAAATTTGTTCTTTTGTTACACGATTGCTTAGCAGTTACTTCCTAATGCGGATCCACTCCCGAGCTCAGCGTGAGCTGTAGCTGTGCCACCAGATCAGAACTGGCAGGTTTGTGTTGAGCACAAGCTGTGATGTTTGATGAGTGAGACCTTTGAAGTTTCCTTTGGCTTTGGTTGAGACTAGTACAAAGAACAACTACTAATTAACCAAAAGAAGAGGCATTCTTTCTATCTGCATAGTAGTAGGTGAATATTTATGAGTAAAAGCTTTTTAAAAACTGCTGTTTCCTTCGTAGTGGTTTCAATCTAAGATACCTTGACTTCAAAGGGTTTGTTCTGCAGCTGCCACAGTTCTGACTGGGTTTGTAGCTGCCAATTTTAGCAGAAAAGCAGACTATCTAGGGGTTCTGGGGCTTTAGCTGATTATATTCCACCTAAATCCCCATGAAAGAGCGAAAAGTAAAAATTAAGGAGAAAAAATACTGCATCTTTGGAGAAGGAGCCTTGCAGAGTTTAGTACATCTAATAAATTAGAAGCGTGTCTCTTAAACTTGGATTGTAACTCTACAGCTGGTTGGAACACTTTCTCCTTTTCAACTCATATAATGAGGAAAAGATGTGTATCAGCGGAAAGCTTTGGTATAAATTGGGATTAATATTTCTCACGAGGGTAGTAAGAAGCGAATTAAAGACAGCATCATATAAAACCATCCTAGTTTCATTGCTTTGGAGCATTGGGCTTCATGCTTAATACTTCTGTTAAGAAGAATTGTGGTACTACCAGCAGTGCCTGTTTTCCTAAAAATAAATAAATTGTCCACTTGTGTTAGGAAGGGAACAGTTGTGAGTAATTAGTGCGTTTGCAGTATAATAGCTAATGTTCTCTCAGTTTGTTGGTTTTTTTTGGGGGGGGTGGTGTTAGTGTCTCTTTTGGTTTCTTTGCGTTCTTTTTTTTTCTTTTCAAGCAGTTATTTTTCAGTTTGATGTGCTTGGTAAGTAAAGCTGCTTTACTGGAAGGGTCACTGGGCATTGAAATAGGTGGAGCCCATGGCAGTGACTGTCCCTGGAGGTATTTAAACAACATCAGTGGACCTGATGTTTCAGGACAAGATTTAGGTGTGACCTGGCAGTGCTGAGTCAAAGGTTTGACCTGATAATATTAAAGGTCTCTTCGAAATGAAGAGGTTTTGTGGATTCTGTGTGTTCCATCGGAGTCCAGTCAGTGAAGCAATAAGTAATTTTTCTGGCTAGTAGATGCTGCTCAGCTGAGTGGGCTTTTCGTGCAGTAGACAGGCAGGAGCTGTTGCAAGGCCCCTGGTCAGTGATGCCAGACGCGCCTCAGGTTTGACGTTCTTACAAGCAGCCGGGACCGACCGCGGAGCCGGGAGCGGGTGCGCGGGTGCGCGGGAGCGGGGCTGGCGGCGATGCGCGGCTGCGCCGGCAGGTGGCGCCATTGGCACGGGCAAGCTCAGTGCGCGGCTGAGGCCGAGAACCGCGCCCCCCGCCTCCGCCGTTGTAGGGCCGGTCTGAAGTTCTGTAGGGAGAAGGGAAGGGAAGGCCCCAATACATTTGCAAGTGTGACATTTTTTTTTTTTAATCCATCTGCGTTTTAACAGCCTACAAGTACTTTAAAAAGATGGGTCAATTAATACTTGCTGTTGCATGTTATTGCTAGAATCACTCTGGCTGGAAAAGAACTTTAAGTCATCAGATACAACCATTAGCCCCTCTGTACCCAGACTTTCAAACACATCCAGGGATGACAATTCAACCACCTACCTCCTTGGGCAGCCTGTTCCAGTGATGACCTTTTCAATAAGTAAGTTTTTCCTGATGTCTGAGCTTTCCCTGGTGCAACTTGAGGCCATTTTCTCTTGTCCTGTCCCTTGTTGTTTGTGAGAAGAGACCAACACCTGCTTCTCTACAGCAGACGGATAATATCAGTATGAAATAACAATAATAACCAAACAATATCAAAGGAAATTGCAGTTATAAATGTTATCAGGAAGGCTTTACATATACTAACTTACTGTGCTTGGCACTTGCAGTCTCTATCAATAAATTTTAAAAAGCAGCTTTGAGGGCTTTGTAAATAAAATATAGAAAGGACTTACTTGACTATGCTTTTTGCCAAGTTCTGGGGTTTTTTGTAAAAAATCACAATCACAGGATAGACTCGTGGAAGGCCTTAGGTTGGAAGGGACCTTAAGGAAAACGTCCAACACCTTTGAGCAATGGGTTGCTCACAGCCTCACTGAACTGGGTTTTGAACACTTTAGGGAGGGGCAATCCACTGGTTTTCTGAGCAACCTGTTCCAGTGCTGCCTCATCCTCCTAGTGAGGAATTTCTCCCTAAGACCTGATCTAAATCTACTCTCTTTCAATTTGAAGTCATTCCCCCTTGTCCTGTCATTAGATGCTTCTGTAAAAATGTTTTGTTGCAAAACTATAGCTCTTGGATCAGGTTTTCTTTAGCTTTGGATGATTTTTTCTCTTTAATATTTCTTCCTCTAACTTTTAGTGGGATTTTGTGTGACATCCTGCATTTCTTCTGTGCAAAACCTTCAATTATTAGTACCGGGTTGTACTTCTGTCACTTCATGTTGTTTTCAGTAGAATGCTACTTTGCCTACTTCACAGAACTTATATGTAGTTACTCCCACTTGTAAATTTAATAGCTAAAAAAACCTCTTGCTCTGTAGAGTTGCTGTGAAGCACATGCAAATCAATTGCAAAACTTTTATTTACTTCAGCATTTGAACTGACTCCACAAGCCATATGTTCTTAAGTGTCTTGCTTGTGCCAACTGACTTGTGCACATGACTGTGTTCAGTAATGGACATGCAATGTCTAAAGCTGTTGCATAGCACATTTAGAGGGAGCTCTTGGGTAAATCCAGTGGATTTCCATGTTATCTAGACAGCTGAGAATATCCAGAAATCATAGAATTTTCTATGTATGTTTTTTAATACTTTATTCACTCCTTTTTGCACACTTCCTATGTAGCATCATTATTTTGTCTTATTATTTCTTCTTTAGCTCTTCTTCCTTGTGTGATCTTCACCTGTATTATTTTGGCAGTTGAGTGGGTGGCTCTATAATTCTGATCTTCTGAAGTGCTCATTAGACTTTCTGTTGATCTTTATATGGAAATCTTGGTTTGATCTCACTTTGCTGTCCAAGTGCTACATATAAACCATCCTTTGTTCTCAGAGGTTTTCTGAGGTGTTCTCTTAGTTTTGTACTGTGTGCTTCTCTCAAGAAGATAATGCAGGCAGCTGTAGTATTTGGTGTACGTCTGACCAGAAAACATTTTGATATGCTTTTGGCATGTTTGCAGCACTTTGAAGCAGCACGATAATTTCAATAAAATTCCATTACTGTTACTTACTTCCTGTCAAGGGTAGTAGACCTGCCACTGATGCTTGTCAGCATACACCTTCTGTGTGATTAAGAATTCATGGAAATAAAAAACTGGGGGCAAAGGGAAAACCGGCATGCAATTATTGGACTGTTGTGTCTTTGGAATTTAGTGGTCCAGCATGCGTTAGCATTCCTTATGCCCCAGAAATTAATCTGGGCACAAGACTATTAAGTCTCTGGGACTCGTGCAGCATTACTGCTTTGTTTTTTCATACGGTATTAAGGCATATGCAAATGCTCTTAGGCTTGCCCTGTTTTGATATTGTGAAAAAGCTTGCACTTGCTCTTTGAGTGCCCGAGGGATTACCTTCCAGATGGTCAGAGATTTCTGCCACTGAAAATTTGTGTCATGTCTGAAGCTGTGGGGGGAGAAAGGGGCATTCTGCTGTACAACGTATTTGTATAGCTGATCTCTGTCTGCATCTTCCAGCCCTCCCAAGAGAAAAGACTTCACTCACGTCAGGTATTTGGTAGACCAAAGATCCTGTTATAGAGCTATTCAATTTATGACTTAAATGCCAGTCCTTGAAGGCCTGATGTTGATTACGGTAAACTGCATAATGGCCTGGAAGACAGAAATGTCTGGAAGACATGTCCCTGCACTACTTATTTCCAAAGGTTCTGCCACACTCTCTGAAGTTATATTTCATAGCGTACCCAGGGCCCGAGCTCTTTAGCAACAAAGTGAAATGAGAGGAGTTGTGAGAGAAGAAGAGCCAAACTCCAGAAAAAAAGTGTCACGCTATTGCTAGGCTTTTCTTCGGTGCCCAGTTAGCTGTTTGAACGGGCTCATGAATTTGTGGCCGCAGGAGAGCAGTGAAGTCACAATTGCATCAAAGGATGGGAGGAAAGCTACAGATGATTACAAAAGGTGATTCTGATCACATAAAGAAGTGGATTTACAGATGGCTTGCTGAACATTATTTAATATTACTTTCCAAAATGAGTTTTATGTGCTTGGTCAAGGGTATTGGAAATCTGTTGATACTGTGGGAGGGAAAATAACAGATGCTGAATAGGCCTTCCGAAGTGCCCAAGGTACTGCTAAGATTATTGTATGAAATTACTTGGACAGCAGAGTATCATATGTGGCAAGATTGATCCTTCAGGGAAACAAAAAACAAACCCAATTCAGTAAGTGAAGAACTCCCAGCAAAAAGTGATTTATTCAGAATTTTTACAGACATCAGACCATGATTGTTTGAAAGGTTGGTATTGGTAAATACCAGGATTAGGTGATAACAAAACACAATGAAACAGAACAGAATGTTTTGCATCCCCTGAAAAGTGGGATACAAAGATAGTTATAGGAATAGCTCTTCAGGGGTTGGATGTGTTGTGGTGCCTTTTGATTCTTAGTAAACTGTTGGCTTCAGTCACTATTTAGAGGTTCCTGGGGCTGCCAGGAACAACGTGGGGGAAGCTGTGGCTGCTCAGCTCTTATAGAACAGTGACAGCCCATCTCTGTTGTGCCAGTTACTGTTAAAAAGCAACACTAAATTGGCCAAAGTCTTATATAACATGGAAAAAGAACTAAAAAGCATCAAAACCTCCCAGTTATCTACCTAGAGGCCAGACTGAACTTGGAACGTAAAAGACAGGCAGGATTTCTCTTTCATGTAGTGAACTGGATGGTCCTGGTGTGGGTGGGGGGTGTGTGTGTGTACTGCACGGTGTTCGTGTCTTATAAGATAGTACCAGAATTTCTTGCTACTGAAAGAAATGTATGCTCATATCATAAATGGAACAACAAACTATGTCTCTTACACATGTGGGAAAGGTTTATATCATTTGCCATTTACAAAATTATAAATTGAAACCACCAGTACTGTTTAGGAAGTTCTACTTCCACTGCACACACTGTGTGGAATTAGTGTGAGTACAGCATTACCTGAACAGCATTCTGCTCTTTTTATGTTTCTCATCTCAGTATTAATAAAATGTTTACTAGACAATTGGCCTTTCAGTGACAAATGATAAATATGTGGCATTTGGATTCATGCAGCTTCAGAAGTTGCGGGGAAGGACCCTGTGTAGAAGTGGGCTACCTCTTGTGTTTGCAAAAGAGTTTGAGTTTACATTTAACATCAGAAGTCTGAGTTACCCCCATCAAATTAACCATTAGTGAAGGTGGTTTTGCCTGCCCAGGACAGTGCTTGTTCTTAGGCCAAAACTGGGGTCCCTGATTCTGTTTAGAAAAGGCAAACTATCTGTCAGAGTAAGCCACTACAATGCATAGCCCACATTAAGTAGCCGTACTGTAGCTGGTCCTAGGTAGTAGTTTGTTAGTCTGTTTGACTTGTGCTGTGCTGGAGTAGCAGAGCCTGCTGCCCTCGCTGGGGGGGAGATTATCTGCAAGGAGAGAACAGATGGTCTTTCTGCTCCTTGCTGAAGGCACTGTATCATGGAGGGGGCAGAGTTAATCTGTGGCTAGGATATGCTAGCCAGAGAGGCTGAAGGCATCTGCTGGACCACACAACTTGCTTTTCAGTTTGCACAGACCCCATATGGGCTCTTAGAAGGACAGGAGGGCTGGAGCTGCATGGTGCCAATATGTTTTCCCCATGGCTGCCTTCCTGGAACTGCAGTCCAGGCCTTGGTTCTGCTGGCAGCAGTTTTCCCGAACTAGGGACAAATCTGGTTTGCAGATGATACATCTGAATTTCCTCCGGAGCAGCACAGCATTGTGGAGAATTGGAATGGTCAGATTCTCTGTGCAATCAGAAGGATTACTGTCCTGGTTTGAGCTAGAACAGAACTAATTCTGGTCAGTGATTTCACTTCTCAGCTAGCTGCACTTTCTGCAGTTAATGGCATATTTGTGCAGACAGTGGCTGCTTCTATAGGTGATAATGTTTGATGTTGACAGTTATTGCCAGGGGTTGGTATGAAGGGAAGGCTCTTAGACTTGCTTCTGTGGAGACCAAGGTCACTGCTAAATCTTGTGTGTCACATTGGGGGTGCAGTGAGTGGCAGCAGCTGCAGGGAGAAGCAGACAGGACAGGTGATCCTAAACTGACCAACAGGGTATTCAGCCCCCTATACATAGTATTTCATGTAAAGCTAAAGGACCATAAGGGTCAGACCTCTCGTTCTTCCATTTCCAACGCTGGCCCTCTTCCCTCTTGTCTGTCATCTGAGGGGGACTCTGTCCATACTGCCTTATATCTTAATTCATACATTCTAGCGCCTGCATCCAGCTCCTGTCTGTCACTGAGATTAGCCTGGGACTTCCTAGCATCTGCATCAGCGGTGACAGTGATATAATTGCCAGCAGAGGGGTTGGGTTCGGTACTGGTTTTGTATATATTTCATGTTATCCTTGTTTTTACTAAAGCTGTTGCAGTTTTCCAATCCATAAGTCTCTCTGCCTTATTCCCTCTCTTTGCCCCTTTTCTGGGGGAAAGGAGCTAACAGAGAGTGTCTGTCATTCATCTCATGACCAGCCCAGGCTCAACCCATGACAATGATCAGAGGCTTAACTGTGTGAAAGAAGCAGATAAGAGCATGTTTTTCCTGTGGTTTCACAGTAGCTGTTTAAATATGACAGGTGGGATACTGCATCTAATACTATAATAGTATTAAATAATTAGAATCAGATAAAAAATAAGAAAGGGCTTGATTTGTGGTCCTGTGCTACCTGCAAGCGAGATGCGTTGCCATAGGCATGTTTCAGCCTACTCTTAAAATTTCAGTAATGTCCTTCTATTTCAATCAGAAAAATAAGTTATATCTCTGCATATTTAGCAATTTATTACTCCTTTTGTGAGAATATAATGAACCCTGTAGTTACTGTAAGGTTTATCTCAATTTAACTGTAACATAATATTTAAGCTTCATAGTTCCCTACTGACTAGGTTTTTTTATTTTTTTCTCTTCGTTACTTAAGAGTCTGAACCATGACTTCCCGCTAGAATAAAATAGGAATAAAGACTTCTTGCTGTAGGTCTAAATTTTATCTGGGGAACTGGAGCAGAACAGCCACTAAGTGAAACTGCTCTAAATCTCAGCCATAGAGGACATAACCTCAGTTTCTTCCTTGGCTGTCAAACAGAGTGCCCTAGTTCCATTTTCCTTTGTGTGTGGTTTCCCTCTGATAGTTTTTACTAATAGGTAGTTCATTACAAAATATTCTGAGCTGTCTTCTATCTTGGTAGATGCTTAAGAGCTTTTACAAATGTCTCCATAAAAATATATGGTGTATCTATAAAATGGGTAGATCTGCCGTAATGTTTTAAAACTGGGAAGCTGTGTATGCACACAAAAAATGTGCTTAGGTGGAAAATTGTCCTTAAAACAATATTTCTACATGGTTTGCAAGTCTAATGGTACTGTTGAAAAAATATCAGAGTGCATATTAATCTGTGGGCTTATGTAGTAATTTAGGAAGAACAGGAGCCAGTATTAGGCTAGCTGTGGCAGGAAGACTGAAGACTCTTTATATCGTTGATTCAGAGGTGGGTAACGTCAGTGGTCTCTACATATTTCCTAGTAATCAAAGAATCACAGAATATTAGGGCTTGGAAGGGACCTCGAAAGATCATCTAGTCCAGTCTCCCTGCCACAGCAGGATCACCTAGACCAAGTTGCACAGGAACATGTCCAGGTGGGTTTTAAATGTCTCCAGAGAAGGAGATTCCACAAACCCCCTGGGCAGCCCGTTCCAGTGCTCTGTCACCCTCACTGGGAAGAAGTTCCTTCTCATACTGGTGTGGAGCCACCTATGCTCCAGCTTACACCCTTTGCCCCTTGCCCTATCATTAGATGACATTGAGAAGGCACATCCTCCTGACACCCACCCTTCACATATTTATAGACATTAGTGAGGTCACCCCTCAACCTCCTCTTCTCCAAGCTAAAGAGACCCAGCTCCCTCAGCTGTTCCTCATAAGGGAGGTGTTCCACTTCCTTCATAATCTTTGCGGCTCTGTGGTTGACCCTCTCCAGCAGTTTAGTGTCCTTCTTGAACTGAGGGGCCCAGAACTGGACACAATAATTGTTAAACATCTAAGAAGCACCATGCAGACAGCTTCCCTAGTTGCCATTCTTTTGGATGCTTCCAGCGGCGTTGGTGGCTGTTGAACGATTGTGGAGTAGGGACATTATTCCAGTTTGGTGATGGAGTGGGGAAAGGAAAAAGCAAACAGAGGGCTTCCATCACTGGTCACAAAATTCTCATTATACTGCTTTATCAGGGTTTAATGCAAACATAATTATTTCTTCAACACCGTAAGAGAGCATACGTGAGTCCATTGGTAATTATGTGCCAAATTATGACTGTTCTTAAATTTAGCTAATACTAAATATAAAGCGTTTAAAATTACAGTGTCGTTCTTAATACAGCGATAACGACAATCTTTTAAGTTTTGTGTACACGTGTGAGTTTTATGGCTGCTATTAACAGATGTGAGAGGTGCCTTAGAACAACAAAGATTAGAAGTGTGACATGGAATTTATTTATGGTAGTACATCACACAGGAGGTACTTAGTTGAGATTTAGATATCCTACAGATCTGTCTCTTGCTGGTTTCTAGTTCTTTCCGCTTTCTCTGCTGTAAAATGACATCCTTTGTGAGACATATTGAGAATGGGTAAAAAAGAAAAGGGGGTGGGGGGGAGCCCACTTTACACATCAGTGGTCATATCATAAAATGGAGCTATGGAAGGGAACTCGTGACTATGTGACTCATATGCAGCTATCAAAGAGATCTCATCGCTGTGTGACTGCTGCCTATATCTGGCTGTGAGTGTAAGAGAAGGCTGTAGGAAACTATGGTGGTATCAACTGCTATCATTAGAAGGGAAATCCCACCTACTGAGGAAATCCCTCCACCTTTTAATGTGCCAAATGAATATGCAACATGCATACAGTAACCAACTGAAGTCTCAGTAAAGCTATTCTGATATAAATTGAAACAGGGACAAAATAATGTATTAATGCATTTTGTGCCTACTGTGCTCCTCTAGTAATCAGATTACTTTGCTAAATGTAATCAAAATTGTACAAAAGAATAATTATATAATAAAGCTGACTTCACTGGAAATTTGAAAAGAAACAAAAATTGCTGAAATGAAGTAAATTGTAGATTATTTTTTGTCACTGCTAATTGTTCTTGTGAAATAGGAGCAATCTTTAGATATGCTGTTTTTCAAGCTGAGTTGAAAAGACAACATGTTAATAGTAGAGGAGGGAATCAGGAAATCAATATAATCAGAGTTAACAGGAATACACATGTTAGTAGTCTCTCCAGGTGAAAACATATAATGTCTTTCTGGTTAGAAACTGATATTAAGCAAGGTATCCATAATATAGGACAAAAAGATGAATTATTGTTGTTGAGATAAATGCATATTGAATGCGACCCATCCCCAAAGGAACTGATGCAAAATCATTCTCACAGGGTTGGATTCTATGGAACAGTAATTTTCTTAGGCTTTTTTCTCTTATTATTGATATTACTTAGAAGGATGGAAGTATTAAAGGTGAATTAATTTACCAGAGATCATTTCAATAACCTTTTCTACTGAACTGGAGCAAAGTGTCTCCAGCATGGTCCTGCCTGTGTCTGTTACAGGGTTAAGTTAGGGATCAGATTCAGGTAACCATATTCAAGTAGAATTTTAGTTCAGGAGTGCTACTTCTGGACTTTATTTAGTGGATGAAGTAGACAGTCTGTGTGTTTGTTTGATGTGGATTTATGTTTTTATTGGTCAGTGATGCGTGTGGAGTGAGCTTCGTGTAATTGTTTAATCAGCTTGATCTGACTAAATCCCTGTGTTTGAGTTGCTTTTTGTGAGTAAGGTGGTAAGTGTTCATGAGAGCTGCTTCCTGTCTGGAGCAGGAAAAGATGGCATTGCCAGTATCACACAAAATATAGAAAATATCAAGAAAGCATCTCCTTTGCATTAATTCCAGGAAAAGCAAAAAATCAGGAACAAATCTGTACTGAAAAATTTAGCTCTAAACATAAATACTCTTGTAAAAATAGATTTAAAATAGAATTTTTGTGTTTTCACTAACATCTTGGAAATGGCTCATCCTTTACTCATACTTCATCTATTTGTTGACATATGCAGCACGTTTCCTGTAGTTTAGAGGAACTTAACAACAGAGTGTGCTAATCTTCAGCATTTATTAAAGTGGTCAGAAGTATTTTTCCTTTGATATGGAGACTTGCAGTGATAGTGCAGAAAATAACTCAGATCTCACTTTGAGACATCTCATGTCTCAAGTTGTGTCTTGCTTAGTCTGTGTGGAACATCAGTGACTGATTTTCTTTCACAAAAAGTTGCCACACAAACCCTTTTATTCCTTCAGCATGATTGTTTTTTAAAATCGCTTTATCTTGCGTTTACTGGTGTTTGATGAGTATATTTCCTGAATATTATTCAAAATAAAATAAGGACGTTTACTCAGACATTACAAAGAATGGGTAAGTCCCCTAAAAAAAAAAAAAACCAACCTCACTTCAATGACTAGTTTTCAGAATTTAGCAGAACTCACCATTTTTCTCGTTTCTACAATGAAATACCAGGGTTCTCATCCGGTACAACATACAGCACCTTAGTCAAGGAACTATTGTTGTAGAGCAGATAAGATTCAAAAAAAGTCATTGGGTTTGATGAAAACCTGCATGAACAGTGGGGGGGGGGGAAAGCCAAAGTTACCATAGCAACCACTAGTGCTTTAGACAGAAGCTAAGTAAAAGAGGAGAAAATACGAGGGCCATTTCATAATGCATTAAAAAAGAAATTTTAAGGCAAATGTGATTAATACTCAGCCTTTATCACATAGAAATCCCAGATTGTCTTTAAAATAAAAATATGAGGAACACTATTAAGACAGAACTTTTAATGCTGAAGTCTGTTAGACCCTGTTAAGAAAATATTTTGTGAATTTGGTGAAAAATGAGTGAAAGTTTTATACGTTTTGTTAGGGGTTTTTTTCTAATTTTTTTTTTCTCTGCAGTTAGCGTTTTGAGTAATGCAGTCTTCACCTGTGTGATAGAATAGGCTTTGAAAATGCTTGTGTTGGTGTAAACATGACCAGAAGTCTACCTAACAAATGTGGGAATGCTATGAGTCCCTCACAGGACGGTGCGTTGTGTCAGCGGAGTGCACGGCACTCCCATCAGGACAGGAGGGGCAAAGGCAGCATGGAAACCCTTGTGCATCAGAATCTCAAGGAAGAGCAGCGTTAGGAAGTTTAGGGGTGTGAGTTGCCCATACATAAGAGGGTTACTTAAAAAGTGTGTGCTGTCAGCTGCCTTTGTGCCTGAGCTTGTGTTCTGGTCTCAGTGATTAATTGAAAGATGGAGCTTGAATACCTTTTTTGGATTTTTTTTAGTTTTTTTTCAATGGATTCAGCATTCTGCAGTAATTTGATACCAAGTATGAGGTCTACTATTTTGCCTATATATTCCTTCACAGTTTTGCAGAATTAGATTCCACGTGGGCAAACATGAAATGTACATGGGATAAAAATTCAAGCATAATTTCTTTGTCTACTTACTATGCAGCTGTGAAGGCTTGAATTTGATCTTTGTCCTCATAAAGCAAGATGGCCTTTGTTGGAACCTTAAGCAAACAAGAAAGCTATGAAAAATGCACTTTAATGTTTATCCTGAAAGAGTGCTGTGAATGTTGAACCAATACAAATACTTGAGTACAAAAAGGGAATAAGAAACTACCTTTCTTTAAAATACAGGGTGACTCACTTCTTGCCTTCTCTACAAAGAACTGTGTTGGTGTCTGCTTGGCTGCAGCACAGTTATCCTCTGATACTGTTAGGATACGACTGTATGATATAGTAGTAGATAGTACTCGACTGTCCCAGGCAGGGCTGTAGCCCAGGGCTTTGCTTACTTGTCAACACAGTTGTTTAGTGTTTGTTTCTTCTAGAAAGAAAGGACATTGTTTCAGAATAAACAGACTTCAGTAATTTTATAGATGACTGTGGAATTAAAACGTTTCCCTCTACTGTCACACAGAAGTTTATAGAAAGGTAAAAAGTTTTGCCTTGTTACTCAAAGCCTTCCTATGAAGTATTTGTGGTGAGTTCCTTACTGTAAAGTGGCTATAGAAATACCTTTCTGCACTGAAGTAAGAACTGAAGCTGATTAATCTGAAATAATGAATGTTGTAAAACAGAAAAGTCATGTGATTTTCTCTAAATGCTCTGTCCCCCCCACTCTGGAAGCTTCAGGTGGGAGACTGAGAAGTGCTTTGGCACCGATCTCTTGTTCGTTTAACTGCTCCATGTAAAAAATGTTCTGCAGTGCCTACAGCGTGATTTCTGCTCCAGAGTAAATGCCACTGACTTCTTACTCCATTTTACCTTGGAAATAACTGTAAGAAAATGGATCACTTCGGCGTTTAAATACAAGTCCTAAGTGGCATATTTAATTAATTCCTGTCTGTTATCAGGTTAGGGTTTGACCTGAGAAAAAATCCTCTATTACGAGGAAATAGAAATAGAGCTGTGACTGTCTAGCCTTGAGAAGAAAGGAATTGGAGGAGACCTGATCCACACGTATGAATATCTGAAGGGTGGCTGCAGGAATGGTGCTGTCAGACTGTTTTCAGTTGTGCCCAGTGAGTGGACAGGGAACAAGGGGTGCAAGGATCAATGGGCACAAGCTGAAACACAAGTTTCTTTTGGAAATAAGGGAGAACTTATTTACAGTGCGAGTCACAAAGCACTGGAACAGGCTGCCCAGAGAGGTTGTGGAGTCTCCTTCTCTGGAGCTGTTGAAATCCTGTCTGGATGCCATCCTGCTTTGGCAGGGTGTGGGCTTGATGATCTCTTGAGGTCCCTGATGAGTCTGTGATCTGTGGTTCTGTGACTTGGTGTGGTCACACTTTTGTGGTGGGCAGTGCAGTTACAAAGCCGCACAGGCTGGAGCTGGACAATTAGGACTGTTGTGACACAGGCAGCATAGGGGCTTGTTGCTGCTGCAGCCAGACTTAGCACCAATGGTTGCAGTTCCGTGCTGAAACCTTTCCTGCAGACCGAGCCCTATGTGTTGTACACTGGGAGTTTGATCCAGAAGTCCTGCAGAACCTTTTCAAATCTCATCGTGCAGCTTTGTTATCACATAATAGATTCTGTTAAAGCTGTTAATGTAGACTTGAAATTAGTAACTCAAACATTGTGCAGCCTTTCTATGCCATCTCTGAAGTTCCTGCAGAACTTAACAGAAGCAAAGCATGTATTATTTGCTAGCATGGTTTGGTGCTGTTTTCTGAGATGTGTGTAGCGCTGTTAGTGGCTCCTGCAGGCTCGAAGCTGCTTGTGAGACTGGGCAGGCTGTCAGGAATGCCCTGAGGTGGGAACACGGTTCAGCTCTGACTGGTTTTGGTAGATTAAAGTAGACCCCACCAGGTGGTGCAAGCAAGTAAATCGCCTTGCAGAATGACTGCAGATGAGTACATTCGGACACTAAGTTAAAATATAGCCCTTGTTTCTTCATTTGTCATTAGGTACAATTGTTAATTAAATTTAACATTTAACTCTTTCTTAGACTGCTTTTTCCACATAGCAGGAAAAAAGTGCATTCTTGCTTTGCCCCAGACTTGCCTATCTGCCTTTCTTACAATCTAGGCTTTTGTCGTGGTGCTGTATTCATAGCTGGGGTGGTGGCTCGCAGAGGAGGTGGCAGAGGACTTCCACTGTGTTTCGCTGTGCTATCAGAAGTGGCTGCTGTGACATAATGTCCTTCCTGGAAGCTTACTGAGGCATTTGCAGGCTGATCTGCTTGGAGAATTCTCTCTCAGTATCTCTGTTGCAGTTTATCCTCTGCCAGTTTCACTTGGGATTTGTTTGTCTTTACAGCACTATTGAGTACATACAATTCAAACTCTTTGTTTATTTGAAGAACAGATTTCAAACACTTAAGTTACCATGGTGTACTGCCAACTAGAAGTGAATAAGGTTCCAGTAGAAAACAATTGTTGAAATAAAACATGTGCAGTGGGTCTGTAAGAGTTAATGTCGTATGTCTAATACATCAGTGGTTCTAGTATGTTTTGTTTAAAAAAAAAACAACCAGAAAAAGACAAAACAAACCCTCAAACTTGGAAACACCCTTTCATTGTACTACTGGAGGTTCTATAATATAACATGATCAGGTTTTGCTGCACTAGCTATAGCATTGTCTCAAATTCAGACTATATAATCTCTACACCTCATTTTTAGAGTTTCCTTTATGTTCCTCCTCCCAATTGAAAAGACCTCCTGTGTAATGGTGTCTTTTACTAAAGACACCGGCCTATAGCTGGTCAATGTGAATTTTTTTATAGATCTAAGAGCAGTAGCAAATGTATTTGAATATCAAAACCTCCTTCATTCTTGAGATAAGTTGAAGACTCCAGAAGTTTCTACTTAAGGAGAGCCACCAGCACAGTTATTTTCTTGTCATAAATCATATTATAGCAGAGTCTGTAGGGTTTGCAGGTAGTCCACAGGCTGCCAGCCCTGTCTGAGAAGGTGATGGCACTGTTGTTCTGCCACAATA
The DNA here is from genome assembly GCA_013400115.1 of Rhinopomastus cyanomelas. Classification (NCBI taxonomy): domain Eukaryota; kingdom Metazoa; phylum Chordata; class Aves; order Bucerotiformes; family Rhinopomastidae; genus Rhinopomastus; species Rhinopomastus cyanomelas. The sequence goes on along the minus strand of VXBP01007997.1, from coordinate 559,951 downwards.
CTCCTGTCTGTGTGGAAGGACGAGTGCTGCAGTGGAAGTGGTGTTGGCTGCTCAGCAGTCAGCTTCATACAGCAGGTGTCCTCCTTACTGCTGCTTTTCCCACCATATCTGTCTTTCAGGCCTTTCTGAATATAGTACATCAGTGAATTGCTGTGTTATCACATTTCAGTCCAGGACTCTCTAATAAGACAATAACTGCAGTCACTCTAGTGAAAGTTTGGGACTTTACAGTGCAGTATATTTACTGAAATGGAAATTTTCCATTTCAACGTGATATATTATGATGTATATATGGTCATTGGCAGGCATGGGCGTGTTTGCCGCATTCATCCTAGCCTTAATAAATGCAGCAGAAGTGGGGTTTTGTTTTGGGGTTTGGATTTTTTTGGTGGGGTTTTAAAGTTTTTTTTAGAAAATAGGGAAACAGTGAAGTATGAAAAGCCTGTGCCCATGAAATCTAAATTAGCTAGTAGCCATAATGAATACATGTACTAGCCAGAAATACTCAATGCATACTGAGTTTTACAGTAAGATTTTGTTAGAATGTAGCCTCTATACAAATAGAAAAATTACTGCAGAGCTATTAGACTTAAAATGAAGAAAGAAATGGGGGGTTTTTTGCTTAATTTCCCTGGATACAGGACCAGTTGCCTTCGTATACTTGAAAACCAGAGTAGAATGATATGGTGATGCAAGTAGAAGAGCTTCATAGTGTATGTATTAAAACACTTCTGAAAACACAAATCATTACCTGTTGCTTTGACTACTTAGATTGCAGTAGTGTGTGGTAGTCCCACTTGTGAATGAGGATGAGCAAGGAACGTATGCAGGACAGATACCCACCTGCCACCACAGTGCTTACTTTAAAGTACTCTGACAGTCTTGATGATGTTGAACGTACATGAAGCCATGAGAGAAAACATCTGATTTCAAGTTTGTTTGCCCCAAAACAATTGCATTATAATGTCAGAAGGTGCATAGACTCTTTATATATACTATATATACTCACTTCGTATATTTGATATAAAACCAAAAATCTTTTGGCTTTTGGATGTCTTGGTGCTGCTGTGTAATTGAAGCAGTTCATTGTTTCTCTAACTGTTAGTTATTGCATGTGCAGGCTAATTCTTGCCTCCGTTGCAGAGTTGCTGTTATGTATGTGTGTATGTGCATACACAGACACATAAATATTCATGTGTAGGATTGTGAAGGACATAGCAGCATTGGAGATTTTGTTGTTTTCCGTAAGGTGAGCTGAGAGTCTGAAGTTCCAAATGCTGCGTGACAGATTGGTGTTGTGATGTTTGCTGCCTTACGCAGTGTCTTGCTGGTAGTATCTGCTGATAATGGATGCTTAACATTCAGATTTCCTGATACAGCGTCTGTAGACTGTAAACACTGGCAGGAAATGACTTTTCAGTAATGGAGGAACATGTCACTGGAATGAGATAAAGGTTAATGAAACTCCAGTTTTACTCTTCATTAAAATTGCAAATAATTTTAATACAAATCCTTATATTTGTTAAAAAAAATCCTCTGACTAAAGAGTGAATATTTTTGTGTTTGTTTTTGTTTTCAAAAAGACCTCAGATCAACACACTTAATGTATATACTTTATTCCATGAGACAGTCTCAGAAAACCATGGCCAACTTATGTTTGGGCATGCTCTGACTGAATACTGAAGGCTTGGTTTTAAAAGTTACAGTGCCATTTTCAAAACCAATAGTTTAATAGCAGTATTTGGCATCTTTATTAGCATAATTCTGCTAACTCATAAATTGTTTTTACTGTGGGCGAGGTCCAACCCATACTGACGTTCTTGAAAAATATACTTCATTTTTTAGGAACTTAACATTTCATAGGAGTACCTTTGGGTTTTATTGCATGAAAAAGAAGATACTTCATGATTGCTTCAGCATTGCCATGTATTAACCATATTGGTAATTAAGGTGGTGTAGAATTCATGTCAGCATAGGTGTGGAAATAACTAAAACTTCTCTAAAAATGATTTTATTAAATGGTTTAATCTTTGACCTTGCAGTAATAAATAAATAAAACATTGCAGAGAATTTAACAGAAGAAAAGATGGGGAGGGACATGCCTTTAGCCCTCAGAGCTGTTTCTGTTTCTGATTGAATCTTGTCCCTTGGAGACTGCAGAGAGAAAGGGAGTTTATAGCTTATGGCATGCTCTGAGCTGCTACATCTTTCCCTTCCCAGCAAGAAGACAGTAAGGTAATCAGAAACCTGAACTTGGCAGGTGTCTGAGATGCTGGAATTCATGTCAAGTGTTTGGATTAGAAATTGGAAACATTACAAATCTGGCTTGTCCAGCCTACCTTTGGTTTTTGCAACCTCCAATAACTTGCAAATCCATTCGTGTGTCTTTGCAGGCAGATGCTGGAACAGCACTGAATTCATGTCTCTGTCTGTCCCACAGACCTCAATCCTAGTGGCCTGCCTGGGTGGACAGGGGAACTTCAAAGTTTGTATGGCTGTTGGGAGGCTGACAAGAGGTGTGCCATGTACTTCACCCAGGAGAAGTAAGGCTTGTTGCCTGTTGTTCCTGGGAGCAGACCAGTAAAATCATTCAGGCCTAAAGGCTGTAAAGTTTGTAAAGTCACTAACTTAATATAGAGCACTCTAGTTAATGTGCGGTGGACTGTGGTGAATGGGAGATGAATCCTTTCTCGTCCTAATGCTGTGAAATAAGACAGAAAGGCAGACCATAAAATATTAGTGTGAAGAAAAAGGATGATTGCTTTACAGGGTCAAACATTAATAGAGTCATTGTTCGACATCAGCAGACTGCAGTACCTTGGCCTCAGAGAATGCAGTTTGGCTAAGTGTTTGTATTTGAACTTGAGGTTTCATGTGCCATTAACAAGAACAAACAAAACCAGAATCCAGGAAAAAATGTGCATAAGTCATCTATAAATAACACAAAATCGCTGTCTGTAAGATAAGACTGATAAAAAGCTTAATTGCTGCAAACATTCTGTGCAGCTTTCTGTGAAGAAAAGTCTGCTAATGTGTTTAGCAATATAATGTTTCCTGGGTACATGGGTTGACATGAGATCTGAAGCATTTACTGCTGCCTGATTGGAATGCTACACCGTTCTCTGTGCCGTTACCACTCTGAAGGGTTGTGTACAGAGAGGAGCACCGCTTGTGAAAGAAGGGAGAGTGGTGGAGTCTTTTGCAGTTCTAAGTGTATTTTGGTTGTCTGCTTTATGGAAGTGTCTCACCAATCATGTTGTATCCAAAATGATCAAATACATCATCTAGTGTTCAGGAGAGAGTTAACAGCACAGTAAACAATTTCTCAGAATTTCTGTGATTAATTCTTGGAGTGTCCAGTGTGTTTAGTGTGTTTGTCTCAAGAAAACCTAGTTCAAGTCGCACAGGAACATATCCAGGCAGGTTTTAAATGTCAGCCGAGACGGAGACTCTACAAGCTGACAGCCTGATGAGCAGCCCTGCTGTAAAAGATCTGGTAGTTGATTGAATATGGACCAACAGGGTGGTGTTATTGTCACTGCAGCAAGCTGCCTGTTGAGCTACATGGTAAGAAATATGATTAGTAGATGGGCAACATTATTAGTATTTCTCTTTTATGTGAGATGCCCCACCCAAAATACTGTGTCTGGCTTTTGGCTTTCTCCTTGAAAGATGCTGAGACAATGGAGAGGAGTTGCCAAGGTGGTCAGGGCATAGAGCAGACAACCAGTGAGAGGTGGTTGAAACATCTGGCCTTGTTTAGCCTTGAGAAGACAGGAAATGTAATAGGAGGCTGCAAGCATTTGAAATGCAGTTACAGGTCGTCTTTTGGGTCATTTGCTGTAGGTTGTGGCTTCAAAGATTCTGGATGTGTGTTAGGAGAAATGCTTTTGCAGAGTGTGTTACACAGAGAGGTTGTGAAGATTTTGAAGGCTCTGCAATAGACAGCTATGTATGACCTGACTGCTGTTGGGAAGCTAAATTGGACAATCTCCAAAAGTCCCTTAAAAACAATATTTATTTCCATGTTTCTGTGTAGTTATCTACGTTGATTAGTTGGATTAAAAGGGGAAAAAGGGTAAAGTGGGAAGCTTGAGATAGAGGGGCAAAGTAGAAAGGCTGAGAATGGTGTTTGGCAGAGAACAGACGTTGCCACTGCTGCCTTGACAGATTCACGTAGTGAGCTAAGCTGTCTCATGAGGAATTACAGCAGGATGGTACGTTACATGACTCATGAACTGAAAAAACAGAAATATGTACTGTAGGTGTGGAAATATTTGGACTTAAAATGTGTGCATTGCAGAGTTTTTAGAAGGTGCTTGTTGAGAGGTGTAACAGCATAAACAAGGGCAAGTGCATTGTTTAATTTGACCATAAGCAAAGGAACAGTGGTATAAAACAAAATATGATCTTTGCTATGAAGACTAATGGTGGCTATGAAATAATGAATTGCTGTCTGGCACATTTCCAGTTTCCTTCTTTGTTTTAAAAGCATTTCTCTGCCTTTCTGTGAACTGGCAGGTGGTCTTGAATTGTTCTACAGAAAGATTAGGCACTGCTGGTAAACTTTCAGGTCTGAAAAATGAGCAAGCTTGCTTTATCCAGCTGAAAGTGTAATTCTAACTTGTACTGCTAGCAGTATTTGACTGCATCTGGGGTGTGGAGGCAGGGGTGGGTTTGGTCTTTTTCTTTGAGAAATACAGTCATGGGTTTCCAAACTACAAGTCATAGAGTGATAATAACCTATAGGGTTTTTAACCACTCCTTTAAAACATTTCCATGCAATTAGGAAGGGTCAGGCCCAAGGGAGAAATTTGTAGCCTCAGTTATTAGAAGCAGCACGTGTGCATTTTGAACTAGACTGGATCTTTGCTCAACTACATGGGCAGTGCTTGTTTCTCACTGGATTGAACCATCACGGGACGCTTCTCTGATCTTGATAGACTTACCTGTATAAACATGCCTCAAGTTTGAAGAATTTGATGGAGACAGTTGGGGTTTTTTTTTCCCCCCAAACCCTGCCTGCCATGAATGAACATTAAGCAGTGAGTACTTACATTTTGCCTTTTACAGACTTAGCTGGTCTCTTTATCTCCAGTCTTTGATTAGCATTTCGTGCTTTAGCAGCAGCAGCATCTTGAATTTTAAATTAATTCAAAAGAGATTTTCTAATTTACCTAAAATGTGGAGTATTCAAGATAACAAAATGAAGCCCTACAGGTCATACATTTTCTGGTAGCAGCAAAGTCAGTTGTGCTTACTTAAGCTAATATCTTTTAAAATTCCTTTCCAGTGTCTTGCCTAAGTATAAAAATAGGAACAGGAAGAAAAGAGAGTCTCTTCAGAGACTAAACATATTTTGACAATAGTCATGGACTAGAAAAGATCAAAGAAGACAATACTGGTCAGCTGCTGTTAAAACATGCCATGAACTTGTGTCACTACTTTTTACAATCTTGGGATGGTTGAGAATGTGTGGTTAATCATCTGAGAATCTTTAGATAAGAAGCTATGTGTGGATCACAGAAATGCAGAGGAAACATTTGATTCAGTCCAGTTTTATTCAGTTGGTGAAGCAACCGATTATAACTTCCTCTGTCTGTGGGCCCTGATGAGATGCACCCACAAGTGTTGAGACAACAGGCTGATGTAGTAGTGTCCCCTGGGTGGGTCCAGTCAGTGCTGGGCCTACTCCTTTTCAATATCTTTTTAAATTACCTCGATGAAGGGACAGAGTGTCTTCTCAGCAAGTTTGCTGATGATACTAAACTGGGAGGTTTGGCTGATTCACCTGAAGGCTGCATGGCCATTCATGAAGATTTGGATAGACTGGAGAGTTGGGCAAAGAGGAACCTAATGAGGTTCAACAAGAAGTGCAGAGTCCTTCACTTGGGAAGGATTAATGAGATGCACCAGTACAGGATGGGAGGTGATCTGCTGGAGAGCACTTCTGTGGAGAGAGACCTTGGAGCACGCGTGGACCACAAGTTATCCATGGAACAACAATGTGCTCTTGTGGCCAAGAAGGCCAGTAGTACCCTGGAGTGCATTAAGAATAGTGTGTCCAGTAGATCAAGGGAGATTCTCCTCCCCTTCTACTCTGCCCTAGTGAGACCACACCCAGAGTATTGCATCCAATTCTGGACTCCCCAGTTCAAGAAGGACAGGGACCTGCTTGAGAGAGTCCAATGGAATGCCACAAGGATGGTTAAGAGACTAGAGCACCTATCTTATAAGGAAAGACTGATAGACCTGAGGGCTGGATGTCAAGAAGAAAGAGACAATCTCTTTTCACTTGTGTGCTGTGATAGGGTACGGGGCAATGGATGTAAGCTAGAGCACAGGAAGTTCCACCTCAACACGAGGAAGAATTACTTTACTGTAAGCATTACAGAGCACTGAAATGGGCTCCCCAGGGAGGTTGTGGAGTCTGCTTCTCAGAAGATTTCCAAGGCCCCATCTGGATGCATTTCTGTGTGACCTATCCTAGACTCTCTGGTCCTGCTAGAGCAGGGGTGTTGGACTCAATGACCTCTAGAGATCCATTCCAACCCCTAATGTCTGGCAAACTCGGGGAACACCAGCAGAGCTGTTTATGATCAGGTCCAGCGGCAATCACTGTGCATTCTGAGACTTCAGGTATTTTTTTTAAACTTCAGGAACAAATCTGTATGGGTTAAAATCTTTCACATTTGTTTGAGAAGAAATTAAGAGATTGTATGTAGTGTTTTGCATTTCTAAACCACAAGATGCTTTGCTGCTTTACTCTACAGGAATCTGTACAGGCCAGCACACCGGAGTAAATTTTTTTTCAATGCAAATCAGTAGCTTTGTCCTTCAAGTAATTCTGATTGTGTCTAACATTGATTTAGGCTTTTCATTGCATCAAAGATAAGTTTTGCCTTAAGTTTATTTTTTCCTTTATCTCTCCATATTGTATTGCTCATTTTTGTGCTGTCGTCTTTTTAATCTGTCTTTGATCATATGCTACTTGCAGCATTAGCTTCTGCAAGCATCATGAAGTGGAGGTCACAGCATTTGAGGATGAAAGCATCTTGGTGTGCTTGGCTGCACTTAGGAAATGCCAGCACATTTCCACTGTAGACATACATAGCTCCCTCCTCTTCTCATCTTTGCGTGTGTGCTAATTGTTTGCCCGTGCAAAGACATGACTTTGAGACTCACAGCAAAAGTTGTGCATTAGCATTCTGCTAGACAGCCCTGCAGGGTCTCTCAAGGTAAGCTACCAGCTGTCCAGTTTACCAAAGCTCAGTGCTATGGTAGTGAATGAAGATGTTTTCATTATTTGGTGTATCAGGTCTTTAGAGGGGGACATCCATATTCACTCCAGAAAAAAGGGATTATGCTAAATGCTTTCTTAAGTTGACAGAAGACTTGTTTTGATCCTTTAGCTGAAGAAACTGGTGCCATAAAGGAAACATGGTGAGGAAGCTCCCTGGAGTGGTTACGCTTGTGTTTACTCACATTCTGTGTGACAAATACCCAGTGTGGTAAAAATGCTTATAAGCAAATCTTCCTTCCCTTAAAAGGACTGATTAGCACTTTTGGGGCAAGAACAGGGTTAACCATGATCTCATCTTCTGGAGCACTGGCATTTTTCCTGTGCATTAGTGCTTCTGTTGTTTAAACATACCCTGTTGTTAAATATGCATAAAGTCAGGCTTTAACAGAAGGATGAAGTACCTTGGCGTTAATCCAAGGTCTAATTCTTAATCTTCTGTACTATGGATGTGGTAGATAAATTTCTCAATGGCCAATTTTAAAAACTACTCACTCAAACCTGACATAGTCCATTTCAGCCTCTCTTAATAGCAAACCTAATAACTTTTTCTGATGTGGTGCATAAAACTCTGGTATTTTGTTTGCTTTTTATTACCACATGCAAGCGTGTTCATGTGCTTACAGTCAATAAAGCTATCAGTGCTATACACAGGTTTAGATTAATATTTTCAGCCTTTCACTCTGGGGTGTCTGATTTAGGCCACTGCTGTGTTACTTGCATCTTCTGGTCACCTACTGGCTGTTCAATCATTTGCAGTATTTCTGCTTCTGAGCCACTTCTAGAAGTGGGACAAGCCATGCCAGGGTTTTTGTTCTCAGTATTCACAAGTTTCATGTCAAACAAACCAGGCTACATGTGAGGAACAGTGCAAGTTGTTTACATCTATCTGCAGCAAATAAAGCAGGTAATCTCCTGTATTTCATCTCTGATCTCCTCTTCTTTACCTTGTTCACACTTTGATGATTTTATGTGGTTTCCAAGAAAGGTGAGTGTATCTTAGGAATTATAGTTTCAAAGAGGTGAACTATTACCTATGTATGAGTCGTACGCATGAAAAAAATGAGTGAGCCATCAAGATCATCAAGTCTAGAGGGAAGGTAAACTGACCTTCGTCGTATCGCCTCATATCATTAATGAATGCTTATAATTGCCTAGAGAGCTGGGTTTTTGGCGTAACTTATTCTCTAAGACTCTTCAGTCTCTTGAGTTGTCTTAACAGCCCGTTTCGGCTATGAAACCATTAGCGATCACATGCTGCTTGTTTTTTTTATTCCCCTGTAGTTTTGTGACACTTGGGTGAGACAAAATGTGTCTGTGCGCTAAGGCCACTGTAGCTGTTCTGTGTATCAGACCATAGGCTGGAGTAGCACTTGGTGGCAAAATGTGTCACCTCTTAATGCTAAGAATTTATTTTTCTTTAGCACACGTTGACTCTCTCAGGACTTTTCCCATAAGAGTGAGCATGCAAATATAAATAATAAATAAGACTTTTCACTAGATGTCCTGACACGTTTTACTGGATTTAGATTCACTTTCCACAGTTTCTGTTTCATGCTTACTTTCCTTCATCTAAGAGCAGTCACAGTGGCAGTATAAAAATAACTTTTAAATTGAATTTTTCAAGATCCTCCTCTTCTGCTATCTCTTAACTGCTTCCCACTTCTCTTATGATTTCACATTTCTTTCTAGTCTTCTCCCTGAAAATCAAGATCTCCTTATGCTTTGCATTACCAGCTGTCAGGCGCGATGCTGTATGTGCTTATATGCCACTGTGTCAGCTTACTTTGGCACTGTCGGCAGCGTTCTGCTGTCATGCTCAATTGAGACAGAAAGGACAGTTTCATACTGGAAAATTAATTCATGACAAATGGTTTTTGTTTTTTTATTATAATTGTTTTGAAAGAAATTCAACACAGAAATTTGTATTACATCAAGTTAAGGGCTAATTTTATAAAGGTTTTAGTGTCAAATATAAATGAACTAAACTATGAGGCCAACTACTTTTGTGAAATTACAGCCTTAAATCACTGCACATGATTTAAGCAGAAATTCCACAATCTGAGGTCTTTTGTGTGTTTGGTTGGAGGTTTTTTGCAGTGACAGAACTGGTGTCGAGCAAAACAGGATGTACTCTGGGTATCTGGAAGGAGAGTAGTAGCCAGTTTCATCTGTCTCTCTGTGAAAAGGTCAAGATGATGGTAATAGAGATGATCTTTCTTCTGACCTGCTGTCTTCCTCCATCCAGTGACAGAGGAGGAAGTTAGAACATCCTCTTCTGTGTTGACCTTTTTCTCCTCTCTATTCATGCCCTTCCTATCCCTTACACTTCTTAGAAGATATCGCCTTGCACAGGTAATTCTGCCAGCCTACGAGGCCTGATGTTATTGGGCTACTAATCTTAGGACTAGTGTAGAGTGAAGTAGCAGTTCTGCAGCAAGTTTCTTTCTCATCAGTACTGACTGCTGTGATTCTTGCCTCTTCTTTGATCTGCTTGCAGAGATGAACAACCAACTAATGCAATTTCCATAAAGACAGGATATGAGGCTGCTCCTGTGCTTGTAAATTAAACAGGCTGATGTAGTGTCTTGCAGTTGTGTGTGATGTGTAATTGTTAGCGTGGTTCCCAATACTGCTTCTGCTCTGCCAGCCAGCTAGCGCTGTCCTGGACAATGGTTGTGTGGGGTTGAGGACCTAACACGTGTTTAGAGTAGCCAGCCTCAACTTTGTGGGAGTGAATTCCACCATGTAATTGCAAGCTATGTCATATAGTGCTTGATCTTACTGAGTCCAAGCTGTGTGTGTTCTTGTTTAAAAGTCTATTTAAAGTAAGGCCTCTACGCCTGCCCCACCTGCAGGGGATTATAGGCTTTAGTAGCAGTTCCTACCCCTTTCTCAGGACAGATAAGTCTTGAATTTATTCCTGTTTTAGGAGCATTCAAGATGGATGCTGTTGCACAGAAGCCTCTTTTATGCAGTGTTTCGTCCTCTGTACTGCTTATAGGATAGCAAATTCTCATTGTCTCACCCAGTTTTGGACTTTGTTAGAAGGAATGACTGCACAGCAGGTTTTGTTTGTAAGATAAAAAAACCAAACAGAAATTTAGAGGGAGTTCTTTATACCTGTTATGCAATGTTGAGACCAGTAAGCTGATACTTACTCTGAAATACAGAAATGACATCCATGGAGCCTTCACAGCAATGTAATTCTCTTCAAAGGTGTCTCTATTGCTTATCTGTGTTAAAATGAGTGCTGTAAGTGGTATGGCTAACTGACATGGTTATACTGGTAGAACTTAGCATTCTGAAAATTTTGAAGCACTTCAAAGCATTTCCCAAACTGACTATATGTAAGTACACAAAAACTGAGGCCTGGAAGGTACTTTGGTCATGAAGTTCAGTTTCTGTCACGTGTCCCTTGGTAAGAACATGATAAAGATAAATCATCAAAAATGTGGTTTTTCCTTTTGTTTATTTAAAATATAACTTTTAAGGGTAATTCCCTTTTTTTAGCTAAAAACTATGTCAATAGTATTGGATGCCTTTAATTTTCCAATGTGTAAAAAGTTATGAACAGTGAATATACCAATCTAGATCTGGCTTTTGGTCAGATTCACCAGTAGAAGCAGATGAGAATAGGCCTAAAAAATGTGTTGAAGTACTCTGGTAGCTGATCAGAAAAGAGCTGGGAACAAGATATTCAGGAAAACCTCTGTGAAGACAGATGTGCTTGAGAACTTAGGCTTCTCCACAAAATTAGTGATGCTCAGTAAGAACTTATTGATGCTTTAGGCTGGCTCAATAATGCACATATAGTTGTCAAACTTCATTTTTGTTAGATGGATGTAGGAGAAGGTGGCATGTTCTTTTACTTGACAAAATACCATGCACTTGTCCTCAGTTGATCAGGTCTGAGATGAGACTAACCAATTACAAAAACAAAACAGGGAGGGTTCAAAGCCACTTCTGCGAAGCTGCAGACAAAAACAAAGACTAGCTGGATGTGAGGAAAAACAAGACGACGTATTTCATTCATACAACATGAAAACCACAACAGAAAGATGTACAGAGGTTAATCCATGTTCTTACATAATTGGGCTGGGCTGCCATCTCAGGAGAAGAAACCTTCAGCAGTTCGTTTCCTTGTGGGAACATGATGTCTGGTACCAAAGAATGATGCACTCATTCTTTGGTACCAGAATTTAATTTAAGGGCCAGTTTCCTGCTCCATGTGCTTCCAAGCCAGTCCACTATTCCAGTGTTCTGATTCCTGTGGGCCCAAATTGGGACTCTGTTCCTCCACGTCAGCAAACAGTTGCAGGCAAAACCTTTCCTCCACTGATCTGTGAGGTTCCAACAGCCACTGTGTTCCAAGGGCAAGATGGCTGCAGTACACAGCCCAGTGACACCTGCTTCTCTGGATAAAGACCAGACAAAAATTAAACAGAAACAGGGAACTAGGAACAGGAAGCTCCAAGCTTCTGGAGCCATAGTCATCTGATGGCCAAGCTAAAACTAAGGGATAGCATGGAATTCCAAGCCCTTTTATCACCGGTTGCCATAGTAAGTCCCCAATCCCTCAGGCCAAGAAGCATGACTTTAGATGATATCACTGCAGTATCATAATAATGAGAATGACACAAATTTGCAAAGATCATTTACTGTGACTTATTCTTGCACTTTATTTAGTAAATCTCAAATGCCCAAATTTTGTTGATACCCTGCTTTATCATACCTGCCAGCTCAAGCTAATCAGTAGAGGAAATAGTTGGGCAATATTTCATATATCTCTTTTGTTAAGAGTTTTGAGCTTCCATGCTTTAATTATACAGTTTCATGTAAGAGACTGAGATATGTGCTCATCCAGTTGAGGACCCTTATCTGCAGGAGAGAAGAATCAAAACTCTTTAGTAGACTTCACAGCTAGTACATCACTGAATACATATACAAAGAGTTCATAGCATTTAGGCAGAAACTCTGAGATAATTCTAAACTTCCAAAATACCTCTGTGTGTGCATGTGTACATATAATATTGTGTGTGTGTGTATATACATGTGTGTGGGTACGTGTATGTATGTGTAATATAGTGTGCATCCGTCTGTGTCTTGTAATTTACCTCTATATAAAGATGTAGTTTGAGTTGATTTTTTTCAGAAATTCAATTAGAAAAAACAAAAAAAATTAGTCTTGATGTTGAAAGGTTTCTGTTAGTCTAATTTCAATTTAAATCTTAATTACTTTAAAAAACCATATTTATATTGTTTTCCCCTCCCAATTTTTTAGAAATGCTTTCTGAGGATCAATATTAATAATCTTGCCTCTGTCTTTTAACCTTTTGACACTTGAAGACAGGTCTTTTTTTCTGCAGTTGACAAGAAGGGTGTTTGACTATGCAAGGGAATGCTGACTGTAGACAGAGAATGATACCAATTGTACAAAGTCCTTGATAGAACAGTCAGGCTCTTTTTTTCTGCTTTCTTTCTTGCTAACATTCAATTTATAGTAATTTTAGCTGTTACTTGCAGCTTTAAGTATTTAATTTGGAGATCTGAGATACTGCTGGGGTTTTTGCATTGTCCCTGCAAAGGCTATAGAGATAAGCCTTCGAGATACTGATGAATATTTTGTTCTGCGTACAGTGGTTTCATATCTAGGATTATGGCTAAGAAATGGGTTTATGTAGTAGGTATCCATAAATCAAGGTGTTGTGTCAGCTAACACACATCCTAATAGATCAGACGTCTCATCAAATTCACAATGACTTTGGGTAGCTACATGGTGGTGTGTTTGGCAGTCAGGACTCCACAAATAATTCAAAGTAGAAAGAGTGTAAAGAAATCGAGTGGAAAGGTTCCTTCTTGCACACTGCAGTGGAGTTGCTGAGCGTGCTCTTAGCGCTGATGATTGTGTTGGACTTAACAGCAGTGTATTTCATGTTGCAAGTGCAAATTCATCATTGCCATAGTAGCCATAAAATTCTAAAAACCGTATAAGTAAATGAGCTCTTTGGGTAGACCGGCTTCAGTAGTTCAGTGCTTGTTTAATTTTTTTAAAGCATGTTGCATGGTGCTACATGGACTGTCCCTAAGATCTTTGAGCTATTCCCATGTTTTTTTCATTCTCTGCTTTCAAATTTGTTTTACAGTAAGGTTTTCATACTGCCTCGTGCTCTGTTCATTACAAATTTCTGCCTAATTAGGCTCTTATTTGGAACTTAAAAGCATTTCAAATCACAACAGAGGTTCAGAAGTGAAAAAAGAAAGAGGAGTGCATTTATTGTCCTCTCTTTTATCACAACCCAGTGCAGAGACTATGCCTGTAGTTTCTGGCTTTTACCTGGCAACCAGAGAAGCAAGTAAATTAACCCAGCAGGCGTGTTGTCATTTTTGACTGGAATGGGTATAAGGTAGTAATTTGAAACTTGGAGCATAATGTCTTAGCCACAGATTTCATCTGAAAGTTACTCTAACTCTAGAGAAATGCCTTGATTTTGTGGGAGATCTTGCACAACCCCCTTCATTTCTTCTCATATGACTCAAATTCCTCCTGTATTTGAAAGTCTTGAGAAAATTGAGGCATGGCTGATGAAAACCCTGAATGCTTCTTTGAAAATACAGCATATGCTGTGCAATTCCAGTAGATGAAAGTAGTGTTGCTGGAGGATTTAAAACATGCTTTCATATTAATTTGCTATCACTTAAATATTCTTTTAAGAAACTGCTTATGAATTTGGAATTTTCACTTGCCACTACAGTTTATTTGAAATGCGAAGGGATAGAAGGCATTTTCTTTGTGAAGCATCCTACTCTCTTTGTTCGCACTAGTTCTTTGGCTTTTTTGAAGCCAGCACTATGCGCTACCGTTCTGGCAAGTGCACAAATATCTGTGGTGCTGAAATTCTAGCACAGCTGAACACTGATGTGCACTTGCAGCAAAAATGGGAAACAGTGAATAATCCCTCTTGCCTTTTGAGATGGTCATATTTGAATTATGTTGGCAGGATTGAGTGAAGAAGCTTGTATTGTTAACAGTGCTGAATCTACTCTAAATGCATAAGGGGATTTCAGTCCAGCTTTCCCCAGCACTTTGTTCACCTAAAACCAAGTGTAAAGGTCTTCTTAGGTTTCTGCTGCTAGATTGCTGCTTTATGTGCTTTGGTCAGGGAAAAAATCCATAAAGTTACAGACATTTCTGTTTACTATAAATTTATTCTCTCACTCTACCTTGTGAGCATTATATTCAATTAAGGTCTTTAAAAATACATTTTTTTTTCCTTAGGCAAAGGAATCTGTCCTTTAAAACTGATGTATCTGAGTTAAATTTCAGTAGTTTAACTTGGTGTAAATGTTGAACTAACTTTGATAAATGTTAACTTCATTTCTTCACAGGCTTCCAGTGGATGAGTTGGCAACAGAACCACTAAAATATGCTGAACAACTTCCTGTAGCTCAGATAATACATCAGGTATGTCTTTCTATTTTACATGTTGTTTATTCTCAAGGAAAATATCTGTAATACTTAAACTGCTTTTCTAGGTCACACACAATCAATGTCTTCATGCTAGAAGTATGTAAAAACAGCACACTCTTGTTCAAATGACAACTATTAAATTATAAAAGTCTCATTCTGAACATGGCAACGAAGAGATGCTTGCTGTATGACACAGCTAACACTTCAGAGGTTGCTGTTAAAATTGTTTTGTGCCTAGTGATAAAAAAGGAAACAAAAATCCATTAATTTCTTCAAATTTGCATCCTGACCTAAATCATACTCTGCTTTCTAAAAAAGCAGCCAAAGTGTAGAACCATTATCGTGGAATAATTGTCATGGGGAGTTGAGTAGGGAAAACAGCCTCCCCTCCTAAACCAGCTCTAAATTAGCACTGTTTCTATTTCTAACTTCTAGCAGTGTCGTCATACTTTCTGCCTCACACAGGGCTTTTTGTTTGCTCTTTGTTTCACACAATATAAAACAAGAGATTGAGTTCTTGCCCAGATTGTACCTTCTAACTGTGTGTTTATTTAAAATCAATACTCTTCCATTGATTTAGGTAAACAAATGAGGGATGATGTGGACATCTGAGCTGAGATTGAAAGAAAGGCTACAGTTTTTATTACAGCATGTCTTTTTTTCCCCTCCAATTTATGACAAGGAGGAGGAAGACATCTTTTCTTTTTGCTGTGTAGATGATTCTATTCTTTTCTTCTTGCTCTTGTCTCAGAGTTCAAGGTCTGATGCTCAGCGTGTCCTGCTGGTAGATTAGATGTCCAGTCTGCACTCACATGCTTTCTCATTCTTCACAGTCACAGCCACAGTGGGCTCTGTGCCTGTTTTGTGGAAACGCGTACGGCCAAGTATTGTGTAAACCTTGTGCTAATACTGTAAAACACGAGCGTTGAGACTTCTTGGTGGTGCTTTAAAGAAAGCAAGAAACGTACTCTGTTGCAGTCGTTTGGAATTCTCTGCCCCCCCAATACTATTTTTCTTTGTTTAGCTCTGTGGAACTTAGTCCTGCTTCAGGGACAGCTAATTACAATTTTCCTAAAATGGGACTGAATAGGTCAGGTGTATCCTGAAAATTTGACCTGAAAGTTGGGGAAGATAATAACAGTTCATCATGAGAGACAAAATTCTACAGCCCATTCACGGCCTTGAGATACAAAAACTTGCACCTTCAAAGCTGATACTTGTGTTGATCAGGGTAGCAAAAAGCCAGCCAGACAATATTAGATAAAGCTGTAGTTTCAGTGTGAGTGGGTTTTGGAAGTGTAAAGAGTCACAGGAACAAATAAAACTCCTCTAAATGTCCAACTTGCTTACACAATCTTACTAGTATTATTATTGAAGGTCTGTCAGAATACCTTTGTTTTTAAGCATCTGAGTTGCATGCTGCAGGCAGTGCTGATTTTACCTTAAAGGAAACATAAGTGTTATTTTAAAACTTTAAAGTGTAAAAGTCTTTTCCGCAAGATGTAAACACAAGGGATTTTAAAACTTTTGGTTGAAACCTGCACCTCCGGGAAGAATCTCTGATGTGTTCAGAACATGGAAGATTGGAAATCAGGACCAGTTTGTATGTCAGGAACTCCCTGGTGTTGTCAGAGCTTCAAATGACCCAACAGCCTGCAAATGTCACATTTAAAATTCTGTCTTCATGCCTGACTCTCAGCATAAATGAATTAAACAGCAGAGCAGGCAGCCAGTCAATATGTTCTTAACAGTGAGAGTGAGCAATGAAACAGTTTGGGGGTTGTTTGGAATCAGTAAATAGAAAGTGCACAGAATGGCTCACCTAGAGGAAAATCTCAAATAGGAAACAGAATTAACCTTTAAGATGGTCGACCAGACAAAATGTCATAGTAGTATTTTTACAACATTAGGTGGGTAATAACCACGGGGGTTCATTTGGCTGCTGTGGGTTGTGCTACCGTAGGGTACTGCACTGTGGAGAGGCACAATTCTGTTTTGCTGTACTGTTATCTATGTGCTCTAAGAATTTTACCAGCAGTATAGAGCTGTAGTGCAGCAAAACAAACCCAATGGAACTGCAGAGATCTTTGATGTAGAGAAACAGAACAAAAGGACGGTTGTTTAGCTCTCCAGGCATCACCTCCTGGTTTTTTATGGTGATGATGCCCTTTGAGTATGCAGGAGCCTCAATCAGCTGAGCATACACTGCACCAAGGTCCTGATGAATTAGCACCGCAACAATTGTAACGTAATTTGAGTGACCTGTGACAATTTAACTTTAAGAAAAAAAGAAAGAAATTATAAGAAATCAAAAATAATGAGTGAAAACAGCAGTATTTATACTGTTATCTATAAATCATTGATTCAAATGCACAATAACTGGTGTGAGCATTTGTTGTTGGCTCTGTATCACTTATAAGATACCTCTCATGTTAACCCACGTCTTGCTTGCCTCTAGGAGAAATAAAGTGACTTAATTTTTATAAATATATGTTAAAATTTCATATTGAGAGGCAATATCCTAGGTCAGTGCAATGCCATTCTTTAATCCATGACCACAGTAGCCAACATGGTCACTAATACTGTTGGAATTTCTCTGCAGATTTATTCTCCTGAATACTATTGAGGTTAGAATAATTTCCTTCCTGTGATTTCTTACATTCTCTTCAGTTCTCCCCCTCTGGTATTTAAAAAAGATTCTATTGTAGTGAACAGAAATTACCTTTTGATTTCTGATCTGATTATTCCACAAGAAAATTCCACAAGCCTTGGTACATCGTAAACTGTTTAATAAAAGAAGACACATTTGTAGATAAAGTAGCTTTTTCCATTTTCAAAGGAAAAATGTGGGTTTTATCCTAAATAAAAGACCCACTTGTTAGTGCTTGGTAAAGGAAGGCAAGGATGATGTTAACTCTGCACTTGCTGCTACTTGAAATGGGTCTGGTGAAAGAATGGGGGAAGCTGCGTTTGAGAAGATGGTTTTCATTTATCGTGAAGGATATTCACTGCTGGCCTTCCAATTCAGTGAGGTATTTCAGTAAAAGTATCTAACTTCAGTGCTGGTGCTTGTGCTCTGAATGCACTGTCTGGGATGTGGGATACGAAAGAGACTTAGATGCTTACGGGTATCTCACTGATGGAAGAATACTTCATTGATGAAAGGCTCGTTTCAGTGGATAAATGCCAGATCTTCCAATGTTATAACTGAAAACAAAATAAAACAGCACATTCAAACCACTGTCAACTTGCACACTCACTGTAGTCCACCGTTAAATAGTAATAAGATAAATTAATGTGTTACTAAAACAGGATGATATTTCAGGAAACTAACTTCCAGCTAGTGTGTTGATTTGCACAATATAGTTAAAAATTGATGCGGCATAACATTGCACATTGCTTAAAATAGAGACTTCTGAGGTGTTCTCACGTAGGGAAATGCATGGGGGAATGGTAGATAAAATTGCTAATTAAATTAGCTTGAGATTCCTTTCAAAGATAGGTGTGAAGTTTCTTTGTTTTGTGGTTTTTAACGAGTGCCTTTCTGTAGCCTCTCTGTAAAAGCCTCAGTGGAAGATGTCTTCTGTAGTCTCAGGAAATTACTAGGAGGTCATGCTAACCACCTTGAGTAAATGTATTCCAGATTCCAGCTGAGCAATTCATGTGAACACCATTGTCTTTGCCGAGTTGAGACTTGGGAGACTTTAGAGAGTTGCCACACCAGTCTAGTTCGGAGGTATCAACGGCATTCCACAATAAGGGAAGTTAAAAATTTGAGAGCGAAGCAGAGAGGGTTGGGGGGAGAATATCTAGAGTTACAAATGCGCAGGCTGCCAGCCATAAAAGATGCCTGTAGAATGGTAGTTCTGTGTGAAGTCTTGCAAGAAGTCTTTGTTTCCATAATTTCTGTGCTTCTGTGACAAGTTTGCCCCCTGCCTTAAAATCCTTTTGCTTTGAACAATAATTTTTATTCATTCCTAGAACCTCATTCTTACATAGTAGAGGGGTGTTAGTTTATTGCGTTTGTTGATGTTATTTATGTTTCATGCTGAGTTAATTGTGAGAGGTTTTCTTTAGTAGCCTTTGCCAGAAATTGTTGAAACAGTATTAAGAATATAGAACACACTATGTTGTATAGATTTTTTTGAAGTATTTTTGGATGATCTATAACGCAACAATTTTGGCTCTCAGACTTAAATGTTTTCAGTAACATTAAATTAAAGTGATTGTACGTGGCTTACAAATGTTGTGAAATGCTCAATATGAAAATTAACCCATCGCATGCTCATACACTCTTGGAACCATCACTACAATTGAGAGATTACACTGCTGTTTTGCCTGATGCCTTGTAGCTGCACGCTGGCCGTTGTTCAAAGACATCCTTTCACACTCGGTTTGCATCTGCCTTATTGGTAGGGTCTTGGTTCCTATTTATGTTTTGCAAAAGCCATTAGTGGTGTCCAGAACTTGGGTCAAGTATGCAAAGTGTTTAATACGACAGCAACAGCTCAGACTTATTTTGTTTTATATGAGCAGAATTTTGGTTCATGGATATTAAATTTATTAGAACTCTGAAAGGTGTTTTTGTAAGTGATAGTTATATTTTACTGTGTCTTTACAGGCTAAGAAGTTCAGAAGTAACTTGTGATACTTAGATGTGTCAGGTTGAATGTGTAAATTTTTGGAGAGAGCTACTTCTGCCTTCTCTGAAAATTCATTCCTGTAGCTGTATTTGAAAGTTATTTGAAAATAACTAAAGTGTAGCTTGCTTTTAAAACTCTGGCTGTGGTATTCAGCCAGATGGTGTCAGAGATGAAATACAACCTTTCACCAAAAGACCCAAATTTTGCTGCATTTGTTAGCACAGACACAGGACTTTTCACAGATGCGTTTCTTTGTCAGAACTTGCTATTTTCAGGACAATTGAAAGTGGAATTTAACATATCAGTTATTACAAACTACTCTCACTTTACAATTCAGTGTTACTTTAACAAAACACACTGTGTGGCTACCCAACAAAAGGCCTTGTGTCCCCTTGCACTAGGACAGCTGTTTGCTAAGGCTTTACTCTTCTGTTCTGAGCAACACACTGAAGACAGAGTTGGCCCCTTACCACTGCCACTTCTCGTGGCCTCTTTGGAGGACATGGAGGACAGCAGCCTGTTCTGGCAGTGTTGTGTCTGTGTGCTGTACACCTACTGCTGAACCAGTGTTTCTTCATCTAGGGCACTTGGAACATACAGTGATTAGAAATTAATGTGGTTTTGAAGATTTTTTTCCCCCCAATTATTTTCTTTGCTGTATTAAACATATGTTTGTAGATCTTGTAACCTGAGGTGGTTTGCCTGTGTTTTATAACTCTAACGGAGGTGGTCTCGAGTGGAATCACGACTGGATGTTGCCCAACAAATAAGAAATTGCTTCTTTCTCTATCTTACATACAGTATGTGGATTTAATTTCTTTGTTGCATGTTAGAGGTTGATTACGGTTTTTTTTTGGCTTCCTTTAAATTGACTGCTACCAGCTAGATACTTGTTGCTCAAAGGCAAATTGGATGGCTGCCTCAAGAGAGTAGTTGTTAAAGGCTCAATGTCCAGATGGAGACTGGTGTCAAGTGGTGTCCCTCAGGGGTCTGTACTGGCACCAACGCTTTTCAGCAACTTCATCAGCGATACAGACAATGGGATTGAGTGCACCCATAGCAAGTTTACACATGGCACCAAGCAGAGTGGTGTAGTTGATAAACCAGATGGACAGGATGTCATCCAGATGGACCTGGACAGGTTGGAGAAGTGAGCTAGTGTGAACCTCATTAGCTTAAAAAAGGCCAAGTACAAAATGCCTCTGTCTGTTCTTCTGAGTGTTGTCCTGATATCAAGCCCCAGACTGCTGAGGCCCCAGAGGAAGTTAGGAGAAGAGAGGAGTTTGCCCTGGTTGATGAGGACTGGGTTAGGGATCTGTTGAGCAAACTAGATGGACATAAAGCCTTGATGGGGTGCACCTGCGAGTGCTAAGGGCTAAGGGGCCACACTCCATCATCTTTGTCATGGGGATCATGCTGAAGGATAGCAAATGTCACTCCAATCTTCAAACAGGGTAAGAAGGAGGACGCAAGTAACTATAGCCTAGTCTGCATCCCAGGAAAGGTGATGGAACAATTTATCCTTGATGCGGTCTCCAGGCACATGAAGGACAAGAGGGTCATTAGGAACAGTCAGTACAGCTTCACCAAAGGGAAGTCATGCCTGACCAAGCTGATAGCCTTTTATGAGGGCATAACCAGGTGGATGGATGATGGCAGAGCAGTGGATGTGCTCTATCTTGACTTCAGTAAAGCATTTGACACAGTCTCCCACAGCATCATCACAGCCAAACTGAGGCAGTGTGGTCTGGCTAGTGAGGTGGATTGTGAAGTGGCTGCAGGATAGAAGCCAGAGAGTAGTGGTCAATGGGACAGAGGCCTGTACCTAGTGGAGTCCCGCAAGGGTCAGTACTGGGACCAGTCCTATTCAGTCTATTCCTTGATGACTTGGATGTGGGGTTAGGGTGTGCTGTCAGCAGCTTTGCTGATGGCGCAAAGCTGGGACGAGTGGCCGACACACCAGCAGTATCTTTTACTGGCAAAAGTAAACCAGGAAGATTATCAGGCATGTTTTCATTTAGTGAACTGCTGCAGAGTCAGTGATGGTGCTCAGGACCCTCATATTGTAAACCCATGGTCCACACAGACAGTAAGGTTGTGTGCTTTTATTTCTTACAAAGAAATGAAGAAGCACATTAGGTTGGAAATTTCATAAGCAAATTCTTAACATTCCTGAAATAAAATATGTTTATGAGAGTAGCATAAAGTATTTTTGTAAAAGATATGAACTGTAATTCTTTTTCTTAATTTGCTGTTGTTTTTCTCATCAGTTCTTCCCAATCACAGAATACAATGCCGAGGAGTTAGCATAAATTACTGATGATCTGTTTTTACAGACAGGCACAGCTGCCTTTGTTTTGTTGTTTTTCAGTAGAGCATGAGGAAAACCCTCTGGAAACAGAGACCTAGTAAAGCAGTCTCTTTTCTGCCAGCTTCCCATTAAAGGACTGTTGTGGGTGATCACTCTGCTTATTCAGGATCATTATTTTACTGTTTCTCAATCACAAGGAAAGTTCTACTTCTTTGTCTTCTTGCTGACTTGAAATACTAGATGGGAGTTCTTCCCTTAGTCTTCAAAACACAGTAAAGATAAATATCTTACCATTATTTTTCTGTCAAATGCTGCCTTCCAAATCTTAAAAATTTATCAGCAATTATGAGGAACTTCATTTTTGTAAAGATAGGCTACCAGAAAGCCCATTCATGGGGTTCTCTTCTTTTGTCTGCACACAGCCCTGCTCAGCGCAGCCAGGAAAGAGCCATGAGCGGGTGTTTTGCTGACCTAACATTTCAGAGAACCAGAATGTAGTATTAAATCCTTACAATTACAGCGGAGTACAATGGTTTGAGTAACTAAATGCATGGAAAGATATCTTGCATGAGAAACCTGAGCAGCCAGTTGTGTGCTTCTGGTTTTTAACTATTTCCTACTGGAACTACGACACCGAATGTTTTCGTAAGCCAGGCTGAGCTTCACCATGGTCTGTTCCATCTGCCCAAAGACACTGAGGGTGGAGGTTGGTAGCTTTCTCTTGCCACAAATGCTGCATGCATGCTCCATCCTGTCTTCCTTGTTTATATATTAAAACGTGTAACTTTACCTTCTTCCTTGCATTTAAAAAAAACTAAAGTGATTCTTTTTTCCTACCCCACAGCTTTGTTAAGGACAGTTAGTTGAGCGCTTGCCAAAATGTTCTGTCTGACATGCATGTGCGTTATTAGTTTGTGTGGGAATCAGTAGGGTCCAGTCACTGCTCCATGTTTTAGAATGTGAATTTCTCACTTCCTCACAGAAGTGGCACCCGGCAAGGTGTTGGTAGACTCTAGACCATGCTCTCCCTCAAAACCAGACACCTCTTCCAGGAGATGCAGTAACAGAAATGGATGCAACTGATGCAGTGCTTTCAAAACAACCACTTCAGGCCATACAGATTGTGGAGTCTGGGCAAAATATAGGAACAAACTGTTCAGTTTTGGGAGGTCCTATCTCTTTCTCTCTTTTCTTGACCTATGAAAACATTACATTTAAAACTGGTATTGTTTCTTCATCCTTCTTTGTCACAGGATGGGAGATCAGCTTGGAGTAATTTATTTAGGGGCTGCCCCTCAAGTGGCCACGCTCCAGCCTCCCCCATCTCTGCTAGAGTCCTGTGCTCATTCGGTAGAGCAGCGCGCTGAAAACTACTGCTTCCAATTTACAAAGTACTTTTCTGCCTGCCCGGGCGGTGGCTGTTATCTACCTGGACTTCGGTCAGGCATTTGACACAGTCTCCTCCAGCACTCTGCTAGAGAAGCTGGCAGCTCGCAGCTTAGACAAGTGGACTCTTCGCTGGGTTAAAAACTGGCTGGATGGCCGAGCCCGGAGAGGTGTGAATGGGGTTAAATGCAGTTGGCCACCAGTCGCAAGTGGTGGCCCTCAGGGCTCAGTTTTGGGACCAGTCTTGTTTAATGTCTTTATTAAAGACCTATGCCTGTGGTTTGGGTTTTTTTGCAAAGCACATGATTTTGTGCATTTGTATTTAAATCCAGTATCTGAAGGGGGCCTACAAAAAAGCTGGAGAGGAACTTTTTAGGATATCAGGTAGCAACAGGACTAGGGGGAATGGAACAAAGCTGGAGATGGGTAGATTTAGACTGGATGTGAGGAGGAAGTTCTTCACCGTGAGAGTGGTGAGAGCCTGGAATGGGTTGTCACTTTGGAGGTGTTTAAGGCTGGGCTGGTTGAGGCTTTGGCCAGCCTGACCTAGGGTGGGGTGTCCCTGCCCATGGCAGGGGGGTTGGAACTGGATGACCCTGTGGTCCCTTCTAACCCTGACTGTCTCTGTGACTTGGTCTAGGTGATCCTGCTGTGGCAGGGGGATTGGACTGGATGATCTTTCAAGGTCCCTTCCAATCCCTAATGATCCTATGATTCTGTGAATACTGGTAATACGAGATATTGTACGTGAAAGTAGCATCATCCATTTCATGAATTATGAGACTGGTTTCATACCCACCAGCACATGGGATTGTTTGTGTCACTGCATTAAAAAAACTACTTGGAAAGCTACCCTGGCTCTGTGACAGTTAGGCCTGTTAGAGATACTAGGTAGGACTGCAGCTTCTTTAAGAGGTAATTCCTGTAACAGTTTCTTTTTAATAAGCATTATCTAAGAAGTAAAGTGAAGGAAGAGGTTCAGGAAGCGACTGTAACATGTCAGTCTTTATAGAGTAGTGTAGACCTTAGTGGTTTGCTTGTCTGAGCCTCAAGTAACTGCGTGCAGAGGGTTGGCGTTGGCTATATGACCATGAATTCTAAAAATACTGCATTTCATATATTGAAAAATGTGATTTGTGCTTTTTTGCAGTCAAATCAGCCATGTGTTTGAAGCTCCTGTACACACAAACCTTTCAGTAGGGACCTTTGGTGTTTCTGTGTCTCTGTTTTGGCTTTGGACTGATTGTACCATGTACCGCTGACTGTACCACAACCTTTGGCTGTGCTTTGCAGCCTGCTCACAGCCGTGATTTTGCAGACTGCGGTTGCCGTTTCCATTTTGCTGTAGCTTTGCTCAGAGCTTTACAGAAGAAACAGGTTCAGAAATGATTACAGCTTAAAGTAAACTTCCCTTTTGCAGCGTGCTGGCGAGAAGCAAACCGAGGTTAACAGTGAGACTCTTGATTTGTAGACTAAGGCCATAATGGATCTTTATGTTAGTCTTGTCTGACTTTCTGCACAAAGTACAGAGATGCAGATGTTTAGTCAAAATGCTGTAATTATGGGGTGGATGTAAATGAGGAGGACAATTACACCATGTCAGTACATGTGCATGAGTGCATGATGTCCCAGCTGTTATTGAAGGAGCAGCATGTACGTGTCCCATGGGTTTGTCTCAGTTGCTAACGTCATGTGAATTGTGGCACAGTGCTATAGATAAAGTATCAATAGCTCTCCCACTTTGGTTTGGGCAACTGATACTAGAACTGCTGCTGTCACTGCAAATGTAAGGAGGCTATTTTTAAGTGAGTTGTGTGATTTGAGACTCTCTGCCATCCTTTGTGGTTCTAATAAGCTTGGCTAATGTCAGAGCTTTTTTGCTAAAATTATCTCTCCAGCCATTTTCACTCTCAAAATTGTAGTCCTCTACTAAGCATAGATTTAATTTTTTCTTTGCTTCCATGAGATTTTTTGGTGATATGCTGGTCTGCATGTATTTGCATTTGTCATTTATAGGCCTGGGTTCTTAGATATTCTGAGTCTTTTTAGATTTGTCTGCACTAGGTCCCATTTATTTGCTGTTCCTTCAATACTGGAGAAGTGAATACTATTTAGGTCACTGTGGTGAGTTGTCTCCAGTGGGGATAACTGAATAAGTTTTCAGTGTGTAATGGTATGCAGATAATATACCTCTGCCTCACATGGGAATAGACTAAATATACACACAAGCTTTCTGTGACCTTAATAGGTTTGTAGGCATCATAATACACCATGTGCTGCTGTAGCGTAGGATGTGAGGTACAAATACTTCAGCTGTGGTTCAGGGCAGCAAAATGTATGAAATAACTTGGTGGATTTAGTATGTGATCCTCACACCTGACTGTGTATGGAAGTGTAGGCAGTAGGTTTTCCTTATAGTCACCATTAATAGAACCAGATGTTTAATGTCTTATGCTTAGAACACAGCAATTCATTACACTGGTAGAGCGTTTTCATGTGCAACACGAGACTAAGCTGAAAAACATACAGTAAAATGATAAGGTACTCCATTAGAGTCTTTTAGACTTGATATTAGGAAAACCTTTTTCACAGAAAAGGTGGTC
The DNA here is from genome assembly GCA_013400115.1 of Rhinopomastus cyanomelas. NCBI lineage: Eukaryota > Metazoa > Chordata > Aves > Bucerotiformes > Rhinopomastidae > Rhinopomastus > Rhinopomastus cyanomelas. The sequence goes on along the minus strand of VXBP01007997.1, from coordinate 534,237 downwards.
AGGCACTGGAATGGGCTGCCCAGGGCAGTGGTTGAGTTGCCATCCCTGGATGTGTTTAAAGATTGTTTGGATGAGGTGCTGAGGGATCAGGTTTAGGGGTGAACTGGTAAGGTAGGGTAAATGATTGGACTCGATGATCCCAGGGGTCTTTTCCAACCAGAATGTGATTCTATGTTTTCAATGTCTAACATGTAAAAGTGCTTATTAAAAATTTTCCTTTGTTTTAGTTTATTTTTATTACAGGTTCTAGAGCAGTTCAGGAAACAGATGCTGCATGTAAAAAAGCTTTGCTTTAGTGAAGCTTTCTGTGCAAGAGAAAGCATTCTTCCTAAAACTTCATTTTACTTAAATTAACTTGTGTTTCCACAGAGGATGGCTTATATTGAGCACAAAGGGAAGCTTAGCAGTTTGGACTTCCATCGAAGAAACTTCATAACTAAAAAGAGACGATGCCAAGCTTCACACTCTTGTACTTGAAAGTATTGTGTTCTCTCTCATGGGGACTTGAGATTAGAGAAATTATAAAGGCTTTGCATAAAAACAGGGAGTTAGAATTAATTTTTGCCTAAGCAGGGAAGTGTCAAAAGCCTATTATGGTAATTTTTCAATTTTGTCTTAACTGTTCACACATTTTAAAATAGTTGTACAATTGAGAGGAGGCATAATTGATGTGTTGTGGTTTCTTTTTTTTACCTTGGGCCATCATAAAACATAGCTTAGGTGCACTTAGGCTGGGAAGAAGTAGGGGAGCTAATTAAGTAGATGAAAATTTTCATATCATAGTGAGAAAATTTGCCTAATGGATCGGAATATTATTCTAAGAATGGCTCCCCTTATTCTTAATTACATCCAAGTACTAAACATCAATATTATACAAAGACAATTAAAGTTAGAGAAACCATAGTGAGAAAGTGTAATTCCTAGCAGCAAAATTTTGGGGGTCAAAGGCACTACCATATTCATTATTGGAAATGGTAGCAGTAAAAATCTACATTAAAAAAAGTAATATATTAATTGTATTTTAATGCAAATTGAAAGCTGAAAAGATAATGGAATGAAGAGCTACTGCTAAATTTATTTTGTTAATTGCTATTTAATTAACAAAATATAAATCCCAACTATATGATAACAGCCTATAAAATGGGAGGGTAGTAATTTTAAATTGATGCTTCATCTAAAATAAATACTAGAACTTCCCTAATTAAGGGGAATTACAGAATCACAGAATCACTCTGGTTGGAAAAGACCCCTGGGTTCATGAAGTCCAACCACCTACCCTACCTTACAAGTGCTAAACCAGATCCCTCAACACCTCATCCAAACGATCCTTAAACACATCCAGGGATGGCGACTCAACCACCTCCCTGGACAAGCCCATTTCAGGGCCTGACCACCCTTTCCATGAAAATATTTTTTTCTAATATCAAATCTAAATCTGCCCTGTTGTAACTTGAACCCATTCCCTCTTGTTCTGTCACTAATCACTTGTGAGAAGAGACCAGCACCAACCTCTCCACAACATCCTTTCAGGTAGTTGCAGAGAGTGATGAGGTCTCCTCTCAGCCTCCTCTTCTTCAAAGTAAAGAGCCCCAGCTCTTTCAGTCTTTCCTCATAAGATTTATTCTCCAGGCCCTTCACCAGCTTAGTTGTCCTCCTCTGCACCTCCACATCTCTCTTGTATTGAGGTGCCCAAAAGTGCACACAGTACTCAAGATGTGGTCTCACCCCTGCTAAATACAGGGGGATGATAACCTCTCTACTCCTGCTGGCCACGCTATTTCTGATGCAAGCCAGGATGTCATTGGCCTTCTTGGGTTCAGGTAAGTAATATCCACAGCCTTTTCCTCATCCAATAGTCAGGTCATCCTGTCATAGTAGGACTTGCCTGCAATAAACCCAAGTTGACTGGGCCTGATCCCCCAGTTGTCCTATATGTGAAGTGCAGTGACACTTGAGATGATGTGTTCCATGACCTTCCTTGGTACCGAGATCAGACTGACAGATCTGTAGTTTCCTGGATCTGCCTTTCTGCCCTTCTTGTAGGTGGGTGTTACATTTGCCACCTTCCAGTCCGTTGGGACCTCCCCCAGCTAGCCAGGATTTCGAGTAAATCATGGAAAGTGTCTTGGCGAGCACGACTGCCCACTCTTTCAGCACCCTTGGGTGCAACTCATCTGGCCCCATAGACTTGTTCATGTCTAAGTAGTGTAGCAGGTCTCTGTCCACTTCCTTCCCAACTGTGATGCCCTCATTCTGCTCTCTCTCTCTGTCTCCCAGCTCATGAGGCCTGTTGTCCTGTTTCTCTTTAGAGCCAGTAGTGATGGTGGGTCTACAACGACTCAGTCTTTCTGGCACTTCTGGCCTGGGTGAATCATTTTCCTTTCCAGCAGCTAGCTCCTTCTGCAAAACTCCATAGCTGTTCTGCAAGATCAAATGGAATGGTGGGAGAGGCTGGGAGGAGATCCACTTGCTTTTCTGAGCAGGGACCTGTTTCCACTCCACCCCTTCACTGATGTCCTCTTCCAATGCCTGGCCACAAGTGGGGAGGGAATCCTCTGATTTGTGTAATTTGCTTGGTGCCTCAACCTGCTGTCTTTGTCTTAGGGAGCTGCTCCAACAATCTGTCTCACTTTTCCTGATGCACCTCAACCTCTCCACTTCATCTTTTAGCTGTGACACCATCCAGAGCAGATCAGTCACATGGTTGTTTCTTACATAGGTGCTATCTCTGCCATCTTTTGGTAAGAGTGACAGGCTGAGGCACTCCTTGCAGTGGGTGTCTGCACAGCTGCATGGTTGTAGGTGGGTGCTGTCTGTGTCCCTACACTTTTTCTGCTGATAGTTCGAACCATTTGGAGGTCAGTGGAGATGACTTAAAAAAAAAAGGTGGCATGGCACACCCTTGGTCCGGCCCACCTTGCCCTGCGCTGGCTAAGGAGCCTTTGAAATCCACGCCACTCGTATCTCTCCTCTCTCATGGGATCTGCTGGGGAGGAGAGGAAAGGGACTGCTCTCTTCACTCTTCACGTTCGGCTCTCCACGGTGAGCAAAGCCCCTGTCGCCGAGCTTTCCGCCCCGAAGTGCTGGGATGCTCTGGCTGCAAAGGCTGACCCTCTGTGCCAGCCTTCTGGTTTAGCAAAACGTTTTGGTAGCAAGCTATTTCTGTAAATACAGGGCTTCTAAGTCTGTTCTTTATTTTAGTGCTTAAATACCGATGACCCTGGGCACAGCAACGCTAGTGTGTGCCTAGGCCCAGGTGTTGTTTGAGCGCAAGACTAAATTCTGCACTTCATTTGTGTCAGTGACACCAAGTATATGCAGGATCAGGACTTTTTTGTATAAAGCAGATTACTGAAGTATGTTATAGTAGGCTGTCCAAGGTGCAAGATTTAATTCCGCTTTCTGGTGTCAGTTCAGTGTTCTGTAACATTTTCATTTCTCACATAACCTTGTACGGGTTTTATTAATCATTACTTTTTTATTGTTTACACATGAAAGCGTTTCTGATAGACAGAGTGTATTTAAATGGTGTTTCAGCGGGTAGTAAAATTAGCAGTAACAGTTTTGCTAGGTTTTTTCTTTCACTTACTCTATTTCTTCTGAGCTTATGCAGCATAAAAATTGCTGTTACCAATAAACTCGCATTGATAAGGAAAACAATTAAAATGTTCCCGACCTTAGCCGGACGTATTTGGCAGTGCTGTGATGGCAGATACCTTCCTGAACACTTTCTCTCAGGTGAAGGCACTGTTAGCTCCAAATATATTCACATATTTATCCTGCCTAACTGTCTAACGTGTTACTGGTGATTTCTTTGGTGTTAATTATACTTTGTTTACCCTTCAGTAGCACGCTGTGAGGACCACGGCAATGGCACTCACAAGCTCTTGACAGGTCTGATGAATGGCCAGAGACAGAGATATTGGCAGGCTGCTCTCTAGTGCTCTGTCTAGAATTGTTTTCCTAAATAATCCAGAGGTTTGAAATTTGATGAAATCATTTCCATGTGAAGAATGAATGGAAGGCTCCAGTAATGGAGCAGTTGTGTTCATGGTGTTGGACAGACATGACAGCATCCTGCATCATTGCTCTTGTGCAAATTCTTTCCATGAGGTTGTGATTCAGCTCTGTGCTAGTGATTAGTTCTGCAGGGACTGGCTTTCTTGCTCGGTGTGTGGCACCGTGCCACAGCCGTGTCCTCTCCTTAGCCTCTCCACAGGGTGACAGGCCCCACACACTGGCAGCTGTCTGTTTTGGCTCTGTGTTCCTGGGGAAGCCTGACTGCAGTGGTTGGGCTCTGTGGTTCAGCTTCAGGCCCTGCTCCCTCATACTGTTGCTAGGTGTCTGGGAGAAGACCCTGACCCCCACCTGACTCCAACCTCCCTTAACGTAGTTGTAGGGAGTGATAAGGTCCCCCCCGAGTCTCCTCCAGGCTAAACAACCCCAGCTCCATCAGCCCCTCCTCATAAGACTCTCCTGAATGCCTTTAGTCATGGTTTTGCTAATGATCCTCTTCTTCTTCAAATTAATGAAATCTAAACATATTGAAAAAGAAGGATGCTTCTCGTAGTAGGGCTGGCCGAGTTTCGAACACCTCTTCTATTTAATTAAGCTCCTTGTCTCCTGTTTTTGCATACTTCAGTTGGCAGGAAGAGTTGTGTTTGCAAATGTAATTTGTTTATTTGCTCTGGACTTAGGTGCCCTTTTCTGAAAAATATGAGCATGGCTTCATATCAGAGTAGGAATTTGATTACAATAGGGAAAGCAATTTGCTTAATACACAGTAAATAGATGTAGCTGGGATTTCATTTTCTCAGTACAGCTTTATTCTGTGGCAGTTTTCATCTCTGTCCTAAAGCATGTGTGAGTTCCATGATGTAACTCACAAGAGCTCAGCCCTAGAGGACATGGTTTAGTGTACTGGTCTGGCACTGCTGGGTTGAAGGTTGGACTTGATGATCTCTTCTAACTAAAGATACTCTTTGATTCGGTGACCCAGCAGAGATAAGAGCTCTGCTCTGCCAGTCTGGGGAAGATAACATCCAAAAGGTTCCTGCTGCCAGGACAGAGGTGCACGTCTTATAACCTTTAGACTTCCCAAATCTCACACCTTGCTTTGGAGGTCCCCATGTACGATCACTGTTGTGTTTGCTAGGTGGACATCATGCATCTGGCCACTGGTTTGTCTGAGAATTAAACTGTGCTAGGTCCCAGGGGCTGGGAAAGCTCCCTCTGATTAGAAGAAATACATTCTGTGTTGTGTCACCAGCTGGGGATTAATGAATAATTGTTAAACCACTAAAAGCACTTTCAAGTGCTACGTAATGCTGAGAGATCATGCTGAAAGTAGAGAAAAGGAAGTAGAAGTTAATTTCTAAAAAGCCTTTATAGATTTCTTGTTTTAGAAGGAAATGAAAAACCAAAGGTATCATAACTGTGTTGTAGGTTACAGCAATTATACTGTTTTCAAAGTAAATATTGAAAATGCAGTTGCTGGCATCAATATGTTCATTTAGTTTAGCTGCTGCTCTTTCCTGGTGCCCTTCGTGAGCTTTTGTTGCTGATGAGTGGACTTTCTTCATTGTTTTATTAATCGTGGAGGTACCAGTAATCATGGCGCTGTGGTTGATAAATACAGCCCAGGAGATTAGACAAAAGTGCTTTAAATTGTTCTGCAGATTAACAGGCACCGCTTATGTTGGCGTTCTCTTGTGAGTTTGTTCTTGCTGTGGGCACCAAAAGAGGATTAAGCCATTAGTAGATGCCTGGAGTTACTTGATTTACCCCCTGCGAGGCCTCCAAATCCGAACTGCAAACTGCAGCTGGCCAATTAGAAGTGTGTACTCCCTACTAAAAGCTTTGAGGACATTCCTTACGCTGATCTGCTTGTGGTACATAGAAACTTTCCTTCTGAGACTTAACTTTGTTGGTGCTTTCTCCTAAGAAACAAGAGGAATACTCAGTTTGAAATCTAAATTGTGAGCAGACCCGAGTCATTACGGAGTACCTCTAGGAAATACACAACGGGATGTTGGCACCATGCACTGCACAGCAGGTTTGGCTTCTGCGTGGAATTTCCTCGTCCTTCAGTTTGAGATCAGTGGGGCTTTTTCCTAGATGAGAAGCAGGCAGGTTGTTTTCAGTTCAGGATCTGATGTTGGCCTCGGATTTTAAGAAACTGCATTGAGAAGTGAGCTTTCCTTGTTTCAGATTTCAATCCTGGTTCCTAACACAGACTCTGACATACAGTTAGGTGTCTTACGGGGCAAGAAAGAAAACCTTCGGCGTTGCAATGGAAGAAACAGAGATGCCCATTTAAATGGAGAACGGCCAACAAGAACACTTGGACACTTGCCCTCCAGAATGCGTAACTTCCACCCCACAGAAGTTATAAGGATGGCAAATGCTGCATTAAAACTCCAGAGAGAAGTAAGCAGGAGTTAATTTGATGTAGAATAGCTGCCATGTTAGTGGACTCTGCTGATGGTGTGTCTGTGCACAGTTCCATCTAGATCCTGCACTCGTGCAAATACACATCATTTGCCTCAGGCTGGGGAGCACATCCCCCATAACAAGGGTCATGTAAACTTTTCTTCTTAAGGTTTTGCCCACTTGCTTTTCTTTCTCTTTTCCTTTCAAGAGGAGACTTCCAGAGGAATCCCTCTTCCATTTGGGAATTCTTGCATTCCTGATGGTGCACACTGCTACCATCCAGTGGGTTCTGAGTTTAACCCAAAGCTTTCTGTACCAACATTTTTGTCCTTTTTGATGACACTACTGTGGAAAGAACTGTAGGGTTGGTTGGGTTCTAATGTTATTTAATACAGTGTTTTTCCATGTGAACTGTTCACACCTAATGTTCGAAATATTATTTCTGTTCTGACATAAGATTTTAAACCATTCTTAATCTAACTACCTCTTCAGCTTCAACACTTTTTATTTTCTTTGCATAAATCTCCTTTTAATTGGAGTAACAAGTATTGCATGTTTTATGAAACACCTTCATTGAAAGCCTTGGATACTTTCCACTGGAGTCCCTGCAGACCCATCCCGTTTGAAAATACACTGTTTTATCCTCTCCTTAATTACAGCACTTGGAGCAACTCTCTGTTAACTGTTTTTAGGTTCCACGGGATAATGAGTCTGCCAGAAGTAGCGAGCGTACCACAGAAAACTGCTCACAGGAGGAAGCTTGCTGTTGCTTAGTTACCTGTCTTTTTAATTTGGGATCTCCAGCAATTCGGTAACGACTAGCCCTTCAGCTGCTAAATGCATTTGTTGAGGGCACGCTGTACCGTTGGATACCTGCGCTTCACCTGTGCGCTCCTGCCCTTATTGTAGGGCGTGAATCACAACACTGGAACGTGCCAGTTCCTTGAGCAGTGCTTGCTGGGCTCTCGGGGGGTGCCACAACAGTCAGATCCCACGTAACCTGAGCCAAAAGGGCTATTGCCTCTGCTCCTCCGGATCAGTCCCACAGATGAGAAAGTTATGTGTAGTTTCTACCACCAGTCTGTAGTCTTTTAATAGTACTCACCCTCATATCAATGTAGGCAGAATAAAGATGCATAATTAATGGGGAATTAAGCACTGCCACAGTTAGCTTTTTTTGATCAATTTATCATTTTCTCAAAAATGAGAATTTCCCCAACTTTCAAAAACTCCCTGACTTTCACAGCAATTTGCTAGACTAAGATTCTAAACGAAAAACAGAAAATTAGGGACTGGAAGATCATCTCGGAAAATCATCTAGTCCAGTCCCCCTGCTACAGCAGGATTACTTAGACCAAGTTTAAACAGGAACATATCCAGGCGGGTTTTACACGTCTCCAGAGAGACTCCACACCACCTGGGCAGCCTGTTCCAGTGCTCTGTCACCCTCACTGGAAAGAAGTTCCTTCTCATATTGGTGTGGAACCACCTATGCTCCAGCTCACACCCATGGCCCCTTGTCCTGCCACTAGATGACACTGAGAAGAGCCTGGCTCCATCCTCCCAACACCCACTCTTCACATATTTATCAACATTAATGAGGTCACCCCTCAGTCTCCTCCAAGCTAAAGTGACCCAGCTCCCTCAGCCTTTTCTCATAAGGGAAGTGTTCAAGTGGGACACCTCCCTTACGAGGAAAGGCTGAGGGAGCTGGGAACATACCGCCTGGATGTGTTCCTGTGCAACTTGGTCTAGGTCATCCTGCTGTTGCAGGGGAATTAGACTAGATGATCTGTCAAGGTCCCTCCCTATCCCTAATGTTCTGTGACTCTGTGAAAGGGCCAGTGTGTCTAGCAGTTTCTCCTGGCCACAGAGTCGGTATAAATATATAAACTCTGTCTTTTCTAACCCGTTTTCCAGTGCTTGGAAAAGGTTGTGTTTGTTATTAAAGTGATTATTTTCTCTACTTCCCCAGCTGGACAAAGACCTGTTACTGAAGTTTATTATATTTGTTCTGATGTCAGAAGGACGAACTTGTGAATTCAGCAGCTGATTTCATTTCTAATTCAGCGATGAACTTTCTTGGGAATCTCTGATCGAGTTAAATTAAGGAAAATGATCTATTTCAGCTCTTACAGCTGCAGTTTGTAGCTTTGCACATGAAGCTGTGTAATCCCATGTTAGGTATTCATAAGGTTTTGTTGCCTGTTTGCCCCGAGTGGAAAATACTGGCATATTTCAACATCATTTTGTGCTCAATTAACCTCTCTATTAACTTACGGGTGTACGGTGGAGCTGCATCTCTTTGCCCTTTTATCGCGGGTTAATATTTATGTGTAGATTTCAGTTTCTGGTTCTGCAAACCTTTTTGAATGTATTTTTAAGGTAACTAAGTTGGTAGCTCTCATAGAGCCTCAAATGTGTTCTTTGTGATGTTTTCACATTTTTAATTCTTCGTGTTTTAACACTGCGTCCCATGAATTCAAACCGCCTGCACACACGTCCTGGTGTGGAGCCACTGCTGCACCGGCCTCTCTCTTTCCTCGCAGAATTCCACGGAGACTTCAGTACGTGGCCTGACAAAATGTGAAACCATACTCATAGATCACCTTATAAATATTTATTCATATAAATTCTTTAAAGAAATTAAATTACGTGTTCTATACAAAATAGAAGAGGGAGGCTTTTAGTGTCATTGACTGCAAATTGAAGTCATTTGTCTAGAAGGGTCAGGTGCCACTTTGCGGTAAGGAATTTGTCTGAGATCCAAGAAAGGAGAGATTGATAGTACAAAGAGATTGATGAAACGGGCGCTGAAATATGCATACGAAGTTACGGGTTAATTAGGAGGATTTAAACAAGAAAGTTCCTTTGTGAGGAGAAGTGTGGCGTGCTGTTCCGTTCGGAAGCGAGGTGTGCTGGCAGCCTTTTTGAACGCCTGCAGTTGATTTTCTCAGATGTTTAAATGGAGATGTGCGGCTGTGAACATCAGTGCCGTGGCAGATTACCAGCAGCACGTACGCTGCAGCTGATGAGTGCTTATGATTTGCATGTAGAGACACCATCTCTGCTCACATCTGTGGGCTTGCTGTTCATGTAGATTGTAATGCCGGTGCTGATTCCTGTGTCAGAGTAACTTCATTAATATTTCAGAGCGCCAGGTTCTTCAGGTGTCTCGGGTGACGTGGCTATTTCTTCTACTTTTTAATTACAAGCTAAAACTATGTAGCTTAGAAAACAGAGGCTGAGGAATCAGCAAACATTGTTTTTCTGTCGATAGGAAAGCTGTTTTGAAAGCACAGACACTGCAAACTCTCCCTTATTACATTAAAGTTCACCAGCCACCTGCTACACTTCAGCAAGAACAACAAAGTTCCGCACATGGATTCACGCAGATACCGGCTTCCCAGGGAGGTGGTTGAGTCGCCATCCCTGGACGTGTTTAAAGGTCATTGGGATGAGGTGTTGAGGGATCAGGTTTAGGGGTGAACTTGTAAGGTAGGGTAGATGGTTGGACTCGAGCCCACCTGGACGTGTTCATGTGTGACTTGGTCTAGGTGATCCTGCTGCTGCAGGGGAATTGGACTGGATGATCTTTTGAGGTCCCTTCCAATCCCTAGTGATTCTGTGATTCCATGATGATCCCAGGGGTCTTTTCCAACCAGAGTGATTCTGCGATTGAAATGGTGCCATCTTTTGTAACAGTCACTCACAAGGCAGAGAAAGAATTTGACTTAAATGCAACAAATCCAAAGTCCCCTCCGCGCCCCTTGTGTCTCATTCTGTGCAGGGACAAAATAGTGCAAATCTTCCAGCAAGGCAGGAATCAAACAGCTCAGCAAGCACTTGAGTGTTTATTATTGCAGTGGTAAATCTTTGTCTGCCTTGATCTGTAAAACACACCTGCTGAGGGCAGGAGGAGGTGCAGGCATGAGGGACTGAGTGACTCCTAAATCCTGCAATGCTGATTTGTCGTCATGATATTTGTCCCTAGAATCTGTCATTCTTACAGCTTCTTCACCTCATTGTTGGCCTCGGCGACACATCTTGGGGCACGCAGCAGTTCTTGCCTTCTGCAATCCATTTCTCACTGCATATGGAGTAGCAACGTTTTTTTCTAAATAAAACAAGGACTAGGACAGACAAGCTTTGTCTTGTCTGGCTGCTAAGTGTGAGCTCGAAAGGCCTAAACAAATTGCAGTGTACTGCTTTTTGCTGAAGATGAAAAAATGGTTGGAGGGACAGGAATTGCAGGATGGATTTCTACCTTAAGGAAAAGCAGTTAGGCTGAACGAGTCTCTTGGGAGATGTGATTGGCATTAAAAACAATCCTGTTTTGTTTTATGATGTTCCTGTAATAATGAATCTTGGCTTCTGTGTGGTTGGGTATCTGTTTGTTCACATAGTTCTCAGTACAAAAGGAGCTGTGGAAAACATTCCAGGTAGCGGAAAAGCAGCGCCGCCTTGTCTCTCTCACGTTGTCACTTGCAGGGACTGGTTTTCGTATTCTCGGTGTTTTTCTCCTGTATTAACAAGAGACCAGAAATGACAAATTCTGTCCAAACAAATGAGTCTGAACACATCCCACGACACTAATAGGCAGCGTCAAAGTGCTGTCGCAGGCACAGTTCTAGTGGCCTTTTGTGGTACTTAACCTCCCTGCTTGAGTGGCAGCTCACGTCCCATCAGCTATTCCACCACCTCAAAGAGAAAGACGCGTTTACGCGATGAGGAAACGCAGCACGTTGGTAGTTCTTTCTCTGCCGCGTGGATTTAAAGTTATTGGCGTTTTTTCACTTCATAAACCCACTGCCTGTTTAACGGGGAAACCAAGTGCAGATCCTTCATTTCTCTCTTGTCATTTGTTTTCTCCTTTTTTCAGAAACCAAAACAAAAGGACTGGCATCCTCCTGGGGGATTTATTTTAGGACTCTGGGCATTGATCATCATGGTTTTCTTCAAAACATACGGCATCAAGCACATGAAGCACGTCTTCTGAATGCAAGCAGGCACGACTGCGTGGACGCTGGGGTCGTGGGTGTCATGCGAGGGCTCCGTGTGCGCCTTACAGTTGTGGTGAGAAACAGCGGTGAGGTCTCACTTGTAAAGGCTCTTTTGAAGTCATCTCTTCTGCAGCTTTCCCTGAGATGAGTCTGACAAACGGTTTTAATGTTAGACTTCTTTTTTTTTTATTTACTTTGTCTTGGTTTAAGTGTCTTTTAATGCTTTTCGGAGCTGTTTTGCTTTCTGGCTAAACTTCAAAAAGAGGGACCTAAACACAGTAGCAGAATTTCTGAGATTGATTGTGAATTGTAAATGGGCAGCTTCTTTCCTGTGTACTTCAAAGTAAATCTTCAGGTAGTCAGCCCAGCGCTACAGAACTGCACATCCTACAGAATGTTATCTAGGACGATACGTTATCAATAAAAACTTCAGCCACTCTTCAGGCCTTGGCATGATGCGCTGAAAGCTTTCTTCACGGAAATAAAACTGCTGTATTTCTTGGATCTTTACTTTTCCTTGTTCTTCTTTCTTCCCTTTTAAATACAGCCCTTAGATCTGGCCTTTCACCTTAGGCAGTTTGGAGTCTAGGATTCTACGAACTGATGAAAGCAAAACAAAAATATGTGATGACCTCTCTGGTGACACTTTCTGAAGTAGATTCAAAATGTGAAACTATTATTTCAACGTGTCCATCAGAACCCTTCGTGGGTATTGTATTTTCCCTCCATGCAATGTGGTGTTGGATGCTCTCAGGATTTGCAGTGCACTGGAGTCTTGTGTAGAGCAGTACAGACCCTGGGATGAGGACGAAACATGTGTTCTGTAGTTTGAGTCCTCGGGAAATGAGCTTTATCACCCAGGTTCTGTAAATGCTGTCTTGGCACCTTGGTTTGTTCTTCTTGGACCTGGACTGTACATTACACGGGTTTTGTTTGTGTATCGTGCCAATAGTAGTGAAGAGAAGAGCAAGTTTGTGCAGGTGTAGGAACAAATGTGTCAGCAAGGAGAGCCTTTTGCAATATGCTTTCGGAACCTGTTCTCTAGCTTAATCATAATAAAGCTTACGTGGTGCATGCGTGGTGGAGACGTGAAATAACTCTCTCTTAAATTTAAGTGTGTGTCGCTAAATGTTACCAGGAATTATTTGCAATCACACGTTGTATCGGAGCCACTACATTCTTTGAATACATTATGGAGCACTGAGTGTGTAAACATTTTTGTTGTCCTTTTTTCTTCTCTTTCAGATTGATTGTGGCATCACAGCCTTGGGTTAGGGCTAGTGAACTTGTCAGACAGCTGTGTGTGTAAGCTGACTGGGAGGGCTACAGAGGAGGCAGCCGTTGAGACTTCCAGCTGTTCTGAAGGGCCGATGCCAGAGAACAATAAAGGCAGCAGTGTAGTACATCTCCTGAGTATTAAAACCTTATTGTTCTTCTCAAAACATCTTTTAGGCTGATAGAGGACACAGATCCCAAATGACAGTCTGTTACCAGGATGTAAATGCTTGCCTGCTGCACCTCCGGGTTGTGCTTTTTGGTGAAGAGCAGGAGTAGCCTGTGCTGAGCCTTAGGAATAGGAATGAGTCTGTATTTGAAGCAGAAGCCTTCTTACACCGCTGAACTTACTGTCCTGGAGACAGAGATTTCTTCCCCATTTGCTGATGCAGAGTTTTTGTATAACTGATGCACAGGTATCCCCTGCCAACACCACCACAGCTTACTGGGAGAGATGAAAGCTCCCTTTGCTCCCAGTGGCCCGCTCAGAGAGAGTGAGCAAGGTTGAGTGGGTCTGAGCACGTGGATCTCACGGGTGTGTTTGGCTTTAGGATTGCTGTTTGGATATCACCCTTCACAAGCAGTAACTTCATGTCCAAAATCTGATACAGCAAAGGCTTTTCTTAAAGACAGGAAAGGGTTGGTTTTTTCCCCTCAGCTGTTCTGAACGCAACAGCCGAGTAAGATCAGTTGTAGATGAACTGTATGGAAATGCAGAGAGACTACAGAAACCTATAGACATTTCTTACAGGATTTGCTTAGCTTTTAATTTTTTAATCCAGCCTTTGATAAGCCTTTTTTAATTGTAATGACTATTTTAAATAAAGTATGCATTTTCTAGGCAAGTTTTGCCACATTTTAAACAGTGGCTAAAGTGAAGCTGATAGAGCTTCGTGCCTTGCTTCTGTTGCAGTTACTCAAACTGGAGCCTTACTCAGTTTTTCTCTTTCCCTCTTTCAGCTGCCTTTTGCACAATGATAGATAGAAGCACCTACAGCACTCAGATGAATTTTCCAAGCAGCAGAAGATACCAAAGATACTGTCTTTTAAAAGCTTATCTGCTTGGGGAAAAGGAGGCAATTAGGTGGGTAATTAAAATGCACTTTATGAATAGAAGCACTCAGGAAGCCTGTGAAGGTGATTGAACTGAAGTGAGACAACAGTTTGACTGGAACGTAGCAAACTCTGCTCTGGGCACTGCTAGCATCTGTGTCTGCACACAGTGGCGACGGGAAATAGCTTGTTCTCAGGGTCACCATAAGTTTGCCTGTGCTTCTCTTAGGAGACAGTTTTCTATACCATGGCAGCCTCTTTTAGCTGAACAGTTAGTCTGAAGGCAAGTACAGAAATGTCTCAAGATTCTTCAGTGAATGTGCTTTGTTTAGTTATTTAAAGTTGGTGAGCTGCTCGTTTCCTCTGAAAGCCCTTCAGACTCAGTTTGGGATCTGGGCTCTGGGAACCAACCAGTTCATTCTCACCCACAAGCCATGTGTTTTGCAGGCCGGTGTGCCTGTGCACTGTAGGTGCCTCCTCTGTGTGCACAGGTGATTTTTTTTTTTAATGGAATCCAGAAGACACAGCAGATGGCAATTTCCTGATGTTTCTTTGCATAGAAACTTCTGGAGCAGTATTAAATTCCACACTAGTGAGTCTACATGAAACAGATCTGGGAACCAGGCGTGGCTGCGCTTGCAAAACGTTGTCCGTTCCTGTCTACACCCTGTGGTATGTAACTGGCCCTGCAGTGGGTTTCGCAGACGTTGTTGAGAATACCCACAGATGATAACAGCAGAGGTACGTTTTTGCATTTCAGTTTTCCAGCTCTTTCAGGGTCACACACTCGAGTGCATCGTGATGACTGAGCCAAAGACATGGTGAGTTAACACCAGGGTTATACTCAAATCTCAGCTCTCTGCACTTGATTTCTGAGCTGTTGCACAAAATGTCATGTGTATTTGAGAACTGCGCATTGTAGGACCAGACTGTGGCAGACTGGAAAGTGAGATTCCCATAAAACTCAGTGGAGAAAGAAGCCTGAGCGCTGATGGAATAATCAGCATTTCACTGGTCTGTGCTAGCTTTTCGTACTAATGTGATTGCCACAACGAAGTGCTGTTGCCTCGGCATAAGCCGAGTGGGATTGTGGAGCCTCCTTCTCTGGAGACGTTTAAAACCCGCCTGGATGTGTTCCTGTGTGACTGGGTCTAGGTGATCCTGCTGTGGCAGGGGGATTGGACTAGGTCCCTTCCAATCCTGTGTGGTTCTGTGATCCTAGACCGTTCAGAAGTGTCTTTACAAATGTCACTAGCAACACTGGATGTCTCCTAGGAGGTTGGCTTTATTCTTCTGTTTGTTGTGGTTTTCTCTCTAAGGATGGGTCTCCAGTGTTGATTACAGGAAAGCAAATGGAACCTGGTTCTGTTTCTGTTGCTGAGTGTCTGCAAATTGATCTCGTTTCCATCTCTTATTTCAGCAGTCGGGGATTTTCGTTCTCTGGTACCACATCCAGATGCCGCATAAAAAGCGGGTGCATCTTCTGGGCTACTGTGCCTTCAGATGGGCATCGCTGTGCGTGTAGGCAGGGCCGAGTTACACATAGTACAAAGTGATCTGTGAAGGAGCAAAGATTCAGCTCTGAATGTACCATGAGTGGACAGGACTTGCAGAGTGATAAAGACAGGGAGGGGTTCTACTGCAGTCCTGTAAGAAAGATTTGAAAGGACTGGCTGTCCCGCTGAGGCAGACAAGCAGTCTGCAGCCCTGGCAATCGCGATACCAACAGCATGTCAATCAAGCAGTTTTTTGAAGCTTAAGGGCTTTACTCTTTACTGACGGATCCTTTGAGGGAGGAATAAAAAGAAGTTTCTGAACTGAAGATTTCCAAAAACTGAGCTAATTACCTCTTCAATAACAGGGAAATGAGCTGCTGCCAGTTGCTAGTAAACAATTTGATCCGGGCTGGGTGTGTTGGGAACGAAAAAGCTTCTGTAAGTTCAGCATTATCCGGGCTTTGTAAAAAGTGATTAAGTGGAAGGCACTTTGCAAAGTGGCAGTTGTGTGCTTGATGGGTTCTGTGGTGTTTGGAGAGAAGACAACACTTGCATTTGGTACAATCTAGGAGCAAAGCTCGGTGGCAGCAGAAAACGCAGTGTCCCCGTGTGTCTGTTACAGAGCTGTGTGTGACCTGCTGGAATTCTATCAGCCTTCCAGACCGATTCACCTTTGGACTGAGGACAAGCATAAAACACTTCACCCAAGAGACTAATCTATCCACAAAGTTATGAAGTACAGAGAGTGGCAGCATATGTAGTGACAGTGTCTTCCAAACCAACTAGCTGTATTCCCCTGGAGTGTGAAGCCCAAAGTCAGGCTGGAGCTGACAGACCGGAAAGTTGTGGCTTGAAAGCAGTGGCAGAAGGTTCTTCTCAAAATTCTACACATCCGTTGTGTGCCACAAAACCGCTTCTCAACCGGCACTTCAACGCTTCTGTGCTATTAGGAGCATAACAGTTCCTTCTTTTTCCAGTGGTGACAGCCAAATGAAAATATGGAGGAATGCCTCTGTCGTAGAAGGAACTATCCTCTGCCACTAAAGCTTCCTCTCTTTCTGTGAACTTTTAAAACTAACGCGCTGCAGGGAAATGAATCTGAAAAGCCCCGGCGCTCTGTGGTGGAAGCCTGTATGGGCTGCACAGCAAACTCTGAAATCAGCATTTCATAGCACTAATTTCACTTACCAGTTCTTTAAAATGAGTTACTTTTTCTCCCTTAATGAGGGTTTCTGCCTGATTTAGTGATTAAATTGACAGTGTTTAAGGTTTCAGTTCAAAGCTGGTGAAGCCGTTCATCTGTTAAAGCTTTGATTGTGCTGTAGCTTCTTCCTCATGCGAGTTTTGGATTTAACCTTCTGTTTTCCTCACTTTCTTTCAGTCTACACGGGCAAAGAACACACGAGCCTTGTCCAGAACTTGGAGGTGGCTTAGCAGAGACGTGAACTGTGTCAGCAGAGGTTATTTTGGCTGCAGTGTTCACAGCAATCAGTTGGACAAAACAAACTACACTCCAAACAGACACTTGATGTTGTAGCGGTGATGCTGGCAAGGCTCCAGCACAGATATGTTTCTCATGGGGTTTTTCCCTACGCTGCTGACCACTACAAAGCTTTGGTGGCCCAGCTCTGTAGGGACCAGGCTGCTGGGCTGTGGTTTAATTGGGAGATTCATAGTATGTCGTGCTAGTCACAGTTGATGCAACTGTTAAAGTTATTAATGTGGAATAGCAAATGTGTTTCCTGTCTCGCCCACAGCAGGACTTACGGGAATAAGGCTGTCATACACTGAATGCCTGACCAGGGCCACTGGTCTTGCACGTAGTGGGAATGAGCTCTGTCCTTTTTTATAGTCAGTTCCAATATAATGGTGTTATTTGCTTTGCCAAATGCTTTGATATTTACCCATGAAGAGCTGAGATGCTGCTGGGTTGTTTTTTTTGTTGTCACTTTTTCTGTACTGGTTTTCCTGTCACAGAATCACAGAACGTTACAGATTGGAAGGGACCTCAAAAGATCATCTAGTCCAATCCCCCTGCCACAGCAGGATCACCTAGACCCAGTCACACAGGAACATGTCCAGGTGGGTTTTAAATGTCTTCAGAGAAGGAGACTCCACAGCCTCCTTGGGCAGCCCATTCCTGTGCTCTGTCACCCTCACTGGGAAGAAGTTCCTTCTCATATCGATGTGGAACCTCCTGTGTTCCAGCTCACACCCATTAGCCCTTGTTGTATCATTAGATGCCACAGAGCAGAGCCTGGCTCCGTCCTCCTGACACCCACCCTTCACATATTTATCAACAGTAATGAGGTCACCCCTCAGTCTTCTTTTCTCTAAATTAAAGTGACCCAGCTCCCTCAGCCTTTCCTCAACAGGGAGATGTTCCACTCCCTTCATCATCTTTATGGCTCAGCGCTGGACTCTCCAGCAGTTCTGTGTCCTTCTGGAACGGAGGGAGGGGCTCAGAACTGGACACAATATTCCAGATGCAGTCTCAGTCCAGGTTTTGCTTTGTAGCTCAAACTGTGGTGACTTCAGGATCCCCTTTGCTGCTTCAGTGCCTGTAATGTAAGCAGAAAGGCAGCAGGGCCATCAGGATGTGCTCGCACCGTACGTTTGTGTGTAGACAGTTGCTTTACGCACCATTCTCTGCCACAGTCCTATCCTTGTGCTTCTTTCTAAACCTGCTTTGTTACTCATTTCTGTACAGCTGCCCCTTCTCTGCAACGGCACTTGCAATGGGGTGTCAGGGAACTGCTTGTACGTGTCCCACGCTCATCCCAGGCGTGCAGACACGTGGAAAAAAGCAAGAGTGGGAAATGCTGCAGTTGTGTCCAACACAAATGAACAGTCCCTCTGAACGCCAGTAGTTTCTTTCTGGTTTAGCTCTGGGTGCAGCTTGATTGGAGCAAGGATGCGATGAGGGGAAGTGTGTCGTTTTGCCTTTTTAGTTAAAAGATAGAAATCTAACCGAAACTTTTGCCTTAAACTCAGACACAGCAAATGGTTCCCTTCAGAATTTCCTTCGTTTCTGCTGTTAACAGCCTGGCACGGATGACGCCTAAAGGGCTCCAGCTGATGTGACAGACAACGTGCAGTCAGCAGAGTCTCATACCTTCCTAAATATGCATCATGACCTTCATCTTTCCGGTACTTCAGGAAGTATCCAGCGTCCCACTGAGGTTATCTTAACGGTTGTCTGGGTTGCGTAAAGAAGCTGACAGATTTAAATATCATTCAGCATCTCCTAAAGGCGATAAAGCTGTTACGAGAAACCAGATTATTCAGGTGACTTTCCTGGTCTGTTAAGAAGGCTCCAGTCCTGCCCCTGAGCTTTGGCACTACTTTCAGGAAAACTGCAAAGTCATCAGAGATCTTGTGGCTGCCTGGCACATTGAGAACATGGCGAGGGCTGTAACTGGGCTTTACTGCTCATGCTGGAGTTCTTCCCTCCCCATGTTTTTTAGTTAGGTATCTAGACAGTTTAGCTCCTGCGTCTTGTGTCAAGGAGTGACCTGTGGTAGATGCCGAGGGCACAGTAGAGAAAAGCAGAGAAAACATATTGTGACATTTTCCTGGGGAAATGTGTTTGTAACCTTAAGCAGATGATACATCTCAGCCTTACTTCCTATCTTCTGGGGGGTTCCACTGGTGAGAGTGTTCTTTTTTTATCCTGTGGTACCATACCTGCTTTCAAGAGACATCTTGCCAAACTAGCTGTGGAAGTCCCAAGTGGATTCATTACCTGCATGAACCAATGTATCTTCTTTATGACTGGTAAGTCTGTTTGTTAAGGTTAGAATCACAGAATGCAGTGGGTTGGAAGGGATCTTTAAAGGCCATCTAGTCCAACCTCCCCGCAGTGAGCAGGGCAGTCTTCAACTAGATCAGATTACCCAGTGCCCCATCAGCCTGACCTTGAATGTCCCAAGGGGTGGGGCCTCCACCACCTCTCTGGCAACCTAACCTAACCTAATCTCCCTTCTTTTAGCTTAAAACCATCATCCCTTGTCCTGTCACAACAGACCTTGCTAAAACGTCCTCTCCATCTTTCTTTTACTGAAAAGCTGCAATAAGGTCACCTCAGAGCCACCTTTTCTCCAGGCTCAACGACCCCAGCTCTGTCCTCATAGGAGAGGTGCTCCAGCCCTCTGGTCATTTTTGTGGCCTCTGGACCTGCTCCATTTGTTTGGTTTGCTGGGGTTGCTTGTCTGGAGTTTCATGTCTTTTCTGTCTCCCAGTCGAGTGTTCCGCAGAGAACAGGGACACTGTATGTTGATTAACTACTGAGTAGTTTCTCTGGCTTGGTTTGGTGTGCACTGACAGGCAACACAAAGAAATGTCCTCTTCTGCTGGCAGCGGCAGTGCTGCTTTGTGCGGTCCTGCTGGCACCCCGGGACAGTGCCAAAGAAGGGAAGGAGATGCTTGTTCAAAGCCTGTTTCAGCACGTCTGCGTTTGCCATGGAGCTGGTTCTACAGTTGGCCCTGATACGTCACCATCCTGTTTCCACTGTGATACTGAAACTCCTTCCACAGGGTGATCAAAGGGTTTGACACTTCATGTGTTGTTGTAATTTTTAGTGTAGAAAACGTTTAACAATCTAGTGGTGTTACCTTTATTTAGCACAAGCAGAGATGTTCTACAGCTGTTTATAGAACAGCTGTTGGGTTTTATACTGAACATTAGGGATTGGAAGGCACCTCAAAAGATCGTCTAGTCCAAACCCCTGCAGGATCTCCTAGGTCAGGTCATTTTTCTTAGATTTTTGCCCTTTCATATCTCCTAGTTCTTTTGTAAAGGAGTGGTCTTCAGACATTTTTATTCTTCTCCTCATTTGTCCTTACAAAATCTTGTGCTGTACAAGACAGGCTTCTGCGGGAGGCAGCTGGAAACTCAGGGATCAGTCTGAACTGATGCACCAGGCCAGGTGAAGCACTGATACCTGGAAGGTTCCTGTAATTGCTTCTCTTTGCACTGCGTTTTGCTGTCTTACAAGTGCTGCTTCCACTCTTTCACTGGCTGGTGGTTTTATCCCTGAGCCATACTCCTAATTGAAGTAGAAATTGGCTCTCCTTGCATCAAATAAAATAATTAACTTTGATTAGTTAGAGGTGATTATCAGAATGTTTCAAAGAGCTGTTGTGGCACATGGGATCAATCTGTAGAGCATGGAAAAGACACTTCTGCAGGACAGCCACTGCTACCGAGCCACAACTTTCCAGCCTGTCAGCTCCAGCCCAAAGTTGATCTTCATACTGCAGGGGAACAGAGCTATCAGCACAAACCACAATATATTGTTTAGTCTTTAGATTCCACTCACCCTATCCCCCAATGGTTGTTAGATTATTGTGCTCTTGCCTCATTAGAGTTATTTTGGGTAAAAATCGCCTAAGTTTCCCAAGAACTTTGCCTGAGAAATACTTCAGGACAAGACCCAGGTGAGCACCTCCTGCAGAACGTCACCCGCTTACTCCGGGTCCATGTGGTGCACGGTATAGAAGACAGCTGGTTGCTACCATGTGTTCTACTGGCTAGAGCCAGCAGACCCAGCTCTGTCTAAAATCCAGTTCTAAGGCAGTAACTTGGTTGAGTTAGTTTCTCAGTTTCCATGTCCAGGAATAACGGGCACTGGCTTGTCGTTCTCAGGTGCTTCAGCACTCCGCATTGTGCTTTTGCTCTGTGTCACGAGGCAGTTAGTTGGGCACCCGGCAGCTGTTGGGAGAAAACAGCAGAAAGCTACGGTTGTGTTTGTCTGTTCTTAGTTGCAGAGATGCTGCCTTCATCGTTCTCGGTGCCGGCCGCACGTATTACAGCCCAAGCGCTATGGTTCTTCAAGATGAAAAACAGCTTCTGTGGTGATGCCAGGTGTAAAAGCACAAGGTATGCAGAGAGTTGGGAAGTAAAGTAACACGCATCTTACTGCTGCTGATGTCTGTAGACGTTGTTTTGCTTTTAACTGGCGAAATGACACGCGCGGGAAGATCTCCAATCCAGCAAATTACAGTGAAAAGTGTAAGGTGACAGCAGAAACCAGAGAATGGCAGCAGTGCCCACTTACCTCTGGTCTGAAAGCATCTTCTGTCGTAAATCTGTTCGGTTTAGAACTAGTCCATAAACCTCACTTCAGGCTGAACTGTAGCAGGATAGGCAGAAGGCCAAAAATCCTGTGTTCATAGAGAAACACATCAGTAATTGCCCAGTGATAATTGCAGCAAGTTTCTTTTGCGCACTTACAGCTTGTGCTGTTTGGGATGGATGTACCGTCCATACAAGTCCGTTTGGTCAGTCCTACTGGGAATTTGCTAACTGCGCGGCTTCGGCAGGTTCATCGGTGAGTTTTCCGTCTACGGGTGTCACTCTTCTAAACGACTTCTCCAGACGTTTTTGTGGTTAGGTGACCGAACTTGCTGAAACCTCACAGGAGGCTGAGGAGACTACAGTGAGTTTTGGATTTGTTTTGTTTAGGAGACTAGATGTGTGTAAGGGAAACAAGAACATAGGGTCCTCACCAACAGAAACTGGAGGAGGAGTATTTACAATCTGTAGCTTCACTGGGGAGGGCTGCAGCAGGGAGAGTGGCTCTTGCAGGCCTGCTCTTCAGGTCCAGCCAGTGTCACACAGCTAACACTGTCGAGGTATTCCAAGGGCAGCTGCAGCTATTGATACCCACTTTTGGAAAGAGGAAGACCATGGGTTCTAAGTGGAGGTAAATGACAGTGAGTTTGGTCTCAGTTCTGTGTATCACCTCAGAGGACTGTCTTCTTGCATTTAGGCATTTGAAAAGGAGTATCTTTGCTCTAGCTTTAGTATTTGTCTAATGAGGGACTCCTTTCCTCACCTGAGGTGTAATGTTTCATGCAAGTTACTCCTACCAATCACTTCTCAGAAACCAGAGGTGTAATATTTGCGAGGCAAAAGGAAAAATACTACTGTACTAGAAATCTTCTTTATTCACAACCAAGTGTAACCCAGTAACTCACGCGGTGAGGTTCCACATACAGCACTGGCATTGTCCAGCCCCTTGGTTCTCAGGGGCTCACCATGCACTTCACACCAAAACTGCCAAAAGTAACTTTGCTCTTCTCCAGGGGACTGTTCTGTACTGGTGGAACCCTTGTCACAGCCCAATTTCATGGTGATCCAGGATCTCGGAGATCAGCGATGATCTCAGAACAGTGGAAGGCAGAGTTCTGCAGGCGCAGCGCGGTGATGTGTGTGGCTGGTACTGTAGTACCTGGCAGTTTGGAATTTGGTTGTGTTGGTTCAAGCAGTCGGTGCCTGGTTTGTAGTCCGCTGCCACAGGAGAGTTGCTCCTTCATCCTCGTGCAGGGCTGCAAGAGGCAGTGCAGCACACAGCCCTTCCCGCCACAGCCCGGTCTTTTCACTGAAGACATGCTGCCGCAGCCAGCGGTCTGTTTGGATAAGCTTTGCCTTCCTTCCTCCCACCTCTAATTAAAGAACAGCAGCCCGACAGCACAGCAGCAAACGCACATTAATATCAAACAGAATTTTCACTACTGTTTTCATATTAACATGAGATGTCGGCAAGTAAACTGAGCTAGACCTGCACACGGGACCGTTCTTGCTGCTAAAGGCTTTAGGCTGGCACACAGCCCCGCAGTTTGAAAAGAAATGCAACGTTTCCCGATCAAATATTAATTACATGCTGTACAGAGTCGTATTTTCCAAGCCAATCTTATAAATAAAAAGCTAGGCCTTTCAGACCATCAGGAATATTAATTTTGGATTTGAAAGATAAACAACCACGTATCTGAGAGTTAGAAAAATACTGGCCTAGGTCGCATAAAAACCGCCGTTGAAGAAAGGCCTTTGGTTTTCACTACGAAAACCCGGTGGTGTTGCACTGTAAAAACCCAGAATGGAGTAACCTTCCATTAATGAGACTCGGGTTGTTTTTCACAAGTCACGCACACATACGGGAAGTCGGGTGGCCAAAGGCGGCCTGTACCGGATCGGTAACAGTTTGACAGGAAGCACTCTTGATGTGCCCTGCTCCTTCTTCGTAACTTCCTGACGCTTGCTGCAGTTACCAGCTGCGAGTTCTATTGTCCTTCTCCTCCAGGCTGCCTTGCTGTCCAACACCCTGAAGACTGGTACCGTAGGTGGCTGTGGTTGTGGTCTTGTGCGTTCATCCCTCAGACCACCGGTTTAATCTCGGGGTGATTTACAGTGAGCGGTTCTGGTTTCCAGTCTGGTTGGAAAAAGTGAATATTGAATGTCCGTGCCCAGTTCTCAAACACTCGCTTCTCTGTGATGAACCGGTGATGGCTGCCCTTCCGTCCCCGCTCGTGTGAAATGTACATTGTGCATTCGTCGGGTCCCAGAGGTTCATAATAATGATAAGGTACTGAAAGATGATTAGGATCCCTGTGGAAGAAAGAAGATAGATGGAAGCCCGAGATGTTCTTTTGTACTGATTGAAAAGATGCTATCTTTAAGCAGCTGATGGGAGCAGATCCACTTTTGCTCCCAGTTAAAGCCAATTTCTAGGTAGCTGTATTTTTCTTGCATAGTTAATACATTGGGATGGGGCAAAGGTGTTTTCTTTGCTCTTTCTATTGCTCTCCCTTAATTCCCTCCTCCCAGTTACATAAAGGACAGCAGTAGCTCAGAAAAAAGGGACAGTGCTGCAGGGCTGCTTTACTACCGAAACGTGAGGGAAACTGTTCAAAGGAGATTTGTAGCCAGATTGTGATTTGTAAAAAGCCTTGCAGATGCATTTACTGAACTGGGGAAGAAAGGGAAGGGGAAGATAGAGGGGAGATGGTTATCTGTGTCACATCAGCTCAGCTGAACATTCCCAGCACGGTGCACCAGGTCCTGAGTGCACAACTTCAAAGGGTGTATCTGGGCACCAGGATCGTGACACAGTCCGCTGCTCCTGCGCTTATAATTGAACATCTGATGCACAAATGGGTTCTTTTTGATTTTACAAAAACTTTCATGTTTCTGAGCTAAAAATTAAAACTCTTCACCCACAGTATCTGTCTGACCTTGTGAGCCCACCGGCATTAACCAGCAGGGGCTGCGTACTCATGTGGTGACACACAGGCTATGCCAAAGACCAATTAGATATTTAGGATAAAGGGCACCCGAGCAGTCCTGACCTCAGTGTTTTGATGTTAGATTCTGTAAAAGACACGTGAATATTATAATAAGGCAGTGTGATCCACTCGCCTTTTGTTTTATTCTCTTCATTAAACCGTTCCCGTTACGTTTGATTCTTCGGGCACAGGCCCTCGGGGCTGACAAGAACTCACACAGCCCCCCTGTCATAACTTCAAAGTGAGTCAGCTGTCCCAGACAGAAGAACCCAGCTCCGCAGATCTCCGCAGTTGCTGCTGACAAACTGTTCTATAGCAGCAGCAAAGTTTGGTGAAGCTGTGGCCCTGTTCTGTGCTGCAGCCTGAGCCGAACAGGATCCTAGTGCACAGCAAGAAATCTCACGCAGACTCAGGCCTGTCAGCTCTAATATAATTAGAGGAGTTGATTATTTTCGTTTTGGAGGGCTAGCATTTAAGCTGGCTTTGCACTGAGTGCATCCCCAATCTGTCAGGATTGTGTCCTGGCATTATTTTTATTGGGTAATTCTGTCACCCACGCAGCTCTCTAATTTCTCTTATTTCCCCATTATCCATATTGTATGTGCAGCGCTAGCGCACGGTACTGCTGCTGCTCTCCATTTGAAGCTGAGATTAATGCTTTAATTCAATCAATCCAGCTTCCTGCTAACACAACGCGGCGATCAATCTTACGAGAGCAGAATAACAATAAAATGGCATTTCTAGAGTGAGACGGGTTCTAAATTTGCCGTATATATTCTCACTGGAGTACGCAGGAGGGAAGAGAAATCCTTCACTACCTCACCTGCTGAAAGCGTATTTGGAGGGTAAAAAACACCCTTCATATCGAAGTTTAATCCCTTTCTTTTAAGCTTCAACTAGTAGGTCTGCATCTTCAGTTAAAGTTTCACATACCTTGACACATTGGACCTGTTACTACAACCTATTAGATGAATCATTTGTAGAGTTACTGTAGGTAGAACAGGATACAGTTTAATGCAATTTTTCCTCAAGAATTACTGCACCAGGAGGCCTCTGCCTCTGAGTCAGACAGCTCTCGCCTTCTGCGCTGAAACGGGATGGCACTCGGGTGTTCTCAAGGGTCAACCGATGTTGCTCGGTGTAAACCTCTCTCCTTGTTTAAAGTTAGGGCTAGTGGAGTTGAAAGCCACCTCCAACAGACTTGGAACACATGCAGTCACGGTGGAAACAGTCGGACTGCTGAGACACTACAGGGAGACGACTGGGCTGCTGGCTCCGATACCTCTGGGGTATCACCCCACCTCTGTGTTTGGGGTGGATTTGCAGGATGTGATTTCTATGACCTGGAAGAGCCAAAAGCAGGAAAGGAATCCCTGTTTGTATCCCCTGTGCCTTTGCTGCGCGCTGGAATTCGCAGTGGGTGATGGTGACTGATAGCTGCACTCTGGCTTCTTATGGAGGGTCTGTAGGACAGCTGGTCACTTTTTTTGTCTCTCCACACGAAACCTGAAGGCTACAGGGAAAGGGCCTGGGTGGGCTGGTCAGGGACAGAAAGGAGAGGTGGCTGATGGGGATCCTCTCCTCCCTCACNGTCACTTTTTTTGTCTCTCCACACGAAACCTGAAGGTTTTTCCTCTCCTCCCTCATCCTGGTAACTCTTTATCTGCAACCTTTGCATTACCTAGGGTTACACTCTTGTGTTGCCTCTTCCAGGAAACATTTTGAAGCCTGTACCTCCCAGTAAGTGCCTCGTCTCTACCTGTGCAGAGTTTAACAAAGGATTTCCCTTTCGAAGACAGGGATTCCACGTTCCTTCAAAGCCTCTGAAGCTAACACCAGAGCATCTGAAATGGCTGCAAGGGGTGCAACATCCTGTCAGGAACAGTCCAGAGTCACCTGCAGCACAAGTCCTGGCAGGTGAGGGAGGTGGAGAAGCAGAGTCTGGACACCCTGATGGGTGCTGTCAAGGCTACTGAACTGAAGGTAAATTGAAAGCAAAAATGCAAATGCTGGTGGGTTTAGACTTCTCCAAGGCTACTCTACAGCTGACTGAGCCTTTGAGGCGAAATTCCAGATGGTATATTTCCGTTTAAAAGCTCTGGAAGGCACTTAGACACGCAGGACATTTTGTCTGAAGTCTTTTGTGGGAGTTCTGGATTTCTGCTAGTAGGGCCTGGATGTGAACTCTGGCTTGAGTAACTCCACCATATCCCAAATTAACTGCACTGTGTTATCTTCTGACTCTGCAATTAGCTCGTGTCACCCGCAAATGAAATGCATGAGTAATTTCTATACGGAAATTGCTTGCCATCTCATTTATTAACATTAAAACAGATGCTGTTTTATCACTGACTGATACTGGACATTAATCAGTATTTCGTCAGGCTTCGCATGCACATTAACATCACAGCTGGCAGGGATCTAAGAAAGTTTCTCTGTAAAATACACTGTACTCCCTGCCTGACGGCCTGCCAGCACAGCCACCGTGTAAGCGAGGTGCTCAGTGTCGGTCACTTGCCACTTCACTGCCCATCTTCCCACAGATGGTACCCACCCACAGCAAAAGCTGGAAACGGAGCAAACACTGTTTGCCTCAAAAGAACCAAGGCAGAAGAGAAGGCCATCCCAGAGCACATACAGGTCAACCGTTTCCTTCACAAATGAAGAGCCACTATAAATCAACCCACTAAAGCTCTATGTACTCACTGGCTTTATAAAATAATTCATATTGTGAAGGGTGAAGAAAGTGTCGTTAATCTGATGAGTTATGGGCAAGGTGCTGTGACAGGACTGTGAAGGTTTCTGGATGATTTTGTTGCCTTCTTTTCCCAGGTTCCCTTTTCCCTGACCTTCGCACTAGCCCTGTTTCCAAACCATTTTTGCATTTTGTTGTCAAGGTAATGAGGTGAGAGTCGAGCGCGTGGACTAAAGGGCACGACTGTCCCTCTCACACGGTTTACAGTCCTGTGAGCACCCCTTCTTCCATCAAGCTCTTCATAAGGCCTTGCTTTGCACTTTGTTTAAAACAACAGAAAGTGTGGAGAGGGGGAGGCAAGAAAACACTGTCTGTGCCCAAAATAATAAAGTAAAGGATTTCATGTGCCATAGTCAGGCAAATTATCACAGACGGGAAATGACCTGACAGTCAAATGAGGATTCTTATAGGAAAATTAGCTGGCTTCACAATGGGAGCTAAATTTATTCATATTAGTTAGAGCTCAATTTTTGAACCTTTGACAGTCTGAGTGATTGTCAAAAGGCCCATGAAGAGGAGGCAGAGTTAAAGAGGGCTCTTCTTACCAACACTTTGAATTCTCATTGTGAGCTTGAGTACCCACCGACACAGCAAGGAACCAACCTCTCACTGCTGCCACTACCCCAACAGACAGGAGCAGAGGCTCTAAAGTGCATTGAGGCCTCTCTGTGCCTTGTACAAAGAAAAGGAGCAGCATAAGGCTACCTTCAGGAATTGTGGTGCTTTCCAGGCACAGCGGTCTGGCAAGAGGAAAATCCTTGATGTGCCAGTCCATGAACAAGCCTTGTGAGTAGAGCAGGCTGCCAAACGCAGCTCAGAGAGGGAAACGTGTCCTAGCTGGGGTGCTAGTTGCTCCAGCAAGGCTGGGCTAGGATCCCTGGGCTCTGGGAAAACGCAGCAGGCTGGCTCGTCCTTCTAGTGACAAGGGAGTGTGAGAGGCACACATTCTGCCAGGTCCTGGCGTGTGCAGGGAAGCACAAGCTTTCATCTCGCTCTGAAATGTGCAAGGCCGTTTTACTTAACAGCATGAGAGCCGTACAAAGCCGTTAACCCTTCCTACAGCACAAAGCTGTAGCAAAGGGATTCGATGCTGCACACATCTAGCTTTGCTGTAAACTCCTAGAAATTTATAATAATCAGGTCAACAGTTCAGCTACAAAAATCAATGTCCACCGAAAGTAAATAGAAATGAATCTAAAACATGCTGTTGCAATTAACAGTGACAAAGCTTTTAGTCTGTACTCAGACTCCTTTCACCAGACTATTTTTCCTGCATGGATGGGAAGCAATTTGGTTAATGATCTTAAACTAATAATTCGTAGCAGAATCAACAGTATGATATTCGTGATACCTTTGAGATGTCCTTCACGTTACAGACGTGACACTAATTAAGTTCCGTGACAGTGATCACCCACGCTTACTCATTCCTCCACAAATTAATGCTTAAAAAATAACAGGTATCTGCTGAAGGTGTAAATTTGGTGATATTAGTTCTGAATAGAGAGAAGAATATTAATTACTGTTTTGTAATTGTAATGATTCTTTTTGTCTGACTGAAAAGCAGCAAATATGGCCTGAAAACGCAGACTCTTTTCCTTCCTCTCTGCTATTCCAGTTTGTTGTAGGCCTCTGACCTGAAGTACTGTTTAGCACCTTAATGTGTGCCTGAAGAACAAAATAAGAAGGTTAACTCCATTTATGGCAGGAGGTTCCTTTCACAGATCTTCACAGACAGCTTCTTCCAGGCATGGCAACTACAGTTTTCCCTTTCATATCTGGGGCATGAACCTGAAAGTTAAAGACACTTTATATTCTTTTGATTAAGAGATGGACTTTTACCCTGTTACGACTGGGTGCGTGTCCCTTTGTGTTATAGAATCACAGAACATTATGGACTGGAAGGGACCTCGAAAAATCATCTAGTCCAATCCCCCTGCCAGAGCAGGACCACCGAGACCGAGTCACACAGGAACGTATCCAGGCGGGCACAGGCTGTGTGTGTTACTGCATCTATCAGTGCTATGCTTGATAACAGCCCTTGCTGTGTTTTAGTTTAATATTATAGCTGAGCTGTTTGGTTTCAGGGGATCAATGCTGTGAAAACCCTTTGTATGGTCTCAGTGACAATTTTAGCCCCTTTTAAAACCAGTGATTTTTAGTTTCTTTTTTTTTAATTTAAGGTTATTTATCTGAACTAATCTGACTTTTCCTTGCTTGAGCATTGCTCTGCAGTGAACTGCTGCTCCTGGATGTTCAGATCATGAGTTTATTTAAGAATTACTTCTGTGTGCCTCTGGGATGTGGAATAGAGTCACTTCTGGAGTAACACAGAGCAGCCACTTGGAGAAAGTGAAGAAGTGTACCTTGGCCAACTGAAATGACAGGCGAATGGCGATCCTGCACTTTGGAGGGTGTTTATGTTGTCTGGAATGTCTGATCTAGTTTGTTAATATCCTTAGAGAGTTCATGATGCAATCTGGCAGTACATCACAGCATTTATCACCAGTGTTTTGTTATAATTTGTAGAAATTCTAACAAAGTAGAATTTAGCACTGACATTTTGCAGTGTAATTTCTTCCGGGATTTCTGCTTATGTGCCCGGGACAAGCAGGGGTTCCCGAACGATCCTTTCCTGCGCTCAGAGCAAAGTCAAAGCCATCTTGCCTCTGCCAGGCATCCAGAAGTAGTCAATGAACCAGACTTCAGTCCGAGATCTCTACATGTGGAAGAGAAAGTTCAAGCAAATACCTCTAAGTGAAAGGGATTCTGAGCGGGTGATGAAATGTTACACTGGGGGTATCGTTCCAGACCGACAGTACCAGCTCAGTGGGTCATCTTGGGGCAAATGGGATCAGGACTAACCACATTTTTCTGAAAGGCCGGACCGCTAGGCCTTGTACTGGATGGACTGGTGATGCTTACGGCAGCACTGTGATTCCTGATGTAAAACAAACTTGTATGAATTTATACTGGATCAGACCTTTGCATCACGTGGCCAGTATGCACTAGAAGATTCCTGTATCCCTGATCCATAGTAGGAAACCTGAACCACCACCCTGAGCTCGAGTGCTGAACATGTCAGGAGGCCCAACACAGCTGTAAAACGTTCAGCTGTACAGGACAGCGTGAAGGGGGTCACATAGCTGCAGCTGACAGAATTTCTGTGCTGCTTCACCACTTGTGGCCCAGACCCTGTAAGACCAAACAGGCAATTACAGGACTGTCATCTATTCTGCTGGTCCAAACTCTGTGGTGTTTTGCTGGGGGTTATGTAGGAAGCTAGTTTACAGGAAGACTGGCGTTCACGTGACAGAGACATAACAACCTGAATTTGAGTTGTGCAGAAAGTTCATTTTAGAAACTAGTCACCATGAGAACTCTGTTCCTCTATTAACTGGGGGGAGACTTTCAAAACAAATTAAAAGTAATGTTTTCCAGTAATCCCTTCTCCAGATTAATTTCATGCCAATTATTGCATTACTTTTAGCTGATAAATATTCAGAGACTAAAAGAAACCAACAAGATGGATTAATTTCCCTACACCGCAAACAACATTTTTAAATATTTTATATAACATAATTAAATGCTGTTTGTTGTTTTCAGAATCAGATCTTGGGACATGTTAATTAATTGCTTTAAGAGGACTGAGGATAAGTTGAAAGGGAAAAAAAAAAATTTAAAGATTCAGATATTTATCTGTAAAGTTCAACCTTCTTGGCTAATAATAACAGTTCCAAAATCAATCCTACCTGCAGAAATCCGGTGGCACCATGCCATAAACATTTATCCTGTCACAGAGCTCTAATGCGATAGTCATTGTGAACCAGCCCGTGCTAAGCCAAGTGTTGGATATCTTCCTGAAAGCAAAAACATAATTAAGTTTCTAGGCTGACAAATAATTCTTGAGAGATCTGAAGCAATTTCTGGGCATTTTTTTCATTCTTGCAAAAGGTTATGAAAATTGGGCAACCAAGACTACTTTGCTCATTTATCTTTTAATGATTTTGCTACTGTCTTCTGTCAGTGGACTAATCTATGCAGAAACTGCCCTTGCTGTAATTAATTTTGGGGACAGCAATGTTAACTTTTAGCTGACCTTTTGGTAAGTTTACTCTATGTGACTGAGACTTCATGTCCCATATTGATATTCTTCTGCTAGAAATCTATACACATCTGTAATCACTTAATGGAGCTCACACACCAACTGCTCAGGAAGGTGCCTAACAGGGGATGAAGAAGGCTACTTAAAATGCTGACTCCCACAGCATATAGAGGAGCCTGTCTGCTGGACTGAGTTCTGGCCTCAAATGCTTCAACTTTTCTCCCAGTCAGCCCATGACTTGTTTTCTAGAAGCTCCCAGCCACTCGCTGTGACTGCTGACAGGAAGCTCTAGGCCAGCTGCAGCTATGCCTGTCCCTTAACCAGTCTGAGAGCCCTTCATTCCAGGTCCTACCCCTTCTGCCCGACCTGAGTCCCAGCCCTGCCTCATGGGCCCTCTGACTGCAGATGACAGCTGCTGTGAGGAAGCCCTCCAAGGCCGCAGCCTCTGCCGGCTTCTTTACAAGAAGCACAGCTGAACCCGGCGTTACTGATGCAAAATAGAGGGGAAAACTGCTCACAGATGTAGGAGATTTACAAGCGGTGCTTAAATTCTGCTGTGTCACAGGTTCTTATCTGCAAAGCAGTAACGTTTCCTCTCCCTAGCATTTGGTTGTTGTTTAGTGTGGAAGAGCTGGGTAGCGTAATGGTTGCTGGTTCCTCATACCATGCACTTCAGTCACAGCCCTGTGTTAAGTTCCTGCACTGTCCCGTGCACCAGGAGAGCTGACAGTCTGGCACCTTGGGAGCCAAGGAAATGCTGAAGTGGGGCAAGTCTCAAAGGTGTCGTAAAGGCACGTGTGGGGGCAGTCCTACAGGACCAAGTCAGGCATCTCTCGTAGAAATCGAGGCACATCAAGTCAGCTATTTGCTCCAGAGAAAATAAGTTCACTCAAAGGTCTCCTTTCAAATACTGTTGAAGAAGGAGACAGCAGGTCTCCCTAATGGCTCCACACTCAGCTAGACAAGTCCTGCAGGAAGATGGTCAAGCTTGTGTCATCTGTGACCCAAGAAGGCCTCAGATTCCTGATGACAGCCTGTCACAGCGACTGACGCTCACCTCTTACTAAAGCCGAGGCACTGTGAGAGCAGGCTCTTGGATGGCTTTTGAGCCGTCAGATTGTACTAATACAGAACCTACATTAACCTCATTCCAGCACACCTAGATCTGCCTGACACCCGCAAGATTCCGTGACCCCTTCTCCCCACAAAATGCACAGCAGAGAGCATGAGGTTCTCATCAGAGCAGTCACCTACGAATCACAGATCCTGACCCCAGTTCCAAGGGCACGTTTTGCAGTTTACCCAGTGATTGCAGAATGCACAACAGCCTCTGCAAGCAGGCACCAGCAATCCTGGAAGGTCATGCAGCAGGCAAAGCTCCACCGTGCAGCTTCCAAGCTAATGCTGAACCAGCTGGTTCCAAGTAGGTCACCTACAGGGCAGGGGGAGGGAAATGTACTGAGCACACAGTGAGGAATGCCTTGTGCCAAGGTTTCCTGTTTCCTCAGTGAAGTATACTACTGCAAATTAAAAAAACCTAACAAAGCAGTGCAGGCTTCTTGAAAGGCCCTTCTGAACGCCAGGGAATTCCTCAGCGTAAAAAGCCTGAAGGTTGCTGGCAAGACCAGGTCACTGGTCCTGTCTTTTGGAGGTCACCTGGCAGTGTACGCACTCCGTAAACACGGCGTCATTGCTCCCCTACTCCACACGCATTCTCAGGCTAAGTTAGTGTCTGGAGAATAAAATGATTTAAGCATCTCATTAGTTCCAATTATGGGGCCTTATTTATTTTCTGTATTTGCACTTAAGCTTGGGGTGGGGAGGGAGGTGTCGCGCGCCGCTTGTCACAGCGTCGCAGCTGGGCCGTAAGCTCCGCAGAGGCCTTCGGGCACTGCAACAGTACGAAACAGTCAGTACAAATCGCCGGCTAACTCAGGAACGAGTTCAGGCTAAGGGCCACCGTCTTAGGCGCCTAAGACCTTGCAGTCCAAAACCCAGGGAGCAATTCTGCCTAGACCGGAAGCAGCGCGGCTGGGATTTGCACAGCGCTCAGGCGACCCAGCCAGGGCTCCCTGACAGGTTATTTTACTTTTTGCTTGTGCGCAGCTACGCTGCAGTTTAGAGTTTTCAATAAATAAAACACTGAACTTAAATGAACTGGCTTTAAAGCTGAAAATGAACTAAGGATTTAAAAACTGACTCAAGCACTGCTTTGGCTTCTTTAAACACGGTGTCTGTAGGCCAGCACTGCAGAAACAAGGTCAGGGTGTCACGCCTTTTCATAAAAGGCCTGAACACGAGTCCAACAAAAGGGGTCTGTTTTGATACCTAATCAGCTGTAATGAAAGAATATGAAGAACTGTCATGTGCTTATTAGGGGAAATTATCAGATATGCTTTTATATGATGAACTAACGCGCTGTGCTGATAATTCTGTAGTGCACACTAAATTACAATTAAAGGCCTTTCTGCTCCACCAAAATCTCATTTATAATCTCTATGGAAATACTCTTCCTGCCGTTATTTCATTTATGCTTCCTTTATCTAATTACTCTAATATTGGTTCTGAATGATATTTTCTTAATGTACTCTTATTCAATTATAAAGTTATTTTCAAGTACAGTTACTTTATAAAACCAAGCATATAGCTCTGCAGCCTTTGTCATTCGCCAGACTATTGAACTGGCAGTGTTTTCTGAAGGGTTCCCTTCATTACAGGACCCCTTCCTCCCCCCGCCTTGAAAAGCACAAAACCTCCAATTACTTTTTTCTCATCATTTTCAAGACAGAAGTGAACGATTTGATTATCACAACCTTGCAGCCAGGCTTCTCTCTCACTCCTTTGTTTGTTTTTTGCAGGCACTAATTTAAGAGCTCAGCAGACCCCTCCCAGGGAACAGCACCATTCTGGGCTGTGCACTGTTCTGCTCCTGCCCCCACGCCTACATGCATTTTCTTCCCTTACAAATGTCTTCTGACCCGTGTTTCTTTCCCTCTTCCGTGCTGCCTGTTCATTTATTTTCATCTCTCGTTTTAATCTTCTTAGTCCTTCCAGTACGCTGGATGTGCCCTCTAAAGGAGCAGTTCATACACAGCAGAGCCTGCAATTTCGTAAAAGCAACAGACCTGTTCCTGAGGCTGGATTTTGCTGCCTTGCAGGTGCCCTTGATTCACACTGGAAGTTCAGGGTGCCCAGGACCAAGTCCACTATAAACTTGTTATAATGTCACTGATGTCTCAAATGCCTTGAGAATATTTCAGGAGCCAAGACTGAACCCAGGGCCTGTGCAGAAAGAGAAATGCCTTGTGATACGCACAGCCACGGGCCTTGTCCCGCGGGCGGGAGATGCAGAGCCAGGAAGAAAGCTTCCTGGAAACTGCACAGCAAGTGTCAGGCTAGGAACAGGACCCTGGCTCCCCACGGCAGAACTGGGCACACTGAAGCAGAGGAGCTAAACTGCTCCTCAAAACTGAGGCCTGCCTGTGGTCTTCCATCAAAAGAGTAATCCAGGAAAGGATGTGGCAGGGTACGTTCTTTGTGTAGAAGGTAGACCACCATACAGTGCAACTACAGTTCTGGTAAACTTCAAAGCCTTTGTAAATAGTGGCCACACAGCTAGTCCTTTGTGCTTTTCTTTAAGGGTTCAAATACCTAATTCACCTTCTCACTCCACTCTGCTCTGGATAAATAAAACTGGTGAAACAACAAGATTCAGATTCCTTTGTATCACTGGAAAAGACTGTAAGGAAGCAGAACTAGCAGGGTATCTCCTTTTGTTATCCTTCCTTGTTCTGGCAGAGGCAGAGTCTCTGGTGGAGACTCCCCAGCACCAGTTTGAGCACAAAGAGAAAAGGACCTTTGATGGCAAGAACCTGGCCAGGTTACTGTGTGCTCTAGTGCTAGTCAATGAAGAACTTCGCTATAACCAAACAAGGCTCTGCAAGCAAACCATGTGGGGTGTGACAAAGGCATCAAAGATGGCATCAGATAAAAGGATAGATGTTTCCTCTAGCTGGTTCTGCTTTTGTTGTGCAGCCCCCC
This sequence comes from Rhinopomastus cyanomelas, assembly GCA_013400115.1. Taxonomy (NCBI): domain Eukaryota; kingdom Metazoa; phylum Chordata; class Aves; order Bucerotiformes; family Rhinopomastidae; genus Rhinopomastus; species Rhinopomastus cyanomelas. Next base: position 499,014 of record VXBP01007997.1, on the reverse strand, counting down.
CAAAAAAGTCTGTGCTCTTGAGTCCTCCCCCATCTACAAGACAACTGAGCCCAGCTCCAAGCTTTGGTGTGAATGTAATAGTATTTGTGAAGCTTCAGAATCTCACCATGAGTTACTGCACAATAAACCTACCTCTTCATTTGTACCTAAGTGGGGATCCTGTTTCATTTTTACAGCAGCATATTTAATAAGTGAAAAATAAGGAGTTCATTAAAAATAAATGTATTTCTTGCCAGGAAGCCTTTGGTTTAAATGCCCATTTTGAAACGTTATATGTGAAAACGCTCAGGTCCTACAGTGGGTCACTTACTAAAAATTTGATTTGAAGATCAGCCTGCAAGTCATAAACAGTCTCATAAAGATGTAACTATGATAATAACTTTCCTTTTCCCAGTTGGAAATGTAAGATGAACTGCTCTGAAGCACCTAATGTATGACTAATGTTTATTTGTCTTACAAGAAGCTTTACAGCTGCAATGTTCCAAGAACATTTAAATTCAATAAACAGCTATGATAATTCACTGAATGGTGGCGTTTCTTCTGTGAGAAAACACCACCTATCCACTCTGGTTTTTCAGAATCAGTAACAAAACTTTCAGGTACACTACCCCACAGTGAGGTTTAAACAGCTCCTGCCTCCTGGGCTGTGTGAAGGGTACAGACTCTGGCTGTACCCTAAGTTGATGAGGCAATACTCCACACAGACTATTCTGATGCCTATCTTTTACTTCTGTTTCGAGCAATGCTAGTTGGCATGTCAGACCAGCAATCAGCTCATGAGGCAGAGAATTTAATGGGTGTGATGGTCTCACTGAGCAGATCTGCAAGCGGTGTATATGAACTACGTTACTTCACTCCCATACAGCACCCCCCAAACGTGCCCATGTTCAGCTCTCACCTGTCTTTTCCTGTTTCCCGTTTAAAAAGGTCATCAAACTGAAGCATCTTGTGGCGAGAAATCATATAGACTTTTAACTGAGGCAGTATCTGATTCATCAGCTGTAGGTTATTATACACCAAGCCTTTGCCATCTCTCCTCATGTAGCTGCTAGGACCCCAGAAGATAAACACAGCACCGTGGCTCATGTTTAGGAGTTCGTTGCGATTTCGCAAAATCCTCTGAATGCTGGAGTGAGCAATGACTCGAAGGCTCGTTCTGTTTCCAACATCTTTTCCGTAACCTCGAGTAGGCGCATCGTTCATTCGTATTACGCACTCTGTCTCGTCGATTCTGTCACCTTGTTTACTTCCCAGAAGGTGTCCGGAGCTGGTTACCAACGCGCAGCTCTTGCAGTGCATTTTTAAAGGCTGCAAAGACACAGAGACTTCAACATTAGCTGTAGACATCTTCCCATTCACTACATGCCAACTGTAGCTCACACGTACGGAGTATATTTCACAGCCAAAACCTCACACAGGACTTCACTTAAATCTCTCCCAGCAGGCTGCTCTAATGGTGGTAGATGCATTACCAGTACGTTTTGTAGATGGGGAAAAAGTGCTATAGGTGCAGAACTCTTAGAGTGCCTCTGTTTAAAGCCTCCTTTCTGCTGCTGCTTCCCATACTGTAATCACAACAGCTCCTGCACCTAGCATTGCACCTCTTCCACTGTCCTTAAATGGGCTGTTACTGGAGTAGATTTTTATTCTTCCCTTTTGGTTTTTTCGCAGGAGATAATCGTAAGTTCTCTTGAGTTCAGGTGTGAAGAGCTTTTTAACCTTGGGGGTCAGGACATTCTACTAAGGGAAGAGTTATACTGTGCTTTCCCAGGCTGCGCTGTAACCAGTGGAGTGCTCTGGTACCCACTTTGTGGTTCAGCAGCCATTAATGTCTGTGTGTATTTTACATGACAGTGAGTTAGTGCAGTGAACTTTTTTCAGACTGTCAGGTCATGTTTAAAAGTTACACAGTAAACTGGAACAGGAGGTGCCTGCTCAGTGAGTGGCTGACCTAATGGATCAGGAGAGTAAAACAAGCTTTCATGAAAATGAAAAAGCACAATAAATCATACTCCTGAGGTGTGCCACCAACACAGATATCAATATGAGGAGTATGTAAGTGTATCTGCTGCTCAGCGGGGAACAGAAAAAGGGGCAAAGGGTTAACGGTATCACTACGGCGCCACTTTCTAACAAGAGTACCATGAACTGGGAGGTAACGACTGCCTGCAGGCTGCCTCTAGACAGCCCCTCCAAGAAAAGGTGTCTCGCAGCATTTAAGGCCATTAACATCAGATTCTAGAACACACGTGGTGTGCATCTCATAGCCTCTCTTTCAAAAATGGCAAATGGAGTGAGCAGTGGTTGCCCACTGTCTGAAGTTCCCTCAAAGACCGGTTTGGTTCACGATCATTTTGATCTAGTGATCTTTTTCCCTAAGAAGGATGAACATCTATTTCCTGCAATGACTAGGTGACACACCTGGTGGATGAGGGGAAGGCTGTGGAAGTTGTTTATCTAGGCTTCAGTAAAGTCTTTGACACAGTTCCCCACTGCATTCTCCTAGAGAAGCTGGTGGCTCATGGTTTAGACAAACAGACTCTTCTCTGGGTAAAAGACTGGCCATATGGCCAAGCTCCCAGCAACTGTACAGGATTGGGCAAGAGTGGCTGGAAGACTGCTTGGTGGAAAAGGACCTGGAGGTGCTGACTGACAGCCAGCTGAACATGAGTGAGCCATGTGCTCAGGTGGCCAGGAAGGCCAGTGGCACCCTGGCCTACATCAGAGATAGTGTTGCCAGCAGTACTAGAGAAGTGATCATCCCCTGCATCTGGCACTGGTGAGGTCTGACCTAGAATATGATGTTCAGTTTTTAGTTGTGGGCACCTCAATACAAGAAGGTCATTGAGGTGCCAAAGTGTCTCCAAAGAAAAGCAATGAGGCCAGTGAAGGGCCCACAGGACAGGTTTTATGAGAAGTAGCGGAGGGGAGACCTTATCACCCTTTACAACTACCTGAAGGGAGGCTGGATCAAAAATGAGGGTCAGCCTCATCTCTCAAGTCACTAGCAATAGAACAAGAGTAAATTACACCAAGTTGTGCCAGGGAAGGACATCAGAAAAAAATTAACTGAAAGAGCGGTCAGGTATTGAAACAGGCTGTCAAGGCAAGTGGTGGTCACCATCTTAGCGATGGTCATCATGTTAATGATTCAACAATCAGAATTGTATTTTCATCGTTAACCATAAAGAAAGGCATTTCCATACCTGCCTGGTGAGTAACAGGCCTGTTGAATTCCAGAGGCTCCAAATCAGAATTCCAGAGGCTCCACAACAACATCCCCAGGGAGGTCATGGAGTCTCCTTCTCTGGGGACTTTCAAGGCCCGCCTGGATGCGTTCCTCTGTGATCTGTGTTAGATAGTTTTGTCCTGCTCCGGCAGGGGGGTTGGACTCGATGATCTCTTGGGTCCCTTCTAACCCCTAACATCCTATGATCCTATGCTGAGAGCAGTTGTCTGGCTCTCGCTCTGTGGCACTGGCCTGATCCTGTAGTTTACTGAGGAGATGACAGTATTTATTTGCTCTGAGGAGAACAAGCAGCTGAAACCCATCTTTGACAGCAGGGACCTTAGCACCTGGAGGTCAGACCTTGTGGCTCTCCATGGCAGCTCATTGTTCACACCATTACAAACAGCTAGTGCATCTCCAGCTATTTTATCTCAGCGGGTTTATTAGCAATGAGGTTGCAGCTGGTCATCTAGGATGCCTTGTGGCCAGTGGAAAAAGATGACAGCTGCAGAAGGCCTTTTACCTCGGGTGTATGAGGATGGGATAAATCACCTCCTAATGGTGCCAATCCTTCTCCTTAACTAGATAGCCCATAGAGACTACATAGATCAGACAGCTCCTCAGGTACCAATGCTTAAAGCACACTTAGCAGCGATGCCGCTTCCACGGAATGAATACATATGCATAAAGGTGAAAGACTTTCTGCTGGGGAGAGATGCGTACAGCCGGCAATATCGTACTTAATAAAGCAGACCTTCACTCATGATAAATAAAACAAAAAGTCTGATCTCACTCTGTATGAATCTGTGGTGTGTCTGGGCCATACTAAGCCTAAAACTACATAAACCTGTGTAGTAATGACAAACCATTTCACTTTTGGCTTCAAAGGTGAGCTGTGTGATAGAAACCTGCCAAGAGAGCACAGAAGGGTGCTCAGTCACTTGCAATTACACAGGTATAAACAAATCAAATGACTAAACCAGTGTGCAGCCTAACACACTAAAGCTGAAAAGAAGACATAACCTAGGCTTGAGATGATCTGAATCTCCTGTCTGACAGTGTGTTGGCCCCTAATAGCCTGAGGGGGCATTTCACATAAACAACTTGGTTTTAATTCTTAAGGTGAGAAGTAGTTGCAGACAGCTTCTTTTGCATGAACCGGCTAACGAACGATGAAGTGCCTGTTGATGAAAGACAAAGTACCTAAACTATACAGTCTGAGTAATGATAGAACCACTAGTCTTTGCATCACTATCCTCCCCAAACAACAAAGTCCCTTTTTTTTTTTGCCCCATCTATGGACTGTAATCCAGAGCTAATGATATGGGTAGAAGTGTTCATGCCTTTGCGAGCCAAGGTTCCTAATGCGGTGTTTACATGCATTTTCCTTTAAGCTTTTATCTGCCACTTTGATGAATTACCCAGCAAAAGGCTCGAAGGTGAATTAGCTGCTCCACCATCATGCTTGGGAAAACAAGATGAAGTGCTAATGAGGTTAAAGGAAATGTAGTCGGCACCGAAGCTAACTCACACGGGTTTGAATATGCACGTACCAAGACACTTTCACCTGAACAGTCTCTGCTGGTTTCTGGCCTGCTGAGCTACAACTTACTCGTTTCTTTTTAAATCTGCCAGAGAATCCATCAATTGTTAGGAAACAAGGGTGGCCATCAGTGGAGCTGTGCAGAGTCAGGGAGGGGGTTGAGGGAGGGGATATCAACACTGGTTTGATGATAAACATTAACGCCTGCCCCAACACATCTGTTGCAGATCTTGTTTGAGACTGGTCCTTCTGAGCAGTAGTCTTTAGACTGAAACATTCAGGTATCCCCCTGCTGTATCCTGAATGATGTGTGGGGACTCTGCCTGTGTGGCTGCTCTGGGCAAATCATTTTCGCTCGCCTCTCTTGGATTCTTTCAGTTGAAGTCTACAAACTCACACCTACCAATTGTCAGAGGAATTCACAGCCAACAGCAACAACATTCTCGTACCAGCTGTTTATAATGCGTTGACAATGCTGAAAGCAAGGGGAGAAAGAAAGCTATTGGCTGTAGTATCTTCTCATTGGGAGGCAGCAGTTGCACCAGAATGTCATCTACTTAAGCAATAATAATGGAGGCACGCGGCAGTTCTTCGGGATTGATGACCAGCTGGAAAAAGTTGATGGCCTGAGAATAACCAGGGGCCATTAAGCCAGAAGAACATTAACTCCACAGAAAGCTCTCTGATACAGTAATTATTACAGCAAAATTTGGGGAAAAAAGCAAACAAAAAAGGAGCAGCTATGCAAGCTGTATTTTAGGTAGACTATGCACCTCTTACTCATTAACCTTCCTTCAAAATACCAAAAAAGGGGTAAGAGTTTCATGGTGTTTGCATTAATGCCCTTGAAATGTAAAGCTTGTTCCTTGCATGTAGAAGTGCCTGACATTTAATCCTGCTCCTTGTCAATACGGGACCACAGCTTCCTGCGTACCGACACGCACAGCACCTTGCGTGACGTGGCAGAGCATGTGGCTACTTCTACAACAGAGGTCAGTCACATCAACGCTCGGGGCACTTAGTGAATCACACAGGTATCAGCCAAATAAATTACCCAAATCACTGCTCAGTTCCAGTAACTAAAACACATTATGGGGACAGGGCGAACGGGGGTTACAAGACAAGCAAGCTCACAGGGCTAGAATCCCAGATGATGGCAAAATCTGCTGTTGCTTTGCCAGGACAGATGGGCAGGAGGTGAACCTTAATAGGTGCTGGTAAACCCTGTAACAGCACCTTAGCAGCCCTACCACATGAGTGCAGCCTCATACCACTGTAGGTATCATAGAATCACAGAACGTTAGGGATTAGAAAGGACCTCAAAAGATCATCTAGTCCAATCCCCTGCCACAGCAGGATCACCTAGATCCAGGGGTCAACCAGACTCCTGGCACCTTTCACTAAGGCAGATTTGGCCCAGCGAGTACTGTTGCTGTGTCCTACACCTCTGATTTGTTTAGTACCAACCAGCAGACAAACAGAAACAAAAAACAATGCCACGTTTTGTTCTTCCTGTATTTTCCAACTTGAGGCAATCTGCTCTCATATTGACTTTAAAATCTATGTTGTCCAATAATAGAAAAATGTTATTATCAGACACTTTATTGCTTGGAAAAGAAAAGTCAATGGAAAAATGCTATTCCTGATTCAAAATCTGTTACTCTTAGATATAATTATTTTGTGATAAAATAAAATGCTCAATTTTTTTTATTCATTATAGATTTTTTTTTTTATTTCAAAAAACCCCAAGATTCAGAAAAGAAGACAATTCCCTTCAGTAAAATTAGGAACACTGGGAAACACGCTTTTTCCTCTGCTGAGTACTGAATGACCTGCTTTCAAGACTTTGGGTTCATATCACTCTGCTAGGAGTTGTATAAAAGTTTCTCTTCCGTAATTAAGAAAATAGAGTGTTTCATCTTGGCCATTGTGACCCCTAGGCAAAAAAAACCCCAAAATAAAAGAAACGTCTGGAGTTAGGAACGGCTCATTACTGAGTCCAGCACAGAGAGCCCACCTGCCAGTTCATGAACACTGGCTTTCCTCATGGATACACCTGCATATAACACAGGTGAGTTCCAAGTGTATTGGCAAAAGAGCCTGAGAACAGTTAAAGAATATCCAAATTCCTTTTGGATTAACGACCTTTAACTAAGCATTTGAAAGTGCAAAATATCAATAAGGCACTTGACAGCTGTTTTCCTCTTGCACCACAGCACCTCCGCAGCACTTGTGTGCTTGTCTTCTGCCTGATCTGGAATGAAAAGCTATAGGGCTTCTCCATTCTCTGTTAACTACCTGAGCCAACAACCTCCTCTGTGAGAGCTGCCAAACATTGTTGAACTAAAAGCAGTGGTAGAAATAAGACTGAAAAAAAAAGGGGGGGGGGGGGGGGAAGGAAAGCAAAGCTGTTGCTATTTTCAATTGTATTGATTAGGTACAGAGCTACATTAATGGTTGAAAAAACACATATGAACACCACAAGAAAGAGTGAGTTCAAGAGAAAGTGAGCTTTATGCCAGGGCAGTCTAGCTTTCTCTTTTCGTTATAAAGCAGGTAAGGTCACTGGTAGGAGTCTCACGTGTCTCCCATCTAGCCCCACTGTGTTTGGCCTAAGCACAACAGCCAGCCTGTGACACTCAAGTTCCTTGCCTGGTGCATGGAACTTCAACAGCATTTCACACGTGATGCTAATGAACCCTGTGTTCACCTCAAGTTCAGTTCCTTACTTACGACTCGTCCTTGATTGCTGGGTCATGGACTACAGACAACACTAATTAACACATTGCCACTAATATGACGGTTTGTCGTTGCAGCTTCAGTTCCTTATACTTTCTTGTATAAGGAACTCTGAGGTTTCTCACAAGCTCTGGCTCAGGACCACTGCTCCATTAGGTTGGGTGCACCTTCCTAGTTCTTTCCCAGGAGCTTCAAAGACAGTCCCCATCTCCTAATGGGCATTCCAACCTCTGCAGGAGCTCTATGCATCCCCAGCCCATTGCTGGTACATCACAAGTGCTCCAGCACTGCTCCAGCCATAAAGCTACTCATGCCATTGTGTGACTGTCCCTCAACGGGAAGCCCTGCTTTCTGTTTCTATTGATGTGCCTCCTTCCTCAACATTCCCCTAGAAGACTGACAATTTTACGGCCAAATCTGGTCTTCTTTGGGGAATTCCCAACAAGCTCCTTAAAGTAGCACAGAAACCCTGAAGCTTCATATTTGCAAAGTAACTTGTGTAAGTCAGTGCAGCAGGCTGAGGGGGCTCAAGTTGTCTCCTTAGTGAGGTACACGTGGGCACTTCAGAAGTGATTTCCACAATGCAAACACTCTGGGAGACGTGTGATCCTCAGAAAATAGATAAATAATGCAAGTTCCCTGATCATTTTTGCTTTGTAACATATTGATACTGGAACAGTACTTTCATAATACTATGAAAGGCACCAACAATGAAAAAAACATACAAGCACAAAGAGTTTGCTTTGGTGCATTTCAAGTTCTGTCTTCCTGACACACCATGAAATTATGCTCTCTGAACAGTAAAAATCGTGCAGAAGCCTGTTGGGATATTTTAGGTAACACTTCTGTGTATAAAAAGCTAGAACAAAAACACCCAGCCTGAAGTACTTAAAGCACCAAGAGGGTTTTGAACTTCAACCAACTTCGGCTTGCTGTGGTACGTGCCCTTTTCAAGTCTCTGGGAGTTTTGATTTTGTGGTGCCAAAGTCCTGATCTAAGAGATGCTTTTGCTTTGACCGTGACATTTCCACATGTATGTTCACTTAGGGAGTGTAGCTTAATTTCTACACTCTGCGTGCCAGCTCAGACCTTCCCCTCAAGTTTCATAAATTTTCCTTCTGCTAGCAGGTACTGAGAGCTCCTAAAGAAGGGGGGAAAAAAAGCCCTCTGAGCAAATACATTTGTATTTTTTTGCTGAACTAGACTTCTGGAATGTTAGAGAATCTACCACAAAAACAAACTCCATAATCCACTGAACATAAAGCACTGATCGCCTTCAAAACTGTATCCCAGTTTTACTGATACCACACAAGTAAACAGAAAAGGTTAGGAGATACCACTTGCTCAACACTGTTAATCCTTATGCAGATCCAAGTAACAAGTATTTGGAGCAAAACTTTGCAATTCAAAAAAGGTCTGGCAAGTCTGTTCATAAAGATAAATGCACGTCTGTTTAAAAAGATAAAAGATTTTGAAAAAAGAATTTCTTACTACTTTGTTTCTTGTGGGCTGTGGAGCCTGAATATGCAAATGTGGAAATATTAGCATCTTCATTTCCCATTGATTATTTGGAGTTATTTATATAACTGGACACTGCCTTAGGATAATTTATAAGTAGAAACAGTGAAGTAGCCAAACTTCAGCAAGTGCGTTCATCACACTAGTGAGCATGGCACTCTAGGTTTTATTCCTCCAAGGAATGGAAAGTTTTTGTTTTCCATGATCCTACACTGATGGGCATCTGCAAAACTTGTAGTAAAAACAGTTATAATGATTCTCTTTTCAAAAAGTCCTCAGAAATACCTAATTCTATTTCAAAGCATGAGGCCATATCATGAAAGAAAAAAAGAAAAACAAATGCACTCCATAAAGCTTTCACTGGGATAATTTTCTCAGAAAAAGTACCGTTAAGCACATTAGTCAATGAACAGCCTTCTGCTTGCGTGAAGTGTTTTCTGGCACATTAACTCCTTTTCAGGGGACTGCCTGCTAGTCAGAGCTTCCATTAGATTAATTAAAATATGGCTTCTCTCACTGGAAAGAAAAGGCACGAGTTTGGTTACAGGACATTGACCGCCTACAGAAACAGCCCTTTCTAGTTACAGAAAACACAAGGCAAAGCTGCACAGGAGGCTGCACAACGAGGTACGTTTTAGTGTACAGAGCACATTGCTCTTCTTATTTGGAAGCATGATTACCAGGTGCTGCTGTGTTCCCCTAAGCCACCTGAAGTGAATGTAAGGTGCAACCTTGCAAATTGTCAGCGCATATAAAGCTAAGATTTAGAGAGTAGTTTCCATCCTGCATCCTATAAATGTGTCCCACGAGGAAGATTAGTATCAATCATAGGCTTATTGGAGAGGGAGATGGGATACAATGATAACCTGAAGCTATCAACTAGAGTAATGGTCTAAGAAGAAAAAGCAATCAGAGAAAGAAAAGAATATCCTCAATGAAAGACAGAACTGGAAAATCGGGCAGGAATGTATCATGTTGATGAACATGAGCTGTTATACAGGAGAGAGGATCGCACGAACAATATACAGGCTCTAAAGAAATGGTTATTGCCTAATGTTTATCTTAAAAGGAGTGCAAATAGACATCCATATTACATCAAACTGCTTTACTTTTGTTCTGCAGCTGAAGTACTTGCACTAAAATGCAGTAAAGCCACAAGCACGGTGGCTTAACTATGCAAACAGTTATCACTGAAGTGTCAGAAAACCAGAAATTATTCCAATGGTCTACAGAAAAGGTATCGGACAGCTTCAGAAAGTCTTCACATCAACTTCTCTCATCTGCCTTGGTGTGCTCAGGCAATTCTTTTCAGTTTAAGTGCTTCACAGAAATATGCCCTCGGCTGCGCTCTCTGCACCTGTCATGGCTATGCACGGTATTTTCTTGGGCTTCAAGTTCTGCAGGGCCACTTTTTTTAATCTAACGCAGCTTGAAAGCCAAACATCACAGATCCTTTAAGTCCGTGCCTCAGTTTTCAAATACAAGCATTTGTTTCTTTCTGTGGCAGTATTTGGTGTGGTCAAGAGCACCCCCAACTATCACTATGACTATTATTGTTACAAGGCAATAATGTGGTGGCAACAATGGCAAGGACACAGGGAAGCCTTTCCAATGGCATCTACAGAGCACACAGAGTCCCCAGAACAGGCCAGATGAAATTTAAGACCAAAGTCTAATGAGGAAGTTACTGACACCACAAAGTTTTCTCTAAGATGCATTATTTTGTCTTCCATTTATCTCATGGAAGTAAACTAAAATAACAAAGTAAGTCTCCTTGTTCCTTTGAAAGGTCTGTGCTCAAAAATTTTCTTCAAAGGTCTTAGTTTCAAAAACCGTCAAAAATGTTCAGCCTTGCAGCGTTCTCTAAGGCCTTTCTATTTTCATGTGGCAAGCACCAAGTAATCTTCATCAGCTTATTTTACATTATCCCAGACTGCTCTGTATCTCTTACTTCTGTCCCTTTGAGTTAACAGCCCATCAGAAAATGGCAAATGAAAGTAGATTAAAAGTATTTCATTTTTTTCCCCAAAAGATACTGCCTATGAGCTTAAACTCTTTTTCTGAGGATGTCTCAGGTTCAACAATATGCAAAGGTGTAGCAGCTCTGCAGCAGGACCCCACAACAGCCTCCGTAACCCCTGGCTTATTGACACTACAGGCAGATGCTGGAAATAGGCATTGGCAGCAGAGCTGGTCATCTCATCCATGGCACTGAACTGCTGTGTGATGCAGAAAGTCATTGGGAGTTTCTCCCATGCATGTGTGTAGAGAAGGAAAAGACAGTGTGTTTGGGGCTAAAATATTTCATATACACCTTGAAGACAGATATGTAAAAATCGGTATCTCTATCTGTAACTATATTGCAATAAATTTAACAGGGCCTGGACTACAAGTGAATTGGAAAAATATCCTTGGAATTTAGGGGTCAGCTCTTTGGGGTCTAGTTTCTTTTTAAAAGGGTCTTGAGCATTCCAAACATGTCTCTCCAATTATTTACTATTACAGAATCATAGAACATTAGAGATTGAAAGTGACCTCGAAAGATCACCTAGTCCAATTGCCCTGCCACAGCAGGATCACCTAGATCCAGTTGCACAGGAACATGTCCAGGCAGGTTTTAAAAGTCTCCAGAGAAGGACACTCCACAACCCGCCCTGGGCAGCCCCTTCCAGTGCTGACAGCGTGTGCCAATCCCTCATCCAAGTCATTAATGAATAGATTGAACAGGACCGGTCCCAGCACCGATCCCTGGGGCACTCCACTAGATACAGGCCTCCAACTAGACTCTGTCCCATTGACCATCACTCTCTGACTTCTACCCTGTAGCCAGTTTACGATCCACCTCACTACCCGAAAATCTAGGCCACACTGCCTCAGTTTGGCTGCAAGGATGCTGTGAGAGACCGTGTCAAATGCCTTACTTAAGTCAAGATAGATGACATCCACCGCTCTGCCAAACTAGTACAAACACACAGAGATTTGTTAGATCAAGATGTTTGTATCAAGTCTATTTGTCAGTGTGCAAGTTAGTAGGAAACGAAACACCTGGTGGATGGAAACAGCACAGAAATACACCTATCACCGGGGGTTAATTAGACTATCAAGTCCAAGAAGTGGCACTCTATCTGCCAACGTGGCGCTGCTTCTCCAAAGACCTGCTCTTCAATTTATTGCAGAATGTCAAAACTGAGTCAGTTATGGGTAAGTTCAGGTGAAAAGGATGAGGTTAACTGAAATCCCTGGAGGAGCCAGAGGCAAAGGCTGGCTGGAGGGAGAGACTAAGATTCCTCTCAGAGGAGGGTACCCTGAGCTGCAGTGCAAATGAGAAGAGGGAGTCCTTGGAAAACAGAGCCAGGAAAGAGCTGATAGCAAGTCAGCTAATTGCAGGGAGAGAGGGGGTTTGACCTTGCTAGAAGTGAAGTCTATTTCTGTATCTTTGTATTTCACAGACATTCGTAACTGCCATCTCTTGTGGCTGTGGCACATAAATGCTTTTATTTATGCTCCACTGTCAACTGATTTGAGTAAAGTATGGTTCTCAGGCACTCGGCTAACACTCTGCATAATATTCTTTGCTTAAAGACCTAGCATATCTGTAACTGGGGAAATGATAGAGCTTAAATCCAGTTACCCAGTACATTTGGTCAAGAAATTTGAAGGGTGTGACACAGAAAGGAGGCAAGAGGTAGGCTTAAGAACAGATACCACAGAAATCACAAATAAAAGGAATCATCGTGCAGTGAGCAGCAGCAGAGATGAAACCTCTCTGCAAAAAGGTGAAATGCAGAGTGCCAGAGTCCCAGGGGATTTGTGGATGATGCTTTATACACTTTCTCTGCTTTTTATTTTACATTACTAGTCCTAAATTGTACTCCTTGGAGATGATGTGTATGCTCTTTGAAGTGCTTTTACCTGGTAATGACATTAAACAATTCCTGCACACTTCCTCCTGGGCTGCAGGAGGGAGTACATGTCACTGGAGTGCTCTCTGGATCCATTTCACAGTGGGAAAAGGCTGCAAAAAGAACTTAAATCAGGCGGGGGGGCGGGAGGTGGATGGCATTGCTTTCATTAGTGACATGAAATTGCAGCCCAAAATACCATGTGAAGATGGATTGATGGTGGTGGTGGTCATAGAAGAAGAATGAAAAGGAGAACATGGCAAGGTGACCAAGAAGTGCCAGGCCGATGACATTTTTCAAAGTATCTTAAACTTCTATGGTTTCAAACCACTACTACCGAATGTTTTGGTGTGTAACCAATACCTGTCAGCAGGAAACGTTCTGTTATCACTTGATTTTTGGGTCTCTGTACTATGCCTGGCTGCAGCCTAGATTATTGTTTCAAGGGAATGAAATTCAGTCAAACAGCTTCTTCAGCCCAACTGGCATCTTATAAAGTAGTTTTTTGACACTGGACATGTAGGTCACCTTTCCAGCTTTGCTGCCCCAAATAACGCCCACCCACTAAACAGCATTTTCAACAAACTTAGACCTCTCTAGAACCACAATTCCAACCCTCCAGAGAGACCACAGGGCATTTCCTTCCTGTAGGGAGAAGTGTCAACAGTGTTTTGTATGGGAATCTTTCAGGAAAGAAAAGGTGTAACCAACCGGTTCATCCTCTCTTTACTGCATGGCCTTTGGGTTGCCCACAGAGGGTGTTTCACCCTGCAGTAGAATGGGCAGGAAACTGCAGCTGCCCAAACAGTGCTGCTTTGCTGGCAGAGTGAGGTGGTACCAGCCTTTCTGCTGCCCACACATCCACATATAACAGGTGGGGCTCAGGAGCTGCCAGATGTTTCATACTCTTGGTACACCCTCAGAACCCATCGCTGGTGTCCACCTCACTGCAGCACACCCTCTGTGGGTGCAAATTCTGACACCCACCCCTGCAGCATCCCCAGTAGGGCTCTGCAATGTCCTCTCAGATCCCCAGCTATGGCCACACAAAGCTACCTGCAGCCCCATTAGCTTCCATGCTGATCTCATGCTGTGGCCATCACATCTGCTGAGGACAGAAGGAACAAAGGCAGTGTGAGAGAGGCAAACACGGTGACAGTCTGGCCAGAGATGGCACAAGAGCATAATTCTGCCTGGTCACAGGCCCAGCGAGTGTCCAAACTGCTGGCAAGGATGAGCACTTGAGGACAGCTGGCACCTAGCATCCTCAGAAACCGTGTGAACAACATGGGAATTTCACTTTGGTGTGGCAAGTGTCTGCACTGTGTCAGGCCTGTTTCCCAGAGTTGTACATCTGAAGAGAAAACAACACATCCTCTCCCAGGAGAAATTGCTGCTCTTGTTAGCACAGAAGAGCTGGGAGGAGCTTCCATCTGGAAATCCCTGCTTGAAGAAAGGAGCAGCCAAACTCCACTGACGTGTCAGCATTTAATTACAGTTGGAGTGTTGTTCACATCTTTCCCTTTCTACCATGTGTCCTTCTTCCCAAAGCACAGCAATGGTGCAGGATTTCTACACCTCAAAAATAATAATCGCACTAGAGCCCTATTATAATTAAACAGAATTAATTGCATTCTGTAGAAGGGGACAGGTTCTGAAGCCTTAGCTGCTGTCCTTTTTAATTCTTGTACAACACTGTGGACACAGCAAAAATCTTTTTAAGATGCTGAATATGCTGGGGGTTTTGTTTGCTTTAACAGACTGCAATGAAAGCACATTTGCATTTAATTAAACAATAAGCTATTAAAATAGTTTATTTTGGTTTGATATGTGTTTGTTTAGCGTGTAGATGGTTTCACATCAGAAATGAGATTTTTTTTTTCCAATCAGTACTAAGCAATAGACATCAGGGAAAGCAAATTAAATAAACAGATCAATGTATTTTCAAAAGAAGTCTTGCTAATGCAAAAACACATGATTCTGTCACAACTAGACTACTTTTGAATATTCACTTTTTCCAAAGGAATCAATCCTTGTCCCAAAAGCTACACAGCAGAAACCAGAATGCATGCAAAAGCCTCACACCAGTGTGAACTACCCTCTAGCCAGCAGCAACAAGGAGAAATACCTCCTACGTGTGGATGGCACCATCCCTGCCAGGTCCATTTTTAGGGGCATGGCTGGCTGTATGAAGGCAGGGTGGGTCTGCCGAACCAGGGAGAAGGAAATTCTGATTTCCAGCTCCTGAGCTGCCTTGCACAGGAATCAGGCAAAGATTCTGGCAGATGCAGAACAAGAAGTGTAGGCATCCAGTTCACTTGAAATTCAAATGAGGAAACAGCGAGTTAGTTTATGTGCTCTCAAGGTTAGGCAGCAGCTAAAGCAAAGAGTTTTTTTCAAGTGCAATTCTACATTTAGGTTTAGGAGCAGAGTTTAAATGGGTTAAGTCCTGCATTACACACCAAAGCTCTTCATGGGATCTGTGTTCCTCTGTTAAATAGAAGTCCTAGAGAACCACTTTTTTGTAGCCACATACCTGATTCATCGCTCTTTCGAAGGCTACAATAAATCTGTCATGGAAGCCTACTAATTGCTAGTAAATCACCAAAGTTGAAAGTGTCACAAGCATAGCCACAAGAGTAAAAGTGAAGAGCCAAATCCTCAAAGAGCTCTGGGGTGAGATTCTGTCACTGTGCAGATGAACCTGTAATTTATGTGAAAATAAATGATATATAATGATTACTAAATTTGAAATCAAATCTTCACATGGGAACAATTCAATAAGGTTAGGTGATTATAGGACTATGCCGTGACATCTATTATGAAGCTAGGAATAGTCTCATGTCCCTCAGAGGCAATGAAATCTTTGCACTGCTTTTTTCACCAACATTGGAGGACGTTCACTTTCATCAAATAAGTCTGGGGGTTCTCCTTTGAAAGAAACAAAAATAAAAATACAAAAACCAGAAGGCATTAACCCAAAAATGACTGGCAATGATCCTAACTTATCATCTGAACTACCATTTGCTCTGCCAATTGATGGGAAAAGAAGTGCAATCAATTCCAGTCCATTGTACATTATTCCCATTGACTGACCTGCCAAACCCTTGACTGACTAATTAGTTAAGATATTGACACCTGCCATTCTGCACAACACTTATAAAACAAACCCCTAAAGTTTTCATGCAACGGACACTTACCGTGTTGTCTGTAACTCTGCATTTTCTTTTGAATATAAGTATGAGCCTTGATATTGCCAAAACGCAGAGTAAAAACATAAAGGTACATAAGGAGCAGAGTAAAATCCAGAAGCATGAAATCTAGAGGTCAGTGCAACCCCTGAAGTAATACAACATACGTTTTCAATCTTACAGATGGATAATAAGCCATATCAGAAAGGATTAAATCTGCGCTCCTCGTTTACAATAGTTCACTTTAAGTAGCAACCTGTCTGTTTTCCATTCTCAGTACCAGGGGGACCAGTGCTAACTCAGCTCCTAGGAGGTGACTGACAGCAACGCTGACATTTTAATAGCAGCTACTGTTTAAGAGCACTATCCCCATCCGGTGATCCTCAGATAAAGATTTAATCTACTTTCGATGCAGTAGAGCTCTGCAGACCAGGCAATCTGCTGGTAGGGCACATGAAAAGGTGGGGGTTTCTTTACTCCCATCACCCAGTCCCACACTGGGTGTGTAACAAGCTGTTCCAAAGCCATAAATTAGTGTAGGCGAGGCACTGCCTGACATTATACTTTACATTACAGTCCCGAGTCTGAACTGCTAGCAAACAGGGACACTACCATTTACTTTTCTATCTCAGACACAAATGGTGTTAACTGCAAACACGAATCAGTTATTCAGTGCAAAAATGACACATGACTTGCCAATCATGTCCTTTACAAGCACCTTGCAATTTCTATGTTTAGTTCACACGCATGGATGTAGATCCCAAGTATCCAGATGCCACAGCAGTACCTAAAGACACTACTTTACCGCAAACCATTCTGCTACAGCTCTGGCTGTGCTCACCACCTTTCCCCTTCGCTCTTTTGTCTGTTCCCCTCTTAACTGCCAACAAAGAGCAAAACCCAAAAGGGAAATGTACAAACGGAAGATGCAAATGCATCATCTAAAATGCAGAGAAGTGCTAGTGCCTTGCAAGGCAGAAACGAAGGAACCATGTGAAAGTGAAAATATCCTACTCCACTCCATGGGCAACCAATTTCTTCTCATACTACACTGAAATAAATTCTAGCATTTGCTAACACAAGAACAGGAAAGCTCTTTTCTCACAGCTGATAAAGACGTGTCCTGCTTAGTGCTCACTTTACTGTGCACAGATAGAAGACATTTCTGATGTGCCAGGCACCCCAGACCATGTGAAGAAAAGCCATTCATCTTTCCTTCCTGACAGCGGGTAAAAAGTGTAGCGCCATAGCTTGGTATCCATAAAAGGCTTCCTCTGGCCATTACACCAACCCTGTCCTGGGTCTTTGTTTTTTCAACTAGCAGAAAATACAGCACCAGCGGATTCCTAGTGCCTGCTGGCTGATTGTTTTTTCGATCCCTGCACTGACAGGTTTGTGTAATAGCTGGGACACGCTGCAGGGTGTCTCTCTGGCTGCTGCTGTAGTGCAGTAGTTTGCATAAGGCTTTGAAGTAAGTATTTCTAAAGAAAGAAAAATCTGCTTTACAAAGGCAGCACTTGTACCCCAGACAAACTACGCAGTCAAGTTCAGTGCACAACTTCTTATGACAAACCAGCTTTCTTGGACAACTCTCCGTCAATGGGATTTTCAAACTGGAGAAGTGACACGTTAGACCAACTGTGACCCCAATCTGCTTCAGCAGGATTTGCCCATGAAGGCTATGCAAGCTCTGTGCAGCATGCAAACTCTTACAATGGAAATGTGAATTACATAGATATTTACTATTTGCAGATGAATGAATACACTCTGAAACAATCTGTTTCAGTGCATTTTGCATGCTGAGAGAGCTTTCTCTTGTGCATCCTGAATGACGCCTTTCAATCCTGTCTGAAGACCAGTTATCTAAGTTACCCAACGTTACCACACGACATTTTACGTGTTTGTCCCTCCTGAGTAAAAGACTGGAATGATCAACTGAAGACGACAGACAGACAAAAGTTAACATACCACACATTTGTATCTTCATCACAAATGACCGCACTATCTCCTGCATTGCCCAAGGCAATCTGGGTTATAGAAGTTGGTCAGCCTCTCCCTCCAAGAACAAAAAATCTTCTCTGTGGTTTTTCTACAGGGCTTAGCTCTGGTGAGTATTAATTACGCACTGTTGTACCACAGGAGAACGCCTTCTTTCTCCCCGTTAGCAAGACTAGTAGCAGGAGGTATATAAAATATAAAATAAAATATTCTACCCTTTCCAGATTAGCCCGAAGCACAAACAAGTACTAGCATTCTCTTTGTTCTTCTTACCCACAGCAAGACAGTTGCATCTTGAACAAATTGGCTCCAGGAATCAATCAACATAGCTCATCCAAGAGGTACAATGTCTAGACTTTTTCATTTGTGGGAATGGTTACTAGGCATTCAGCAATAATGACAACATGATGGGCTGACGAGACTTTATTTTCCTCTGAGATTGGAAAATTCTGACTCTGCTTGGCAATAAATGTAAATTACTTACAGTGTAAAGATTTGGTAGATACCATGCAGTCTACTGCACACGGGTGTACGTAATTCTTCTGTACCGTAATTGTGCACTATATATGCATTGATAAATTTAATAGACCTGAAGGCAGACTATTTCTATCATGAATAATTTGCCACATATTAGCCATTCATCTTAATACCGTGCCTTTGTTTATCTTATTATTTTATTGAGAATTGGTAGGGGGGTTATTTCAGTTGAAGTTTACTAAATGAACCAAAACTTGTGATGGTTTAGCAGATATGGTAAAACATGGATAAAAAACCCTCGGTACTGTGTAAGATTCCAACACTCTACAAAATTACATTAACTGAATTGATTTTCACAAGCAGCATTTTCTATTTATTTAAGCAGTAAATGCAGCCTTGCAATATCTGAAAGAATTAAACATTCTCTGAAAAGTAGCCATACAGCATCACAGGAAGTTCCCCTTTATCCAGCACCAGTCAAATTTTGCTGCCTTCTAAGGAGATTAAATTTCCCCTTTACAACTCTGTTTCCAACTGCCTCACTCACTCCAGCAAGCTTTCAAAAGCAGGCTGGCATCACTGAACTCTCACTCAAATCCAGGACTAAGCTTTTTCACTCGCTGTTTCTTCAGTGCTTCTTCCTTGCTTTCATGGCTGCTCACTCCCCAGTACATCTTCATTTTCTAGGCTAAAATCTTTATGCCACATATATGCTGCCAACACAGCGATATAACAGAAATGAAGCACATATGGTAAATTAATTACACATTTGAAACACCCCCGAAATTCATTTTGAAGGATGAAGGGAGCACATCAAATATTGACAATGTGAATGTGAATTTTAGGATGTTGCAGAAATCAGCCAGGCATGCTTTAGACTCTAATCTTCTTTCCATTTCTTTTGTATTGGCTATTAGCATAAGGTGACCAGAGACTTGTGTGGAGCTTATAAGGACAGCTCATAAAATATCTTTTCTGAGTGTATTTGTTAAAAGCATATCACTGTTAGTTTAATAAAGCATATTTTGGTAACTTCAATGTATTTACAAGTTCAGGTCTGCGTTCTGGTTTAGCTTCTTTTCCCTCAAAAACACAGTTGACAGTTGATTATCACCTAAACCTTGAAATTAACAGCAGGATGTAGCAGACAACCTTCCTTCTTGCAGCCACATCAGGCTTTTTTTTGACTCAGACATCACCAACTGAGATGGAAAAATTACTGCATATAGCAGTTTTAGATTGCTTATCTGTCCAGCCTTGTTACCATATTGCTAATTGTCACAATTCTACAGTATACTGCAAAATACTTCATGTTCTTCTTAAGTCTCCAGCTCCCAGGGCAACAGGATCAGAAGAGCACAAGGCACACGAGGAGCTGGGAAGTGTAATGTTAGGTATGCAGTGTAACTTCAAAGGCAAAAATAAATTCCCAATATTAGCATTTACAGCTTGCGGTTTTTAAACGAGTACATTAGTTGGACACAATTTCAGACTGACTGGGATTGTCCAGAGCTATGATACCTAGGAGATGTGTGAAGAAGGGTCATATCTGCTCACTTCAGACTTCTGTGCTTTTCACAGCTGAGATACTGCTGCTTAATCTGTATCTATGTTCTACCCAGAAGTTTTGGTAGCCCCAGTTGTGATGTGTTGTATCACATTGTCTTGTTTAGCCCTGTAAATGTCAGGATTCCCACTAGTGGTTTAGAGAACAGTGCTTTTGTGCCTCCAACCAAGTAAAGCATTTTTCTCTACCTCAAATGTAATTAATCCTTGTCCCCAAAATCAGTTCTGCAGCAAAACTGAAGGATTTCCTATATACACAGAGCTTCCGCAGTGTAACACGTCTTCTGCATCACAGCAACACCTATCTGGAGCCGGGCTCTTCTCAGTGTCATCTAGTGATAGGATGAGGGGCAATGGTTGTAAGTTGGAACACAGGAGGTTCCACATCGATAGGAGAAGGAACATCTTCACAGTGAGGGTGACGGAGCACTGGAACAGGCTGCCCAGGCAGGTTGTGGAGTCTCCTTCACTGGAGAGGTTTAAGACCTGCCTGGATGTGACTTGGTCTAGGTGATCCTGCTGTTGCAGGGGGATTGGACTAGATGATCTTTCAAGGTCCCTTCCAATCCCTAATGATTCTATGATTCTATGGTCTGCGTGCCCTCCATGCTGCTGGGCCACCCCTGTACTCCAGTACATGCCACATGTTACAGCGACTCCATTTTTTCTCCCTCACTCAAAACAGATGTGCCACAGCCTCTATTTTATTAATACTTCAAATTTACCAAGACACTATTGTGCTGCTTCCTCTCCAGTCCTTCTGAAGAATAAGCCACTATAGAGACACCTGCCATATATTCTGGTAAAAACAGTGAGGTCATCTGGACCGCCCTTGTTCTTCTCTGTGCTTGCCCTCCTCCCAGGAAAAACCTAGCAACTCTTGCAACTCATTCTTGCAGGCAAAACTTTTGCTCACCCTGCAAGAAGACTTTTTTTATCATAGAATCGTAGGACGGCTTAGGTTGGAAGGCACCTCAGAGATAATCTAGTTCCAAACTCCCTGTCATGGGCAAGGACACCTCTCACAGAACCACATCCAACCTGGCCTTGAACACTTCCAGGGAGTGGGCATCCACAAACGCCCTCAGCAACCTTTTCCGGTGCCTGACCACCCTCATAGTGAGGAATTTCTACATCTAATCTAATTCTCCCCTCTTTTAGCCTGAAACCATTCCCTCTTGTTCTATCACTAGAGTCCCTGAACATCAAGCTGTTGACCACAACTGAGTGCAACCATACAGCAAATTTCTTATCCACCAAGTGGCCCTTCTGTCAAATCCATGTGTTTCTATTCGAGAGACAAGGATGTCATGTGTGAAAGCATTGAATGCTCCACAAACTTGCCAGGCACAGAGCTGAGACTGACAGTTGTGCAGTTCCTTGGGTTGTCTTTTTCCCCCTTTTTAAAAAGGGGGGATATGTTTCCCCTTTTCCAGTCAGCAGGAACTCCACCAGATTGCCATGATTTCTCAAATATGATGGATAATGGCCTAGCAACTTCACCCACCAGTTAGTTCCCTCAAGACCTACTGATGTGACTCAACACTTGCTACATTTCAGCCTCTCTGTCCAGTTCTTGGCTTTCACGCACAGTTCCTAGCGACAGTGTGAATGAAAGGAAATTTTTCTATTAAAAATTGAGTTAGATTGCAACTGTCTCATCTGCAAAATCCTCCCTGCCAAATGAGAGGGATGTTACAACTGCCTTAAAAACTGATCTCAAATGAATGAGTCACCTTCGCAGTAAGGAAGATTTGGCAGGAACGATTTGCATCACAAAGCCACCACTGCCTCCTGGCATCCTGAAGGCACTGTCAGTGAAAAAGCCAAGGACTGAACGGATAGAGACGTTGATGAGAATCACTTGCTCCTAGGACAGGCTTTAGATGCAGAACTAGCCTGAACATTTAGCTATTGCTCCCTACCATTTTCTTAACCACACAGGAAAGCTTCTGATCTGTCTCAGAGGATGCTTTCAGCTTATGTTAACACAAAGAGGAAAGTACAAGCTGGAGCCCTGACGCTGGCAAGCTGCTGATTTCCATGCAGCACAGGGGCACATCCATCATAAGTGCTATTACTGGGCAGTTCAACTGGGATGAGATGCTGTTGTTCTCCAGCACAAATCCTAAATTTTCTACAGTGAACTATGATTATCAAGAGCTGCTGGAGCAAAGATCCACCATATGACAACAGCATGTCTTTCCTCCATGAGACTTCATTTTCACACAGAAGAGCATCTCTAAAAAGCTCTTTCTTGGTTAGCAGTAAATATGCAATATTGTCATTTACCACTAACATTCCTGTTATTACACTGAAATGATCTCCATTTAAAGAGCTCTCAGCACCTAAAGGAATTCAAATAATTCCTAGTAAATTTCTGTGCCTAGATATGTCAACAAATCCAGTCCCTTCAGCAGCAAGAATAATGCACCATGGGAATAATACTACATTTACCAAATGTATGCAAATAAACGTGACTAACAAAAAAATATAGTTTGAAAATGAAAAGACAAATACTATTTGTATTTATCAGTATTAAGAATCATTTCCCTCCATTTCCTTTGTTTTATACCAGGCCAAATGCAAAAGCGAGACTCCTTCACAGCCAATAATCCTGCTAAGCTTCACCTTTCACCCTAGTCTCTTCATGAAATTTGTTCCAGCTGCCACGTGTGACAGGTATGCAGCAATATGTGCTTGGTGATGAGCATTTGTGACAGCATTTAAGTTGACCCAGTTTTCAAGGCAGTTCATATACCTTACTGGAAAAAACCATCTGTATCAATGGATAGACCAGTAATGCTATTATTACATTATTGTCTCCATTGACTCCTCCCAAAAGTGAGATACTATCCTGCTGTATTCAGTCTTCCCATCCTTTGGTCATTTTTTATTCTAGAGGTACATTGTTATAGCAAAACAAGAATATTACACAAAAAAAGCAGTCCTAGCGGAGATACAGCTATAGGGTAAAATCGTGCTTTGTACTAGGTGAGTTGCATCAGCTCCTCACAACCCACCCAAATTCTACCAGATTTACGGGTACAAATTCTTTCACATTACAGTCTCTTCTAAAACTGTGCCAGACTACGATCACATCACTTCTCTTCTCCTAACACCTACAGGACTCCTCAGCACAGGTCTTGTGTCCCATTTCCTCCCTTGTTTAATAAAAAGGCTGCCCTGATTTCCTCCCATGTATCTTTTAGTACCTGGGATTCAACTGTGAGCTACATTCTCTCTCTTTCTTGTATCATAGGAAGTAATTTGGATTCTGCGCTGTCAGTTGGCAACTTGGTTGACAAGGAGGAAGGGAGAAAAAGAATTCAAAGTTCAGTACTCCTTTCCATCACTTAATGCAGAAATCAGCCAAAGAAAAAGAAAACCTAATGTGAATAATGAGAAGAAATGGTGAACAGAGACTGTACAACATGCTTGCCTGAAGGCTAAAGAAGCTCGTTAACGCTCCAAGGGCTTTCATGAGTTCTTTGTAAAATGGTCATTGGATAATACATAGAAAGAGAAGCTTGCTCAGTTCTTCGTGCCTTGAGGCACAGCTCCAGCAAGAAGTACCAAGTATACTGTCTCCTACATTAGACTGTAGCTTAAAGATTAGGGTTGTATCCTTAGAGGAAGAATTGTAAATCACCTCCAACCAAGGAAGACATGAAGTTTTGCCTTCTGCATTCTAGATAAGCATTGTATCCAGGTTTCTCTTCAAGGCAAAGCAGTGGACCTCCTTGTTTAAATGAGGTTCTTGCAAAGGTGACCTCGATCTCTTATTTTCGAGAAAACTGCGGAGGAACTTATTTTGTGATCAGCATTTAAGACTGTGAAGGAAGGCGTTTCTTCAGAGCCATATATAAGCAGGAAGACAGAATAATTAAGATTTAACCACTCATTGTTGTCTATTATCTCTAGGTTTGTTTTTTTTTCCCCCAGATAATTGTATATAGTCTTAAGCATATGTTAACTACGTATGTTTACTGAATATTACATAAGCAAAGGAGATTTGGCATTTTATGTGCATACACTGTTCTACCTCCAAGCCTTCGACACTGTACATTGAAATACTTAAGGTTTTCAAATATATAGCTGTGCTTGACATAGACACTTCTGAAAGCAATACAAACACTTCTTTTCAATAAAGGAATAGTGCAAAGCATACTGCTGTGTCTCTTCCATGCATCACTAACTGTGAGAATCGCCCCTTCACATTTACAGGGAAGCACAGATACTGTATTATCTTACCTGAACATAGATTTGAATGTACTCTTGACAGAGAAGGGCTCACGATATTGATTCAAACAATAGCTGAGAAGCATCAAAACTGCAGCAACAGTTTATGTGCTAACATGAATCACAAACTCTTTTTCAGCACACTGGGATCTTGCTGCACTGGACACTGATAAATAAATACAGTTACATCTGATGTAATGTAATTTCAGAGGAAAATCACATCAGTGCATTAACTTAATACTGGCTTCTATATAAGACTCTCATATTCTTGGCTGATCACTTAGAAAGTGAAGCATAAAACAGCCCTGCACAAGAAAAATATATGAAACCTACAGAAAATAAGATTAATAATGTTATTGGACAGATGGACTCTGAGATTTTAATTCTGCTTCAATTCCTGTTTAGGAGAAGTTCATTAAACTCCTACATCATGAGTCTGACCTAGAAAAGTAAATAAGTACTCTGTTATTCCCTTTAGAGCCCTGAGTTACTAATAAGGAATTATAAATCTCCAGTCACTTTGTCAAGCAGCCAAATACATCCCAAATGAAACACAACTGCAAAGATCATAAAAATGAGACTGACTGAAATGCAAGACTAAAAATGTGATTTTGTTTTATAGACCATGAGCTAATAGCACATTGTTTCCACTTTTGTGAACTACAAATATGGACAAACAGGAATGGAGACAAAACAGCTGCCTTCACCCTCCCTAAGTCAACTCTTTCACTGGTCCTTGTTTGTCTCTTCCCTGAAAATGTTGTATCACTATTCATCAAGGATGTCTAAGCATTTATGAAGACAGATAGCTAGTTTAGATGTGGGGAGACTCGGAAGCAAATAAATGTAAACATTCACATGTCCCGAGCCAAAGTCATGGAGGTCAGTGATGGACTTGGTAATGGGACCACAGTATCCGAGCTCAACTTCCAGCTCTAAAACCCCTCAACATATGGGCACTGCTGCAGCAAACAGACATACGTCACTACAGATTAATGAATAATTGCATTGAACATGCTTTCTGAAACAAAACCCTTCTATGCATAAGATGAAGTCTAGGCTCTGCCAGAGAACTTTAGACACTGATAAAAATCCTTTTGGCTTCAGAGTATCTAAGATTTTCCATTCCTTTCTAAATGTTTCTTGAAAATCTGCTTTCGATTTGTTGATTCATTTGTTGGATGACCTCAGTTACACTATCCGGGCTAGGTTAAATATAGTGCCTTAAATTGTCATTACCTACAGCGATTAAGCCTATAATTAGATCCCCTTCAATGTCTTCCTGACTTGCAAATGCATTCCTCTAACCTTCCCCGCTGCTGTTTTCTCATTTGACCCTGGTATATCTCTCGTTACTCTCCTGGTGCAACAGCTTCAAAGTCCTGGCCAAAAGAGCTGAACACTGCTTTTAATAGTATGGTGAGATTCATTTCTAATCAAGTTTCTTCTGCCTAACTACAAAACAGCTAAGGTTTTTTTATAAAACATCACATGCAGTTCATCCCACTGCCTTTGCAGCTGTTAGCCAGAGAACAGCTTTGCCCATACAACGTCCTGAATGCTGCTGAAACTTCAACGTGCACAACTGGACATACAAACTGGTTCAGGTAGGAACTGGGTTCTATTCATAAGACTGGTGAGCATAACTCTTCTAACCCTGTGAGGCTCTGTCAGCTGGGCCATTAGGAACTGCTAATGAGGCCATAAAAGCCCTCACGTTCTATTGGTTCCCAGTAGAAAGATGGGCTGTCTTATTCACAAGAGCCATGTTCAAGCCATGACTAAACCTTCCCAAGTCAGTTACTGCCCGCTTGGCTGCTGCCTTCTGAGGACAGAAAGCTCTGAGCAATGTATATTCCGCAGATACTCTGTAAAGCAGTTTGTGACTCTGTGGTATGAAAATAATTCAGGTTATAACATGGCTTCACAGTTTGTATTAAACCTGATGTGTTTAATACAAAAATCATGCTGATTTTTAATTCTCTATCCAGCTCTAAAGCCAAGATGGCACCATTAATTACATCGCTGGAACACTGTACCTGTACAAAAACGTGAATGAAACCACTAAACTAAGATTGCCTCCAAGAAACTGTTGCTTAGTCTCATTAGCAGTACAAAAGTACAGTAATTGAAATGCAGGCAAGAAGCTGTTTATTCAACTGGCCGAGAAACCTGACAGTTACTAAAGGCAATTTTAATACACAAAGAGGGGGTTAATTAAAGATATGCAAATAATTTGTTTCCTTGTGTTTCAAGCTAGGAAGTACCTAGTGTCCCATTGAAATAGGTGATGGCAAAGCATCCTCTGGAAAACCACAATAAGATATGAAATACCTTTTACAAAGGGTAACAAAATTCAGGTGCTAAAATGCAAGTCCTGGGAATGTGGAAGTTAAAATCTTGTACGCGTGGCCCAGTTTGCCTGTATTTTAGCATCCCACTGGGAAAATAAGCATGTTTTGTGACTCCTGACACCTTCACATCAAATTCAGAGACCAAGTCACTGAGGGGGATTTTTCAGCCACTCACAGAGTTTCAAATGCAGCGTTATGTCACAGTCTTGCCAGCTCTGACAGAAAAAGACAGACGTGGCTTTGGGCTGTGGGGCAGCCCACTGGTTTACTGTTACATGGTTAAAACCAGCTAAAAATCCACCGATGACTCTGTAAGCTGAAGAGTAATGCTAGAAACTGGACAGCCTGTGCCTCCACTTCAGGCAATTTAATATCTCCTATCTTTTATTTTCCTTTTCTCTCCATTCCATAAAGTGCCAATAAATCCTCTTTTTCTTTAATCTAAGCTTAATTGGGTTTTTTGCTGTTATCTTGGGAAATTACTTTTTCGCATTCCTGAGGGAGACAGAGCAGTGTCCTCAGGAGAGCTGAACACAACAGCCAGCCTCCTGGTCAAGGGCAGGGGGAAAACTCTTATCTCCTTTCAAGGAATCACCTCAGAGGGGTCCGTTGTATCGTTATGAGCAGAGGAAGGGCTAAATGACTTGAGGATATGAAGCACCATCAGGGACTTAGATACACGTAATACACGAATGGCAGTGAGAGGTAGGATTATACACAAACATGTCAGGAATGAGATGAGTATCCTTGAAAATATTTCAAAAGCAATGCATTCACTGAAATATAGTGCACATGCAGAAGTTGTATCATTTTAATTGCATAATTAAAACAGTACACTCATCTTAATGTGGATGCAGACTTGGAGGTATAAAGATGTTTGTTCCATGATAAGCTGGTCTTGGAAAACAAGGATAAAAGGCATTTCTGGGATAAGACATCTCAACACTCACTATACATCCTATGCCCATGGCAGAAGACAACTGTTTCCATTAGGGGTGTGAACATAATAGAATAAAAATGGCATGTAGGCCAGTCCCAACAAAAAAGGACACGTTTTAACAGAAATGGGGAAAATGGGGCTCATGATCTAAAAAAAGCACTAAAAAAGCAGTTATCCTTTGTTTGTACATCAAAGGCACACCATTATCAACACAAAGGAAACTGCTTCTCATTGATGCCCTCCTCAGGGTTTGCACGGGGACTTTCCACTAATAGTTCTCTGCATTGTGTAATTGCAGAAGATGGAAACAGACCCACAGGTATGAGGTGCTTTCAATAGCGTTATCACTTTGCCTAGCGGTTTTATGATTTCTGCTGCTTTGTGTCACTGTGCTGCTTGGAATATTTATTCAGAGCATTTGTGCTCCAAATATTTCCATTTTCATAATACAATTTCATGTATAGACAGCAAAGTAACCTGTCTGCTTCCTGACAGGGCTGATAAGAACCCAAATGTTTACAAGGTGAAACTGTCTGAGAAGCCAAACAACAAACCTCTGCAGGACAGGTGTTTAGACAGGAATACACACCAGTAGATCTGAAATGTGTCACACTGACAGAACCATCTTACCTGCTACCCTGAGATGTTGTTTGGAAATACCAAAGTAACTCAGGAGTACAACCAAAACTAATTTTAATGTAAAAACAATATACTACGCTTTCCGCTACTGCGGCCAAATACGTTCTGGACACCAACATATTTGACATGTTTTCCTGTGACACCAACATACATATAGGATTTTCCTTGTAGCCGGAACACCATGCTTCCACATGGTCTGTAGTATGCTAGAAAGAACCTACTGTCTTACTCTGCTTGGACTTACTCAACAGCTCCAGAGACCGCAGAAGCTTATGTTAACCTTTGTGCTGTACCTAGCATTGAGCACTGCTATCTCCAGCTGCATTCTTAGGCAATGGCTCCTGCAATCCTAACTGGCACCCATGATCTACTAAACCACTGTTCAGCATCAAGTTGCCCTCCTGGGGCAATCGTACAAGAAATTTGCAAAAAGATTGCGATACCTGTAATTGCACTATGGCTACTCCATGAGAGGGCTGGGGGCAAAATAAACAGCCCTGAAACAAACTCTGCTTCTGAATCATTTTGATGCAAATTTGTACTCTAAGGCATTCCTTTTGTGCTAGAATAAGGGAGCGTAAGCAACCAAGAGTACACATTTAATATTTGGATTTACAGGGGCCATTATGAAAAACTGATGAACTGTAACAAACCTCCAAACAAATACTAATGTAGAGAGTCTACTCTGTCCTGATGAGACCACATCTGGAATACTGTGTCCAGTTCCAGGCCCCTCAGTTCAAGAGGGATACAGATACTGTTTCAAACAATATTGTTCTGTGCAGCCTGATCCCTTCTTACCATGCTGGCTAATAATGCTGATACCACTGTAGGATCAGGGTTCTACACCCATGAAATACTGAAATATACTAAAGCTAGTAGGTGCTGACTGTACCACTTGATCACTGTATCTGTGCGCCAGTGAAGTCCAGCAACTCCCTGGAGTGCAGGAGCACTGGAGGGAGCTGGCAGGGAGCACTCCCCAGGGAGCTGGCAGGACAGAACCTCACCATCTCAGCCAGGGTGTGGGACAGCTGTAGACCAGGCAGCCCCAACACCAGGCCTCCCTTGCCTCCAAGCCAGGATGCCAGCCTGCAGGCTGAGGTGTAGCTGAAGGCTGACATTCCTACAGTGTTGTTGTAACTGGGTAGCAGGATAGGTTGAAATTGGGTTCCTGGGCTCACAAGAGCAGTAGGTAAAGCTGTTCACATCCTTTTCCAAAGCAACACCAGAGCTGCTACACAACTCGCATAAAAAGTATCTGTAGGTTTTGAGGAGAACATAGGTGAAGACAGCAGCGGTGTGGGCAAAGAATCTATGGGTAGGAAGGCAGGAAGGTTGCAACATCTGTTTGTGCTGCAGTATCCTGTCTACAGAATATCAGATTCAGACCTAACCATCTGAAATTACACATCAAAGAAAGGCTAGCATTTATTGTATTTACAGTTTTTATGGGTACCAGGCAAAATATTTAGATGGCATTGCCCACCACTCCGTGCGCTGATTCCACGACAGCATGGCTATATCAAGCCGCACTAACCAGGTGACATAATCTACAATTTCACTCATGTAAGGAACATCAGTATAAGGCTGTGATCTTTCTCCCATATGTATAACTCTGATGAGCTGTACAAAATGCCAGAGTATAAACCTGGTGTCATTCTTTTCTAATAAGAGATGAAACCTTTCCATTTAAGAGCCCTAAATGTCACGCACCAAGATCAACATCAGAAACAGCCAACCAGTAACAATTTAGTGCAGCTTGTGTCCAGTCAACCAACATACAGTTAATCGCAAACAGCTCTCCTTTAACTTCTAAAAACAATTTGAGATCAGTCTTTCAAAAGTGTCACTATGAAATACACTTTGGAGAGTCTTGGCTTTTTTTCATCTCTTTCTAATGCAGCTTTAAATTAACACGTTCAATAAAGCAAGCAACTCTGTAGCTCTAACAGCCAGAATCAGTCTGACCCTCATTTCATCTTAGCTGGAAATAACGACTACTGTAGAGTGCCAGAGACATTCCTGAATTTCACTGAATTATGATTAGACAGATTTTGAATCAAACCACTCAGTACAACACTACATCATTATCTACTTTAGTTTATTTTGTAATATTCTTGCTTGCTTGCAGACTAAGGTCATAAACCTTGACTGTACTTTCAAGTAAATCCACAGACTTGGGAAACAATCCCATAATCTGATACATGTGAGTAATCACATCAATTGGTTTGTACAAATCCTTCTCTAACAGAAAAGCTCAGACTTATTTCCCTGAACTATGTTAACTGCATTTATTATAGGTGTAATGCATGGCATATTCTATTCCGAA
Organism: Rhinopomastus cyanomelas; assembly: GCA_013400115.1. NCBI lineage: Eukaryota > Metazoa > Chordata > Aves > Bucerotiformes > Rhinopomastidae > Rhinopomastus > Rhinopomastus cyanomelas. The sequence goes on along the minus strand of VXBP01007997.1, from coordinate 468,344 downwards.
TAGGGTATTGTGCATACATTACCATACATCAGCTAGAAGTCACTGCTTTTTGTGGAGGTGTGTCACACGAACTGTCAATAGAGTTTGTCAAGCAGCACCTTGAAATGTAGTTATATTTCAGTGGATGACTGGTTAATTTTATGGAGTCTAGACAGAAAGTCTGAAAATTAACATGCATGAATTTGAATCAATCACTGCTGTGCACTTAGCAGTCGTTGCATTACTGATATCTATGGAAAAACGGCCAGAGCTGTCTGGAATATCAACACAAAGCCCTGTCATAAGTGGCTACCTCAACAAATACTGATGTATCTACATAATCACAACTCTACCATGTTTGAAAGGACATTCGACCTCTTTAAATGAGGTGATCATGCCCTTAGCAGCTATCGGCATTAAGTAATGGTCAGTAACAGTGGAAAATCTTGACGATTGGGCTCTTGTATACAACAGAGCAGCGTTAGGTGCTACACGAACAAAGGGCTGGCTAGACTTTCACTAATCAGTTCTGAGAGTGCCAAAGGCTCACTGATTGTTTCATCAACTCAGGTTTATTCCAAGTATAGCTCATCAGATTACAAATCTGACAGATGCTGAAGTACCTTACAGTGTTACACAGCTGATGAGCAGTGTCACTACAGCAAACCAAAATGAGGCAGCATCTTTCTTTCAAAATATATTTTACTCAATACTAAGCTTTTGCCTTCAAAATATGTATCAGATATGAACTCTATCATGCCACAATGCTTTAATATCCAGATGCCACTACTTAACTGCAGATTCCAAAACACCTATTTCCACTGTCTGTGGTGAAACTTCTACACATGTTGGAGTAATATGAAAAATGTGGCCTTTTGATTTCTTAATGGATCAGAACCAACACAAGGACACAAGATGGTTGCTTTGAGAAAGCAACAGGCACACAGACATTAATTGAACAATGTACCTGATATATGAGGTAATCCACACAGTGGCTGTTTCGCATGCATCAGATGTGTTGCTTTGGTATCAGTGCTTGAAAGAAATATTTCAACCTTCCTCTGCAGCCTAGTAAGTAGTTAATAACCTTAGTCTCGCATAGTACATTCCTAAACACTGCCAAACGTGTTGTTCTGTTTTATTTACTACATGCAGTCAGCTTAAACAGGGGTGACAAACACACACACAGGCATACATAGTCACACTTGTGTGGAGAACCTCAAGGCAACTGACTGACAGATCTCTAATGTGTTAGAGACCAAAACATTTTGCAGTACCTTCTAGTGCAACAGCGCTCACAAGAAACACAGACCTTGGTAGGTAATTCAGTTACTTGTTTTATCCTCTGATGCTTCAACATTCTCCTTGGCTTTTCTGGTGTTTGATACATTATTTATTTAAATTACTATTTAACTGAAACAATAGGAAATTAACAGTACCAGTAACACTTCCAGCACTTACAGGATCTTCCCATAGTTCAGCCTGACTGCCTTATTTTGCAAATTCTTACCTTACTTGCTGTCTTACTTAGTCCTCCAATTCTTTAGGTCTGGGAATTGCTCTGTTTATTACACATTTGCAGAGTTCCTGGTATGTTTACTCTTGGTTTCCTACCGGTACCTTCAAAGAAACACACAGTAACAGAAAAGGGTCTTTGCTGCAGTTGCCTAGGGGCAATCGCTCACCACCACCACCTTAGTGCTCCTTTCTTTCTAGGTCTCCAGCAATGCACATCCGTTATAGTCCACTCACAACAAACTCCTGCATCTAAGAAAAGCTAGTCTGGCACAGCTTGATTGACTCACACAGCCAAATACTGTACGTAGAATTTATCTATCCTTAAATAAAGCCACTCTACAATCTATTCTTTGTAGAACAAGGAGTATATGCTGATCTACACAGAGCAGCAATTGATCTTTCTGGTAGAACCAGCAGACATTGTCCTTTATTCTGTTGTTTTCCAGACTGACCACAAATGTACGAATATTGATTTTGCTTTTGTAATGTTAAGGCACAATATCAAATTGAAAGCAGGGAAAGAAGGAGCCCTTTTTATGCCAAGGGCTTCATGTCCGGACAAAGAAACACTCAGGCCACTTTTACAGATTATATATGTCAACAGCAACTGATCAAAATTTACCCACACGTCTACCCACATGCAGATTTAAGCAGACACATATCCTAAAAATACAACAGCATTTCATGTGAGGCTGCTTCTTCCTGAACCCACTGATGACGTTTACTTGCACTGGGGGAATCTAATGCTATTTTGGAATCAGCCTGGCATAAGCAGGAGTCCAGCACTGATTACTGGAGTCTTCACTAGCTCAATAGTTAAGCATGTGCTTAAATGTTTAATTATTCTCATTGAAGTGTCAGATGAACACACACACTTAAGTACTTAACTCAAATAGAGCTGTAATTATGTTTTGTTCTTCCTGACAGCATCTTCTGATACCACTAAATAAAGATTCTCCAAAACGTATAGACATTCCTGGAGTAAGACTGAGAGCAGCAGTGGAGAGGAGAGTGTCTCAGTACCAGGGTCACTGAACAGATTTCTCAGCATCACCTGATATACTATATATTGCATACTACTTTATTCCATACATGAGATATCCCAAAATATTCCGATAGCCACCATAGTGATGCTTTAGAACACAGCAGCATGCAATATTTAACTAAACATCATGCCTCCCCCAGGGCCTGTGAAGCAACAGAAAGCCAAAGTGAATTAGGCATTAAAACTGATTCTCAAGTCCCCTTTCCTAAGATCTTCTATACCAAACAAAAAGAATAAACACGTCGTCCTAGTAAATAATGAATGATAAACACAGTCTTTGGAATTTGAACACATAATTAAATGCTGCCAGCATGAAACATTTATACAGTTTGAGAAATATGGTAGAGTTTTAAACATCAAATCTGTTAGTTAGAGAAACGTGACTTGCCCTGATTATTCACTGAACTCCCTGACATGCTGTAACACAGCTTGGATGATGAACTTGGAGCTTGATTTACTGCATTCAGTGTTTGTTTGTTGACAGTACAGGCTACAAAGGAAGTTTTGGGTTTTCCAGGGTTTTGTTTTCTTTTAAGAATCTGAAGTTGTACAGTGAAGGCACTAACTGAGGGTTTAAAACCTGCCTGGATATGTTGCTGTGCAACTGGATCTAGGTGATCCTGCTGTGGCGGGGGGATTGGACTAGATGATCCTTCACGGTCCCTTCCAATCCCTAATGTTCTGTGAAAGAAGTACTGCTTGGAGGGAGCTAGAGGAGTCCTGGCCTGAAAAATTTACAGACGTAGGTAAATATTTCAGTTATATATTTAATGGAAAAAATTACAACCTTATAACAGCACTGTGAAAGGCAATGAATGATGTGGCAGGATAAATACAAGTTCCTAGTAGCACATCTTTATCTCTTAGACGAATAGACCATCATAACCACGACAACTTTAGGAAAACTGCAAAATACAGATGATGGTCACAATTTGAACACAGATTCTCTTCACAGAAAACCTTAAAAATTCTGTTTTGACAATTATTAAGGATTTTTTTGTTTGTTTAAAAAAATCTCTAAGTTTCCTGAAAAGTGTTTTTCTTCACAATGTTATATTTTCTTCATCTAAATAAGTGGCCGTTTTTCATTTTAAAATAGAACATAGGTTTAAAAAATAGTTGTCTAGGCATAAAAATGTTAATATGAATATTTTTATCTAAAATGAATAAAATGTAATTTTAAAAAAATACTTTAGTTTTCAAGTAGGTTCTTCATAAGAAAGACGACATACAATGACATCAAAGCGTATTTTCTTTAAGGCCCTTTCTATGCAGCATCCTATGTGAGAATGGTGAAAGCAGCTCACCTCCTCATTAGTATGGTAAATGCATCAAGTACACTAAATATATGCAACACTTTCAAATCTATTCTATTCACTTAAAAACAACCAAAGAAACACTCTCACCATGCAAATTATTTGATACGAAATCAATAATTAAAACATTTAATTTCACTTGGGATTCCTCTTTATCTTAGAGTGAAATAAGTAAATAGAACCTATTTGTTTTAATGTTTATGCTTTCTTTGATCTTCAAAATGCAGGGAAATAAATATACTGCATATTCAAGTAATGTTATATACTCAGTATCATTAATTTCTCTAGAAACCACAGTCACCACACCACAAGCTCATTATAGGACAGCATATAGCACTGTTCAGAAGGATTACCTCTCTCCCATAGATTATTTATGAATGTCCATTAAAACAAAGGGGTAAATGTGCAGACTATTAATTTATCCAATAAATAGCTAAAGTAACATTTGTTATAACCTGCAATATTCCTGGCACTTTATCATTAGGCTTTTAGAAGGCAGGTTTTTTCCTACGCAATCACCTACATAGGAAAAACCAATGTTCACAGCTGCCAGAACACAACTACAACTGTATTCAAAAAACAAGCTATCAATAAAAACCCCCAACATGTAGTAAGAAAGAAGATTTATAGGTATAAATAAGTGACCATACAGGATAGCTTTTCTCTAACTAGCCAATACAAAGAATAGTGTGCGTAGCATCAATTTTAACTTCATTTTATTACAGTGATGCTTGGGAAAGTAATCAACCATGAATTCATTCAATGCTTCAATTCAAATGACATTTCTTTAGGATGAAGGTTTTCTATGACAAAAGAAATGTAGAAACACCATTTAAAGATAGAACTGAGAATGAAATATGACTGAGAAATTCTGCACAGCTCCAGGCTGGATGCCTGGCCGGATTTTCTCTGGAGGGGCACAACTTCTTTCAGCTCTGAGCATCAGGAAATTTGACAGTGGTCACAGAGGAGCTATGGTCTTCCAAATCCCTACCTGGTTATGAACAGGTAGGATGTGTGCAGTCTGAATGATGACATCATGTCTAGTATTAGCTGGCATTAGGGAGATTGAACCTAATTCCCAGTTAAAGATATGGACGCCTGAGTGGAATCAGGCTGAGGTATTGATCCTTATTATAAGTAACAGGCAAAACAAGCATTGTAAGCCCCGATTAGTACCATAAGCCTCCAAGATGTACTTAGCACAGTCACAACTTAAGTTGGGGAAAACTGAAAGGCAGAAGAAAAACAAAACATGACACTGGATTACCTAAGCAATCAGGAAGGAGAGTAGAAAGCAAAGAAAGAGCTAAAGGCAAGAAAGTGTGACATTTCATGAAAAGCATTACACTGAAATATGAAAGTTGAAAGCTACACTTATGGAGCAGGCAAAAGTCAAAAGAGAGTACTAGAAAACATAAAGGATAGTGATATGGGACTGAAGAAATTTTCTTTTAAAACTGTAAATGGGAGTGCAACTCATCTCACAATTGTAACTGGCATTCAGAGAAGATCAGAAAACATAACATTCACGACCTTTCATAACATCATCAAGGTGAGACAAAGCACACTCAACCTACCAGCCAATAAGGCAATACAGTGTGAGATGTCTATAGGAGAAATGGAAATTATTCTGTGTTCAGACCAGCTGTGCACTTACACCAAAATATTGACCAAAAAAGGATCACAAGTTTTATTCTAAAAAAAGAAAAATTACAGTACTTTCAACATTTTCTGGTTTCAAAAAGCCAGAGCCTGTGCTCATGAATGTTTAGGATGGGAGACAAGCAAGGACCTTTGTGTTTAATCAATTCACTTAAAAGCTGTGAGTAGATGGTATATGAGCAAATCAAGTTTCTAATTTAAGAACCCCTACACTAGAGCATCATGACACAAGTTCCTCCATATTTCAGTTTTTCTCGTATTCCAGGAACCAAAAAAGTTTTCAGTGTGAAAATTACAATAATGATCACATATAATGTAATTCAGTGAAAATAAATTCTACCATAAATACCAGTCTCTAAGAGTTCAAGCTAAAGCAACTCACTGCTTTAGCTTCTAGTACACTATCCTTTGGTTTTAAATCTGCAGGCCTGTTGTACAAGCTCTGATGTCTGTCACATACACTAGTAAACAAAATATTGATGAAATTATTAGAAGAGCTCAACATCTGAACTTATGCATATATATATGCTAGCAAGACTGGACATACTCAGAAGTTCTTAGGAAACAAAGCTAAGCTATTATTTTGTTAAGAACTGCAAGAACAGAAAATTATTGCAGAATATATTTCAGTATTCACTGATGAATTTGGTATTGACTCTAGGACATCAAAATCCAATGCTAGACATTTTCATTTAATAAATTCTGACCAAGTACAAGATGAAAGAGCTGTCTGCATTCCTGGAATGCCTAATGTGTTCACCACATCAGGCTACCTGACATTCAGGATGAAAATCAAGATAACCCTAAGGAAGAACTCGTCATTAACATTCCAGAAGACAAGACCGATGCGATGCATTCCTTAGGATGTGCTTGAGTAGACAGTTTGGAAAAGCACCGTATTTTAGAGAACTATCTCACAGGAGGTAAAGCAAGGGGCCAGAACATGGTGCCATGCACATTCCTATCAAAAGAGATGAATAACTAAAGTACCTCCAGGGCAACAATCTTTCAGAGAGTGATAAGATAAACCTTTGCAAAAGGGCAAGGAAAAAGAACAGGCTGAAGACTGTAACTCTCCAAGTAATGATATAGTTCTCTATAACCTGATGGACATGTTAAATAAGCATCTGTCCTTCTGAAAAGGAGCGTACAGTCAATAGCTATTTAAATTCAAGGTGATGGCACTGTAACGCCAGGATTTCTGATTGTCCTTCCTCTTGTTTCTTAATATGTCTCATCTTCTGCCATAAATCTCTTATAGTATGTCTTCACACTGGCTGCCATGGATCTCTGAAGATTTTTGCTTCACTGCCTACAGAACAACTGAGTCTTCTCAGCAAAACACAAAGGGAGTAGCTCAAACTTAGATTAATACACATGTGCAACCCCCTCGCTGTCACCCCCACTCTCTAAGCGCATATATATGAGGTTTATATGTGACAGGACAAAATGGGTACAGCAAAGGGAGGAAAGATGAGACGTGGCATAACATGATACACCTATCAGAAATGCTGCCACAGCGAATTATTCCATTCTGAGTGCTAATGACTGCAGTGCACACAAAAACCCACCTTTGGTAAAAAAAGCCTTAGCAGCTCTAAATATCCAAAACATTACAATAAATGAGCTTGGTGAACAGTCATACAGCCATTTCTCATTGATTTCAATGGGATTCAATGTACCATATCCAATAAATTATGCCACGCAGCTGGTAAAATACATACAGCATTGCATGAATAATAATGAGTATTTTTGTCTTTTTTTAAACTCCTAATTCTAAAAATAGTACTTTGTATTTTATATTGATTCTAGGGCAGATATAATACATTATGCCCCATTAGAATCAATGAGGAGTGAAAATATAATCACTAAAAAGAATCTGGATTAAGATAAATATGACCAACCTTTTAGCCTTTTTTCATGGTTTCAATAAAACAGGCTGCGAAACAATTTAATGATAACATTTGTATTTAAGAATAGGAAAAAACAAAAGATTTGTGACATCCAACCCCTAACATCCTATGATCCTATGATCCTATGATCCAGAAGCATAGGATGGACCTACAAACCAGGTAGTAAAATTGCTCAGGTGCACAACAAGTACATGAAGAGTTGATCTGATTTTTGCTTCTCACTCTTTGCTTCTTGTCTGTTCCCTATCAAGCTTAATTTTCTGTCTACACCAAACATTGAAATCATCAGCACTTTTCTTTCAAAAACTGGAATTTAGATTCTATAGCATATGCTTAATCTTCTGGAAAACAGCATTAACACAAGCACGGCAATTATATCAGATAAATTGATTCCACAGATTTTTGCAAAAACCCTATACATGAACCCATCCATCAAATTTAAATGCCTGAATAAAACAATAACACTACTTATTAAGCACGTCTATGAAGAGTTGGTAGATTCTGTAGTTGCCAAGAGCAGCAACACGCACCTGAGAGTAACCGTAAACACTGCAGCTAAAAACAAAACTAGAGCTGCCGGCTCCTCTCACTGGGGGTGGGAAGATAAACAGCATAAAATATATTGACAGAAAAGCAAATTACAAATAGTAAAACATACCAACATGCCATTTTGTAGGTGTATCACAAACACACTAATGTGAAATACCGAGTCCTCTCATGCAGGACACAGACAAATTAACTTCAAAGATTCTTCCACTGTCTTCCAGGACATTAACACTGAACTAGTGTAAGTGCATTGTTACCTCAGAAGAAACATTTTACTTTCAATTTCTACAACCTCAATAATGTCTCTTCTATTTCTCGCTTTTTTAAAGCACTTGAGTGCTATGGGGTGGTTCTTTCAAACTAATGAGATTAGAGACTTACATTATCACTACCTACTAGTAAAAGGGAAAATGTGTCTCACTGGACTTCAGAGTAGAGGCTGTTGGTCTTACGTATCTTAATGGTGTATTTCATTTGAATGCAGAGCGCAAACTGCACTGAGATGCAACAAGAGGAGGAAATAACACACAGGAAGAACTTTTTTTAAAAAAAGTCACACTGAGGATAATCTATAAAGAATGACTCGCATTTTTGAGACTCTTGTTCTTCCAATACAGGACTTAACCTTTACCGAAAGAATATCAAGGAGCTGGTTTCTCTGACTTAAGAACAAATATTTCACCATGTTCCTTTCAGCATTGGTGTCTCAAAGTAAGTCCAAGTAAACACAGCTACAATCTAACTAAAAGCTGGTTTACACTGTCATCAGTTGGCTTCAAAGCACAACCTGTTTCTTGTTTCAAACCTACTCCACCATGTATCACAAATTTACCACAGGTGAGGCACACATCCCCTATCCCAATACCACGCATCCCCCATCCATATCATCACTTTTACTGCAAATAAGATGAACCCTCCAAAACACGAATTTGAACTGGCACAACTGAGCCATTTCAGAAGGTGGAAGATTCTTTCCAAAAGCTTCACTGAGGAGAAAATACTGAATCAGGTGTCCATTCCACCACGTCTTCAAAACCGATGACTTCACGCACACCACCACTTGATTAAATGGCTGCTGCTTTTGTGATTAGATATGCTGCACAGGCTGAAAGGAAAGCTAACACCACTGAACCATTCCACAAAAAAAGGAACGTGGCAATCACACGCAAAGCACAGACACTTGGTTGTGATGCTCTCTGTATAGTTTCCTGAGGATGTTTCACCTGGATTCACCACTGAAAACTTGCAACACAACTCTGTAGGAGTAATGCTTAAGAGAAAAGTGAAAACAGGTATCTGTGGTGGGTTCACCCTGGGTAGGCACCAGGTGCCCACCAAAGCCACTCTGTTACTGCTCCTGCTCAGCTGGACAGGGGAGAGGAAAATCTAGCAAAAGGCTTGTGAGTCCAGGTAAGGACAGGGATAGATCATTCACTAACTACTGTCCCTTCCCACTGGCTACAGTTCTCCACCAACTACTCCAGTGTAGTCCCTTCCACAAGGTACAGTCCATCAGGAATGAACTGATGTCCTTCCAGCAAACACATTTAAGTGGGGGCTCTTCTCTCCCTGGGTCCACAGATCGTGACAGTAGTCTGTTCCAGCATGGGCTTTTCACAGGGTCACATTCTTCTTCAGGCAGGAACCTGCTCCAGCATAGTATTTTCCACAGGCTCTGGATCTGCTGCACCAACACCTCTGTGGGCTGCAAGGGCACAGCTTGCCTCACTCCACACTCTTCAATACCAGCTGCAGAAGAATAGCTGCTCCAGTGCCTGAAGAACCTTCTCTCCTTCTCCACTAATCTCGGTGTCTACAGAGTTGTTACTCTCACATATTCTCACTCTCTCTGGCTGCAGGGTTTCATCTCCTCTTCTTAGCTACGTTAGCTAAAATCTATTTGACTGCTGATGCGCTCAGCTTTGGCCAGCAGCAAGTCCATCTTGGAACCGTCTGGCATCAGCTCTACCAGACAAATGGGAAGATTCTAGCAGCTTCTCACAGAATCCACCTCTGCAGCCCCTGCTGCTATCCAAACTTTGTCATGCAAACCCAATAAAGCATCCAATTTCATTCTCTATCCTATTCCAGGGCTGTAAGTCAGCCCACTTAAACAAATAAGAGTTTGTTGTCTTTATAGTCAAACATCCACAGCAGACAATGCAGTGGGTCCAGCAAGTGTGGGCACAGATGTGAACCTAGAAGAGTTCTTATTCTAGCTAGCCAGGCTGTATTCCCTCATCAGCTGCCAGGATCATCCCGGTCAGCCACTCCCCAAGAACTACAGAATCCCCAAGCAAACAACGCAGGCTGCCTTTCCATCTAAGCACCAGCACCATGGATCACTTCGAACCCACAGGCTGCCTAGTTTATAGTGAACTTATCACTCTGAATTTCATCTTTCATCTTTAAAATGAGAGTCATAACACTGATCCATTCCTTACCCTAAGGGCTCAAAGCACTTTAGGAAAAGCTACTCAAGTGCTAGGTCTATCACCTTATAAGAACAATCAACAGAATGGAACTGTCTCCTTGCCCTGTGTTTGAAAGCACCTGACTGCTGCTCTACAAGAGGTTTCAAGGAATAACACTGACATAAACAAACACCTTCTCTGTAACTGTGTCCTGTATGCATTGCCCTTGGACCAAATTAGTCCACTGCCAGGAACACGGTCTGCTCGTAGAAGTTTACTTCTTGCATGGCCTTGAATAAACCATTTCCTGCATACTGTCATAGCATTTTCATTTCTGCATTAGGAAAGCAAATGAACTGTCAAACATCACTTCTAAAGACAAATTATAATTTGTCTCCTTTAACTGGTGCTTTCAATACAAAGCATTAGGTAAGCACCATTTCATGGGTGGTACACCCTGCACTAAACATTGCTCCTAGAAGAATATGCCCACGGCAAACGTTTAGAGAAATGTTTGAATAATGTCCTTAACACAGGAAAATGCTTAACACGGAAAACTTCCTGGGGCTCTTTAATTTGTGGTCAGCACCTTCTCTGTTTCTCAACACATTCTCTCATTCTGCAGGAATGAGAGTTGAGTGTTTAAAAGCAGGAGCAAGAGCAAAGGTTTGAAGAGGCAAAGGTTTCACCACTACTGTGTCAGCCCTCACCTAAAAAAAACTGTTACTGCCTTCCATGAACTTATCAGCCGTACATCTTACTGGAAAGGCTGTAGCATCTCAGGACATGGAGCCTTAATCTTCGTGGGAAGGGGCATGCTCTTTGAAACTCAAAGCACATTCAGACAGGCAGATTCATCTTGAAATCCAGGGGTTTTAATATCAAAAATTTCAAACTAAGACTAATTAGCCTGCTACTGTTTTACACTAAGCACATTTTATACTTTTAAAATATTATACAAGAGTGTTCAAAGGGGCAGATACTGTGTAGTGCCCAAGAATGCCTTCAATCTAACCTTTCCCTTCACCATTAGTATAGGCTACAGCAAATGGTATAAAATTGAACTTTTCTGTTTATCATAACAAAACATAATGCCAAAAGAAGAAAATAAGTGTAAAGATAGAATGGAGCTGCTCTAAGTCTCACCAGGGGCACAGAATGATACAGTCCAGTTCCAGTTTTGCTGTTTGAATTTATCTTTTCAATCTCCACAGCAGGACTAATCCAGAAGTCAGGTGCAGTGTAGTAATATTTACAAACAGGATTTAAATTTTAAATAGTAAATCTCTCAAGCAAGCATATAAAATATAATAAAGCATTGCATTTCTGCATTGATCAAGGGTTGCTGTACCTGTATTTCCAGTTCAAGTTGTGTGACCTATCTTTCAGTCTCATCCAACAATTGGATTTTTTGTTTGTTTGCTGTCCTAGCCTCTTTAATACATACAAGTACTCTTCTTTGTTACCTCAGATTTAAAATAATACACTTCGAAGACATTCAGGACTCACATCAACATATAAGCAGCAGCAAAAACTGTCACTTCTGTTTCATCCATCTTAGCTCCCTGATTACGAAGTTCTATTAACTGAAAGACAGCACCAGTTCACAAAGATAATCAAGGAGAAAGGTCAGTGAAGAAGAAAGGAAGATCTGGCCTTTCGGGGCACCACTGGGATTTGAGTTCTCTGCCAGTTTCAAGAATGGAAAGACAGAGAGTCAGTGTCCCTTGACAGCATAATCCTGGCACTGCTCATCAAACCACCCAGATATCCTCAGATCTGAGGATGACCACTGAAACGCCAATCCTCAACTAAGAATTCCTTACAAATGGTCATCGCAAAGGCACTATCAGAATAACATCTGTCAGTAAGCGTTTTCAGAGTCTGTATGTGATTCGGAGCTAGAGTTATTGATAGAAAAACAAGTGTTACTTACTATTAATTTAATGCAATAGAAAATTTAATGGAGAAAATCATAAAAAAAGTATTTTTAAATCATGTAAGTATTTCCTCAATCCCAATTCTGTGTGAATGCCACGGCTCTGCTTTCTTCCGAGCTCTCCTAACACCAGGTGCTCCTTTAACAATGAGGCACGAATACAAAGATTTTGACAAACATTCAGTGTTAGAAGCGTTTGGAATCTAACAATTACTAGCCTTGGACTGCAGCCTCTCACTCTTCTTCCCAATCTGTACGAATCTGACAGAAAAGGCTTGACCCTGCACACTACTTGTCCTTTCTGTCTTCAAATTTTATTGATCTATAGATCTCAAGACTTCAAAGCAGAACCAGGAAATAGTCTATGCACAAACATAAGAGGGGTTGTCTCTTAGGTGATGAGTAGCTTGTGCTCTCAGCAGTGGCAGCCTCTGCTAATAACAACTGACCGGGATGTCAGCCTGGGCACTAGTCCTGCTTCCACTGATGTCCAGGGAAGAATTCCATTGGGTTTCAGCAGAAGCATGATTGGGCTCTTTGAATATCAATATTTCATTCACAATGTTTCCTGACCTTGCATGCCTCTTGCTAGCTCTGCTGAGCCGCATGTGGGGATGGCCTCAGTCACCCAATGCTGTGCTTGTGTTCTCCCAAGAAACACAGGAAATTTCAAGCCTGCCAACGTAAGACTGTTAGGAGATGCACAACAAGAAGCGATGTTTTATAATAAAGAAAAAAAACTGACCAAAAACCAACCTGTCTGAGGCTGCCTTCTCTGACAGTGTCTCAACATCACTTGATGGATTATTTGTCAGAGTTCACCATTTGTAAATCATGGCTCTAGCTGAAGCTGCATTGTGACAGGAATATGTGTATTTCAGTGTCTAATCAGAATGGTCTGGTTTGTCTACCTGTACTTCAAGAGCTGTGCAGTGCAGCTTTTATTGCAGTTTTATTACCTGTGATAACAAGAGCCACTATTTGCAATTCTCTTCTCCAACTTTCCTAACCTAAATGAGAATGGAACTGCCTTATCTTTATTTTTACCATTTAAAAGGGAAAAATATTTACTACTAATCCAGAAACCAAGAAAAACAGGTCATTTAGACTTCAGCTGCACTGTATGTTAGACCTCAAAGAAGACTTTCATTTTTTTCAAAGATGAGACTCCATTTCTGTACCACATTGCTCGTATGTCACTGCTGCTATACAGACAACAACTGGAACTTTTGGTATCTGTATGCTTGTGTTTGTAATTTTTGTACTCACTCTTCAAACTTTGCAAGTTTTAGACAAAAGAGATCTCTCTAAGCACTAAAGGTACGATGATTGCCCTTACAACCTACAGAGGAGACAGAGTGTTTTCATCCACTAGATCAAACACACTCACAGTAAAAGTAATGTTGCCATAATTGTATGTGCAAGAAAACCCTGGACCAGTGTCCATAGAGAGTTAAGGACTGAACTGTCAGTCTAAAGATCACAGAAGCTGTCTACCTTGCCCTTCAAGATCTTTATGTGCATATGGTAAGAGTTTTCCTAGTCTTCTCAATCTGTTCTTGTTTCACAGGATTGTGATAGGTTTCATACTCCAAAAACAGTCAGGTACTTTAAACATACACAACATTTATATTAAAATACATTAAAAATCACTCTGTTTGTTAGTCTTCTTTTTCAGTCAGGCAAGGATTTCATTTCGTTTATGCTAAGATATGATGGGATTACTTGAACATGCAAAGACAAATCAGAAATCTATCATGACTCTTCTTCCCATCAACGAAGTTCTTATATTTGATTTTTAAACAGAATGTATATTTTAATATAAAGTCACACAATAGATACCAAAGGCACCACGGAATACAATACAAAATATATACTAAGTATTTTTAAGGCACACTAATGAACTTTGTGTAAAGAGTTGGTGGCAGTATGATGAACACACCATTTCCCTAGAGACCAGAGGATGCCTATTTAACACTGTTCAGGGCCTGTATTTGCATGCCCCATTAAAGTTTATTAGAGCCCAAAATACTGTGCACCCCTGCTGCGCACATCAAATACCACGCTTAAAGACTTAGCCCGCCCTGAGTCACCACAGTTGTTGCAAAATGCACGTGGTTCAACATACTCTGAAAAGTGGGTCATTTGTGTATTAATTCAGAGTGAGATCTCAGTGTCACGGACACAGTTGATAACAATTCGACAGAACCTGGAAGACCAAACCACAAGCATGGTCTTCAAAAGTCTTGTTAAGCTGCCATCTAAACCTGCCCTTAAGGACTGATTTTTCTGTGTGTCTGACTACAATCTGACAGGGGCTCGACCTGGCTGCCATGCAGGACATCTAACATTGCCACACATGATGAAGTCAGGGATTTGCACAGTTCAGTAAAAGAGATTAGAAAACTCTTTGGAAAACTACAAGGTAATGCTGTAATCCCAGTTTATGTGCTTCTCAAAATATGTGCTTAAACAGCTTCTGGAGCAGAAACTCAAATGCTTTACACACCATGTCCCTGTAAGATACCCAACTCAAGACCACAAATTACATTCTCTTTTGCTATCTTTTCCCCAGGCGAAATCATCCTACACCTTCTGTTCAAGCAGGAGGGCTTCACTGAAAGTGCACTCAAATCCATTTCAGGCACATAACTCTCCAAAACTACTGTATAAAGCTTCAGTGTTACATAGAAAAAGATGTGAAATTTCACTTCCAAAGACACACTTGAAAGTCAGACACCTCAAGTGATTGCTTACGCGCTTATCCTGAGGTTGAGGCAACTCACTTGCCAAGACTTCAGCATTTTTTGAACTCCTACCTGAAATCCTCACTGGACACACAAGATCAAAAGTACAGTTTGAACCTTTTTGTTTCACTATCCCCCTATGACATAAGGAATTAATACTCCTCATCTTTAAGGCAGGAACCTCCATGTAATGCTCCTACAGCACCTGGAGATCCCCAGAAGCCAGGCAATATGTAAGTAAGAAGTATTATTATTTAATGAGTTGAGGGAAAGAACCTCTTGTTTCAGACAATGGGAAGGTTATCTACGTGTGTAAAATATAAAAACAGCCTCTTGAAGCTATATTTGAAGGAGAACATGAAAGAAAATTATTGCTTGTTGAGGTTTTCTTTTCCTACTATTTAAAAAAACCCCCAACAGTCTGGTTGAGAAAGTATGACTTAAGGATCTACCACACTGAAAAGCTTCCTTGTATGATATTTTACCTAGGACTCAACACAGCCTGCACCACTTCATCAGATGTTACAAGTCTGAATGATTATTTGCACAAGTTGTACGAGTTGGCTATTATCAGACAGTTAATAAAAATATCCTCTTAGTAAGTTGTAGATAGGACAACATTAATTACACAGTACAGACATCCACAGTGCAGTGCAGAACTGTTCTACCTGTAGCAGAATATTATTGCTCCTTACTACCAGCTAAAAGATTAAAGCTAATCTTTCACAGTTAATTTAACTTTGCCTCCCAACTTTATAATTCTTTTCATTCATTTTTGTTTCAATCTTTGTCTAAATGTGATGCACCCATAGCATTTTTATTATTTTGAGATTTGATATAGTAATTTGAAAGGAAAATGTAGGAGTAATTACAGATGTAATAAAACACAAACATGCTGTAGACAACTTCATGGAGTTTTAATTAGGAAATGTGGGATCACAAAATTCCCCCTGTCCTCCTTTCAGTGAGCTGTCACCAACTGTACATCTTATTTTCATGGATTTAATAGCTTGAACACGTTCTGTCAACATTGTCCTCACATTTCACAGGTATAAACATAAAGGAAATTATGATGCTGCCAAGGAAGAGCTTGAAATGCAATCGTCTTACAGAAATATGTATGTCTAACACAGCTTCTCTTTTTATTGATTGCTCTGTGCAAAAATATGAAGGTGTAGACACTGGGAGAGTTGATTCGCTTTACTTTCTTTGCACTTAGACATGGCCTCTGTCTAGAGAAGGATCTAGTCAGTTCTCTGACAGTTAAAGATTAACAGTCCTGCCACACCAACAGGCTCGACAAAGGAGCTTAACTTAATCCTTAAGGCAGTGCAAGATGTCTTATGTGTATTACTGCATAGGAGCACAAATTTAATAAACACAGTGTAATGCAATTTTCAGTAGTTTTACTCATGTAAAGAACGGGACATGGAATAAACAGGAAAATTTGACAGATCTACTTGTTTTCCCAGAGAAACAAAAAGAAATGAGCAAACTTTTTTTTTAAAATTTCAGTCTTGGTGCTTTGCACAAACCAGTACGAAAAATAGCAATTCCAATAATTAAAAGACAGACAGATGAAACTTCATAATCCACAATCAAGAGGAAATGGGCCCACAATTTCAGCTAAAGTGGCTTAAACACTTCTGTTACAGCTGGTTTTACCTCTGATGTCAGTCAAAAGGTTTTCATATACTCAATTTTTAAAAGTTTTGAGAACAGAAATAACTGTCGGTCCTTGGACTTAGTATGACATGGCTGAGATCACCTCTCACAACTTCAAGCGGAATTAATCTTTATTTGCTATAAACCATGAAAATGAACCATCATACCTGGAAGTTAAAACATTAGGACACTAATTGTCATGTTAAAATGATTTTTTTCACACTGTGCTCTACAAATAAGATATATAATCTTCATAACACACTGAAAAATATCCCTAGGAAGTGGCATAATTATAAAAAATCAGTTCTGAGAAGCTTTAATAAAGCTGATGCATCTTATCATCAATCAATGTGTTCTATATGTGTCTGAGAGCACTGATAGAAGCATAATGGCTCTGTCTGTTTTTAGCACAAACTAATGCAGTCATTTCACCATATTCCATACAACATGAAACCCTGAAGACACATTTTCAGGTCTTGTGAATTGCCATGAAGACATGTGCTATTACAGGTTGCATGTACACGTATCTGTAGGATACGTTGCTATTCTATCTTGACAGCTGACGGAAAGCGTGAGAGCCAGCTGCACCTTCTACTGAAGCCCAGGACACCGCGCATTCAGCATCTCAAGAGAGCAGAACTTGAACCCTTCTCTCAGAGGTAGGTAACAAGCTGTGCAAAGTTTTAGATCAGCACAGCTGGGAGTGAAAGGTGATTCTAAAGCCTCATTTCACTTTCCAGGCCCAAATGTCCACAGGTATAATTAAAGATACCCTGAAAGCCGTTCTGTATTGCACAAATTGCTACAGATCAAAAAGGATCACTGTGCTGGAAGAAATCAGACACATTAATGCTAGCGATACCCTCCTGGCCCCGATATCCCTCCTCCACATCTACCAGCTGCACAAAGCACCTCATTTATGCCCTTAAACCATCAGGAACAGACCAACACTACTCCTGAGAAAGAGTATTTAGCATATCTATAACTAAGTTCATTGCTGCTTTGCGCTGCTAGTGGGACATAAAGCAGATACAGCAAAAGGGAAGAATTTAGCCTCTGATTTGATTCTACTAGTAAAAAATAGAGCTTCTGGCTATTCATAAAAATTAAAAGATAGAATCAAAATTTAAATCTATTAATATGATAATTACATACAGAAAGAGTAATATTAAGGCTCAGTAGTCTTGGCTGGTGAAGATATTACTATACACTCTATCATCAAAAATACTCTTATTTGTTAAGTGTTCTAAATGTGGCAATCAAACAACTAAAATTTAAGTAAAAAGGGTACTGAGAGTTACTCAAGGCTTCTGACTAAACACCGAGACATGTGCAACTGCACAACAAATGTGTAGGTTGCCATTGTATTCTCCAACTCTTTTAGACAGGGAATTCTTGGTGGTGTGGCACAGGACTGAAAACACTTCTCTGGAGCAGAGTTAGGAAGCCATCGGGATATGGACTAGCAGGTTTTTGCAGGGAGATGCAAGCAAATGCTGACCATTCTTTGTACAGCTAGCCACAAAGAAGTTCTGCCTGTGCATCTAGATTGTAGGACACAGAGAAGCTCTACAATGCAAGCTACACAGCCACACTAAATATGCTGCTGAGCTCAAAATAATAAACCCTGACTCTCTGTCAAGCTTATTAGTTCTGGCTTAGCAACATGTAACTGCAGCTACTCAGCTGCTAGAGCAGAGCCAGCGCATCTCCAACCAGCTCAAAGGGAAGGCAGAGCATGCTTTCATCAGCTGGCAAAATCCCATACAGACATATGCTTAGACACCATGTCAGCTGGCACTCAGCAAGAGGCAGAAACTCGTACTGAAGTGCTGGTTATAATGAATAGTCCCATTCATGTTCGAGGTAGTTCTCATGGATAACGTGAGTGATATTATAACAAACTGTCTCAGTCTTCATCAGGCTCATGAATCACTATTAGAAACAGAAAGAAATCTGGAGCAGTGTTACAAAGAGAATACTTAAGTAGATGAACAAACAGAAAGAGCGGTGACTTTGTCATAGGTTTTTAACTTGCAAAAAGTACTTTGCATAGGCATCAATAATGATCATTTTATGGAAGATAAGCCTTAAGAAGGAAATCATCCAAAGAAACCACAAAGTATTTTGCTATGCTTTATTTTTTAAAAAAGAGAATTTTGCCCTCAATTATCCTGGCACAGGCAGATGAGCTGAGACAGGACACACAGATTAATTCTACATCACTCTGACCACTGGCTGCATTTTGAGACTTTAGGTTCCTATTTTAGAGTCAGCCAATATACTGACATGTGTAAAACCAACCATTTAACAGTAGCATCAGGAATAAAATAGACAGCAACAAAATTTAGGAGCACATTTGTCATTAATCGTAAGGGAAGAAATTTAGCCAAATGTCTGAAGGACTGGCTCAGAGATGCCATGAAAGCTAGAGCGCAGCAGGGAAGGGACAACAGACAACATGGGTTGTACAACAGCACAGGCTCCCTGTGAACCTCTGCACAAAGACTGAGGGTAAGGTTGGAAAGCACTGCTTCCCTGCGTTTGGCCAAAAGCTTTCTCACAAGGACTACGGGTAAGTCTTGGAAATCATCAAGTTTTCTAAACATAACTGATGCTAAATGTAAACACAAGGTGTATACAGCTTGGATGGCTGAAGCTAAAGAAATGCAGTTTCAGCCCCTGGCACTGCACTGGAGAATTGTCTAGAAATGTTTTGAGCATGTCTGTATCACCATTCCCTAAGCACCCCATGTAGCCTCAGCCTATACTGCCCTGGAATGCCACAAAAAGCACAGTGCAGAGCCAGCCCAGCTCCAGAAGAAAACCATCTGTCAAAGGTCAGAATTTACTTGATTCTACTTTCAAAGCCAAGCTAACAAGCCTGTATCGAACTACACTACAGAGACGACTGACAGCCTCCACTGGGTTTGGAATCTCTGTATCAGTTATAAAGCCCCCAACCACCTGCCACCTGTCAGTTGCCTCAATTAGTTGCTTCCTCAGATGTTTATGCTTCCTACAAGCCACAAGGGTGAATGTCATTGACACGAACCAAAAATGTCTATCCACTGCGGATGCAATGCAGGCAACAAAGCTTAGAAGGTAACGAGCCTGATGTAACTCAACATCACTATCTACAAAAGTCAGCCCAGTGTCTCAGACTGGGAGCAAAGGTTTTAAGCTCATGCAGGCAAACTGGTAAGTAGCATGTGCTCAGTGATGTGCTCTCCAGAAGCCTATTTCTCAGTGAGCCATTTCTTAAGCATAACATTAGTACTTTAACTTTTCAGTCCACAAAACTTGATACAGACATACATTTGCACAAACGTGCACTGTTGAATTTTTCTTTTCCTCAGAGATAATTCTTAGACTGATGCTCTGCTGAGTGTTATTACATCTGCTGTTATGACCTGCTATAGCTAAGGGCAATATATATTCTAATTTAACACTGTCCAACGGTACAAAATTTACAGAATGTTTTCTTTTGGCAGTATTAACAGCATGCCATACCTGAGGATGCTAATAAAACACTGACATAAAAATACAATATTTGAGAAACAGAAATGCATATTCCAAATGTGCTGAAACATTCTCCTCGTCTTTTCCAGGTTATTTCTTACTAAGCCATCCATTCTGTGATAGAAACTTTCCTAAAACTGCAATTAATTCTTACTGTGTTGTGTTTAGTGATTAAGCACACGTTCATATATTCTTGTTCCACATTACTTAAAACGATCAGAGTATTAAATGTGAATTAAGGAAATGTGATCTGTGCTGTCTGTATACCATATATATCCATTAGTGTTCTCTTTTCTTGCACAATGAACATTTTGCACTAGTTCCCTGACACTGTCAAAAAGCGTTCTAACAATCATATTTGCCTCCTCTTAAAAAAAAAGAGTTCATCTACAATTACTCTGACACAGACGGAGAGGCTCAGGGAGGACAGAGTGCGTTGTGCATCACTGTTTTAAAATAACCCAATCTTATTCTGAAGCTTTCTTACAAGGTTCTAGTAAGAATCTAGTATTTAGTTTTGCACTTGTAAAAAAAAAAGCATTGAGCTTCTCTCACACTGTATAACTTTCTGAACACAGTCCAAGCAATAACAGTATTACCAGATTTGCCTAATCTCAGTTGAGACTGAGGGGTGACCTCATTAATGTTGATAAATACGTGAAGGGTGGGTGTTAGGTGGATGGAGCCAGGCTCTTCTCAATGTCATCTAGTGGTAGGACAAGAGGCAACGGGTGTGAGCTGGAACATAGGAGATTCCACATCAATATCAGAACAAACTTCTTCCCACTGAGGGTGACGGAGCACTGAAATAGGCTGCCCAGAGGGCTGTGGAGTCTCCTTCTCTGAAGACATTTAAAACCTGCCTGGATATGTTCCTGTGTGACTTGGTCTAGGTGGTCCTGCTCTAGCAGGGGGACTGGACTAGATGATTTTGCGAGGTCTCTTCCAATCTGTAACATTCTGTGAAACATGGTATATTCTCTCCAGGAACGTGTACATGCTTTGCAGCACCCAACTGTCTTTCATATAACACCATCAAGGGTCACCTTAGAGCTCCATTCTCCATTTGTATTTTGCACTTCTGTTGCAAACAGACTTTCTGAAGGTAGAAAGTTTCAGCTTTGACTTATTCCCTCAATTCCTCTATGATTCTTATTCTTAACAGTATTTGGATATTTTCAGGCAATGGCAAACAAACGAATGCAAGTTCTGAACTACAAATATTTGCTTTTCGAGCTGATAGGAAATTTCAGTAATTAACCTGGTCTTAATACTTTAAGCTTTAGCTAGCAAGAGCTATAACTAACAGAGATTGCTTCTGAGTGAGGTGAAACATCATGATGCTTCACCTCACCTTCAAAGTAGCTTTTGTGCTGTCACATCTGCTTATATCAGCAACAAACGACTGCTGATTTCATCATAATTGCCCTAATTAGAAGTTCAATTAATACACTGAGCTCTTCCGTATCAATGCCACCTCAGCATCAAGGATGTGCAGACAGAGTGCTGCTGAGCAATACAGGTTAAACTAACACGGAAGGTCACTGGGAAAAGGAAAGTACCTGCACTCTATTGTTCTGAGGATATCACATAGTTAGGATGACACTTAATATCCACTTACGCCTCAGGACAAGCAGAAAGGAGGAACTTAAGGAACTCTATTGAGAGATATCCATCAGCTGTGAACAAAAATTACATTTCCTGTCATTGAAAATCTCATTTAGTTCAGACTTGCTTCCACTAAGGATGAAAACCCTTCCAAAGAATGCTTTGTCTTCATGGGACGATGAAAACAGCCTAACAAGCTCACAGAAATGCTCACAGTGTGTAAAAAAAATAAAGTGCACAATAAGGTAACTTTAAATATATGTACATATAAATAAATTATAATGTGCTTCAGCACACAGAGAAATATAAACATGGTTATTGAAACCGAAGTTGAAAGAAGACTAAATGGAGAGGGTGGGGGTTGTTTGCATGAGAAACTGGCAAATCTCTGTAGCAGACAAAGTGCCACCAGTGTCCAGCCTGGAAGCATTTTGCATATCTATTGAACGAAGAATTTTGCATGTTTACAGAAGACAGGGAAGCAGACAAGAGAACCAGACAGCATCCACTTATTAAAATATGATGCACAAGATAAAATCAAGGAAGAGCATATTTAGTCTTTATTCGCTTTTCTTGATTCAGGATACAGGCTACAATCCAGAATCAATCAAAAAACAGAAGTGTAAAATGAATGAAAGTATCTTCATGGCTGTGTAAATTGCCTTATACAAAGGAAAAAATAAAGCAAAAAGAACTTTGTTGTAGTCAGTTGCAAAAACGAGATACCATGTTATGACCAATTTCATGGTATCAGATATTGCTTTTAAAAGACCTTTCTTTAAAGATGAGAAAATTAAAATACAATTCTGCATTAACTGTCTTGACCTGACCACTTACCTACTATTTGTGTTTGTACTGAAATCAATAATCAAGATTTTGTGATACAGTCTCTGAAATAATCTTTGCTTCAGTTTCTATCACAAAAAGAATACCTGGAGCCAATACATGGAGCAAGATCACTTAGCATAAACTCCAATACTTTCTTTGTTTTCAGTACAATGATGAGTTACCCTCCTTTACCATGTCAATAACCAGGAAATGACCAGAACACAGCTAGTCTGTATCTGAGGAGGGTTTTATACATTATGCATACATGAATGAATGTATTAGCACCACACACACCAAAGACCTTTCCATTTTCAGGGACATCTGCATGTTTAACAGTATCTGTACCGTTTAGAGATGATTATTTTAAGCATCAGGTCCCGACTTCTACCTGGAGCCATGACATCTACTTGTTAGATTTCATCTTTAATGGTACTTACTTTAGAAAGAATTAAGCAACAGCGATAAGTGTGAAATAGTACTTGTTGTTATTATGCTGATAGCTAACTTTTGTTTTCTCCCACTGGAGTAAAGAATCTATTAAAAAAAATGTCCAACTGCAGAATACAGTCTTTTTCAACCACTTTAAATGCATAAGCTGCAAAGCCAACTGATACCTACATGTAAACATTTGGAAGTAATTCAAGATATTCTAAGTAGGAACAATGCCAGGATATGACTACTGGTTCTTTGCAGATGTCCCAAGCAACCTGTAAAACGGGAAAATGAACCATCATTTCCTGTCACTGCTGTGAATTCTGCACTGTACACTGGGTGTTATCATCCAGGACACACAGAAGTTGCCAAAAATCCTAGAAGAGGGTCATAAAAATGAATAAATCCAGTACTATCATTTGTTGGGCTGAAAAAGCACAAGAGTGCAGAGCTCAAAAGTGAGACACTGTAAAGCAGAAGATATAAATTATTCAAATAGAAGATAAAACTGGTAAAAGAATTGTCTCTGCCCTGTGCATGTGGATATTTAGTTACATTCTCCAACCACTGCGGTTCTAATTTTATTTTTCAGTCTGCTAAGTTTATGAGGTTTCAATAAACAGACAGCTTATCGGCATAAAACACAACCATAGCACCTCAACATTAAAAAAAAGCCAAAAAGCCAACAAAACACTGAACAAGGGGCTTTCAGGACTCAAATCCTGCCTAGATCTCCAACAGATAGAAGTGTCCCCTGCAAAGTTATTCTAGAATAAAGTCTCCCCCTTGTGGATCTCTCACAAAATAAAAGCTCCATCAAATACTTAATTGCATAATAGTCTGCGCTGCTGCTTCTGCAGGTTAAGAATTTCAAGCAAATAGGAACCTGCAACAAAGTAATAATGGTACATGGTTTACAACAATTCAATGGGCTCGATCCCTCCTCAGACAAGAAAAGCTGTTTTGTTCAAAGAGACCTTATGACTCTGTGATAAAGTCATTTAAAAGATGCTGCAAGTCTCAAAATGATGTAACTCCTTTCCATCTCCACTTAAGTTACTTACGAAGGTTGGTTTGGTGACTGCCCCAACAAACCCTTCAGCCCAAACCCAGTGATTCAACTAGTCAAATCAGTGCTTCAATTATTTAGGTAAAGATCCAAATTCTTTCTACATAATACTTACTAATAAAAACAAAATAACCCGACAGAGATTCCCCACTCCTCTATTTTAACAGCACAAGGTTCACTACCCTGGAAAAAGTAGTTTCCTTCTACAACAACTTACTGTGTCTCAAAGATTAAGGAGCTATAGCACTATGTCTAGAATAACAGTTCCTCAAACACTTCATTAACCTCACTATTCTCTGATCTGCATTAATTTAAAGGAATACAAAGATTCCTCTGCATATGATCATTTACATTATAATCTAAGAAATCTTAGTGACCACTTAAATTATCATGTTGACCTCAATGCTTTCTTCAGGTATTTAAACATGGTTCTAATAAATCATGTTTTGTCTGCATGATTGATTTTGATTTTTTTAAAATTTTCTAAGAAATAAAGTTCTTGATGGCTTGAAATATTATTCAATTACAGACACGACAAACTCCTATTTTATTTGCTGCACCAACTGTTGAGTCAATACTGGGTAAAAAGCTTTTTAAGTATCCAGAGACTTTCACTTCAGAATAGTAATATAATGGTTAAATATTTATTTCTTGCAAGTTCTGGAATAGTGATAGCTTTTCCACTTTCATTAACAGACTCTTATTTGTATGCAGTAATCGCTTTAAAAATATTAGCATTGTAATTTCTTGCTAGCACTGTGATAAATCAACAGAAAGTCTTATCCCCCTGCTTCCCCATGGACAAGCATAATTCCGCTTCCCTTGATGCCAGTGACAAAACCTCTTTAATTTCAGGATTACACTCAAAGAGTTCAAGAAAGAATGTTTGTTTGATAGTGTGGGACTCTTGTCCTTTCTAACTGCAGAACAGATGCAATAGCTAAGCCTTGCTACGCTCTGCCAATGTGCCTTTGCAGGAAGCAACAGCTCCTTGAAGTAGGATAGCTGCTACTTCTTCGCTTCATACTGGTCCTTGACCCCTCAACAGCAATTATCTGCAAGCCATGTTTTCTATTCCAAATGTGGAACATTTTAGGATATAAACATCTGGCTATGGAGAACAAATAAAGATAACATTCATTCCTTTCAAGCATCCATCAACAATGACTGTCAACTGCTGTTGCTCTGGGACACAGAAGAGCCAATCTCTGAATCCACTGCATTTCTGCATTTTCTTGTTTTGAGTGTTCAGTTCAACAAAAACTGAGTTTGCACTGATAAACTGTGAAAGACTGCTAAAGCTAACGACATGGGTTCTGATCTCTGCTGCTTGATTCAAGGGAAAATGGGCTTGCAGAAAACACGAAGGCAAAGCACTAAGAAACAAAACATCACAAATCTGCCCAAATGACAAGAGACTCCTGCAAAAAGACTCTTCAACCCAGCGAAAAGAATATTATGTATTTTAGCTGTCTTCTCAGAGACCGCTTGCTTATCTTGACAGGATGGATGAGGAACTACAATTCTTACTGAATATAAAATAAAAGGAGGAAAATGATCTGTAATTATAGTATTGCAAGTTATATTTCAAAATCATTGGTACTTTACTAAGTACCTTGATTTTCTGGCAAATAGTCTCCATGCATGATCACCCAGCACTACTAAATGAGCTGTACTGCGAGCGGTGACAGACATTTGTAATACATGGTATTTTACAATGTAGACAATTGTTAAATTTTATCCCTAAAGAGAAAAGCCTACACTACGAGGTAACGCAGCTTCTGTGTGTATTAATACTCATATTGTAATGCTGGATTAGTAATAGCTTCAGTACTTACCATATAGCTTCTATAAATATGTGCATACTTAACGCTCATTAAATGCATCAGAACGGGTCCAACAGCTCAACCACAGAACTAAGTTTTCCTATTAAAGCAAACTATGGGATCCAGAAACAAAGTTCCTAAAGTTAACTTCAGCTCCTAGATCTTAAAGATCTAGACATTTAGTCTACTGTTGTCATCCATGCATGAACGTATACCAAGGATGAATTTTGTATAATGGTCATTCAGCCTCAGGTCATTCAACCTGACAGGTAACCCTGTGTTTCTATACAGAAAATTATGGAAGCTGTTTGTGAAAAAGCAACCATCCATCGTCCATTCACCATCTCTGTGTCATCTAAACAGTAGATACCACTGCTGAAGTCATTCCTCCCTTACCTTTCCCAGTCTGTTGTCCTCATACAACAGGCATTTTTCATCTCCTTCCAGACTACCCTGTTTCTTCTAATGTCACACCCTTCTCATAACTACAGAATTGTATCTTGCTCTCTTCTTGAATCTCTCCTAATATTCCTTAAATCTCCCCAATTCCTTAATTTTCTCTCACTTTGGGCTAGACTTTTATGCTGTTTGCTATTCCAGCTGTTTTGTCTGCATTCTCCAGTGTGCCACCCAAAAGCCATGTTCTCTCAAAATTTTTCACCATTTCTCAGTTCCTGCCATATCTCTTCCCCATTTTCATCAGCCTCAATCCTGCATCCTTCTTTTTACAAGCCTGCAATTTTTTCCCTTTTCCATGTTTTAATCTGAAGGAAACATAGGTGTTCTGGGATTGTTTAATCCATGTTCAATACATGAGCCTGTTAAATTACTCGAAGAAACACCTTATTTAAAGTGTCAAAGCCCTTCTCTCCTCATCAACTCCTTATAGTCATACACTGCCTTCACTGCTCTGTGCACCCTAGTGGCATAGCTCTCTTCATGATCTCATGTCCATTACAGTAAGACAAAGCAAGCTGGGCACACTCTTCTTTCTTATCCAGCGAAGTTATGTGGAAAAGGTATTAAAACTTCAGCAGGTTATTACTGTGAAGCATGAGCCATGTGAAATGGAATTCAGAAATGGAATATCTGTGGGGTTTGGACCATACTACAACATACTAAAGAACCAGAGGATCAGCTTTCTACAAAACACAGGTAAACATTAATACTATCCTGGAAAATAACAAACACAGAACAGCAATTTTAAGTATGTTCTATTCATGAGGGGTGTTTGGGAATCAGAAGAAACCAAAGTGACGCTACACATACCCCTCCCCTAAAAAAGTCATAGGTGCCTTTTCACTTATGTGCATATGTATCTACACCTCATCAGTGCAGTCATCTTCAAGCAGAAACAAAGAACTACAACAGAACATGTCACACAGTAGGAAGCCCCATGGCCAGACTTCCTTTTACTATACAGATGTTACATTTGAGAATTTCCAGAGCCATGTAGTAAATAAAGGCTACAAGGGACCATCACGAGCTATTTTCCTGTGTTCAGAGTCCTATAGATAACTCTTGCATAGAAAGTGAAGCCAGAAGGAACAATAGAAAACTGTACATCAAAGTCACTAGCCTTCACACAGTACCTCTAAACTGAGCCCAGGAACTTGTTTGACAATGTATCTTTCAGAAAGATGTCAGTTTGGATGTGAAACATGAGAAAGTTGAGCATTCTGGCTTCCATTCTTTTGTTTTTCCTACAGGAAATATTTACTGAAAGAAGTGTGTGTACTAAACACTATCTGGGGTTTGGGCAACGTGGGTCCTTGGAGATTCCAGGTAAATGCAACAAACTGAACACAAGGAACAGAGGAATCTGCCTTCTCAGAAAATCAGTGAAGCTCGAGGATCTCTTCAGTATGGATGTGCCACCTTGCTCATTTTATGTCATTACATCTGTCCTGTGAGATAGCAAAGCTCAGCCTGCCTATCACTGGTAAACGGGTATTACAGCCTGACAACCCAGCCTTGTAATTCCTGTGTCAAGGGGAGGGACATTTGATCGCCATTAAAGAGGTGCCCCCATTTTCTAAAACGGAGACTACGGTTGACAACTTCTGCTTCCCAAGAGGAGAATGAAAAGGTCATATGTGCAGGAGACACACTTCAGTTTCCCAAGACAAAAGGAGCTAAGAAGAAACACCTACCTATTGACTTTCCCTTCCAGTCACTAAACTTCCTTCTTTAACCCTTCTTAGTATTCTCATACACATTTGTAGCGCACCTCTACTAGCCAACACCAGAAACAAAGCACTTCACCCTCCATCTTCTACTGTGCAAGGGAAGAGATAACCAACACTCTTCAAAGGCAAAACCGCCTGATGACAGGGTTCTGCCCCCGTTTAATCCCTGCACTCGGGGCCAGGCCGGACCAGCAGCGGGGCAGCCAGGACACTGATCCCGCTGTGGGTACGCAAGGGAGCGCGGAAGGTACTGAGGCGGGCGGGCGCTCACCTTGTGCTCCAGGACGCTGATGTAGCCCTCCAAGAGCCCGGCCCCGATGGGGACCCCCGGCTGCTGTTGTCCGCGTCCCGGTGGGCGGCTGGGGCCCACCGCCACCTGCTGCTGCTGCCGCCGCCGCGGCTCCGGGTGGCCCCCGCTGCCGCCGTACATGAGCAACAAGCTGGTGCACATGGTGGTGAGTGCCAGGCACACGGCCAGCCCCTGGCGCTGCGGGGGACAGAAAGATAAAGGAGCTCAGTGCCGCGGGGCACCGGCTCCCCTCACCCGCAAGTTGCAGCCGCCAAAGACCCGATAAAAGTGAGAGGAGAGGTCCAGGGAGCCCCTTTCTCCTCTCCCCGGCCCGCTTCACTGCCTCTTCTCCTCTCTGTATGCCCGGTTTCCCCGCGTCTCCCGCTCCCCTAGACACCCCACCCCGCAGCCCTCCGTCCCCCTTTTTGGCATCTCTTTGGTGCGTTTTAAGGCAGATCCCGCCAGCCTGGTCCTTCCAGCAGATCGGTTTGGATACGCTCCTCAGAAGGCACATAACACACACACATACAGGCACACAAACAGAGCCTCGAGCAACACGAATAAAAGAAAGCGGGAGGAAAGTTCCTCGCCGCCGCCGCCGGGTTCTGTCCGCCTTGGAGCGATCCCGAGGAGCCGCGGGGCTGCAGCCGGGGAAGGCTGGAGCGTGTGCGGGGTTCCCGGGGCAGCCCGGCTCCGCTCCTACCCGCCGCCGGAGCCGGGCTGAGCGGTGCCAGCGATGCGCTTACCATCAGGGTCTTCATTTTGTGCTCCTGCCGGCCACCGGTGCTCCCGCTCCCCGCTAGGCTCGGCATGGCGGGGGAGCCGCATACATGGCTCGGCCGTGGCGGGGATTAGGGGGGAATTACAGCCGGCCGGACCCTCGCAGCCTGCCAGAGCTGGGGCCTCGCTGCCCCGCCCGCCGCCGCCTCCGCCTCCGCCTCCTCTCGCCGGCGCAGCGGCAGCTTCAGGGCCGGTGGAAGTTAAACTTCTGCCTCCGCTCCGCCGCGCTGCTCCGCCCGGGCGGGAGGAGCTGGGGGTGGAGGCGAACGGAACGGTAGGGATTGCTGTGGCGGGCACCGGGCAGCGGCAGGGTCTCCCTTCCCCGGTCCAGGCTCCCTGAGCTGGCAACGGGTGGGAAGCGCTTTAAAGCACCGCTGGTAAAACCCGACGCCCTCAGCAGCTTGTGCGGCGCTACCACCACCCTCTCACAGTCTTTCCCAAGCCCTAGAAACCTGTTTCAAAGCCTTTTGACAGACGCTTGCTTTGTTTTTTTTAAAGTAACATCTGCCTGGGGGCTTACTCTCCCTGTCACCTTTTTGCTTTCTGAAGACGGACTCTCATGAGCCGCCTTCTTAAGTTTTTTCTTATTTCTGTCTTTGTGTTAACGGTGTGCAGTCCAGTTGTGACATTTTTATTAAACGCCCTCCAATCACATAGACTTCTTGCTCTGAGAATTCCACGTTTGTAAATGTGCCCCTTCAAAACAAGCCATTTTAAGGCTGACTTCTTGTGAAGTTATTCAACTGACAGCATAGCATTTAACACTCCCCCGCTCCCCCATCCTAATCATGAAGAGATTTCTTTTCCAACTAGTCCTGGAAATAATAGTTCTAATATATGGCTTCACATCTAACCTACAGCTATATAACATTAAAGATTACATTAAGGAGAAAACGATCAGCAGGTTAACTCAACCATGGTCACAATAGCAGCTTTCTCAAGGCCGGAATTGTCATTGAAACTCATTTTTTATCTTATCTAATTGATTGGAGGACTAGGAGTGAAACAAATGCCATCTCTGGCACTGGCACTGCATGCAGCATTTAGTGCCTTTTAGGAAAGTAGAAAGCAACAAGAACGGAACGTCTGGCCCATGAGTGCAGTAAACACCCCGTATCTATCATTTGGCAGAAGAATGCAATATCACGCGCATGCTTGCTGCCTGTTCAGGCTGTGGGTTGGGTTTCAACAGTACCAGTTGTTAAGACAAACGAAGCAATAAAAGAAGAATCTTATCATGCCTTGGTTATTCTTTCTTATGTGGTTGCACTTGACACTCAAACCAGTGAAACAAAGGGCCAACTTGATGAATCATTGAAAGCAAATTATCTGTGGCTCTCCACAGCTTCTTGCAGGAGAACACAATAGGCAGATCATGCATTTTACAGTGCTATTTCTCAACTATCAGCAAGCAGGTTGCTGGTGGCCCACTTTTCTAATATATTTTGCCATGCTAAAGTGAAGCATCAGTTTTGTAATTCCAGCTCATGGCTGCATGTTAGACATCTGTTACACAGTATGTCTGACCAAAATCATTAAATGTATAGGTTTTGGTAGAATAGGCTGATTAAAAAATCTACTGATACAGGAGAAAGACTAAATTTTGTAATTTAATGCTTGACTTGAATAATGTCCAGCTTTCTGCTTGTCAAATACCTAATTAGATTGCCATGATGGTCATAGACAGTACTCTTGGCAGTCAGGTGCTCACTGAAACAAACACAGTAGTGTAATGTAAGTCCTGCAGAGGATTTTATGGGTAAGCATGGGAACTGTAGAAATCATCTGGAAAACAGCCCAGCTATGTAATTTAATTTAAAATTCCTATGCATTAATAGTTCCAGCTATCTGGAGGTTTGTTTTCTAACACTATGGGAATCTACATACTTGTAGATAGGCATCTGTATACCCATTAGCTATACTTCCACAGAGGAGAGGACTGAACTCTTAAGCATTTCATCAACTTGGAAAGGAGTCAACACAGAGAACATCTTAAAGTCCATCTGACTTCCTGCTTCAGGCAATTTATTTTCAATATGCAAAGGATACTGAACTGTCCGTCCATTTCTGTTGCAGGCGGATTGGACTAGATGATGTTTCATGCTGATTCCAATCTGTAATGATTCTATGATTCTACGATTCTATGATTCTGGTCCTCCTTAGAGGCAGGGGTAAAGACAGATTAAAACATAAACCACTGCTTTCCCTAGTGCAGGAGAAAAAGTGGCAGAGCCTGGTTAGGTTTTACGACAAAGTCTGACTGAGAAGAGATTTTCATCTGCATGGCTGTACCCTCTTACAATTTGCCCTTCTTATTTCCATGTGTCTGGTAGCTACAGGCTGGCAAACCAATTACATGAAGTTAAAATCTGTTTGTGGCAGCTCAGGAAGACCTGTGTTGCAAATGACAAAATGAAAATCCATGTAGAGTGAAAAATCCATGTAAGAAGTAGTGATGCAGATAGAGACAAACTTCACAAAACTGCCAGTGGACTTAGAGTGACAGAGCTCTTTTACTGATTCTTAAACAAAACTGCTCAAACAGCACCTTTTCCTGAGCTGTCTGGAGGAATGAAATGACTATCTTTTCATCATGCATTTTAACCTGGGTTGTCTTTCAGAGATTTCCCTGCATAGGTGTAGAAAGCTCTTTTAAACTACAGCTGATTTGTCATTATGTTCTTACACAGGTGACAACGCAACATAAGCTACACCTTAATGCAGTGAACTCTTATACTTTCCACATTATAGGTGGCCTGGTAGGGACACTGGAAGGGAAGAGGTTTTAATCTTTGTCAGTGCATCTCAGCAACTGCTGGCCAAAGTACTCAGTGCACGTTAGGATGAGGGCAATGGCCAATATTTCAGATGTTGTTTGACTCCAGCAAACCCTGCTCTGGATGTTGCTGTCCCTCTTTCCTATCTGCCGTAATCAGAGGTAGGGTGTTTGTATGTGGGGCCAGCGCACAGGATGCCTCTGCCTCCAAACTGGAAGCTGCTCTTCAGCCCCCTCACCTCCACACAATGGAAGCCCAGACAGTCTTAAACGTTTAACTATTTTGTGGCTCTCTGATGGCAGCATGTCTCCTTTGGTGCAAAAAAATTATTATTTTAGAGAATTTATTTACATCTGTGGTACAGAGTAAGAAAGTGAAACTTTTGTTTATCTACATCCTTCACAAAAGAGTGAGAATAAAAGGAGTCTGGTGTGATATAACTAGATAAACTCTAGGTGATTTCTGCATGTTACTCTGCATGACTGTTGAAAGCACTTACATTCCCATCACACTGTGTGTATGAAGATGTTTCTCAGAAAAATACTGGTGGTAGAAGGACTTAAAATAGGTTGGAGGAGGGGTTAATTGTATCAGGACCACTTTGATACCCTTATGCCTTTGAAATGAAGAACCTAAGTAAGATTTTGTGGGTGACTAAGCATGAGAAAATAGTTGCTAAAAATATACAATTAATCTAAAAGTGATTCCTGTTAAAGCTGCATCATTTTATCATTTTTATTATATTCTGTGGTCTGTGAAGCCTTGAATCTATCTCCTCAAGAGTAAAATCCTGGCCCCACAGAAATTATCTCCTATATATCTTTTATCCCTCTTTGCTTGCTGGGGCAAGGAGCTCACCAGCAAGTATACGGCTCCCACTTCAAGTTCTGCAGCCTCATGAGCTATGAGCTTAAACCATGATCACTGGCGTAGAACAGAATATTGCTTGTCCTGGGCCTCTAGCCAGTGACATTTGGGAAGATGGCTGGGAGCGGCACATTTCAGAGGGGAGAAGTAAGCACTTTTTGACTGACTAGTTAGAAAAATGAGATTAAAGGTGTTAAGGAGGTTGGAACATGATGAAAGTTTGTATGGATTAATGGACAGAGGGGCAGTCAAATGTGTATAGGAAATTAAATACATCACACTGGTATCACCTACATGTGTTATTATTTATCTATACATGAAATGTTAACCTCTTTCTTTACAAGAGAAAGCGCTACGGTTTTGCATTGCAAACACAACCAATGGAAAACATTTGGCAGCCAGCAGAGTAATGAGCTTACACTATAGATTTTTCAAACTGCCCAGTGATTCATGAAATGCTTTTCAAAAGTGGAAATATGCATTGAGGATTGGTCAGAAAAGGTAGATACAGTATTATAGATCAGTCAATACTGTCTCACCCTTATAAAAGCAGGCTGCCTTTGAACCTCTGACAAGCAAACAGGGATAGATTCAAAAAAAGAAAAAAAAGAACTACTGCATGAAAATAGAAGTGAAATGAAAACAGAAGGGGAGAAAGTAAGATAAGATCTGCTGAATCTGCTGGTTTTTTCTTTTCTATTTCTTAGTTTTATCCCCAAACTAGAAAGCATAAACAAAGGTATTAGATTTTTCAGAAACAATCTGAATGGACTCACTTGCTTTAAGATCACATAAGAAACACTTTTATTCTAATCACTTGGAGGAGGGGATGGGGGCAGGAGTTAAACAAGACAAATGCTGGAATACTCAGCATGCCCAAAATTCCACATGTAAAGTCAGAAATTCTGAAGGTTAAGGAAGTAGCATAGAAAGCTGTACATAGAGGGTACCCAGAACCACTTGTGGAAGCCAACATTGCCTTTTGTTTTACTGTTCACCACCAAAACAAAAGAAGAAAGCCATAATCTCTGTTACCAGAGCACAGATTTAACACATGGAGTGAAGAAACTGAAGACACAATTAATACAGTTGGTACGAATTGGATACATTTGAATATTTTGGGGGTACCTATGCTGCAATATGAGAGACCTCAACAGGATCCCAAATGGCTCAGCTTCAAGCATATGTGGCTCTGTTCCTGTGCAGAGAAAAACTGCACCAACAGGAGTCAAAGTGTTAAATGGAACAGAATTTCTAAACTTAAAAAAACCCTACCAATCAAATATCAGAAATGAAGCATTAGAACAAAAAGGAAGCAAAGAAGGAGAAGAGCTCATTGTGGATTGGCTTGCAGTCCTTTATGCATTATTAGAGTTGACAGGAAACTCTCCTGCTATTACTGACACAAATACAAACATCACTTACGATGACAGGCTGAACACCTGTGGCAACAAGGGGAACCACTACCATCATACTGAAAAGGCACAGTCACAGAATCAAGTTCTTCAGTGGACAAGCTATAGATGCCTTCTTTTGGTAATAACTGCTGTCCTTATCTAGAGATCTATAGGAACCATCGTTACTATTCAAGCAGTGGATCACTACACAAGCATATATGCAAATTCCAAATAATATATCAGTGAATGTAGTGTGAGAATATCTGCCGGTGACTTCTGTCATAGATCAGCAATTTCATGCTTGCGTCCCGCGTACTTCCGAAATCACCTACTGATCACTTCTCTTGTGCAAGGAATTCTTCCGTTTACCCAGAATACTCCCAACACAGTTACCTAAACGGAAGTTTGGGGGAATCTGAGCTTACTGCCGAAAGGTCCTGACTACTGTTGCTTCTCAGGGAGGTCGACAGGAACTGAAGGAGGGTGAGCTGCTTGTTAAAGATAGTGTTGCTTCTAGCCATTTGCAGATCCTGATGGGAATAGATTCCTACTAGGAGACAGAATACCAGAGATTGTGTGCAGAGAGCAACCATGTTTATGTAGGTTTCTTCATTAAATGCAATTGAACACAGAATCTAGACCTGGAATAGAGTACAGAATGGCTATAAATTATTTCCTATGTCCAAATCTGGTACTGAAAACAACTTAGCCAGGATGAGTACATATTGTAGGAACTATCTTGAAACAGTGAGTTTCTTCTGCAATAGACACCTAACAGAATGCTTCAAGCCAGCTGCTAAAACAGATGGATTGTCTTCCTCTGTGATATGCTATGTCCTTGTTTAAACTTTTCTGCAGTATTATTGATATTTGTCACTCTTAAACAAATGCAGAAAACAAGTCTCCTCTGTTTCGTACACGATAAATATCTTAGGTACCTACTGGCATCCTCAGATCATGGATTAGAGCAAATCCATGGCTATATACCCTCATTTTTCTTTCTTACATTTCAGGGCAGAAGACCAAGTTCAGCTCATCTGCAGAACTGGATCCAACATTTCCTGCAGCAGCTGTACCCTCCTTTCTTTGAACTGCTATTTATACTTGTTATCACATTCCCTAGCCTTTGTCACCACCACCTGCCTCATACTTTTGATTCAAATGATATAGCTTTGAAAAATCCTGTACTTTTTCCCCAATCAGGGTAAATATTTTATTTAAGATTATAATTATGTATCTATTCTCTCCCATAAACCGTAGTGCCAGGACATACTGACCCACGTTTTGCCTGGAACTACTACTGCCTTCTCATTATTTCCTTGTTGGGAATTGCATTTGGCCTTTTGCTTTGCTGAATTTCTCCAGAGACCAAAGCACTCTAATCAAACACTCATATTTAGCCAATTGCTTTATTTTTCCTTTTTGCTTCTAATTTATTTCAGTTTAGAAGGGATAATTTTAATTATTTCCCTACAATGCTCCTTTTGTATGGTAAGTATCTAATTTTATTTGTCACCAAAAGCACCAACATTCTGTAACGTTTTCAGTTTTTCTTGTGATCTGTACTTGAAATGTGAAGCTAAGCTCTGTTTCTGTCCCTCATTCAAATAAATGAGGCCTTAGGACATCTATGGTTTAGACCATAAATTCAAATGTCAAAGGAACAGGTGGTAATGTGACACAAGCTGTTCTCTTTCGTTGTTTGAGTTTCCTTTGCTCAGTCTCCTACTGCTTCATCTCTGTCACAACTCTGAATCACTTGCCAGCAACGGTTACTCCATTTTGTTGGATTCAGTTTCTGTCCACTGATAAATGAGAACTTTTCTGCTTCTAAGCACTAGCAGCCCGGAAGATGTGGAGCTTGGAATCCAAAAGCCCGTCTCTACTGGTATGTTAACTCAGTCACAGAACTGCACTACAGTGACTAAAGTCTTCTGGGATAAATCTGGCTCAAGTCGCCCAGCTTGGAGCCTGTGCAGAGTAGCTCAGATCCATCTGCACATCGGCTCTGACTCACTAGCAGTCTGCTGCGTTGAAACACTGTGGGTTGTGGTTTAAGAACTTGCAAATAGTAAAGAATAACAAAAGCTGACCAGAGAAGAAAAAACGTGGGCTTGATGCATTATTAGAAAATAATGGAATAGTTTCTCAGTGTTTGTTCAGTCACAGAATCACAGAATGGTAGTGACTTCTGGAGGTCACCTAGTCCAACCTCTCCACCAAAAGCAGCATCATCTAGGGCAGGTCACACAGGAATGCATCCAGACAGGTTTTGAAAGTCTGCAAAGAAGGAGACTCCACAATTTCTTTGGGCACCCCGTCCAGTGCTCTGTCATGCTCACAGTAAAGAAGCTTCTCCTGATATAATTTGTAATTTGCACTGCCTCATGTAATTTGGAAATAATTAATTTGGAAATATTTTTTGAATATATTTTAATGTCCTTCTGGTGGGAAAGTGTGGACAGTGTTGGACTTTACTGCTAACTAAGGAAAGAGGGACCTCTCTGTCAGGGCATTTCCTTGTGTAGCTTGATGATTTTAATCAAAGAAACGACTGACTTGGGCAATCGCTATAGAACCTCAAAAATTTTATCGTAAGTACTTTACATCTTCAAGCATTGTCTACACACTAAAAAGTCCTCACAAAATCTATGTGGCTTTGTCCTTATGTACAGAAGACGGTGCAGGTAAGGAAAGTTGGTTGCTCAACTCTGGTGGTCACCTTACAGCTGTGCCACCTTACTAATATTTCGTACCTTGTATTGAAGCTTTAATTTGGGCACTGGAAATAGGAAGCCTCTTTTGGACATCTGAATCTTCATGACTCCTCAAAACCAAGAGTTCATATTTCTCAGGATCACTTGAGGATTGCTGTGATAGCAACATCTCCCATCTCGGCTTGTAATTTTAAAAGTTGCAAACAGAGCTAGGCAGAAAGTGACCTCATACAAATGCTGTCCTGGAACACTACTCCACTGATTCTGCACATTTCTAACTACTATAAGTTATGAAACTTGACAGTCTGTCCTGAATCCTGGCCACTTGTGAGGAATAGAAGTACATTGCCAGAGTATATAGGGACACAATGAAGCCCTCTTGGAATTAAGTCTGGCAAAATATGTAAAAGACACGAAGAAGGGCTTTTTCAAGTACATCAGTAGGAAAAGGAAGACTACAGAAAATGTGGAGCAGGATGAGGTGGGTGATGGAGCATACAGAGAAGATGAAGTTACTGAATGCCTTCTTTGTTTCAGCTTTTACTGCTTTGCTTCAGTCTTTACTGACCCTTAGGAATTCCAGTTCTTTGAGGTAAGGCATGAAGTATGGAGGAAGGAAGGCTCTTCCTTGGTTGAGAAGGATTAGGTTGGAGGTCATTTAGACAAACTGGACACTCAAAAATCTTTGGGCCCCAACAGTATGCACCCATGGTGCATACCACATCATGGTATGCACCGTGCACTCAAGGAGCTAGCTGTTGTTATTGCTAAGCCACTCCCTATCACTTTTGAAAGGTCATGGAGAATCATGGAATCACAGGATTATTGAGGCTAGAAAAGACCTCTGATATTATTATGTGCAGCCTATGACTTAACATCACCACATGAGCTAGACCATGGCACTAAATGCCACATCCAGTCTTTCCTTTATAATCTCAAGGGATGGGAACTTCTCCTCACGGCCCTTCTTGTGGATAGGCATCACATTAGCCAATCTCCAGTTATCTAGGACTTCTCCAGTTAGCCAGGCCCAGTGATAAATGATGGAGAGCAGCTTAGCCAGTTCTTCTGCCAGCTTCCTGAGCACCCTAGTGTGAATCCCATCTGGACCTGTAGATTGTTAGGATCTAAATGGCACAGCAGGTCATGAAATACTTCATCCTGGATTACAGAAGGGGTATTCTGAAAGAATGCTTGGTATCATCAGGAGACTTGCTGATTCTGTGCCCTCATCCTGGTCATTAATAAATATGTTGAACAAGACCCAGTACTGACCCCTGGGGAACACTGAGACCCCTGGTCACAGATTTCAAATTCAACCCTGC
The DNA here is from genome assembly GCA_013400115.1 of Rhinopomastus cyanomelas. Taxonomy (NCBI): domain Eukaryota; kingdom Metazoa; phylum Chordata; class Aves; order Bucerotiformes; family Rhinopomastidae; genus Rhinopomastus; species Rhinopomastus cyanomelas. Next base: position 429,971 of record VXBP01007997.1, on the reverse strand, counting down.
ACCACTGGTAAAGACTCTCTGAGCTCCTTCACACAATCAGTTCTTGACTTACCTCACCATCCACTCATTCAAACTGTACTGCATTATGGGAGATGGTGTTGAAGGCTTTGCTGAAGGCAGAGTAGACAACATTCACTGTTCTACCCTCATCTACCCTGCGAGACATGACAGATGAGGGGAGAGCAGTGACTGTTGTCTGTGGCGAATTCAGCAAGGCTTTTGACACTGTCTCCCATAATATCTTTATAAAGAAGCTTAGAAAATGTGGGTGGCATGAGAAGACTGTGAGGTAGATTGAAAACTGTGAATGACAGAGCTCAGGGTGTTACAATCACCAGCGCAGAGTCTAGTTGGAAGCCTGTAGCCAGTGGCATTCTCCTGGCGTCAGTACTAGGTTCAGTCTTGTTTAACATATTCACCAGTGACCTGGATGAAGGGACACAGTACAGGAACAGACAGGTTGTCCAGAGGGGCTGTGGATTCTCCTTCCCTGGAGAGTTTCAAAAACCACCTGGACACAATCTTGTACAACTTGATCTAAGCAAACCTGCTTTAACAGGGTGGGTTGTACTAAATTACTCCCATAAGTTCCTTCCAACCTCTACATTCTATGATTGTGTAATTACCATCAGCAATTATCAAACTTTAAGTAACACACTAATGACTAATGGGTCATTGGAAAAAACCATGTTTTCTTTACTTTTCCCAAAAAGGCAAAGTATAACTCTATGCAGTCTCATTTCATGAGAAACCAAGCTGGCCTCTGTTGCAGATGTGCTATGACACATAGTCCTCCGACTTTCACTTCCCTTTTCTCAACTTCCACAGGTGCTTTACTCAGTTCTTTTTGCTTTGCATCACCTCTACAGCCATTAAGGCACCAGATCTAAAAGAAATTATGCAGAACCAAACCACACATATCCAGGAGCCCATGATGACTGCAGTCGTCATCTTCAGCCAGAACCACCTGCACTCACAGCTATTCACAGGTTTAAATATTTGAAAGAAGAAAGGAGGAGGATTAGAGCGGAGTGGAAAGAGTATATGCAGCAGATACGGATACAGTGCAGAGTGGAAAACATTTTGAGGGGTGTATCAGAGATAAACAAGGCCTTAGACATCATCAACAACAGCTGAGTAGTCAAAAGAGATATTAAGAATCTATGAATAGTATTAAAGTCTGATTGGCACAGTTCTGACTTGCACAAAGAGATAAGAAACCTTTGGGGGCTAAAGGCTACCCTGGGTTGCTGAGCAGGGTGCTGCAAAGGAAGTAGAAAGCAGTGCACAGAGAAAGCACGATGTGCAAGGGCCAAATGTAAGGGAAACACAAACTCTAATTCTTAATAAGGCAGTGGTATTGAGGGATATAACATCTCTGCCTCACCCTGCTTCAAACTCAAGATCCACAATGAGGGACACCATGTCTTTAAATCTGATTACAATATATTCCTAAACTCAAACCAAATCACATCTGCACGAGGATGCTACTTCTTAGCCTGCTGTTGTGCAGCAGCTCTGTATCTAAGCTGGGTCTACGTCTTACCTTTCATCTCATCCAAAGCTGCTTAGTCCTTGAGCACACGTGGACTGACCTTTCACTTCTCTAGTCCATTGCTATTGAATTGTTCATGAATCTCGTCATCATTAGACAAGGTTAACCTTCACATTTCAAAAAGGGAGCGTCTTCTTTTCTTTGCAAGCTGATGTTGGCTGGTTTTTGCATCTCTGTAACGCTAGATTATGCAAACCAGGTGCTGACCAGCAGATACTTCCGAGACTGCCGTGGATTGTGGCAACACTGAGACCAACTAAAGCCTATAGGAATATGGGTTATATTGATCCCTTTTATTCCTAAATGCAGGTATTAACAAATTTGCAGCATTATTGGCCAATTGACTCAAAGTATAAGCACTAAAATAATTCATCCTGAACAATGCGTGGGTTTATTTTATGTTTAGTACAGTAGGCTCACCTGCACGATTTTGCTGTGCTTATTTAATATCCTCCTTAAGATGAAAAATGATGCCAGTCCAGTGGTAATAGCATCTTTTGACGCTGAGAAAGCATTTCACTGGATTGAATGGCAGTTTCTCTTTACTATGATGGAAATTTTAAAATTTACTGTAAATGTATTGCATCGGTTACACTGTTCTGAGCAAGGATGCATACTAATGTCACAATACTATCTCAATTTTGACTTTCGAGGGAGGCTAGTCAAGGGTGCCCACTTGCAGTGCTATTTTTGCTAATGGAAGCAAACTAATCTTTAGAAGACTAGAGATATTGGGTGGAGACTCAAAAATAGAATGCATTAGAGCTGAGAGCTTGTATCTGCAGAACTGCCCTTAAAATGCTGTCCCATTTTGTTATACATTAGTAACCCTTTGGAGACTCTAAAGCAGACTCTGCAGGGACATACAATACCTAAACAACTTCCCAGGTATGCAGTAGACTAGGATTCAGACAAAGATTTTGGAGCTGAAGTGATGATACTGTGGAACTGCTGTCTCACTACTTATTAAACTGAAAACTCACAAGACTGATGACCTTCTACACTGCATGGGGCACAGTTGTGCTTCAGATGAAAATACACTTTACTCCAGGCATGGATGTTCACATGACTTTATGAAGGCAGAATTCTTGGGAAGCATTATGGACTCTTCTCTCATGCTGTGATCACTGGGGTGATGTAAGGAAGCATCTCCTCCCCATACCAACATGAAGACAAGTGAAGATCCTTAAGAATTCTCAAAAGGCTGTACAATTTCTTTATTATTTTCCCCCAGTGTTCTGAAAGACTCAGACAGAAGTATGCCAGGAGTATTAGAATGAGTAAGTCTTCACCTCTACAAACAGAAAGAAAACACCTTCAATCACACCAGCTCATGTAAACAACTTTGGTACAAGATTTTCCTCCATTTCCTGGCTTCCTGCTTCCCCCACGTTGAATGTCAGAACCCTCCTGTATGTCAGTTTAGACTTTTTTTTGCACAGCTTTCCTGCATTATGTTCACATGAATAATGCTGAGAGAACATCTTCCCACACTGGCACTCTCCAGAACACATCAACCTTTTCCATTCCTAAATGCTCTTAATGTTCTCTCTTGCACCAGGTGAACTTAGAGCTTCTTGCAGGTATCTGTTGTCAAAGATGCTTCCACTGCCACAGTTCACTTAGAGCTGTAACTTGTAACCTCCACACCAGTCTCAATGCTACAGATTTGGGAAGCTAAATTAGTCCCTATGGCAACAGAGAAACCAGCAAAGCACAGGTGAAATGCTGAGAGGTACCTGGTGGTACCTAAACATCTGCTTCAAATTTATCACAGGCTTCTGCAATAAAGTGTAATCAGATCTGAAAAAGTTTACAGACAACACTGCATGGCCATTTTGAGTATTTTGAGTGGAATGTGATTGTTATTGTAGGACACAGGAGAAGGTGATGGGACATTTATTTGGCCCTGAAATCAACAACGTCTAACAGCCACTTGTTGGCAACCGTTGCTTTTCATTAACACAGTAAACTGAGGTACCTACAGAAGGAAAACAAAGCTAAAATCCTTAAATACAAATTTTCCATTCTCACAACAGGAAGAATGTTGCAACTCAAGGAATTTTTTGAAAATGCACTAGTCTTATCCTTCTCTTCACTTATATGTAAGTATGGAGTTGAAACATTTAAATACATGGGGATGTAAATTAAATACACATCAAACTAAACATTGAAGAATACAGCCATCTAGTTACAAAAATTGGGATTTGACTAACTGCTTAGAAGTTAAATACAAAATCAGTAAATAAAATTTAACAAAAGTAAATTGAAAGGCAAAATGAACTCACTCTGATGAGTTAATGTAATTCCCTTATGGAATGCCACTTTCCCTACGATAATTAATTTTAAGCACTAAACCACTATGTCTGTTTTGATAATTATAAAAATGCATTCAACCATGTCCATGCAAATTATTAATATTTATCATAAGGAATATCCTGTAGACATTAAGAATCAAGGGAGGCAGAGTTTTCAGCAAATTCTTACACAGCTTTACTAAAACAATAATGGAGTTTTAAATACCTGTGAGTCCAAACCAAAGAGACATACACGGCTAAATCCTCAAGCCTGATTCCTAGCATCTACCTCACAAATCATTCAGACAAAACTTGCATTGAACCTCAAAATGAAAGATTTCAGGACTACAAGAGTGTGATGCTGCCAAGTGTACAAACTCACTTCATTTGTGTTCTGCTCCTGAGAGCCAAGAGTATCAAGCCTTCTAAAAGGACGAGGGCATAATGATGTTATAAAAAGATTATTAAAGCCCCTGTAGTTCTTTTCCATTTCACGGATAACTTCAGTGATAAGGAAACTGCATCATGACACTTTTGAGTTACTTCTCTGACATTTCAGCAACACGATTATCAGTAGTTCTGTTCATGGATATTTTTAAGCCTCTCAGCACATTTAGACCTAAATTTTAACACCTATAGGAACTCAAACTCATCATCAGTGGCAACAGAAGCTTCTATTAAGTCAGTGGGGGTCAAAGGGAGTTTTGTTTGCATAGAAGCTACAGGATCAGATTTTGTATTTCTGTATTTTGGCATACTATTTAGGATAAAGTTAAAAAGAAGAAAGTGGAACCAAACATGAAGGATTTTGCAGTTTCAAAAATTTAGGTTCCATGTAACTTTCTTTTTAATTAAAAAAAAATTAAACCACATATAAGTCACTAACTGGTGAAATTAAATTTGTCCAGAATGTGCTTTTCTTTAAAATATACCCCAATCCAGAGCAAGGTGAAGGAGCCATTTCACAGAATAGCTGATTCTAATACAGAATCATGGAGTGGTAGAGGTTGGAAGGGATCTTTGATGATCGTCTAGTCCATCTAGTCTCTAGGATACCCTAGAGAAGATATCACAGGAACACATCCAAGCTGGTTTTGAATATCTTCAAAGAGAGAGACTCCACAATCTCCCTGGGCAGCCTGTTCCAGGTTTGTTACCCTCACCATGAAGAAGCCTTTCCTTACGTTTAAATTTGACCTCCTATGTTCCAGTTTATGGCCATTGCCACTGGTCCAGGAGAAAACATTTGGTTCCACTTCCTGATACCCTTTAGATAGTTATAAATCTGTTGCTCAAATAGATTTAATGAAACTCAAATCTTGAATTGCGAAAGATAATATCCCATGAACATACACACTAATGTGTGCAAGTATGTACACACACACACACACACAAGTAGACACACTAAAATTTCCTTACCTGGTAAGTTAACTGTTAATCTTTAGGTAATTTTTTCAAGTGAAGAAGCAAAAACTCACCCACAGTACCAGCAAGTATTACAGTAACGATGATCAATAACTCCCATTGCTCCTCTCCAAAATTATAAACAAATACCACTGTACATGCTCATGAATTTGTGGACAACAAATGTTGTCTTCACAGATTAGCAAAAGGGAGCTTAACTGAATGATGGTGGAAAGATCAGGGAATGCTTACAACTTTTTTGTAGACAGTTCTTGCAACAGATTTAAGGAGCTGAGTTTGCAAGATACCCAGAGTTTTCTTTTCATTTTGCTGAAGCAGAGCAGCTCAGCTCTATTTGTGAGGGGGACTGTGAAAATATAAAGGAGGAATGAGACAGAGCTAGATAAGAAAAGATGTGCATTCCTTGTCCTATCACTACTCAATAACTAAAGAAGTGAGGAGCCACAACAGTCTAAGTACAGGCAGAAGTGCATTACTCCCAGTGCAGAGTGATGATGCAGCAACCTGAGCTCCTGTGATGCAGATGAACTTCTGTCTTACATACCAACAGGAAGACTTACACCAGCAAGTTAGATAATACACTAAATATACCTACAGGCTGACAAAAGAAACTATCAGATTTAGACTAATCAAAAAATATGAGGTGGTGTACAGGGTAACTGTCATGGTATAAGACAAATGCAACAGCTAATGATGTTTTAAGGATCACAGAGTATCTCTGGTTGGAGGAGACCTTTAAGATTATCTAGTCCAACCCTCAACCCAGCACTGTCAGGTTACCCCTAGACCATGTCCTTCAGCACTATGTCCATACATCTTTTACATACCTGCAGGGATGGTGACTCTGCCACTGCCCTGGGCAGCCTATCTTGGTGTTTCATAATTCTCTCAGGGAAGAAATTCCTCCTAACATCCAGCCTAAATCTCCCCTGATGCAGCCTGCAATCATTTCCTCTGATCCTATTGCATACCACCAAGAAGAAGAGGCTACCCTTGTCTTGATCCAACCTCCTTGCAGGTAGTTGTAGCAAACAACTCCCCTCATCTTCCTTTTCTGTAGGCTAAACAACCCCAGTTTCTTCAAATGCTCCTCATACATCTTGCGCTCCAGACCTTTCATGAGCCTTGTTGCCCTTCTCTGGACACACTCCAGCACTTCTACAGCCTTCTTGTAGTGAGGGGCCAGAAATGAACACAGTATTCAAGGTGTGGCCTCACCAATGCTGAGTACAGAGGGAGGGTCACATCTCTGGTCACCTCCTTCTGGCCACTTTATTTCTAATACAAGACAGGATGTTGCTGGCTTTCTTGGCCACCTGGGCATACTGCTGGCTCATGTCCAGGCAACTGTCAATCAGTATCCCCAGATTCTTTTCTGACGTGACGCTTTCCAACCACACATTCACAAGCCTCTAGCCTACCATGGGGTTATCATGACCCAAAAGTAAGACCTGACTTTGTTGAACCTCATATAATTAACCATAACATATCAATCCAGCCTTTCTGGATCCCTCTATAAAGCCTCTTTATCCTCTAGCAGATTAACACACCTGCCCAGATTGGTGTCACATGCAAAGTTCTTAAGGGTGCACTCAATCTCCTCATCCAAATAATCAATAAAGATATTAAAGAAAACAGGCCCCATTATTAAACACTGGGGAACACCATTTGTGTCCAGATGGCAGCCAGGTTTAACTCCATTCACCTCTACTCTCTGGGCCCAGCCACAAAGCCAATTTTTGTTACAATAGTTCTTGCCGGTGAAAGTGACAAGTTTTAACTGGTTAGTGCTGTCTTGCTTTGATCTGACATTCCCAATTTTGCTCACCTTGCTGACCATCAGGAGAGGAGTGAAAAGACTATGTATGATTTCAGGGTGCTATTTCTTATGTCAGCACTCTTCATTATTGAGTTGGCTGTTTATGCTGCTGATGTGTAATGTTGTGTGTGAAGGAGATGAGCTGGTAAAGTATGAAGGGTATTCTATAACCTTTGCTGTACTTTCTATTACGTTATGGTAACTTAGAATTCAGAACGGCTGCTCTGAGCAAAATCAAAATACAATAAGATAAACTCCATTAGGAACAGAAGCACTAGGGCTGTTGTTGAAGGAGGGCAAAATGGTCTAATTAAGAATTATTGCATCAAACTCATGCAGCAGATGCAGTAACGACACTGAAGATATTGATGGCATTGAAGATAGAATTTAGCTCAGAATGGAAATGAGCAGAATATTCATCTTCAACTGCATGGCGCTGTACGCAGCAGAAGCTTCTTTCAGAGCTTCTTTGTGTTGTTGTTCTGTTCTTCAGCTGGTTTTCTTTGATAGTGCAGCTCCCAGCAATTTATATATATATTTACACAAGACAAAGCTTATTCATTTCACTGGAGCCCCATGGCTGACACTCAGCTATACTGAAGAATAAGTATTTATTCGTTTTTATTCCTGCTATTTGCTTTTTTAGTGACAGCTACATGTAGGTGGACGGTTATCTAAGGGGGTGTCCCAACTTGTTTATATTTTCACAAAACATTTTTCTTTCTTCTTTGGGTTGTGAAAACTGTTGGCAGCAGGGAATGCCAACTCCTGCAACCTGAGATAAGGTTTCATTCTCATCAGTATTTGGTTTTCTTTTCAGTCTCCTGTTTTCTTTCTTTCAGTTATATATCTATTTGGGTTTTTTTATTGTTCAGAAATAAACACATCACAAAGTCTTCCGGTAACTAAGCTAATTTATGTAGGTAGATGAGGTTGTCGTCAAATGCCAGGTTAAGTAAAGCTCCTGCCCACTCTGATATTCATGTCCATGGTCTCACACACATCATTTATTAATATTAAATGCCAAGTCCTAGAACTGGAACAAAAATTACTGAGTAGGTCCAAAATACAACAAAGGAATCCAGAACTTTGGATAAACCTCAGGAATTTGTGACAATAATTGTCACCCATAAGAGTAATACTGCTGAATCTGAAGACATGAGCCATTCAGAATCATGCCATATAAGCTCAAGAAAGTCCTGTGATCAAAAGAAGAGTCAGAGGTATGTATTCTGGACAAAACCTTTTTCTGGTACAAGTGAATTTGATGGCAATTTTTTCCCTAAATTCAGCAGAGAGAAAGATCTATTTCTTTGCTTTTATCCAGACTTCAGTCATCTGTCATGTAAACGTCAAGGTTTCGGGAGCAATTCCAGGTGGGCCAGAGGTGCAACCAAGCATCTTACAAGTTTACTCTGGTAAGTAACTCTCCAATGCCCAGACGGACAAAGCTTTATCACACGAGGAGTGTTCCAAGCCTGCAGATACACTGTACAAGACAGCTACAGCACTCCTGTACCCAGCACCTGCAGATTCTGCCAATTACCGTCCCCTGGTGGAGATCTGGTGTAACAGCTCTGAACCGCCCACTTCAGAAGAACCTGTTAGGAAAATGTTACCTACTCCAAGCATCTTCCTGGCTTCAGGACTTGCTCTTGTGATAGAGGCTGAGCTTTGGCTGTGTACCTTTCTTTCTGCCTCCCTTATCAACAGTAAAGTGCCAGGTTACTTTATTTTGAAACTTCTCTAAGCAAGTCTTATCTGTTGCCTCAAGAGCAGACTTACTACTTATTTTCTTAATGTTTTAATTTACTTTCCCTAAAGATAACAGTTCAAATCAGCAATTAATGGTCCATAACTTCTTTACTGGTCTATCTTAACACTTGTCCATATATTTACAAAGTAAAACTCTGTACAGGAGGAAGAATGTAATATAAGAAGTATTGTAGATGCCTGAACATATAGGCTTTACTATTAATTTATATGTCTAGTATTAGGAACAACTGTAGGTTTTAGTCTTTCTAAGTTATGAATTTTCATGATGCCTTAAACAAGCTATGATACTTGTTCTTGATGCTCCACTACTGTTTAATCTGGAGATGTTGACAGTACAGCTAACTGCTTCATTTCAACAGGTTACATGCCACAGAGTCTGAATTTGCACCTTTCCTAGGACCTTCATCTGACATTCCCTGGCTTGTGTAATGAAAACATACTTTTGCAAAGCTTGTCCTATCATTGGTGCAGATTAAAAGCAGTTTTGACTGTTGCTAAGAACATAACACAACAGAGGAAGCAGTGGTGCTGAAAATTTCCTAAAACCCACAATGTCCACAGTTGTCTTGGTTTGTAATCTCTAGTACCAAATTACCAAGTTCAGGAGACCATCTGTCCCAGATTCTCAGGTGATTCCCTTATGGGGCCATCAACTTCAGATTGTCTGAAGTGAGCCTTTATAGAAGATTCTACTCTTTGCTATCTCCAGAATATGAAAGGCACCATTTTCATCAGCATTTCTGTCATAGAATCATAGAATAGAATCATAGAATCACTATGGATTGGAAGGGACCCCGAAAGATCATCTAGTCCAATCCACCTGAACCAGCAGGATCACCTAAATCAAGTCACACAGGAACCTATCCAGTCAGGTCTTGAATATCTCCAGTGAGGGAGACTCCACAACCACCCTGGGCAGCCTGTTCCAGTGCTCCGTCACCCTCACCGTGAAGAAGTTCCTTCTCAGGTTGATGTGGAACCTCCTGTGTTCCAGCTTACAACCATTGCCCCTCATCCTATCACTACATGACACCAAGAACAGCCCAGTTCCATCCTCCTGACACCCACCCCTCACATATTTATAGACATTAATGAGGTCACCCCTCAGTCTCCTCTTCTCCAAGCTAAAGAGACCCAGCTCCCTCAGCCTTTCCTTGTAAGGGAGGTGCTCCTTTATCATCTTCGTTGCCCTACGCTGAACTCTCTTACTGTACAGTCTTACACTGATATATTAGTACGTGGTCATTTGTTCATGATTTGGGTTAGGAGCAGCTGGCCTATATTCATTTTGGATTCCCCCATCCCTACCGAGAAAAAGCTAAGACTAAATCCTAAATTTATAGGATTGCAGCTGAAATCAGACCTGGATCCAATGAGTTTTATTGTCTCTGTTCAGGAATCAGTGAACAGAGTTAATATTGTTCATGTAATATGGGCAAAGGATACAGGAACAACATTCAAGCAAGAGTCCCAAACTTAGTTTGATGGGACATATTATTTACTAGGGGAGCATCAAACAAGGACCAAGAAATTTCTGTTCAGTATCCGAGTGGAGACAAATCTTCACACCTGCCCAAGGTAAATTCCAGGTACTTACAGGCTAATAATATCTTATACTGACTAAACCAAAGTTTATGAAAATCAAAGAAGTGTTTAATAGAGAAAGTTAGACCTATAGAGATCTATGTCCTCTCTCCAGCCTGGAGCAGAAGTGATACTGACATGCTATGACTGAAGTTGTCTTCAAACTCTCCAAAGTTTCCTCTTATGTCTGACTCAGCAAAAGAGAAATATCCTACCTTCTTAACAGAAGCTTCATTACACTTATTTTTCTAACTGCTTGCCCTAAGCCTTCCTTTCAAATCTACATTCTGTCATTATCGCTACTTCACAGTGTTTTATACATTATTTACTTGCTTTGGGTTTTCTTTTCAGTGGGTATCGGATGCACCTAAGGCTATTTTGCTGTACACTCCCTGCTTCATTGTTTTTTACCCTTCTGTGAACTACAGAACATTTGTTTGCAGAATAAGCTTCATGGGTGACTTACTGCATTCCAATCTTTCCCCCCTCTCTTCTGCTGCCACATGCAGGGTGGCCATTCTATCTGGCCAAAGTAAATGCAGCAAAGCCAAGGCTGCCAGTCAGCAACTTGTGTTTTGTTTGGCACTGCTGGTGCAGGTGATGCTGTGTGTTACCTACATATTAAGAGCATCCTTCGGCATCAAAAAGTGGTTGATATAAAGCAAGGATGAGTAAGAATGCACAGAAGATATCCCAAAAATCAAATGCTTTCTAAAACTGCATCAACTTTAAAAAGAAGTGGCAGCTCCACATGGAAATGGCACCATGCACATCTCTTTATACTGTCAAACATAAATGCATAGTACATGATTAGTGAGTGAAACTACAAGATATGCCAAGAAATCTGTGCACCAAGCCAAATAAATGCCAGTCAGGTTAGGCAGTACAGACATCGACTCTGGCCTTGGCATCTCTGAGCAGTAAACCTTTGTCCTACTAATAAATGTTGAAGCACAATGGCACCATGGTTTATCAACATATGGTCAGGAACAGCAGTATCTCAGGTCTTCAAAAGAAGACTCACTCTTCTTTTTATTTCTCAAATATTTCCCTTAGTTTTTGGAAAAATATGTTAGACAACTAATGTTCTTCCTATGCAGTGAGTAGTATGTGCCTCTGTTACCAGTCATGAGTGATATTCTGTGCACTGGAGTGCACAACGCGTTTTAATGAGCTTTGGCAGAACATCAGATTTACTCCCCCTCCCCCTGTCTAATTACAGTGTGCCATTTGTGTCATTCTGGTTCAGAATCTATCAGCAAATCTAGTAGAAACACCTATTTCTAGGGATTTATAAATAAGCAATAATAATAAGCTTAAAAATGGCATGCAGCTGCAATATTTTTTAATCCTTTTTACACTGTTTATCCAGTTGGTTTGAGATGGTTTTGAGTTCTTACAGCCCTGTGTAAGGAGCAGTTTTGTGCAATTAACACATAGAATCATAGAATTAAGGATTGGAAGGGACCTTGAAAGATCATCTAGTCCAATTCCCCTGCCACAGCAGGATCACCTAGACCAAGTCACACAGGACCATACCCAGGAGGGTTTTAAACATTTCCAGAGAAGGAGACTCCACAACCCCCCGGGCAGCCTGTTGCAGTGCTCCATTACCTCACTGTGAAGAAATTCCTTCTGATATTTATATGGAATCTCCTATGTTCCAGCTTACACCCATTGTCCCTTGTCCTCCCACTAGATGACGTGGAGAAGAGCCTGGCTCCATCCTCCTGACACCTGCCCTTCACATGCTGTAAATTAATTTACAAAAGTTTCATAAACTTTTGTAAAACAATTCAGTGACAAAATTTGTGAAGTTTCACCTGCAGTTCAAAGCCCTCAGCCCAAAAGGACAAATACGCATATATCACTTCCTGTGATTTAGCAGTTTATAGCAAAAGGATTACCAGTGTACTTAGAGCCAAGTCTGGTGAAATTCTTCAGTAGAAATAGATCTGCAGTAACAGGCTGAAGTTAGTTTTGGCCCCTAAATATTGATAAATCAATTTAGAACAAAGCATTTGAAAATTAAGCTTTGGTCTTTTGCCAATCTTTGTTTTCTCAGGACTCAGATCCTATCAGAATGTTTAAGGATATATAGATGAGTTTTGTATATGGACCAGAGAGGGACAGAAATTGCTATGATGCAATCTATGCTGATCTGATAATTACAGGACTTTGCTATCCTTTCCTAATTTTCTGAACCAAGCAGAAATTTTGCTTTAATACAATCTCTATATGCACTGATCAATATATGGTGCCCAAGTTACTTTTTTAATTTTCTGAAGTTTTATGGATTGAAACATATACACAGACACACATATGTGCATACAAAAGAACTGCTGGTTTGATCATCTAAGCTGTCAGTCATTCCCTGGTAACTGTCAACTGTAATACAGGACAAAGTCAAAACATGTCCTTCCTGTGTGTAGAAATGGATCCTAAACACTTGTAGGGTTGTAAAACTATCAGCTTATACACTAATCAGATTTTACAATATCTTATCTCATCTTAATACAGGAACGAGTCTTCTACTCAGCTCATTTCTGTAGTAGGACACGTGTTCAAATTACATATAAGTCACAGTAGTCATCAAGTGAGTGACTAACTCATCAAATTAAATATGCTATTTATTAGCCCACTTCCTTGACTATACTGCAATCTGAGGTCCTATTTGGGTCCACGAAGGAAACCCAGCTGAGGTACACATCACCTAGCCTGGCTTCTTCAGAAGCAAGTAACTGAGCAGTCTAGAGAGTTCATAAGCTGTCCATTTGGAAAGAATGGGTTAAAGACAGCTGCGTCCCTCCCCAGCTTCTTCACCCAATTTCATGATCCTGGGATCTCATTCCAGTATGCTGAATGGCTGCGTTGAGAATACAAAAAATGATAAAAGCTAAAATGAATGCCTAAGTCAGAGTGCAGTAATAAAACAGACATCTAACACTTAGGTGGCAATAAAACCTATTGCACAAACCCTAACGTATAGGATTCCTGGTGACCATACTAGTAATCCATGTTATGCGATTCACTTGTGTAGCATCCTGAAAGACTTTATGGAAAAAGACTTTATATGCCCTTACCTTTTCAACACAAAACTCTGCACTAGCTGTCCATGTTCCTGTACCTGAAATAAATTTAAATTTAAAAATAGCAGGAATTCATGGGGTCTATGTTTAGCCTTAGGTGAATTTGAATTTGTAATACCCTAAGAACCAACTCTCATGGCCAGGCATCTGGTATTTCAGTAATATGAATGAACACATATAGCATGTAAGAGCTAATGGAGACCTGCAGCTTCCAGTACCCTCTCATGCCTGGCTTGACTGGCTGGTCTAAGTGTCACAGATCATCAAGTCTAACCATCGACCTCACACTGCCCAGTTACTACTAAATCATGTCACTAAGCACCACTTCCACGTGTCCTTTAAATACATTCAGGAATGGTGACTCCAGCATCATCACAATGCAAAGAAAAATATATTCATTTAAACATACCAGTTATTTCCTTCCTTACACAAAAAATATAGAGTAAATAATTGTTGTTCCTTCTAGATACAGAATTACTGATGTAGCAAGTTTGATAACTTGAAAAAAAAAGAAAATGTGCTTTAAGGAGGTCACAGACACACAGCAATTTCAATTCTTGCAAGTCTACCTCACCCCACGGAACTATTTAAAATGCTTTTTGATTTGTTGCTGTATTGCTTTTACCAGTCTCAGCCTTGTTCTCTGAACACTGAAAGTCATGGCTCATGAGCTGACTTTGTCAGCCTTTGCCTGCTATCGGCTGCTTTCATCTGCGCAGCTCTTTCTGGCTGCATGATCTGCAGTGTTTCTAAAGAGATAGTTTAAACGTGGATGATGAGCTATTATTTTCCCTATCCAGTACATATGGATCTTCCCATAAGACAATGCGCAGGCTGTATCTGTCCTCTTTGCCAATCTTTGCTTTTGTAAACCAAGATGATGACCTCTGAGGTTCCTTCCATCATTCTGTAATACAGTTCATAGTTTTTCCACCTTTATACCTATTTACATTTCTGCAGCTTAATGACTTCCATAAATCAAAAGGTTCAAGGCGCATTTTCAAGGCTGACAATTTAAAAAATGCAACTACTATCCTACAAGTGAAGGCTCCAACAACAGTAAAATCAGGATTGCCAGAAGTACCATATGTTAAGTGTGTAGTCAGTGGTATAATGGTAAACACAAATGCGGTGAGAAACATGGAAGAAGCTCTATTATTCAATTACTCCAAAGCAGCAGAGCAGATTGATTTACCTGACTCTACCCATGACTGCATCAATACATGATGACATAAACCTCTGCAACTTACAGTTCCATCTTTCTTGCTGCCTGCCTTTTCATGGATCCCCAGGGCAAGTAAAAACTTTACCCTCTAAACCACTCAGCCACAAACTTATATATCTACAGTCCCAACAAATTCCAGGTTTTATTAGCTGGGAGTGCTGTGTCCTGTTTTCTGCAGAACTGACTGACATTGTTTCGGTAAAGGGATTGAAGGTACCTAAAAGGTGGTGATTCAAAACAAGGTTGAAGAGGACATTCAGAATCAGCTGATTTTGACATTTCATTTTTCAGTTTCATTGCAATTACCAGTAGAAGCCATCTGCTGCTTCTTGTGGAAACAGAAGTAGGACCCACTGTGGCCACATCCAATTAAAATCTTTTCGTTGTATTTAAGTTATTTAAATCTATCTTTGGGTATTCAGCTTTAAAAATCTGAAGTACATAAGATATATTGGACATGCTATTGCTCTGTGTTTCTTGGACTGCCAGCTAGGGCTCCTATAGACCTGAGATTTGCCACAAACCTTTATGACTTCAAGTATGACATTTATCTGTCACTCAATTTTCCTATTTAGAAAGCAAAACCAATGGCTTCATGGGAATGATGTGTGGACAGACAAATGTAATGTCTGTGAGACACTCCAGTGCTGCTGAGAGATGACCACAGAAGAATTCAGGTAAAATAGCAATACTAAAGGAATGACTCAATGAGGATTGCAGTAACCATATAAATAAATGTTTGTGGTTACATCTGAGCCTGGCCAGACACTTCTGGATAGAGGAAATTAGTAACCAGCCTTGGTTCTCCTTTTAGTTCCCTGATTTCTTTTAATTTGAGAGATAGAGTGTGGAAAACTAAAAAAGAGGGCTTCACAGTTTCCCTGATGGCTGGGTGAGAACTATTTCTTCCTACTGCTTTAACTTGGATCCTATTACACATGTCAACAATATAGTAACAGGTAAAATGAGCTGCAGTGTGGTTGGAATATCTCCCCCAACCATCTCTCTATACATGTATTATATTCTAGGTTGGTTTGTTATAGTTCCTTTATATATATATATATTTAACTATTCTTATATAGCCTGGATATAGCTCTTTTGTGTTTGTGAAGTGGTAAAAATAATTGAAAAACTGGCTGCTTGAAATATAAATCTGAAGATTAAATTATACAAAATACAATTTAATGAGTCATAAAAGTAAAGATTCTAGACAAAGAAAGTTCATCATGGCTCTAACTTTCATTACTACAATTCTTTATATGATGAACTGGTTCTAAATAATAGGGAAGCTCCCCGGCAGTGCCCATTAGTCCTTTAATGCACGCTAAAGAATGTATTCTCAGGGTGGTAGGTATTGAAGTTCAAGGATGCTTTCTGACACAAAAATACAAGAAGCCCTCAGACTCCTAAAAGAGCAGAATACAATATAATCGTGCTGGATAAAGAAAAGAAATTGCCTAGCAGCCAGTACAGCTACCCAGATGCCTACTCAAAGAGTGGACAGTGAGAATGTTCTGGAAATTGGGAGAATTATATATAAATCAGTAGAGTTGGACAAAGCAAAAAACAACTCAATGTGCACCGATATACTTTCAGTTAAAGAAGAAAGAGTGAATAAAAGAGTATTTGAAGACATAAAGAAGAAAAAAAAACACCAATGAGAAATGTAGACCAGGTAGTAAATGATCAGGAAGATTAACTCACTAATGATTCAAAAAATGACTGAGCTGTCTGCACTGTGGATTTGGTTTGTTCTGTTGTTCTGGCGTTTAATGTGTGGGTTTTTTAAAGTTTGGACTGTAAGAAAAGAGAAATAGGAAAAGATGGTACAAACAGTTAAGCAGTGAAGAAAACTGCTGTCTCTCTGTGGCTGGCTCAGGAGCCCAAAGCTTTTGCCTCTCTTGTCTAGGGCACGTCTCTCTCACCTGGGGCAGGTATGTTCTCTGAAGAGCTCTACTTTTGCTTCCAGGAAAGTCTGCAGAGTCAAAACATTTCCATGAACTGCTGTTGTCAGTGAAATTTGACTTCACTGTATTTCTACCATAAGCTACACTACCATGTGTAATAAGGGTCCTGAGCCTGCCTGGGTCATAAAATAAACATTTTTTTATCAATTCAGACCTCTCTCTGCATCATTTTGTTTTAATTCTTGGAGGTGGAAACAGCATGGGGTATAGAGAAATATAAATATAGGGGTATAGAAGTTAAGAGAAAAGTTATCCTTGGTATGAGACAGGATTTGGAATGGTTAAAACTATTTTCTTTCTCCAGAAATATTCTGCAAAAGACTTGCAAAATTTCCAGAGGTAGCTTGCTCCCAACCTTTCATCCTATAAATCAAAAGGTTTTTCTGACATCAGAACAGCAGTATGTGTGTTTTTTCCTCTTTACTGCAAGTAGAGACAGGGAATTTAAAAAAAAGAAAAGTGTATCACTGTCCTCTTCATTACAACATTTTCACAGCTGATTATTACGTTCAGCTGCCTTCTTTAGCAATCAATTCTATCAATCTTTTGTATCTGAACCTTGTATTGTTCTTGCTGGCATTCTCTCAGCTTTTTCAGAACTGTCCACCCATTTAAGTGTGAGGTTGCAAATGGAGTACAGTGATCCTGGACAGCCCCAGCAGTACTACAAATCATGGCACACTTAAATCACCCTCCTGTTCCACACTTCAATATGGCATTTACTTTTTTTCATCCAGCATCACATTTGTGCAGTGACTCCTATTCAGTTTATGCCCAGACAGTTATCTGCAGTGATTTTGCATAGCTAATCACTTCACAGTCTGCGTGTGCTTCCATCTAGAGATCTGTCTGCACTGGATGCCATCTTAATGTGGTTTCCAATTTATCATCACCATTTTCAATTCAGAGCTTTCACTTATGGGCTATCCCAACTTTTTGGGCTTGTCTACATTTCTTCTGCTCTTGGCTGATTACACGTACGTCTTCAGAGTCTGGTGTATGAACAGACATAGCAAAACACCTCTTGCAAAACCTTATTTAAAATGTCTTGAAATTATCTTGCATATGATCACTGTCTTAGCAACAGGATGCAACCAAAAATTGTTACGAGCAGGAGGCTCATGTGCTTTATCTACAACAGTAACAATATAAGGAAGTAGAAAACACACATTTCACTTATTTCCTATATCAGCATAACATTTTATAACACATTTGGCACTTTTATATTCTAGCCAAAGACAGAAATAATACAAAAACCCCCTCTTAAATTTTAGAAATAAAAGTAAAAATATTAAGAAGTAAATTCTTTCTCCAAAAATCCAAGTTACGTTTTGTTACGCTTTGAAACACTTCAATTCTGTTGAAAGGACGCACTGGAAAGTCCAAAGAGACAGCCGTGCATGGCAAATTAAAGCTTACAGCAAAGAGCTGAAGCAGCCAAAACAGCAACTGATTCTGGGTTGTAGAAATACTGTATCACAGTCGAATGAGATGATCATCTGTCTCCTTGTAGCTTTAACGCGACTGCACATAGAATTCTGTTGGCACTTTTGTCACTGATACTGGAAAGGTGTCAGTGAACTAAACATAATTCAGAAAATAATCTGAAAGATTATGTGCAGATCAGAGAGGGTTCTTTTAAAGAAGGATTAAAATAACTGAGTTAAGTTTGCTAAGGAGCAGTGAGAGGAAATGTTGTAAAATCTAAAAATATTGGAAAAGGAAGAGGTGAATTTTTTTTTTTAGTTATGCAATGGGTAAGGAGACAGAAAACAAAGGCAGAACACTAGGAGAAACTTCCTAAATTCATGGCCAAACTGCAGGTCTTCTGGGAATAAATGGAAACCTCTCTTTGTCAGCATTATCAGAACTTCCCTGAGAATCTCAATGAAAGCCAGGAAATGAATTTCATCTTCATGTGCTTCTTTAGTATATGACAGCATAAGATGGATCTAGCTTCCATCAAACTTTCTATCTCACTTAACTGTATCAGAAACTAGACTCCAAATTCAATTTGGAGGATGGAATTTGAAGAATAGGATCTCTTTGTAAACCTTTCAAGAAGACAGTGAAAGATGATCAAGTCAGGCAAAACTGCTATTAAGATGTCTCTTAGACTTAATAATCATTGCTTGCTACCATTAGGGACAAATGGAATGTTTAGTTCTGCTCTTGTCTGAGTGGCTCACCAGTATGGGGAGGAAGTTACTAAGTGGAAAAAGAAAAAAAAAGAATAAAAGCTTGATCACATGGGTGACAAGACTGGATTAGATTCAGATAATTGCTGCAAATCATTGAACAATCCAGACTCCTCTTGTAGATGACTCCCACAGCTGCATTTATAGTAATGAACCTGCTTTTTAGACCACTGAATCTTTCTCCAACCTCCACCCTTCTTTAGGAGGTTTGCTGTTTTCAAAATATCTTATTTATCTGTATCTACAATTTGTACTGTCAACAAGCATCCAGCACCAGTGGAACCTGATGGAATTTCTATGTACAGAAGTTTTCATTTAGCTTGCAAAATGTTCCACTTATTTGAGGAAAACCTGCAAATGGCACTTCCACCGGAACAGAACCAAGTTCATACTCATATGAGATAAGCTCACCTACTTCAGCTTGAAATAAAGGACAACTTACCAGATAAATGAGAAATAGAAATTTAAGTCTGCATATTACACTCTTTTCCTTCTATCATAAGTAATGCTGCCTTGTAAGTGAGATGAGGTTTGCTTGTGCTCAACAAGTATTTTGATATACATAGTATTTTTAATTATCGCACCCTTAAAGGGTCAAGGGCTTTGTAAACAAACAAGGGGATAAGACCTGAGGGGCTGACAGTCTGAACAGGTTACAAGTGTAAAGTTGTGCTCTAGAAAAGCAGTCTGAAGTGCTAAGTAGAGGGATTTGCTACAGCTGATACCACACAAACTCCCTGCCACAGCGGGGAAGAATGGACACTACAAGAGTCTGCAAATATTTGGTATCACTCTCACTTCAGTCTGGCTGCCAGGGTGCAGCCTGTTGAGCCCCTCTCTCACTGAAGGTAAAACACCTGCAAGTATTCCTTGCCCTGTTTTCTAAAAGCAGCAATGACTTAAGTAACCAATGCAGGACTTAAGTAGAGGCTCAGAGAACATGTGTAAACTAGTTAAGCGAGGGAAAACCACTACCCTTTTAATTAATGCACATTAATCCCATATTCGCTGACAGAAATAATCTCCCAGTATTTACACTCTTTCTACCACAACATGTTGTTTTAAAAATACTGTATCAAAAATACTGTATTAAAACCTAAATGAGACTATGGAAATGTGTATGTTTAAGGACTAGGCTGAATTGCAGCTCATATATGTGTATTGATTTTAAAAAAAATAAACTGTACTTTTTTTTTTTTACAATAATCAGCTTTAGTCATAGTTCTGTGTAAGTTCTGAACATTTTCCTGAAAAACCTAGAGAAAAATCAGGTATGTATCTGTTTCTGTACTTCAGCAATCATTGCTGATAAAGAAAACCAGTGAAAACAAAACAGAGATAAAGAAAGGGAATTGTGTGCTTTGGCAGTCAGATCTGCATTACCCTACGCGCTATTATTAATATTCATATTGTGCCCTGGGGTAGTCACACAATGCATCAAGAAAAAATTAAAAGGCATGACTTATCAGAGTCTTTTAATCTGTTTAAGAGATTTCATCGAGTTATATTAAATTGGCAATGTCAAAATCCAGAGACTGCTACCCAGCTCTGACAAAGGGATCAAGATCAGATGAAAGAAAGCTGTGCTACAATTGTTAGGCAGGAAGCCTGGACAGGTTTTCTGCCATACTTGCTGATGAAACAAAAGCTCTAGCTTGTAGAGAACAATTGAGTATTTCCATGTGTTGTGCCAGTAATAGTTTTCCCTGTAGAGAATCACAGAATCACAGAACATTAGGGACTGGAAGGGACCTCAAAAGATCAACTAGTCCAATCCCCCTGCCACAGCACGATCGCTTAGACCCAGTCACACAGGAACACCTCCAGGTGAGTTTTAAACATCTCCAGGGAAGGAGACTCCACAACACCTCCGGGCAGCCCCTTCCAGACCTCTGTCACCCTCACTGGGAAGAAGTTCCTTCTTATATTGATGTGGAACCTCCTATGTTCCAGCTTACACCCGTTGCCCCTTGTCCTATCACTAGATGACATTGAGAAGAGCCTGGCTCCATCTTCCTGACACCCACCCTTCACATATTTATAGACATTAATGATGTCACCCCTCAGTCTCCTCTTCTGCAAGCTAGATTCAGCTCCTCAGCCTTTCCTCATAAGAGAGGTTCCCCACTTCCTTCATGATCCTTGTTGCACTACATTGGACTCCCTCCAGCAGCTCCATGTCACTCTTAAACTGAGGGGCCCAGACACAATATTCCAGATGTGGTCTCACTAGGGCTGAGTAGAGGGGGAGAAGAACCTCTCTTGATCTGCTAACCACCCCACTTCTGATCCACCCCAGGATGCTGCAGGCCCTCTTGGCCAACCGTTGTTATATTTAATTAATTTCTCTCTGCCCAGCTCTCTAGCCTGTGCAGCTCTCGCTGAATGGCAGCACAGCCTGCTGGGGCGTCGATGACACCACCCAGCTTTCTGTCATCAGCAAACTTGCTCACAGTACGCTCTAGTCCCTCATCCCAGTCATTAATGACTAGATTGAATAGTAGCGGTCCCAGTACTGACCCTTGGGAGACTCTACTAGATACATGCCTCCAACTAGGTTCTGTCCCATTGACCACTACTCTCTGGCTTCTATCCCGTAGACAGTTCATGATCCACCTCGCTACTCGATCATCTAGTCCACACTGCCTCAGTTTGGCTGTGAGGATGCTGCGTGAGACTGTGTCAAATGCCTTACTGATAGACCACATCCACTGTTTTGCCATCATCTATCCACCTGGTTACACCCTCTTAAAAGGTTATCAGGTTGGTCAAACATAACCTCCTCTTGGAGAAGTGTATCTTGCTGCCAGCTAACAGCAATGCGAGCTACCTGAAATTTGACAAATGGACAGTGTTCAAAGTTGGCTAATTGGAATCTCAGTAGTGTGGATGTGACTTTTGTTGCTTGAAGTGATGACAGTTCATCTGTTCTCAGTGGTGATGTAAGTAGAAAGCACAGACTATTCTTCCATCATCCATTGCTATATAATCACAAATGTTGGCTGTCACAATTATCAATGTACTCAGAATTATCATGAAAAGAATTTCTATGCATTCTTGAATAATTTGAGCTGATTCAAAAAGGCCTCTCAAACATGAAGATAAAATAGTATGCTAAAACAGCTCCTAAAAAACCTTAGGAGAGTATAAATTTTAATCCAGTTTTGGAAAGTTTAGGATTTGAGATTGTCAGAAGTATGCAGAAATTTCAGTTTACTTTTGATTCTTAAACACCTTTCTGAGAAAGTACAAGTTGTAAGCTATGAAAGATCCACACTTATTTACTCTATTTGATACCATATGTTCTCCTTCAGTCTATAATAAATGTTGTAAATATCTAATTGTTTACATTGAACCAGGCCAAGTGTTCACTCCCCTGCCTGCTTTCAGAATGGCAAATCAGCAGACAGCACACTCATCTGGATTATGCCCATTGCACATGACAAGGAATCCTCATTAACATTGGGGAAAAGCATATTTACTGTCTTTACAGCCCAATGAACCCTGAAAAACACCCCAGTAAGCTAAGCTCTGTCTTGTTCTCACTATTACTTCAATTAAGCAGTGTACTGGGTACATAGCTTAAGCAGGGATGACTTTGACGTCAGGCTCCATCTGACTGCCTGCAGTTTCTTATTTGCTTACATCAGACTTACAGGAAGATGATGTAGGAAACAGCTGGAGGAACCACAGAGACATTATCTGGACATCAGATAGACTGATCAGTAATTAATGATATGAGATCATGAGTATGTATGTTTTCCAGAGGTTTTCTAATGGTTAACTACATTGAAGTTGATAGAGTTGAAGCAATCAAAGCAAAAATGTGAACTGGTTTTCTCATTTTGTAGCACAAAAAGTAAATCTCAGATACTGGTTTATTAAATTTGAAGTTCTCAAAAAGTGAGGAAAACAGCATTTTTTTAAAATATAATTTTTAAAACCATGTTCTACAAATTAGTTAAAGAGACTTCCCAAAACCCTGGATTTTTTGGCAAGAGACTCATTATTCTCTATTCAAACTGAGCTCCCCCTTAGAGATCTTAGAAATCTTTTCCATAAACACATTTTTATCCAACGCTGTGGCAAATCATTGCTGAATGCATTATAAGGACTTCAGTATCCCCTTGTACACTCAAGTTTTTTTTTAATATGACTCATCACTATCAACATATGTCAAAAATGGAAGAGAACAAAAACGATTGAGTTGATTTGTAATTCATGTCAGTCCAAAATAACTTTTTAAAACCAGATTGTGAAACAGCAGAATTTACTAGTCTCAGACCAAAATGCCTTCACCTTGTTCTGAAAAGTGTAAGTAAAATAGAAATGAAAACTTTGCATTTTGAAAGCATATCTTGGCAAGCAGTGACTGAATAAAATAACTTTATTTTACTAAGTCTTTCTGTTTCAAGGCAGTAATTTCCATGCTATGTTCAGCCACATCTGACTGCAGGAACAGTAAAAAACAATTAAGTGGAGTGATTTGACAAAAAGGGTACAGACCAGCATTTCTTCCAGTTTATCTGGAGCTGGTTTGCAGTAGATTGAACTACTACTAGGTCTGAATGTGATGTGACGTCACAGATCTCTTTTTATCCCATCTCCTTACTCTCCTTATTTATCCAGAGGAAACTAATACTATATTAATTACATAATTATGTTAACTATAAAACTATATTAAGAGTAGACCAGCTTCAAGAAGCCAAACCACTGGCAATAAAAGGCCACGTGAGGCAAAGCACTCTAACTAGGCTGTTTGTGTGTGTGTTTGAGTCACATGCCTGAGGAGTATTGCGAAAGTGAGCTGGCAAAGCTGCTGAGGATTATCATAACCCTCGTACGTCTGTGCTGATTAAATTCTGAAAGGCGCTCATGCTTGCAGAGAGCTCAGTCCTGTAAGTGTGTGTGTATCTACATATGTTTGTATGTGTGTACATACACAAGCATTCATCCCAGAGATCACTGGCATATAAAAAACAAATTTATACTGTCCATTCTCTTATAACCTGCACATGCATTTATATCTGCAATACAATATGCCAGGATCTAAAATGCAGGTGTATGACAGTATATTGTCCTCTCTCTTATAACCTGCACATGCATTTATATCCATGATACAATATGCCAGGATCTAAAAATGCAGGTGTATGAAAGTACTGGGTCTGATGCCAATTTACACTAAGGAAACTGTACTTGCTTTTGATTGTGTTATTGGGCTGTAAATCTCAGCGAAGAAAATCAGTTTAAAGGCATCTTTTCATTGCTCAGCAGGCATCTAAGACTTTGGGTAAATTAAGATTAGGTCCCACAAAAAAAACAGGACAGTACAAACTCAGATAACTAATAGCCATGGTTTCAATGCATGTCAAAATCCATTTGGAGATAAATTAATAATGTAATTAAACCAGTTCCAAATTTCACAACACAAAACACTATATTTGCAGTTTGGTTTCCAGTAAGCCAGATTAAATGCTCTTATTTTTCTCATCTCATAGAAAATCTTATTTATATCTTTTGAAGAAGTGTCTACATAAGCATCTTTTTTGTATAGTTCATGAAAATAACAGAAGAAAAGGCCATTTATTAACTGGAACCTGGCAGCAAGTACATGCGTGGTCTTATTTGCATAATAATTCAATTTAACTTTTGTGGAAATACAGACATGAGCAAGTGGCTCATGTCTTTAGAAGTTTGTAAGATCAAAGTGTGTCTGTCTTCCTCTTTCAGTATTGTCAACTACACATGAGTGCTGGGCTGAGAAGTATAAATGTAGGGCTGGTGTTCCTTCACACACTCATATTGTAAAATAATCTTAATCTTCAGTAGTAAAAATTCAAGGAATAATTACCTTAGGCATGATATTTCCATTACCTCAAAAATCTAGCAAAATCCTGTTTGAAAATAAAGGCAGAATATCCACACTAAGTTAGATGGCAATGCAGTGATTTAGGAAGGTAATGGAAAAAGCAGTGCTTCTGCTTGCTGCAGAAGTGGCTGTTCTGCATGTAATTTTTGTATTTTTCTTATTGTCTTTCTATTTATTCTCTAAAATACAGATTATAAAATTTTCATTTTTATTCTTTTACACTGTCCTAAAGATAATCATACATACATGTCTCCTGCAATGGAGATGTACTTGATATACAGGAATTCCATTTCGCTTTTTTTATCTAACTGTACTATCACAGAAACTTCTTAGCTTTAGATGAAAAAAAAATCACATCTCAATGACTTTAGAGAATGTCAAGAACAGTTAGGTTAATATAACAGATTTTTAACTGCTTGCTTAGCTCTCAGTACCCCTATTTTCCTTCATTTGTTCGTAACACTAGTAATAAAACTTCACTTCACCTTAATAAAATGGAGTCAAGGCATTTCGTTTCATAGATTCCTATTTTATTTTAAACAGACACTGATTACTGATCTGAAAGCATACCATCCTGCACTGTTGTACCTTTCTGCCTCATTTTTTCATTTATATATATTGTTGACTATGACTGAATTACACTAGCAAAATAATATGACCCAGCCTTGAGAAGATGTCTATCTGCTAGGTCGAACAATTTACCATAATGAAAATTGCAAAAAGAAAATAAGTGCATTCACTAAACAGTCAAGAACATTGGCCTTTCTTCTCCATGCCTCATCATCCCAGACTGGCCTTGCCAACTTCCATCACATAAACATTTTCATCAGTAGAAGACCTTATAATTCTTGTTTTGAGTGACTGCTTTTAGATGACACATCGCAATAAATATGAACTTTATTTTATTTAGTGACCAGTGCTTCGGAAAAAATGCAAGGCAACTAGAGCAGCAGAATATTGAAAGCGTAAAGCTGCTATTAAAGAAGGTTAAGGCTGTGTCATGAACTATCTAAAATGTTATTATTATTATTTCAAGCTCAAGCTGATATGTTGGTGTACAGTTGGGATAAAAGGATACGGCAACAGAGGTTAAAACACAGTCATGGTCAGAAAAAGTTGCTATAATAATGACTTTGGCATGACTTTGATACAAACAAGTGCAGATTCCCTTGTGGGTTACACAATCTGTACCAGTGATACCCTATCAAAGTCAACCAACTCCCAAACCACAAGAGATTTTGTTTTTCAACTAACAGTCTCGAAGACACAAGAATTTGCCTCATTTGTGATAAATATAATGTGAACAAGAGCCATAATTCAAGAACTGGAAGTTAAACTACATTCCTTCTGTCTTTTCTGTCTCCATTACTAATAATTTTACAGCTGAAATGTAGCTGATGGTGTTCATGCAGAACAGAAAACAGAAAGGTCCTAGTAAGTCTACAGATACATAGTGTTTGTATTAACAAGTACAACTTGTTATACAGCTTTACCATTCAAGTAATACAATGCCCATCTTCACATCCTTGCTTCTCCCACTCCTCAGCTTTTCAGGATTCTTTGTTAGGGAACCATCAGTATCAAAGAAGTGTGTACCAAGACCATTGCTATCTAAGTCTTCATTTGTCCCCACGGAAATAAGATCACCTCTGCCTTTCAATACTGGCTTGAGCACTAGCCTGTAGGAAAACATGCACTGTTTACCTCTTCCACAAAGTCAAGGAAGAGCCTTTTCCACAGGCAGAAACCTTCATATGCACACGCAGAACTTGGCCAGAATAGAGCCTACAACACACATTTTTTCTAGTGCATTTTAAAGGTATTCCAAAACCTCAGCCAGGACTCCAATCCAAAGATGCAGCACGCCGGTCCTCACTTTAGGTAGCACTTTGTCTATTACACATTTAGCTTGTGAATAATCCTACTCTCTGACTGAAATTTGACCTATGAACTATGCATTTGAGTCTTGAACAATAGGAGCTTTTTAAGCCATGTGTGAAAAAACAGTGCAAAAGCCTTGTCCTGCTTCAGATTATGCTACAAACTGATATCCCACCGTAAAAGCCTACCTACCACTGCTTACACATGTTAGAAAATGCCTGAAGAGCGTGGACAGATTGATGGTCTGCACCGCCAGCCCAGAGGAGTTTCAGGGTGTGCACACTCTCCTCATATGTTCAGCATACATCTGGCAGTGTTGAGAATTAAAAATAAAACAAAGCAGGTAATTTCATACTGGACTGGGAAAGCACTGTGCCTTTTCTGGAACATACATAGCCCTCACCTGGTGGGTAACATGGGAAGTTTGCTATTCTTAAAGGACATCAGTAAGAGTTAAACCTGTAAGAGGTAGACTGCTTTCAGAGGACATCATTCTGGGACGGGAATTTGAAAGAAAGAAGCCTCAAATTTTGGCATTTAATTGGAATCAGATATGTCTGCTCCCAGCTTTCATCATCAGGAACCACATTCTTAGGTTGTGTATTTTTCTGATTTGCTCCAGAGTTTGTCACTTGTGAGGATGTCTGACAATGAAACAGCAAAATAAAAGCAAGTGTTCAAAGGCTGGGATTCCCAGAATGGATTACACTTGTGAAAAATCCAAAGACATTCGTGAGATGACTGCAGTTAATATGACACCATTAATGAACAAAACAATTAAGGCCTTCTACGCCAAGTTGTCTATATCCATTTTATGAAACCTTATGCTGCTCACAGGGGCAAAAAAAAAAATCTCCTTATCTTTTGCTGGCTTTGGTCATTAACGTAATTTAAAAATGGGTTTTATTTAAATACATCAACCTCTCACCAAGCAGAGTGAAAGCACTACAGTCACTTTTGTGAGATCACTATTGTTTCTAGCAACCTCTCCAAACAGTCAGAATCACAGCTGAATGCCTGGTCCACTAGATTTGGTAATGATCCTTCAGGAGCATTTGTGATTCAGCCAGCCTTTTCCAGAAACCTGCACTGGCAGATGTCCACTAATCCAGTTTACAGAAAATTTACATGGTAGATATAATTCAAAGATTTGAACAAACAATTATCTCTTTAATTTAACAGCATCAGACATGCTCAGATTTGTGCTAAAAAATTATGTTGGTTGCACTTCACTATCTTTGTCTTCTCACCATTGGCTGAGATAAAGCCCAGACTAGTAACCTGTGGCGTTTCTATTACCATGGAGCTTTGCCATCCTGTCTTGCCTAGTACTCTTGGTTTGTCTAAATCAGATGCTACTGTTGCACGTCTGATCTCAATTTCTCTAGATGCCATTGCCTCGATCTTCTTTCTAGACAAGTCTTCAGATTAGTCATTTATGCAAATTTTCTCTTTGCTAAGTTTCCATTGTTCTTAACTCCAGATTTTGCATTGCAATTTATCCCTGTCAAAGAACTTTGTCAGCTTGGTTGTTCCACAAATCTTTCTACCTTACTAAACTTCTCAATAAGCATTAACGAATACCAGCTACCACTGTTAAAACTACACTCAAATACGTAGCAATTTCCTTTACTCATTCATACTGCCAAATAAAATACAGACATTTCAGACTCTCACTATATCCTTGAAACGACATACCTCACCCACCACTTGCAGGTGCAAACTTCTCAGGTGATGAGCATGGTCTCAAACACTGAAAGACCACTGAAAGAATCAAACAACTGAACAGGTGATTTCTACACCATAGTGCTGCTTTAGTCACAATGGTTTGCAAGCCTGAGAGAAGATGATGCAACTTGTAACTACTGTAATGAAAAATGTAAATGAGAATTATTTGTGGTCTCTGTGAAACACGCTATATTAAGTTATATGGCTTGCAGAATGACACATGACTTACATGGAAATTATACCTCAAACTGAAGTATCTGAGATTCACAATCTGATAGTCTTTTGACTGTGAAAGTGTTTGGGCCTGGGTTGAGAACAAAGAATGTGCTTAATTTTGCTTCTGCCAGATGCCCCAAAGAGCTGAAAACACTAAAGTTAATGAGATATATGTTTTCTGTTATTTGCTTATGTTAACACTAATCACACTGTAAAATACCTTTTTTTTCTTCCAATTTACTAACTGGTGCATTGTTTCATCTCTTCTTTTGTATCTCCTTGAGCTTTACAATCTATGGATCCTGTAAAGCGAAGCCTGTTCTGTAGCTGTAAAACTGACATGTACAGTAGAAATCTGCTGCATTTACTTCACTCAGAAAGAACTCTCCCACACAAGAGAACAGAACATCTGAACAGCATCTTCAACATCTTGGCATAGCTAGCATAGCTAGTTATCTAGTGCCAGACACTGAAAGAATTAATTACCCAGTAGCTCTGTACTGAAAACATGATTATAACAAGCAGACAAATGTCATGTACACAGACATGATGTGGTAACAACTTTCTGCTTTGATAATGATGTCGATTTGAACTGCAATCTACAAGTAGAGATCATGAAGGTTTTTCTTTCCCTTTGTCTGTGGAAAGGCTAACACCATACAGAAAAAAAGACAAGCAGAATTTTTTGTTTGTGACCTCTTTTCTGTCTGTTTCTATCTTCAATCCATGTTCTACAATATAGGAAGTCATTTGGATGAGAAAAACATCTCTTTAAAAGTACATAATTAAAAATCCCTATTTTCTGTAAATCAAATGTATTTACCACCACATAGTTTTGTTATATTGTATGAAGTAGAAGATATTAAATATTCCACATACTGATGCGAAAGGCTGCAGTTTTAGGTTAATCACCGAAAAAAAATTACAGCTTGAAAATGAGGTTAAGAATGAAAATGTGGTGCATAAAACCCTTATGCAATATACATTTCAAATGCTGTTTTAATCAAACCCTTATGGACAAGTGTGAAATCTAAGTAATAAAAATGACATACTGCCTGTTTTAAAGTAACATGACATGTATCATAAAAAGAGGCCGTAAAACTTCACAATTAGGGATACTGGGCATGGGGTATCAACTTTGCCAGGAAACTGATTGGGACTGACAAGTGTTGGTGTGACTAGCAATTTCTAAAACAGCTCCTCCATGTTCATCAGCAACATAAACTAATGCAAGGATTACCACAGATGTCTCAATACCATTTTTCAGTTGTTATAAAAAGACTAAGAACACACAGCACACACAAGCTCACACACAAGCTATGTGCATCAAGACTGTCTTATGAAATAGCATTACCAATTATTATAGGCAGTGAAGACTGCATCTGGAATATTGTGTCCAGTTCTGGGCTCCTCAGTTCAAGAAGGACACAGAACTGCTGGAGAGAGCTCAGTGCAGAGCCACAATGATGATGAAGGGAGTGGAACATCTCCCTTATGTAGAAAGGCTGAGGGAGCTGGGTCTCTTTGGCTTACGGAAAAGGAGACTGAAGGTTGACCTCATTAATATCTATAAATATGTGAAGGGTGGGCGTCAGGAAGATGAAGCCAGGCTCTGCTCAGTGTCGTTTAGTGATAGGACAGTGGCAATGAGTGTAAGCTGGAACATAGGAGGTTCCATATAAATTTGACAAGGAACTTCTTCCCAGTGAGGGTGACAGAGCTCTGGAATGGGCTGCCCAGGAGGGTTGTGGAGTCTCCTTCTCTGGAGAGGTTTAAAAGCCTCCTGGATATGTTCCTGTGGACTTGGTCTAGGCTCTGGCAGGGGGATTGGACTAGATGATCTTTTGAGGTCCCTTCCAATCTCTGATGTTCTGTTGTTCTGTGTGGTTCTGTGGTTCTTTTTACTAAAGCTTACCTATCAGGTCTAAATGTAACATTTCAAATCAAGAAGTTCTCTCACACAAATAAGAAGTAAAACACTAGCATACTTATTAATTTATCTAGAAATGCCAAGTAATGAAGCAAGGGGCTTTAAATAGGTCATTTTTTACCACAACTGTAGCTAACACTAGGAGCTAGGCTTCTTTTACAACAAAGAAAAAAAAAAAGCCCAACAAATTTAACATGACAAAAGATAAATTGGCACTCTCAAAAAGCTATTAAGCCATAAGTGTTAATTTCCCTTAGTTAAATCTTTGCTCCATCACCTTGCTATGTATGAATCATTTCATAAAAGTGAAAAAAGGGTGCTTTAGAAATATTAAAGTCACAGCTTTATGTCTTCTCGAATAGGTCGGGTTCTTAAACTTTCAGTAAAGGCTACCTAAATGCAGCTACATTTGAAAAAGCTGAAAAAGATGACACACACAGTGCAGCACAGAGAATCTGTGAAAAATCAAGAATACAGACGTATCTCAAATAGATCTCATTGACTTTTGGAAACACTTTCAAAAACAGCTGTAGCCACTGGGGTGCTGTAATGACATACCCCATTATAAAATGTAACACTAAGTAAATGTAGGAGTGGAAATTTAGCAATTGGACATCTAATGGCTGCAATTATGGCAAAAGAATAATGAACCTATTAGACAGAAGAACTGGCAATTACTCTGAGGCTTATTGCAATACAGCTGTGAAAAAAGTAATACAGAAGCATGCTTAAAAATAGTTATTAAAGGGGGATAATGCATTCTGTTTACCTTGACAGAAGCAATTTTTCTTCTGAAATGAAATGGAGCTTTTTGGCTATCAGACATGGGAGCTCAGATGTGATGGATCCCACTATTTAAAGGTAATGTATTTTCAGATATGCTTTTCTAGGTATAAATGATGTCTACAATAAGACTGTAGCGGCTAGATATATCAGGCAACAAACAGATGCATGAAGATGTTTAAGAACACACATAAATGAAAAATAAATAACATGCAAAATTTTAAGGTATTTTCTAAGCAGTCTAAGCAGTGACTTTTCATGAATGGAAATGGTAAATGTTAGTTGTCTCCTATCAAGACAGATTAGGTGCCAGACTCATTAGGCAGCTTGCATGTTAGCAATTCAGACATAACTTATTTGGTTTGCTTAATTTTTAGCTGTACACATGGCAGTGAGGATATAAGTAAATGGAAAGAATTGAAGTGTGGTGCAGATGAGACAAGGAAGACTGTAGTAGGAAACCTCATTTGTCTTGTATGGAAGTGTAACATTTAATTACACTGCATAATTTTAAAAAATTCCAGTTTCCTTTAGATAACCAAGCCAACTACTAAGGGTAGGAAGTCCACTGAAGTTTTAGTAAATGATACAGGTTTTTTTGTTTGTCCAGAGAATTAGCAATCTGACAGACGACATTTGTGTCAACCTTATCCAGTTCAATGATTAAACTGGTCACTCTGCACTAAACACTGTGGGAAGCGAAATGTTCCACAACAAGTCATGGCCATGTTACTAAAATATACACATCAATCCTGACTAATAATCAGCATGTATTCATCAACTTTCTATTATATTCAGTGTTTTATAAGGGATTTATTAAATACACTGCAGCTGTCAGCCATGCATTCCCACAAAAGAGCTCAAAACTTAAATATGGATCTAAATTTGGATGGCAGTTAGTGCCATCTAAAGAAAGGGTCTTAGGGCCCATATCTTATCATTTGGTGCAGATGGTTAGAAAGAAATGAAGAATTACTCTTAAAAGGCAACGAAAACAGGATCAAGTAATTGACAAATAGTCTTAGCAGACACAAAAGACAGTGCTTTATGAATGGCTTCATAAGGATGGGAACTAAATCAAAAAGTTATGCACTAGCAAAATTCTCAGAGGGCTTTTTCCTGAGCTTTCTTACATCACAGAAATTAATATGTACAAAAATAGGCTTGCTCAGGCTTAAACCAGTCTCACTAGCAAACTGTGAGTGTTTGGTTCAGGTTCCAGGACAGGTTTTGGCTGCTTTATGCAGCTATGGCTGCTCAGAGCAACTGGAAAACTGCTATAAAGTGTCTCACTCTAAATTATTCAATAGGTCATTTAGGCCCAAGGCCAGTATGTGAACATGGGTACAGAAAAAATGGCTTTGAGCTACGGCTATCAGTTTGCTGATATGGAAATTAGTTTTGAGAGTGAAAGGGATGATGCTGAAATTTGACCTCCTGACTTTAAAATGTTTCTGTTCATGAGCAACATGAAATGAAAATTAAGCTATTCATAGTGCGCATCAAATATCCACCGTGCACTGCGGTATTTTTTTGTTAACATACTTGGTTACTTAATGGAATTTATTTGTTACATATTCCCTGCATCCATTCCTCAGAATTGGTTGGTTCTTGAAAGTTACATCCCCAGATCACTGTAAGAACAGCAGGGCTACCAGCATAGATGAAACAGGCTTTTGGAGCTCAAGAGTAAGGACCATGCAGACTATGTAGAAGCACATTACAGAGACAGAAACAGAGAAAATTACTAAGGGATTCTGAGGTAAGCATAACCTTGTATTACTTGTCCAGAGTCATAACTCCATTACCTCTAAAAACAGGCTGTTTATTCACTCTTAAAATGTATTTAAAAAATACCCCAAAACTAGTTACAGATGAATTGTGGGTGCTATAGTGTGAAAACACAGTAGAATAATTCCCCTGAAAAAGCTAGTGGCATACTTTAAAGTAAAAACTAACTTCAGGATACTTATACCATCACTGCTTAAGCAGGCATGCCAGACAAAATGTCATGATACTATAAATGATGTCTCTTTTCCCACATACACTTCCCTCTTCTTACCCTCATCATTGCCCAAAACACTGCTGTAGAGGTATTAAACTACACTTACCCTAGCAATGTATTGCATCAATATGCAAATTACTCTTACATCTTTCAAATGCATGACTGTTTTACCAGTGTCTAAATTATTAGACATCTTTTCAGACTATTTGCAAGGTGGATATTTCGTACTCTGTCTGGAAAGGTTATGTTTTCACACATCCAACCCAAGCATGACTAAGCATGTTCCTTTAAAAGAACAGCCTGATTGATTAGTGCTGATGCATATAACAGAAACGAGTAACAACCAGAAAATCCAAGAAGGTGAGTATGAAGAAAAGGGGAAAAAACCATGCCATGAAAAATGCCATTAAAGCAGGATGTTATCCTCAGTTGTCATCTTCTGAGAATGTATTTGTTCACCAAGTAATAAATAAACATATACTCAGGTTCTATGCTTTGAAATCATGCTACAGAAAAGCACATTGCTACTATAATCAAGGTTAGGCTATCATTTGGTTTATGGCAAATAGATGGTACGAGTTAACTATCTCTGGAAGGAATGATTGCAGTTCCCCAGAGACGAAGCATATTACACAAGACTAGAGAACAGAGACAGTCTTTGAAAAAGCATTAACATGCAGTGCCATCTTTTAAATGTTTTAATTACTAGTATTCAGCATTTGTATGAGTAAGACAGTCTGCTTATATAAAATTTCTCTTTCTTGTTAACTTCTTGGAAATTGCTGATAGAAGTTCATTTTTTTTTGTACACGTATTCACGTGGGTGCCCCAGTGCTCACCTTCAGAGAGAAAGCCCTTCCTCTTATACTTTCTCAAAATTCTTATAAGTTGTGCTTTTTGCAGCATACTTATCTTTCAAATAATATGGAAAGTCATTATAAAGAAAGAGATTAAAATCTAAAAATAGCCAGACCAGTTAATTCTGAATCTTGTATACAATGATTTACTTGATTCCCCAAATTCTAAACATTGCCGTTCAGATCATCAATACAGTACGGACAGCCACCATTTAAAAATTCCTATACTGCATCAGCTAAGAATCCCTGCTGCGATTGTGAGTCCGGGAGGTGGTTTAGATTTAAGCTCCAATGGTGCTGGCTGTGTGACAGACACGTTCAAGTCTGACCTATAAGAAGTTAAACATGCCCTAACACCAGACTATGGCATCAAATTCCTAATTTCAATAACTTATAGACCCCTGAGTTCTGGCTACTGAAGGAAAACATATGAATAATTAGCTCACATTTTTAATCATTGTTTGGTTTATTGCAGACAGCCAAGACAGCATTGTTATATTTCTGGAGAGCACAAGCAGGTATTATTTATAAGACGAGGCCATCACATGCTTAGCTTCCTTGCTTTAGAACTACAGTGGCATATTCGTAGTTACAGCTGAGATATTGCCATTAAAAAAAACCCAAAACAAGTCATGCCTCCCAAAGACTCATGAACTAGAAGTACATCTGCAAACATCAGAAAATGTTTAGAAAGTTTGGGTAAACTTAAATTTCATGAGAATTGTTCATCGCTAATTTGCATGCATGAGTCATGTAATTGTCAATGAGTGATGAAATGGGGAAGCAGGTGGCAATGTCTGCACTGTGGATGATGAGTGGAATGTTCTGAGGCATGATGTGTTTCAGTCTTTAGGAGAGTTACTGGGAAATGTGACAGACTGAGTTCTTTTGGTTACTGGACAAACAGAATAGATCTGAAGATGCAGTTTAACAGGCTGGAAAGATAAATGCTCTGGCTATGTTAGAATGCCTGTTATAAGAAAAGATGACAGATGTGAAAATATTGCAGCCTCAAAAAAATGGAAAGCATTCTGCAGGCTCTTATTATGACTAACCCATCTGAAGCGAATAAGGAAGATCAGAGAGATATATTTGCATTGAGGAAAAAAAGTCACACCCTTTTTATTCTTTCCAACGGTCTCATTAAAAAAAAACCCCAACCAACCAAACCCACTTTGTTATAAAAATTGAGATCCACTGTCTGTGTTCTTCCACTCTAGCACAGGCTGTCATACTGCACGACATTTGCATGCTGCTCGCAGATCTTTCTAAGCAGCACTATGCCACAAAGTAGCATATTAAATACCCAGTAAAACATCACCCTTCAGACTAAAGACAAGAAAGAGGAAAAAAAACAGATATACATCCTTCCCAAATACTGTTTTGTGCTGCTGTTTTGGTTAGGAAAAAAAAGTCAAGACCAATGAGATGGAAGTTCAGCTTCTCCAGCTTAGGATCAATTCAGAGATTGACCATAGAATGATAATTAGAAATGAATATACACATGATATAGTTGTAAATCCTAAGACAATACTGCACAGCATTTACAGGGTAAAATTATCCTCCTGTCATAAACTTGTAGGCTTGTTGACAGACACACCAGGTTCCAGTTTACGTTGGACAGAATTGAAGCTTTAATTGCTGGGTCACTAGAGCAGAGTAATGAAGTTTGGTAGAACCATTGCCACCTGCAAAACCATTCACAAGTACTCTTACACCAAGATCAGCTCTTCTAACTTGTCCATTTTGAAAGATGATAGCCCTGTACCAAAAGCTAAAGGTAAATGTTTTGTCATCGGCTTGTTGCGTTACAAGCTCCATTTAGGACTAAACCATCCACACTGTGCCAGGAGATAGAAATCACGTAAAACACTACAAACTCGAGAGTCATTGTGGGATCTCAACTGTACATATCTCTTCCTTGCTGAAATACAGTTTCCTAGTGGTAAAGCCTTTGGACTCTGGAAAGAAACATGCATGGGAAAGAAGTTAGAAGTCTCCAGTGGTTTTCCCTGAAAGCTGCAGTTTGTCTACTTGAACACTTAGCTTGGGGAGCTGTATGAAAAGTGAAAGCCATTTTATTGCAACTAATATGCAGAACTAGCTAGAAGAAGAAAAGGCAATAGGTAGCTATTCAGACCAAGGGTGCTGAGTGGAATGAGAATCAAAGGTGAAGTGAGATACATCAGAGAAATTTTTTGTTATCATATTTTTGGTGATTAAACTTTTTAAGAGAAAAACATCCCTAGATTAAGAAATTCTTTGCCAGGCATGCTTTTGTCATTGTTGTCTCAGTATCAACCCACAAATGTACTGCAGTTGTCAGGCACTCTGGTTCTGTCATGTTTTCCAGTGCATTAGCAGATCCGTGCACAGAAAAATTAATTAAGTCTTGTTCTTTGCTCTGTATGTTTTGATGTCTGAGAGTGAACAGGTTAACAAAGCCAATTCATACTGAACAAAGAACAGCCTAACAAATTCTAACATTTGTGAAACGTCAAGTAAATTTGTGGTTCACAGAATCCACAGCATACTCCTAGACACTGTAATTTCTCCAGGCTTAGAAAATAAGTAGGATCACAGCAGCAATAGGCTTTAGGCAAACAGACAGAAACCCCACACTCCCATAGTAGTTATAAATCTCCAGTACTGTACCTGCAAACCTAACTAGCATTCTTCTACCATCAATTGCTTAACTTATGCATATACTCACCTAGGACTCATAAGCTTGACCTACAAAAGAATCTGGATGGAATGCAAATTAATACAAACACCAAATTACTAACCATCAGTGTTCAGTCACCTGCCTGACCCTTTTCTGATTTCCTCATTGGTAGACTTCAGTGACCACCACTAATAAGCAAAAGCTATTGTAACTGCCTGAAGAGCAGCACCTGGCAAACAAAACACTCCTTGAGACAAGCCAATCGTAAAATTGCATACAGGTCTATAATTTTCTGCTCTTCACTACTGCTTAGGAATACTTCTCTTTGGCTAAATTAATTTCTTAATGACAATCAATTATGCTACTCGCTGCTGGTTTATATTACATTTTGCAGATTTCCAGTTTAGTGCCACTGAGATGTGAGCTTCCTGACCTTCAACACATTAACTTAATGTACTACCACATTAATGTAATCAGATGATCACAGCACTTCCCACCATTGATTTACTTTTATAGTGATCGGTGCAGAAGCCACCACGTTTCAGTTGTATTGTCCACTGCAATAACAATCTCCTTGCCATGTAGTTTTCAGTTCATTATTATAGTGTAATTGGTTTCCACAAAAAAATTTGGTGACTATGAAAAAATGTAACTTGCTGAAAAGAAAGGAAAGTAATCTCTTATTAAAAATGTAAATTTGACACATTAGGGAGTGGCCATAGCTTTTACTATAGAAGGAAATACATTAAGGACAAACAGACAAACTTTGAGTGCTCAAGACCACCTTCAGATGAGGGGCTTTCTTCACTCCTAATAATAGAAATAGCTGTTGTTTTAATGTATTTGACTTTTTAAAAAAATATCTTTGCTGACCTGTATTCTTAGACCATCACAGCCACAACTTTTTGCTATTTATGAATACAAAACTGAAAGCCTAGGCATCCAAAAAACACTTGTGTTTTTTCTCTATGTTGTAGTATTTAAGTACCTTTAAACCATAAGCAATTTCTGGAGGGACACATGGGTGTGCAACACTAAACTTGAATCACAAATATTTAGTATAGGAGATTAAGAAGTTTCCCTTGCTAGAACTAGCAGAATTAGGTTAGAATGCAGTGATTACACAAACTGAAAACTTTGTATTTTTCCAAAACTATGCACGAGGTCACGCAGGAAAGGAAATCCTGGAGGGCTCACTGCATGTCAGCAGCCTGCTCAGTGGTAGAATAGAACCAAGTAACTAGCTCCAGGAGTCTTCTGGAGTCTTCTTGGTTTGGTTTGGAGGCATGTGCTCCCTCCTGTAATGGAGGTGACAGAGCAACACAAACTGGAACTGCATAAGAAATCTGCATACTTTGTAAAACTCATAAGCTTATCTTACAAGCTGGTTACATGATATATTCTCTTTGAAAATGTTATAGATAAACTTGTGCCAGCCACAGTCCATCAATTTTATGAAATGGTGTTTAATGAATGCAGCAGATTCCCATAGCACAGGAATAACTACAGAACCATCATGAATAATGAACATAATGAAAGAAATATACCTCCGAGCACAAAGCAAACTACTGACTGCATCATCAGATTGAAAAAAAATAAGTAAGAGGGTGACTTAAATAGTTATCTGCAAATATCATTCTGTAAACAAATTTGAATATAAAAGCCACACAGAGTTTGTTATTCTTCAAATTTGTATAAAGGATTTGTCATCTTTGAAATGACAATCCTTCCAAAGTACAAAGGCAAATGCACTGAGGGTGCCAGTTTGATCTACCAGAAATACCAGGATATAGGGCAGAATGCAGCTGAGCATACATTCTTACCAAACGTTATCCTCAAGTGAGCAATCACCAGGGAGTAAAATGCTTGTGCTTCTACTTCACAAAGATATTGAGAAACAATAGTGCACTTATCACTAATCAGTACCATTGCCACTGTACTCTAGAAAATTGTATTTACAGAGGCTTATTGCTTCCTTTATTTTACTGTCCCCAAATATAAGACAGACTTGGAGTAAAAAATGGGCCTCGTCTTTCCCCGAGCAGAAATAAAAACACACAAAAAAAATCCCTGAATCATTTGACTCTCCATTCATACAACAGTTTGAAAATAAAAAGAAATGGTTTTCCTTTGTTTTCCAGCAAACTGCATTCCATATCCAAGCCAGTACCACATACTGAAAGAGTAGATAGCTGATAGCATGGTCACCTGACAGTGCTGGCTCAAAGATAATGCTAAAGCCTGTATTTTCTACCCAGCTCAGGTTGTCTCCCTTTAGCTCTGTTCAATCTGCATCTGAGAAAGGGGGGAGTGGGGTGGGGGGGTGTCTGAGACTGAAGCTGCCCATGTTAAGTCTTCTTGGCAAAATACAGAGTCCTTTGTCGTTTTGCTGCATTTAGATCTCTCTGCCTGCCTGCACAGCTCCTCATTAAGGGGGAAAGTGACCTCATTGCAAGGAGGAGGGAGAAACAATCATCCCAGCTGGGATGATGCCTTTCAAAATACTTTACAGAGAGAGGAAAGCCAGCTCCCACAGCAGAGCCTGAGTGACAGAAGCCTTTGTTCCAAAAGTTAGCTGTGTAGCAGTGTCAACGTAAATAACCAGCAGGGCAGGTGAAAGAAATCTGGGTTTATCTCCTCCATCTTTCGTATTAAACAGAAGTCCTTCAGTGGCAATCTGGGATGAGGAGATTCCTCCCTGTTGCATTACATCTCCATAAATAGCAACTTTTGTTATGTAAGAAGTGGTGAACACAACACTATTCCTAAAAATACAGTTTCTAAATGTGCTGGTGTTCCTAAAGATAATTAGTGAAAACTTGGCAAGAGCAGAAAAGGTACGTGCATGATCCTGTGTCTGCTATAAAGTTTAGCCATCCTGAATCCACAGTTTGACAGAGGATGGTTCCATCTCAGTTGATGAGTGTTGACTGATGTGTGTATCCTCCTTAGTGACAAAAATACCCATATTCTGGAGAGCAGTGTTACCTCCACTACAGACAGAAATGTAGACGGAAATGTTTTCAGATGGCTATAGACATAGTAAGTGCAAAAAACTCTCATTTTATTTATTTGGAAGCACGAGAAGTGTCAAGGAAAAAATATGACCTTATGAGTGACACCAAGGTAGAGTGGAAAAATTAGCAGAGAAGTTGAAAGAACATAAAGCGGAAAGTAGGAGGCAAAGTACTACCAAATGAGCGAATTGGAGTTAATTTGAATACAGAAATGCTGTTCTCATTTTTAGGGTGACTAAGACGTGTTTTAACGAATCTCGGAATTAATCAGAGGCTTATTCATCCAAAGCTGTGCTAAGCATGGGGCCTAGTGTCAGTAACTGCTTCTCACTGGCTTTTTACAAAATGTTTCAGGAAGCCAGTTAAAAAAACTCACTACAATTATAAGCAATCTGACTATGTCATTGCATTTCCTGGATGGTAAGTCTGTAAAATGATGCTTGGACTTTGTACAGTTGGGCCCACAGATGTCTCCTGGAGGACTGAAATGTACATAGAAAAGATACATGGCTTTTTCTTTGGGTTTGTTTGGAATGAAAAGCCACAGTCCCACTGCAAAGCATATTTGTGAAGCTGGGAAAAATAATGTGGTTGTTGCCATCTGGCTCTTTCAAAATGATCGCTACAAAGATCTGTCTCTGTCTATTTATACCATATCCATTGTCATCATATCTGACTGTCCTGTGAGAGAACACTCTGGGCAAGACATATATAGGACTACTCTCTGAAATGATGGAGACGATTGTCAGTGAATCCAGCACACCAAGATTAATCAATGAAATTCACAGTTCACATCAAATGAGAATCTGCCCTTATGAATGAATTGTCTGTTGTTAAAAGATTTTAGAAATACACTTGTCATGGCTTTTCTTGGTGTACTTATCCTGCCTCAGAGGCAGGGGATAAGGTACAGTGGCTTCTTACCTTCCCATACCAGTGAGTATTTCTACGTAGTCTCATTCACTAGTATTCTTCATGTTACATCAGCAAAAGCATATATATCCACCTATAACATTGTCTATAAGAAGCAAGGCTAAGAGACACTTGGAGGGTCACTTAAGAGAGAACCACTAAATATCTGCAAATTAAACACAACAGTGAAAGGAGGTAGGCAGTGTTTGCATCTGAATACATCTAGTATTCAGAAATACAACCAGTTTCTCTAAAAGCGTTTCTATTTGTAGCTTCTGCCTGCATATCTCCAGCTGCCCTTCCCCTTTATACAGCCATCTCACATTTTTTAATGCAATAAACCTCTTAGCAGGTCCTGCCATGGCTCACTTTATGATTAAAAGTGTTGGGGGCATTCACTCAAGGAACAGGGACTGTAGCACGTGATTTAGCCATCCATCCACACCACTCAAATGTTAACTACCCATAGTAAAAAGTCCAGGAGGAAACCACAGGAAAATGTGTTAGCAGTATTTTAACAGCACAACAAAAGATCACAATCTGATTTGCTGGAGGAAGCTTGTTTCAACAATTAAAAGGGCCCACATCAGTCAATCAGTTTCTCCTTTTCTAATTTCATAATACACCCAAATGAAAAAAATGTTCAAAATGTCTGACCAGACAAGCCTACATGAACTCCACCAAGTTTCTTCGTTCTGCAGAAGAAATGCTGCAAACATCAAACATTTATAAGTAGGATTCCTATCAGTCAAGGCAAACTGTACTACTAAGACTCTCAAAAAACACCAACAGCTCAACCTTAAAAAAAACCCCACTGCCACAATCTTTAAAATAAACAAGAAAAATCATAAAATCTTCTTCCTTCTTTTCAAATCCAGTCTAACCCCAAGCAAGGGTCTCAGATTGATGACTACAGCATATTTCTCCAGATCCTAACGCCACAAAAAAGGTCTCTCAGCTTTCAGTTGTTTAACAGTTTCTGAGAGCTTTCAGAATGTTTTCCCATCTATTATCACACACTTAGTTTTGCTGCTACTTAGACATGTAAAGACAGCAGAAAAATTGCTGGAGCATCTACTGCAGTATGGCACTGAATGGCTCAGTTCTGTTTCTATTTAACACAACTGAGAACAGTAAGGGTTAGTCCAGCGCAGTTTAAGTTTCCACAACATGCTCTCAGGCTCTAATGCTCTGTTACTGCTGGTCCAGCACCACAGCTACTCCTTTTGGCAAAAGATTGCTACAGCAAAACAGACTATCCTTGCTAAGATACAGGTACATGCACTGGGGTAGAGGACCGCTGGGAACGCAAGTACCCTAATGTAGTATTGTTACTGTACTCGCAAACCACAGCCATAAAACAAACCAAAACAACCTAGTTCAGGGAAATAAAAAACAGTGATAGCTGATACAGATGAATGCCAGACAGTGTTAAAATCTTCACAGGAGCTGCTCTTGGAAAAGCTGTGCAATGTGAATATTTATATGAGCCACCTGAACACATACCACACAACAAGTCTCTAGTATATTCCCATTTCTGCATCCTTTTGCTGTGATAACTCCTCTGGAGAAGCCTGGCAACTGACTCTTTCCCTACCTTTCAACCACCTCTTAGAAGAGCTTCTACTTTCCATTCTTTGGGGATCACTGTTACATCTTTTCCTCTAATCACATCTAGCTCCTTTGCTGGAGGTTGATTTTTTATTTCGCATTTTCCTCCTTCAAGAGAAATACAATTTTTTCAACTACAACGTTTTGTTCCTTCCTCTTCAAGTCACACAACTATTATTCTGTAGCCCCCTCTGGAAAAAAAAAATCCTTCTTTTTTATATAATTACTCACAGGTCAAAATAGCAGATAATGTCTTTCCTGCTGCAGCTTTTCAGAGTATTTCTGATGGCTATATAATGGGAAAGGGCTTTGCACTATACTCTTTTTTCCTAGTTGGATATTACTTGTATTTAGATCTTGACATAACAAGAGCTTGAGATTAATTTTCATGAATATTTGTTGTAAAAAGAAGACACATTTGAAATGATAATATTTAGATTCTATTAAGGTGCAATCAGACAGCTTGCAGACGCAGAACAGAGACTCAGGAAGAATTTACCTGAACTCCCTGTAGGACTCAAACATTCAGGGCCAGATTCTGCATTTGGCTTCAGCAGAGCAATGCTGATGTACTCCCACACACAATCTGGTCTTGTTCTCTGCAGTGCTATTGTACACAGTACTTTTTAAAAACGGGTTTGCCTTTGTCTGATTAAAAGATTTATTTTTTTTCTAGTCAAGCAACTTCATTTAAAAAAACCCCACATCCTCAGTGCTTAAAAGCTCTAAAATACAACCAATGAACTCTGTGTCAGCCTCTTTGTGTGACAACTTTTGATTCGGTCTCCATGTGCAAACTCAAAGACCTTCAAAACCCATTTCCTTTCTGATGCATCTCCCACAGATGCATAATATTCCCTGGAAACTGTTCCAGAGATGGATGTGTTGAAATTTCACTGTGTAGGGGTAAAGTATTATATTATGTAATATTGAATTTTAGTCTCATATCAGAGATTTTCATCTGGAAGTATTACAGCACCCCAAAAATGTAATCTTTCAACTTCTGTATTGAAGCATCGAGTATTTAACTGCCAAATAAATGCTTTGTCTGCTGGACCCCTTGGGAGCTCCAGTGGTAGCAGGAGCTCATTAGATAATTTTCAGAAATATTTTTTTCTGGAAATTTCTTGGGGAAGTATCTCAAGGTAGACTGTGCCTATGTAAAAAGCAGAAGTGCAAAACAGTGCTTGCCTCCCACATATCTAGAAAAAGCAATACCTTCAAGGGTTTACTGTCCAGTGTTCTGGAGTAGTAGATATGAATGGCAGGCAAACCACAGAAATTAATAAGACCCTTTCATGTCTATGGGGAGTCTTCATTAACGCTGAAGTTGAACCTCTGAAGAGGATGGCTAGGCATTTTGCCTCCTGGCCCTTTAGTTACTGTACTTTATTGGCACTGACACGGAGATACAACTTACGTAACGTGTTTATGGCAGCACAAATGCTCATATAAGAGGACTGCACTTCATTAGAACATTTTCTGACATCGTACATTCTTCATTAACTTTACTAATTAGATTTCACTTTGTGAAATGGACACTAAGTAGGATGGCTTTTATCCTGACTCCTTCTCAGTGAAAAATGATGGGATTGCAGACAGCAAATGTTAATTGAACATACAGCAGCAGCTGAGTTCTGCTACTGCCCTTCCCTTCCTGCTGCCCTTTTTGAGACAGAAGGCTGCCATTATTGTTTCATTCCACTGACCTGTTATAAGAGCAGCACAGAAAGGTCAGGCTGCTCTTTTCTTTCTTCTCCTCCAGATAAACCAGCAGACCAGACCTCTCCAAGTCTCTTCCCATAGTTTTCTATTATACAATAACTCCATGCACATTTTATTTCTATTCTTACCTCCAATTTATTGTTGTAGTACTAATACACTACAAATTAGGCACCTCCATCTCTCCAGGCACCTGGATAATCTCTTAAAAAAACAAATTGCTGTTATGAGCAGATAGGAGCAAGAAAGACGCCAAAAGCAAGATGTGATACGACCAACAGTTTCACCAAAATTCTCCTGCTGTCTTCTCAGTCCATCTCATCTGTCTCTGTGACCAAAGGGGAAACAAGCAAACTGCTTCACAGCTGGTTCTGGAAACTAACAAAGTTGTCCACAGGAGTTGTGAGCCCACTTAGTTTTGTCCCAATACAATCAAAGCTTATGTGAACACAGACACCCTGCTTGCAAGTCTGTCTGTCTGTCTCTGCCTGGTAACCTTGGATTTAACTGGATAATTTAAAACTACTTTCACAGGAAAAAAAAAAAATCTCAAATACAGAAGTGCATTTCATGGAGTTCAGCACCCATCTAACAGAAGAGAGTCCCTGCTAGCACTATGAAAGAAGGAAAGACAAGGGCAGTTGAAATTGGCTCTATTATTTCATTCGCCCAGAGGCTGGGTGGAAACAGCAAACTGGTGAGTCAGTATGCAGTGATTAACCAGGCCAGCCAAATTATGTCTTCTGACCTCCAGCTGGTGGAGAATATGGGAAGGAGCTCTGAAGCCACTTCAACTGTAGA
This sequence comes from Rhinopomastus cyanomelas, assembly GCA_013400115.1. NCBI lineage: Eukaryota > Metazoa > Chordata > Aves > Bucerotiformes > Rhinopomastidae > Rhinopomastus > Rhinopomastus cyanomelas. The sequence continues at coordinate 385,039 of VXBP01007997.1, read as the reverse complement.
ATTGACTCCAATAGAGTCTGGGGACACAAGAAAGGGCTAAGGATAGTGTGGAAAAAGCGAGAGGACAGAGATATCACAGAGAATGAGGATTTTCAAGCGACATAGAGGAACGCCAAGCTAAATAATCTGCATCTCTCCATTGATTAAGACTACGCAGATTATTTATCCATTGCTAACAAGACTTCATTACTCTCAAAACTAGTTATAGGACTATGGCTTTTGTCATTTCACTGGCAGAAAGCACAGCAAACAGCATACAGAGCTGCTTCTAAGGATTCAGTGAAGTCGTTTAGCTTTCTAGATCAAAGTCAACAGCTTCAAATGAATCTGGAAGACAATGAATGTCCGTATGGGGTAACAAAATATCAGTGAAATGAGGATGTAGTCACATACCCTTCAAAAGCTCAGGCAAGTCGAGTTAATTCATTATAAATGAGTGTGTCAGAGATACACTGAGATAATATGCAGAATTTACTGGTAAAATTTTTACGATGTCATCTTTCCAAATAGGCTGACTATAGTATTTGTGCTGTTCCCTGAAAGCATAGGGTTTCCAGAAGACCCTTGTTCAGGCATGATAAAGGTATTTATAAAACTGTCCATAGAAATCTCTGCATATGGAACCATGCTGATCCTGGACAGCAAAGTCAATGTCCTTATTAATGCAAACATTTTCCTATTAGGAGATTTGAATACTCTCATTAACATTAATAGCATGACAGCAATATCATATTAAGAGCAAATACAGAAGATTTTCATGAGCCTTGAAGATCCTTGCCACAGGATCCAAATGAGAGATAATTCTGGGTCTCAGAAAAGTTACCTGACTTTGCCACCAAAAGAAACATGTCTCACTCTGAGCTCAATTAAATATTGCCCCCAGGCTCAACACCTACAGCAAATGAGTCTGATATTAACTACTCCTTACGCATTGCAATTCATGAATGCACTGATTTTGTGGAGATGAGTATTGCTGCTTTGGAAAACCTAAACCAAACATGTATGGATTTCTGAAGCATCTGAATACAATTTGCAAACTTGTTCAGCAGAAACACATAAATCTGGAATAAAATTCAGGAAAAGTTACGGACTGAGAGATTTTCCCGTCTCTCAGTTCACATGCATTTTCAGGCAAAATATGACCAAGTTAAATTCCACAAGCAAACTTGGATCAACAAAGTAAGAAGAGAAGCTTAATCTAGTCCAAATCACATTTTCTTATTCAGAAATTCTAATCCTTTCATACTGGGAAAAAGAATATACCCAACCTGCCTGTTGTGCCCATATAAAGCATGACTCCAAGGTGTGGCATTAAACTGAATTCTTTCATGTCTTCACAGCTAATGCCTTTTATCTGGTTAGTATGTAGACTGATCACAAGAAGAGAGTTAAAATACTTGGTGACTTGCCACACTGGGCTGTTCAACTCTCTGAAAGAGTAAATTATTTTCAGGCAGTTGCTGCTGTTCAATTATGCATTTTTATTTTATGATGCATATAATCAGTCAACCTATTCACAAATTCAAGATTTCCCAGTGGAAAACATTTTAAAGATAGGACTTCTATTGCTTTCATGTCTTATCAAAATGGAGGCAAGCAACACATGTTTTCATAAACAAATATCTTGGGAAATATTCTAAAGGCTCAATCTTGACATTCTCAGAAATTTTAGGATTTACTGCTACTGACAAAATGGTTAAGGCAGTACGCTAAGCCCAGATCTAATCTGAGTTCTGGATAGAAAACTGTTCTGAGGGAAAAAAAACCAGGGAGGTTATTAAGTTTCAGACCAAAAGGGTATTACATGTGCCCAAAAATATACTCAATAAATGAATGTTAGTTTCTTTTGTTTACACATTATCAACCAGAACAGGAACAAACCCTGTAACCAGATCTGAAAGCTCTTCCCAAGCACTGGAAGAAACGCTTCCCAGTCAGGAGGAATTCTGCAGCTGTCCTTTGCAGCATATGATTCTGTGATTCTGTCTGCATATTCAAACCTGTGACAACTCATCAGCACTAACTATGGACACACAAGATGTTTGCACACCTTCTGCAGGAAACGACTGGCCTTGATGCCTGCGTACACCTTCTCTTAGCACAGACATATCTTTCCTTTTTCTAATAAATAAAAAGGAGACCATGTGCAGGAAATCCTCCTAGATTTGCCACATGCATTCCACCAGGAGCTTAGATTCTTTTGATATATTAAAACCTGAAATACATTAAGGCACTGACAGACAGAAACATAATTCTTGTTATGTTACATCTCCATATCATCGCTGAGGCCCAGATGGTTTTGAAATGTGAGTGCAAATCACAGGCTTCTTAGCTCACTGGGTGCAGTCAAAACAGTATCTAATATTTCAAGCTTTACAAATTTAAGGGAGAAGAACAGCAAAATACAAATTCAAGCTCTATCCGGTGCATCCACCTCTATTAGCGTTGTGGGGGAATATTTCCAACATATAAGGAACACAGCACAGACAGACCAGCTTTGCTAATGCATTGCTGCCAACAGGAGAAGGATATCGACACTTTTTACATTTCAAACCTTTGTTTTGCTTAACATCAAAGTTATTTCCAGAGCACCCTTGTGAGAACCAAAACATCATTACTCTGGGTGCTGAACAGACGGTGTATAGACTGATTCTGGTCTGAAGATTTTCCCCTTCTGAGACAAGATATATGTAGCCAACTTTGACAATATCATTTAATGCAATTCCTTTTGATTAGCAATGTGCTCAGAAAACAGTCCATTAAAACGGAATGAAAGGTCAAGTCTCCATTTGGGTAATTATGTTGTTTTCAAGAGTGATCAGAGAGAACTATGGCAACATATTGTGGATTAGTATCTGCCACCATATGGCACTTCAAAATGACAAATAGAAACAATGCACATACTTTGTTAAAGCAGCAAATTGTAAGCACTTTTAAAAAGTGTCTTACAAAATCTAATCGTCGTATTACAGAATAACACAACAGTAGGGATTGGAAGGGACCTCGAAAGATCATCTAGTCCAATCCCCCTGCCACAGCAGGATCACCTAGACCAAGCCTCACAGGAACACATCCAGGTGGGTTTTAAACGTCTCCAGAGAAGGAGACCCCACAACCCCCCTGGGCAGCCCAGTACAGTTCTCTGTCACCCCCACTATGAAGAAGTTCCTTTGTGTAATTATGTGGAACCCGCTGTGTTCCAGCTTGCCCCTTATCACTAGATGACACTGAACAGAGCCTGGCTCCATCCTCCTGACACCCAGCCTTCACATATTTATAAACATCAATGAGGTCACCCCTCAGTCTCCTGTTCTCTAAGCTAAAGAGACCCTGCTCCCTCAGCCTTTCCTCATCACAGAGGTGTCCTACTCCCTTCATCACCTTTGTGGCTCTATGCCGGACCCTCTCCAGCAGTTCTGTGTCCTTCTTGAACTGAGGGGCCGAGAACTGGACACGATACTTGAAATGTGGTCTCAACCAGGGCAGAGTAGAGAAGGAGGAGAACCCAACCCAAACAATATAGAGATCTAAATGGAAGAGAGTTTTTGTATTTTGTTCTTTCTCTCCACTGCTTCCCCATTCTGAAAATCATGACATAGACTTAGAAGTTAAGAACAGAATGATAGTTTGGTTTTTTTCTTACCTCCTTTTCCTTTGTGAAAGCTGAAGTGGTAGACAGGTACACAGGTCGGTTCTGAGACTTTTCTGCAATACGAACGGCGGGTTTTGTGTGTGGGGTTTTTTTCCTTTAAAAGAGAGCTCTCACGGGAACCAGGTCTTCACAAAAAACCCCCACAAAATCTTGTGAAATATTACTTCTTTGAGAGCTCAGAGCCGCACGCAGCGGTGGGCCTTGGCAGGTCTGAACAACACCCACCCAGAAAATTTGAGCTCCTACCATCGGAAAATTTGAGCAGAGATGGCTTTGGCCCACAGGTCTGAGGAGTGAGTTTTACAAGGGTGCCATGTCCCCAGCACCACCTTTCCCAGCTGTGCCCAGGTGAGCTCTCCCAGGGCAAACTGGAGGCTCTTGTCTCCAGAGTAGAAACGGCTGGAACTCTCCAGAAGCTGCCCTGTCGGCTGAGGTCACGTGTAGCAGGCCCCGAGAACCACCCGATTCACGTCAGCTGCCAGAGCTTGGACAGAGCTCCTGCTGCCCTCATCCACCACAGTCTTATTCCATCTGTCCCTTCAGAACCGCTTCCTCCCTGGAGAGGCTGCTGCTGGACAGCCAATCCTTCACCTTTCTTGGAGAGCGACACTCCTCCAGCGAAATCCTGCCTCTGTCAGGCGGGAAGGCCACTGGCCCTGCAGGCCGGGGCAGAGGCAGCTGCCTTGAGCTTTTGGCGGGAAAGTACAAAAGGAGCTCCTTGCGCCCAGCTCCGCCCCACACACCACGATGAAGTAACTTAGATGGACAGAAACTTCCCCCAAACAACAGCAGAGCTGTTTTTATCAAGAGCCTGTGGAAGCAACCCATGCGAACAATCCCATGGAAATCATGCACTCTTTCTCCTGCCTTATCATTCTAATTACATTCTCCTAATCTACAAAATTGAAAGGTAATGAGCGGTATTTCCTTAAACCACATTAAATAACACTGTCAAAATGCAAATTTATTCATTAAGTATAAATGAGTGTGTTAAATATTCATGAATTGTTGCTTGCAGTATATAATTAATCCCATGGTCTGTGTGTCCAAAAGCATTTAAGAGATAAAGAGTTGAGAAGACGGTGCTGTGGAATGATAACATTTAAAGCATGTTTTTAAAAACAAAGGTCTCCAGCCCTTCGGATCCTGAACTATTACCGGTGCTTATGATTGTAATAACTCTCCAGCATAAGCACATGCTTTCATGATTCAAGGTCTGAATCACAGAACGTCAGGGATTGGAAGGGACCTCGAATTCTCAACTCTTGCTGTCTAATAATCTATTCAGGGAAAGAAATACTTGAGAGCGGAAGGTGCTGTTAAATTATCCCATTCACTGCCAGTGCACTCAAATTAATACAGTGCTTTCCACATTTTAAAATTCCCAATGATTGCAAAGCTACCCTTCAAAAATGATGCAGTTTGACTCGCTGGCCCTTTTTTTCAGAAGAAAAAGGGGGAAAAAAAAGTGCATTCTGGGATTTACTTGAACTGTCACCAAGGCTGGTTGCCATTTCAAGTATCATGAAAGATAAAAAACAAAGGCTTTGGAACCAGAAAAAGACTGGCCTCTTTATTCTGTGTGTGCTTTATAGCCATGTGCAGAAAGAAGAAAAAACCCCAAGTCCTCTGCTAAGCTTTAAGCAGGTACTGCCATTGATGCCAATGAGAAGTATGGCACATAAAGCACTGCGATGTTGTGGCTCTGTGTCCTTAGCTTACATATTCACTCTTTTCTCTGCCTTTCTTAAATCCCCAGAGCTTCCTTTCATGTCATCAAAAGTGCTTTTAGAAACTCTTTGTCAGGCCACTTCATACTTTTTTGGGGACAAATCTTTGAGGTACTGATGAAAAGAACTGACTTTTTTTTAGGATAGTATGAAATAGTAACAAAAAATAAAATCATTATAATGTTCATAGTAATTCCTCCCACTGTGACTTGATAATCTCCAGTTGCTTAAGGCAGACAGCTTTCAGCTGGCTGCACAAGTACAAACTCTTCTCCCTCTTTCACAGCCCTTTCAGAAAAAAAAAGGTACATGGTAGTGACTTGATCCGTGAGGTTTTAGTGCACAAGATTCTTATCATGCCATTTTGTACGTGTACATGAGCATGTGAATTAATCCACCGAATAGAAAAAATTATTCACAACTCTAAGGAACTCAGCCTGTTGTCCCAGCACAAGCCATAGAAATCAGGGATATAATACAAGCTGTGAGGCAGTGCTATTTTTTTAAAGTCTATCCTTGCAAAAATATAACAAATGATATGTCATTTGCTTGCAGACAAATTTTATTTATTCAGAGCAAGACTATCGCTGCACAGCACGGATTTCTACTGTACTATGTGGACACATCCTGCAAAGTTAGGTGTCAGAGGAGCTTCAGTTTCTAAAGGGTATCTTCCAGGGACCCATTTGTACAGCTCTCTTCCTAGTTTGGCTGGACTAAACATAGGACAAAGAAGCAATCAGACTTTCTGCTAGGTCATATCACTATATATCAAGTGTTCTTCAGTCGAGTCACTAAGATGATGAAGCAAAGTAACTTTGTAGAGCATCAGAACAATGAATTGAACGTCTTTTCTGAAGGGCTGACACAAAGAAGGCATTTGAATCTCCCATAGAAAGTTGCAGCTTTTGTCTACAGACAAAACAAGTGAGTTCTTAAACCATATCAATTGTGATGGTTCCTCTGCTCACTTTACATACTATCTTGAACCAGGTCTCTGTAATTCCCAAATTCTGCCAGTCCAGAAAAATGATGGCAACTGCTAGTCCAAGGACTGGTCTTCTCCTTGGAGCTCTGGTTTCTCTATGCATGAGTAAAAAGAAGGGCCCAAGCAGATGTGTCTACATTTTCGTTTCCCCCATCTCCAGTTCCCAGTTCACTCATATCCAAATTTTAGGTCCTCAAGAGGCAGTAGTGTTTTTCAAAAACAGGGCAGTTAGAGATGAGATACAGCCAAACCAATCTGCAGAAAAGGCCAGAGACACAAAGATGATTGGAAAGACTGTTTTACAAAGGAAAAGTAGGTGGCAGTCCAATAATCCTGCAGAGGCCAGACTCAAGGTGTGTCTTTAAGATTGAAGAGACTGCCAGTGTCAGAGAGCAAGAATCATCAGTCATTGCGTAGCAGTGACTCTGCTTCATAGGGGCTATCTCAGATCTTGGACAAGTTCAGGGAAGAATGAATATTGCTGAAGAATGCCTGCATGATCCTCTAGGATATTATCCTTGGTTGGCAAATGAAGGAAGACAGGAAAAAAATATTCTGAACATGACGTATCTGTCTTTTGATGCAGCAAAAGGATGGCACAGACTGTGTGGTCTCCTTTCAGCAGAAAGGCAAAACAGCCTGATAGGGATGAGGCTGAAAATGAATGCTAAAAAAGGAATTTATGAAAAAACTCCAAACATGTCCTTGTTCAGCACAAAATCAAGACAGCTAAACCAGACTTAATCAAGAATATGAAAGTAGCAGGTATTCTATAAACCAATAGTAAAGAGTCAGGGTAAAAAAGGAATCAGAATTATCTGTTTCTAAATTAGGTGTAGCTGTTATAACTGACCCTAGATGGGAAGAACTGAATAACTGGGACATTAAAATCAGTGGTTATAACTGATTTTGGAAAGATCAGGTAGAGCGAAGGGTGAGGAGTGGACATTATAGCAAAAAAGACAGTTTGTTTTCAGGACACTGGCAGCTCAGAAGCAAATTATCTTGAATGCAATGGATCAATACTCTAACAGGCAGACAGAACACTAGATGGGATAGTAGCTGCTGTCTGCAAATCACCAAATCATAGAAGAAAGTGGAACAACTAGATGCCTTTGCACCTTCTGTAATGTGTATGAGCAAAAAAACCTACACTATAATCTGAGACATCACTCTGCCTGGTATAAAAGTTCCATGATGCTGATAACTAAAACCTTTGCAGAATGTTTGAATGTGATATAAGAACACGTCTTAAATAAAAAATGAAAACCCACAAAAAATTGGTTTTCTGTGAGACCTCATTTTGCAAATAACGAAAAGATACCTGAGGACTTGATAAAAGAACTAGCCATTAGTGGCTAAGATGATAGCTTGATTTCGCTTTATGGGCATAAAGAGAATTAAGCCAAAACCTCATTCTCTTGTAATGGTAATATGGATGGTGTAGTCTTTTTACCAAACTGAAAATTATCGTGAAGGAGAATCAACTAGGAAAGAGAGCTGATCAGTGATTGAAAAATACAATGTTTTTATTTAAAAGCCGCAAAATTAGTAAAGAAAGCTGTGCTTAAAAAATATCTAGCTCAAAGGGTTAAAGAAATCCTCTGCATAAATATAAATCATCAAAATGAGAAACCAAAGTTGATACAATGAATATAAAGTGGAAACGAAGAAGTACGTAGATAATTTCTCCAATAAATGTAGCCAAATGGTAATGAGATATTTATGGCTGGAGAACTGAGGACAATACCTTTCAAACACATCAGGAATCCTGACAATGGTGCCAGTTATTTATCATATTGAAGTGGAAGATTTGTTAAGAGTAATGAAGACAATTTCAGCAAGTATTTGTGTTCAGTATTTAAGGAAAAGACAGCATTGGTCATGGTCTATGAGGATGGCGAACTGCCAGGCAAAAATCCAAAAAAACCCAAAACTACCCAAAGAAAAACATTAAAAGGAAGCTACTGAAGAAAGAAAATATTTGCATAGCAAAGTTCAGGTACCTCATATCCAAGAGTTGTGAATGAGCCAACAGAGGAATCTCTATTGCTATTTTTTGCTGTATCTTGGAACAACTGGGAAAGTTCCAGAAAGCTGGAAGAAAACTTATGTTGTGTTAATATTTAAGAAGGATAAACTTAATGACCTAGATAATTACAGTCCTGTCAGTCTGAAATTGATCTGGAGCAAAGTAATGGAATGGCTGACAGGGGACTCAATTACTAACTAATTAAAGAGGAGAAATATGGTAAATGACAACCTAAGTGCAATATGGAAAATAGAAACTGTCAAACACATTTGCTGGCTTTTTTTCCAATTGTGACTACAAGCACCATACAACACTGTGGGTGTACTGTGATGCCGTGTGACATTTGATGTGGTCTTCATGACATTTGAGTACAACACCTTGATAATACAAAATTGACATGTTACACATTAAGTGAATTGAAGGCTGGTTAACTGACATTTTGAAATGTGAATTTAAATGGGAAGTGATCACAGAAGAGGTATTCTGCTGGGTAACATCCTGGGCATACTCAAGTTCACATTTCAATCAACAATTTGGAAGACAACACAAAGGTTTGAAGAAGACTCAGTCATTAAGGAAGAAGGGAAGAAGTCGGTAATAAAAAAGAAAGATCACTGACGCTAGTTGACAAGGAATACTGATCTGATTCAAAACCAAGAAAATAAGGTCCAAACCTACAGACACAGAAGCAAAAGCTTCATGGGGATAAGCTGGCTCTTATCTAAGAGTCTGAAAAGGTCTAAGAGGGATAATTCAGTAATTAAATTACTTTTTACCCGAGTGCCTGGTTCTATAACAAATAATCAAATAAAATCAAATCCACATCCCATGCCACTACTATTAAGTATGAATATACTTCAAGAATAATGTACAAAGCTAACAGTCCTGTGTGGAAAAGGGATGAAATGATTCTGTAGTACATCATGCTATTAATATGCATTCACAGCTCACTCTGTAATGGTTCTGAAGGGAACATCATGGTATATTCAGAGAGTATGTCTGGAAAATAACACACAAAATCTTAACAAGACTCTTGGCAGCATGTCAGATTTGAAGGACCCTCAAAGCAGAGCATGTGAATGGCATCTCTTTCATTTATTTAGTTTTAGTTTTACTGCAGGAGTTTTCTTTCTCCTTCTCTTCATTGCAGTGGCTGACAAAATAGCCCAGTTTGTAAAGGAAACAAATCTCTGTGCTGCGAGTACGCAAGTACGAGTATACAGCCCAAAATCAGATTGCACATGTCAGCACCATTGCAATACACATGCCAGTGCTGACCAACACACCTGGAATCTCCAGTCCTTTCACAAACCCAGATAGCCTGGACGCATTTAATTCTGCACGTTTAAACAGAGTTAAAATTTGCACGTTGAAGCCTGCTGCTTTTTAATTGTGTTCTTAGCTGGGCAATAAACCATGAAAATTAAAGCTATTTAGAGATTAGAGGTGCTCTAGTTCCTTTCCTCTTTTAGCACCATGTGGTCCACTGCAGGTCCTTCTCATACTCATGTCAACATTGTAGCTGCAGGTAGAAGTTCACACCTTTTCATGAGATGTGACCTCTCCCACAGCCCGTCAGTCTTACACAGATTGCTCAAGCATATGCAGAATGTCCACCCCTAGGGACTTCAGTGACTTGACCTCTGAGATACCTGGAGTACCTTTTATGGGTTGGATACAGCGGACCTTCCCTACAAATCTCCATTTTCATGCACAGGTGTGCATTCAATTTGTATTTTAAACACACAGAAATAAAAACCTAAGTTATTGTAAGCATAGATTTTGTGGCTTGAGCTAAGCCAACATTGCTGGGTATGTTTAGGACAGATGCCTCAAAATGCTTTTTAAAGTCAGCAGACAATAATTTCTAGAACAGAGATCTCAGGGTTTTTTTTAGTTCATTGAGGTATTATTAGAGTGGCATTTATACAGAAAAGAATAGAAGCATTTAGCACAAAATCATATACAAATTATGTCAGACAATTGGAAAATCATACACATTTATTCATGGTTTAAAATAACCCAGGCACAATTTTGAAAGTACACAGAAGCACATTCCCCAAATGGGAGCAAACCCTAAGTAGCATATAGCAAGAAAACACGTGGCAGATCATCTAAAATCGATATATATAGTATGAAACTTTTCTAAGTCTGCCCTGCTATCAACTATGAATACACTTGTCAGAGTTACAGGAAGGCAACCAAGGAGTACACATAATAAATAGCACAACGTGAACTTTCTAAACAAGTTTATGTTTGCAGTGCACAGCAGCAACCATGTAAGAGCAGAAGAATGCTTGTACCCTGTGTATTCATGCACCTATGCACACGTATACAGATCTGACTGCAAGACCATCGGAACAAAAACACCCTGGGAAAACAATAAAGGGAATTCTTATGTGTGATGTGGTGTACAAAAAACCAATGCACGTGTTAGCAGGCATTCAGCAAGTTCATCTGCAAAGTGCAATCACACTTAACTCTTCATCAAACTATGCAACTTCCATGCTGTACCCATGCTGGATTTCTCTGTCCTATACCACATTCCTGAACCACAGAGCATATTTGGAGGATAATTTATGAAGGAGTCAGGAGCTCTTGATTCTCATGATCTTACAGAAGGAATCTGACCTTAAATTTGAAAAAAAAAAAAAATTCTATGTAAAAAAAAAAAAACACCTGTGCAAAGCCTGAGGAGTGAGGGGTGGTGGGGAGCAGGCATCAAAACAAAGAGCTTCTATTTAGCCAAAAGACAGTGATTCCATTCTTCTGTGGGGAAGTCCAGAATAGTGGCTTCACTTAACAAGCTTTGGGTTGCATGATAGAGTGGTTCTGAGGATGTGAACTAGGTTTCTTTTGGATGAGACTAGAAGATGTGCTCCATTCACCAGTGGCATTCAGCCCATGGGATCAAACCAGAGATTGTGCATAGTGTGGAATTCATGTCCTTGGCACCAACAGTTTTCAAGCTACAGATCTGATCCAGCTGAGCTAATTCATTGCTAATGCAGTCATAGGCTTTGGAAAATGATACCTCAATAAATGTCAAGTATTTGTGTTCACTTGATACTATCTGTGTCAGTAAAACCATTCCCAATGTTACACTCACATGTGAGGCTTCCTTAGAACACAGATTTGTGAGCACTAGAGTAGGTTCACAAAAGCAAGTTGAACTATTGCTGATACTCCATGAAAAATGTCAAATTTAGTAAATAATTCCTGACTGGTTTCAACAATTTATTTGCTGCCAGCTGCTAATGGCACTTAGAGAGCTCCAGCAAAGTGCTCAGGGCAACAAGTGAGATGAGAGAAAGAAAACACACTACCTCCTCTGCTTAAACTAAGTTTATGCACAACTTGCATTATTTATTATAGTGCGAGAATAAAATATGTAGCATGCTTTCATGCATAATACATGGTAAGAACATGCATTGGCTCAAGTTTACAGTCTCTTTATGGCCAGTAAATTCAAACAGCAGTGGCAGATGCTGACAGCTGCATGTCTTGATGAGCTCTCAGAAGCAGAAGCAAACAATGTAAGAAAGACATTAAATCATTAAGACACTCATAAACGGTGGCTCTTTGTGAGTTAATCACACAACAATAACAAAACCCAGTCATATCTTTGCTACCACATTCAAAGAAACTGAGTTCAGCACCGGAGGGGAGACTCTGCCACAAGCACAACCATGCTGCTGACTTAAGGGATCATCACTGCTCTGATACTGGTTACTCCTCACTCTAAGTTAGCATCACCGACCTCTCCTGGCCTACAGAAGTCAGAGGACGAGGCAGACTTTGTACAGCTCACAACTACATAAATCAGCTGAAAAATACACTTCATCCAGTGGGGCTGGAGAGAGCCCAAAGATGCAAGAAGCAGCCCCAGGAATGCCACACACATTATTACTGCTTCCACAGAAGCCCTGTATTGGCATGGAAAGAGATCCTCTTTTTCTCCTTCAGCCCCTTTATGGAAGGTTTGCCTAGGAAACTCCCACCCATAACAGACACATGAGACTTCTGCAAACTATGCAACACAAGGTTACTAAAGGCTTGCCTTCATTAGCTATACATAACAGGAATAGCCAGAAAAGTATGTGTGAACCTGGTTGTTGGGTGTTTACCCACATGGTTAAGTCATAGTCCTTGGCATCCTCTCAAGAAGAGGATGCAGAATTAGACATATCTGCTGAAAATGAAGCACTCTCCTCAAAATAACTATGCCTAGTCAGGAAATATGGGCCTTTTTAATTAACTACATGACTCTCTGTCACATACTGGACACCACAAAGTCCATAGACAGCTCCTGTGTGATCCTCTGGCACTAACAGAGTTTTACTCCTGGAGGTACTTTAAGTTTCATCAAAGAAAAACCCCCCAGACTCGCTTGAGCACAAGGAAAGACACACACTATTTCTGGGATACACAAGCACAAAAAAGTCAGCAAAAAGCTAGCATCAACATGTAAAGTGCTTCTGCTTTTCTCTTACTAAGGGCACCATCCAGTTATAATTAATGAGTGATTACTTATTTAATTCTTACTTACCTGAACATATCCTCTGGTTCAGCATCTGTGCTCTACTGCCAGCTATCTGTGTGTGGTGTCCTACTTTCATCCAGCTCAGGAGCAGGTGAACAAACGCTGCCTGCATCAGCCCTCCATGTGTTGGATGGGCTCCTCTTAACACAACTATGCAATGCATTGTGTTCCCTTGGTACTTCTCAGGCAAGGTTTTTACTGAGATGGGTGTTATATTCACGTGCCAAAGTGATTTCCATTAGCTTTTAATTGAGCACTCTGGAATTCCTAACTCAATGACTCTTCAGGTGACTTGTGACAGCTGAGTGCTTCATCCCTGGTGTTGCTTATATAGAAATCTTCAACACAGAATTTGCTTCTACTTTTCACGGTAAAAGGTATGTTCTGCCAGTTTTGGTAATTCCTACTCCAGAGAGTAGGACAGTAGTTCTACAGCAGAACTAAGGCCATTTAAGAAAGAATACTTGGGTAAAGTATTTCCAGGAGAGATCAATGGGTACTCTTCTCCTAAAGCACTTCAGCACTGGTTTTTGAAGTTGGTACACCATCTGCTCCTAAGCAGAGCCCTTCCTCAGTCCTTCTCACTTACTGATGTAACTGATACGAGCAGTCTGCAGATGGAGCTTCCCAGCCCAGATGGAAAGGGAATTTGGCTGCATACACAGACTACTTCTGTGAAGAGGCCATGGTATAAGCAGAGGAATGTGATCCAACCATCTAATGGGGATGAAAAGGTTAGGATCGTGTTTGCTGTGTCTGATTGGAAAAACAAAACCCAGGTTTTTATGTTATTCAATTAATTACCTGTGAATCAGTAATTAGCTAGTCAACAAGAATTTTTTTTTCCCCCTTAGGAAAATTTCTGCTCCTATTTAAAACTTATTTTCCTTGAAAAAAAAAATTAACTCTGAAGGCAATGCAACATAAAACATAAAGTGTATTAAAATTTAAACATCTATTAAAACCAAGCCTACAGCAAACCAAACAATAAATGCTTCCCCCACCCAACAAGTGTATTTAAAAAAACTAAGTAAATTAGAAAATATTTAGTGACTACTTAGCTGATGGATAGTAAAAAACCCACCACATTATTTGTGAGCATTCCTCTATTAGCAGCTACGTGAAGATGTATTTTGAAAACCTCAGGTAAACTCCCTGCTTGTTTTATACACATGAGGAGTTGATTAAAGCAGGACCGCTTGAATGAATAAGCAATTAGGATCTGATTACATTCAGGTAAACTGTGGTAGGCTCTATTTTAAAGGATTAAAAAGGGATTCTCAGATGATGTCTTAACTGCTCTCAGAAGGTGAATCATTGAGGTCTCTCACACACAGCCAAGCACCGAGAGTCTTTCTTCAAGATTGCAGTGCTGATTTTTAACAGATTTTGACAAAGTAATTTCTTTGTTGAATCATCTTTAACACAGTGGTCACAGTTCCTTACTCATATAATAGAAATCATGCAAATATGTGTTTATTTTATGCTAAACCAAGCCTCATTTAAATAAGGGAACTGATGTTCATTTACTGTAGTGTGAATGAAGCCTGCTGCAATGTTTCTAAACGTGGATCTGCTCTTACAGCAAATCCAAGCAGAGAGCAACACTTTTACTTTGCTCTGTGACAACTGCACACTAATGATGTTCTCAATGTTGCTGTACATTTAGCTGTTCTCAGAGCTGTAGTTTTTCTCAGCTAGCCTTTGCATGAGATGCTATTTCATACAGCATGCAAGTATTCTACAGGGAGCCTCAGTACTTGTTTTGCCACAGACTTATGGCACCTTGGTAAGTCTTAACTGTCTTAAAAACTGCCTTGCATGTGAATGCAGCTTGGGCAGGACCCTTATGTTGTGCTTGGTGGGGATAAAGGCTGCATTTCATTAGGATACTTCTCAGGTAAGTCCATCCAGCCCAGTGATGGAACTTCCACGTTCACTTTCCACTTTCACAGTAACTTTCCATTAAACCAAGACCTTCTAAACACAAGTTCAATCTGACAGATGTTCTTTTCAAACTCTCTTCTCACAGGGGAGCCATAGGTTTTCCAAGGCTGCCAGTACACTATGCCTGGAACATTCTCCCTAGTTCTGCATGTCCTTCAAATCCTGTGTTGCATTTTTTTAATTAGCTTTCCATCTATCCAGCCATCCATCTGAACTGGAAAGACGCATATGTACACGGCGATAAATCTAGTTCATTGTCTTTTGCTACTATGATTCTTCATCCATGACCCTTCCCCCTTGATTTCATCCCTGCTAGATTAGCCTACAATTGATTTTAAACTCTAGGGACCTGGAGCAGACACATTAAATTATTTGTATATTATAGCATTGCCCGTAGCCTTCAGACACTTCGGGCACCTCTTCTGCCAGGCATTACACAAATAAATTGCAAATGAGAATATCTGTCTCAAGAGCTTACAAGAAAGTCAGCCAAGGCAGGGAGTATGAAAATATTATTGTTCTTTTTCTCCTAACAGGAAGGTGAGACATGCAAGAAGTCTGGGGCAGAGCCTGTATTTAATTAAAGATGTTTCTCCAGGGTGATAGCATGGCTCCAGCCTTTGTCTGACAACCAGCATGAGCACTTGCAGCACTACAGTAAGAAGTGAAAGCTATATTGCAAATAAAATCAGAAAGCTGCATTTTCAGTAAAGAATAGAAGGGGCAAGAGAGATGACATCCTGGCACCACCTACCAACAGGAACAAGAAACAAGATCAGGAGGAATACTGGTGAAGACATTTCCTCCCCATCCCAAGAGCTACAGCTGCTGATGAGAGAATATATATGCCATGAACATATAAAATATAGATTTATATATACAAATATACAATAGGAAATAGTCATTATACAAACACTTACATGTAAAAATAGCTTTTTTACTTTCTCCTTTTCACGATTTACAAAAGCATACAAAGTTTCCTGTTGGTTAATGTTTAAGTAGTGAGTAAACCCTGTGTGTGATGTTCCACACATGACTCTTTCAAGTGTTCACAGTATTGGCTATTACAGTGTTGAATCTGACATTCCAGATGTTAAAATATTTGTAGGACACATTCTAAACTTAAAGCATTATTTTAAATACACTTTAAATAAAAACCTCACATGTGCAGTTGATTTATGGTCATGTTACAAATGAGTGCTGCAGTCAAAAACTTTCCATGAGAATAAGCTTGGAGACACAGATGTCTTCTAGAGATGAGTATATTTTACCATACTAGAGATGAGTATATTTGATCGTTTTCTTGAACTGTCTCTTGATGTGCAGATAATACTGCGACGTGGAGAGTTCTTTCAACTCCATCCGAAGCAATGCAAGCTGAGAGAACTCAGTATTACAAATTATCCTCAGCGGGAAAGCAGATACACAGAAGAATTTGCCATCAGATACGAACACGCTGTCTCTTTCTTCAACTACCAAACAGACAAGAATAAATGACAGGTGTCACTGGTTTTGTTTTAAGAATAAATGCTCCGTAGCATCCTTCATCAGGAAAGTGCTTTGTGGACATAAATTCTCCTCACAACTTCCTTGTGAGGTAGACAGAAAACATTGAGAAACTGGCAGTTTAAAATACGTTCTGGTGGCTCTATGGGAAGGACTGTCAAGATACTGGTGTTGTGGAACAACTCAAAGGCACAACTGGGGTACATGGAGGTGTTGATGATGTAACTTTACACTAACCAGACTGGCACAGCAGCCAAAAGTTCAGCTTTGCTAAGTGCCCTGCTTTTGGAGCTAAACTGTAGGACAACAGGGTGAAAAAGTACAAAACACATGACCCAAGGTTGTGCAGCCTGCAGGGTGGAAGGAAGCTGCATTTCTGAAGTTAAGAGTTAATTGGGAGCCTTGACTAATTAATATCTTCCCATGAAAGAGCTTGTACAGTTCAAGAACCATGTTTAGCTCCTCTCTAGCTTTAGCAAGTATGCAAGTGCTCAGCTTACTCTGGTGTTCTTTAAAATTTGCTCAATCATAGATTTTGGAGGTCTACATTTTTTCACATATTTATTTTATGAGAAATTTCTATTAATTCCACAAACAGAACTAGTTCTGCAGTACTGCAAATGAGCTACAAATTTTAATTAACTAAGGTGATGGACAAGTTTTAAAGGACCACCATGTTCTCTGTGCACACCTGTATATACAGGAAATCTCACCTGTCTTTATCTGCTACGTCTTGGAAGTAAAATCCAGTTAAGTATAAAGTGCATTGTGTGAAGTAAAACTAAGAAATGAAAACAACGTGTCTGCCTTCCACAGATGATTAATTTTGCTTAACAGCTGAACCATCTCCCTCTTTGTCTTCTAGTTTTAAGTTTATTGTTATCTAGGCTGAGAAAGGTCAACCAGATGTAAGCAAAATTGCTGTAAACGGAGACTTTTTTGTAATATACTGTTAAGTTATAGTTAAGGAAACCAGTATCAAGACACTGTCCAGTTGGGGTGTGTAAATATTATTGTGTGCTTCTTGGCCCATTTAGCAAATACTTTCTTTTCCGTGATAAACCTATGGCCTCCATATGGGGCATTTTCATGCAGAAAGTATTCCTCACACTCGTCTCTTCCTGGCTCATAATAGTGGTAGGGAACTTTACGAAAGCCTTCCGACCTAGAGGAGAAAAAGAAAAGTACACTTCAGTATTATTTTCAAGAAAAACATTAATAGACCCTGCACCTGAATTATCCTTTCCATGTGTCAGCACCCGAGCTCTTTTGCTAACTTGTACAAGGGCTTTCGTTACAGCACGTTTGCTCCAAATTTCCCTACAGCAAATGACATTAAAGTGCGTTGACATACACTGGTCTCGTCCAACACGAAGCAGATGGTGGGCTGGCTCTTGTGGATACTACCATGCATTCTGTTTAACCTGGGAAAACTCAGTCCATAAGGCTCCACCAGTATGCAAAGTCTTCTCGTTGGACAGTCCCAGCTCTTGAAAGTGCTTCTTGAATTGGCAATAATAAGGCAATACAAGAATAGATAAATTACAAATACGTAATGCAGGCAGAATTGCAGCTTTAAGGAAATCCATCCTTCTCTGCCATCAACAAACTGAAGTGCTGGCTGGCTGTTTATTGGTTTTACATCAGGGCTGTGCAATGCCAGTTTGGCTGAACTCTGTGAGGACAACGTTAGTCCTGTCACCCCTCATCTCAGGGCATCTAGTGTGTTTTCATAAACAAAGAGTAGCATATGTTCATTCCATCTGGATGACTCAATCAGTGAGATTTGCAAGTTCTAAAAAGCCAGGCTCTAATGTTAAGATACCCTAATTAAACAGCTGCGACTCAAATTTCATTTGGATTTTGGTTTTAGACTTTCTTCTTTCTCTGGTTTGTCAGGAAGGAGTCCTACATTGAAGCAAGACAGAATGTGGAACGAGGCTCTGTGCAAAGACTTTAGGAGTTGAGGACCCACTGGACTGGTTAGATGCAAAACCTGAAGCAGCCTAGATACAGATGAATAGACTTGTACTGTCGTCATACATTGGTCACGGTCAGTTCCTCTTTTCTGAATGAGCAATGGTTTCATTGTTTTCTAACACACACTGTAGAGCAAAGTATCTAACTTGGGCTTTTAAATATTGTGTTTAGAATCGTAGAATCATTAGGGACTGGAAGGGACCTCGAAAGATCACCTAGTCCAATCCCCCTGACACAGCAGGATCACCTCCACCAAGTCACACAGGAACACATCCAGGTGATTCTTAACCACCTCCAGAGAAGGAGACTCCACAACCTCCCTGGGCAGCCTGTTCCAGTGCTCCATCACCCTCACTGTGAAGAAGTTCCTTCTGACAACAGGATTAATCCATTGTCACTGTAAGGTCAGTAACAGTAGTTGGCTAGAATGTATGTCAGTTTACTGTGATAAAGCTCACAGAACTTGTTTTATTGTCTAATTAGAGCCCCCTACTACTCGAAGGAAGCCATCTATAACGTAGAAGGTTCGAGCAGGTTGCTCAATGGCAGTAAATGTAATTCCAAGTAACTATACTGGACAGTTTCTTTCACTTCACCTTTTGGTATGCAGAGAACTAATATATTAGTATTTCCTCTGTAGATTTGTTTTAGCAGTAGTACACTTTTTCAGACAAGCATGAATATGCTTTGTTTCCAGCTTTTTCAGAAACTGCAGAAGATCTTTGATTAAAAGTAGTTCCCTATGACATGTAATTTTAGATTCTGTAAATGTTTGTATTTTATCAACAGCAAATGCCATACCACACTAAATATGCTGACAATAGTGTCACATCACTGCTAAACACTGGGAAATGACTGCCTGATACATTTTCTGGATTTATGATATTAAAATCAATTGTGAAATTTTGACAAGACATCAGAATTGTAGATGCATGAAAATAATTTCATGTGATCTTACTTGCAGTAGGTGTCGTTTATCATCCCATAGACGTGAATTCCATAGCAGGCATCCATAGCCAAAATTAAGGTAAACCAACCAGTACTGAGATATGAACCTGACTGGACTCTGTAAAAACACAACATACACAAAACAAATTGCCGTGAGGAATTATCAACACTTTACCAAAGAAATATAATCTATTACCTGTGACCAAAGGCATTAAGCAACTTGACAGTCTGTCAAACCACACAAATACTTTGAATTATTTATAGATGTGCTCTCATTCTTCCCAGTTTAGGGCCTTAAGCTTTTGTCCACAGAAAAAAGTACCATGTTAACTAGCTGAAGACAAACAATGCGTTTCCCTGAAGATAGACAAGAATTCATTTTTACATCTGAAAGTGTGTAAAATGAGATGAAGCTCACCAAAACGCAAACTACTGGCAGAGGCTGTGCTGTGTGCATGCACCACCCTCTTCTACAACCCAAAGCTTCATCATCTACCCTTAACCTGAAAATGAACCTTTTAAGGGCATTTTGGTTAAAAATAGTCCACAGCAAGTCTTTGAGAACCAAAATTCCGTGCATGTCTCTTGACACAAGTTTGCGTTATCATTCAAATTACAGTAAGAAAATCACAAGAGGATAGTTCCCACATTGATAACATTTGCTCAAACACCTAGTTGCATTAAATCCGTCCAAAGGTATTACCTGCATGAGTGAGAACAAATGACGTGTGAGGACTTGGTTCACACACTGGCTGTGTGAGCAAGTGTACGCATTATTAATTACAGTGCAAATCTTGTTCACTCTGTTCAACCAACTGTTACCAATGGGGTACCGGGAGTCAACAGAGCTATGCGCATAACCCGGGCAAGCAAAACTTAATGTTTCAAAACCTCATCAGTAATAAGAACACACTTAGCTCTCACTGGCTGCATTTCAGCTTTCTGCCTGTATTCCTTTCAGTGCGACTGAATTACATGAAAATAATCACTGTAAAATTATAGAGAACTTGACCAATTTCCAAAACAGGATATCACAACAGTTAGAAAACCATCTTAATAGAGCCCTGAATTGAGCTCAGTTTGAAAGAGCTGGGTGTGAGTGAGAGGAGGGAAAATCTAGCTTTATGCTGCACCTTCTAGCTCTCAGCTTTTGGGCATCATAAATTAAAGCAGCCTATGGTTTGCACACAATGAAATTCGGCTGCAAAAGAGCTCCCAAGTAGGCCTGTGTGCGAACCAGCTATCCCCATCAACAAAACTTTGTGAAAACATTTTCATCCTGGGGTAGGAATGGAACTTTCATGTGAAGTAAAGATATCACACAGCAACTTATCCAGCCTTTAAAACCCAACCTGCCTGAGAGACAGAACCAACCTCAGGTGTTTCTTCCTGATTCAGAGGAAGAACTTGCTATGGTCTCCTGCCTCTCAGGCTTTTGGCTCAGTTTCTGTGTTACTGTCAGGCTCTTTCTTTCTTAAGTTTGACTAAATACTAATTAAGGTGATGAGTAAAAAAGCAATTGTAGAACTTTTGCAAAAACATTTACCTGAGGTTGACTGAGATTCAAATTCCTTCTCTGATTCATAATTTTTATTATGGACAGTACAAAATCACCAAGAGCTTTACATTCCTAAAGAAACTCCAGTACACTCCAGTTTAAACAAATCTTACTTTTTGAATAGAAAAAAAAATTACAAGTCCCAGAGAATTTTATTGTACTCAAGAACAGTGAAAGTGGTTTGGGCTACATCTCTTTCTTGCCCATGTCTGTCATCCCTCATGGGTTAGCTGGTGTAAACTGCTACCCCCAGCTTTCTTGAAACACCCTTTTTCTCAGGGAGACTCTGAAGTATCTAATTAGCTGCCTTTGTAAAGGACCGTACCACCTGAAAGTAGGTTGTAGAGAGGTGGGAGTTACTCTCTTCTCCCAAGTCACTAGCGACAGGACAAGAGGAAGTGACCTCAAGTTGCACCAGGGCAGGTTTAGGTTGGATACTGAAAAGTGGCCAAGTATCAGAACAAGGCATCCAGGGAAGTGGTGAAGTCACTATCACTGTAGGTGTTCAAAAAACATGTACATCTGGCACTTGGAAACATGGTTTAGTGAGCACGGTGGCACTGGGTCAGTGGTTGGGCTCATCCAACCTTAATAAGTCTATGATTCTATGATACTGGAAACAATAAATAAAGGTTAAACCTAGCACTGAAGAACAACGAGTGGGAGCAAAGGTAGGGTGTCGAATACCCATGTTTCATACGTGGACACCACCTACAATTGTGCTTCTTTACTTGACACATCTGTAGCCATGACACTGTACGTCTGTTTATCTGTCCTGTTAGGTTCTTCATATCTTCAAACAGAACGTTCTGTACTGTGTACCTAAGAGAATTCCCAGTCCAATTCAGGTTATTTTAGAGTAACATTCTGCCATGATGAAATGCTGTGCTGATTCAAACTTGCTTTCTCCTCTTGTACCCAAAGAACACCAGCCTTGAGCTTTTAAAGCAATTTAGAATCATAACAGCCATTTACAAGAACACTATGAATATCAGGACCCTTCCGATAATGGAGGTTTATTGGAGAGCACCACATTGACACTAGCATTTAAAAGTTGCTATACTCAGGAGGAAAAAGGAAAAATTCTTTAAAAAAGAATTAATCAATATTTCATGTCTTGTTTTAACACCATTGAACCTTAGTCCTCTCATCTATATACTACACTGTCAGGCTAAATAAAAACAGCAGAGTGAGTTCCCAGATAACTTCCCTGGGAGATGAAGTACATGACAGAATACAGATTATATACTTTAAAACAAAGCACTTAGATTGCTCCCATTTTTCCCTCTGAAACGACACAGGAATACAAGGGAATATACTTAAGCAGTGGGGATTCTGGATGATTTGGTAACACCTTAGAATTCAATCTGATGCCATAAACATACTTTCAGCACTCTAATGAAAGCAATATTAGAAACGTGAAAACAATTTTAGCTGTCCCTAAAAAGTCATAGATCTCTGATTACCTTTTGAAATATCATCCCATAAAACTGTACCGGAAAGCAATGTCTCAGCCCTTGCTATTAAGCGAACACCATGCACTCAATTTCTCTCTCTACGGGAGAGTTTTACATGTTTTTCGACTAGGGCTTTTTGAGACTCATTAGAAAGAGTTCCCCTTGTTCTGTCATTGCATTCAAACTTCAGATACTACCACTGAAAAGAATTTTCCACTTATGAGCAGCATAAGGCTATGTTGCTGCACAGATTGGACGGGAGGAGTATATGAAACCCAAAATAAGGAAAACAGGAGTTAGTTAAACAGCGTCTGTGAAACTACTACAGGCAAATCTGTTTTGATATGTGTGTGTGCAGCAAACCCAAAATTGTTCCCCAGGGCTTACGGTGACTTTTTCTTATATCCTAAAATTAAAGGGGCACCAGATCTAGGCCAGAAATTGTCTCAACAGCTCAGGAGAAAATAATGCGCTATTTTAAACGATAGTTGTGCCTTCGAGACATGATTTACAACTGGGTGTAGCAATAAAAAGGCAATGTCCACAGAAGCTGCTTTGTTTATTGGAAAATGAAGTCTTTTGCATATTTCCAACACAGTTAGGGTTCTTAAAGAAGTGTTAGTCAGTGTGATGTCATTCACTCTGTCACATACCACCCAGCATTTCAGAAGAGTAAATAGGGATATTCACTGAACATTAAGCACAGGAAAAGTCCAGCGGAATTGACTTAGTTAAGGCACTTGAAACAAAGTATATGCCTACCTACCTGGCACTTAATGAAGGTTCAAGTACTTAAAACGTCATTCTCTTATCTCAGAACACAACACTGAGGCCAAAGATTAAGTTAAATGCCAGTTTCATGTCTCAAAGCATAGAATTCACAGTTTTAGTGATGCTCCACATAAACTCCAGTGGAAAGAACTGACTGTAGCTCATCTCAACACCTTCAAAAAGGAAACTTGCTTTCCCCTCTATATATTAGAAGGAAATGGTTAAAAAAAACAGGTTTAGGATTGCCAGAATGGCAATGTTTGGTATGTAAACTTTCATTAAAGATTAATTACAAATATAAGCAATTAGACAGTGTTCTTTAGCCTTAGCTTTGCAATATCCTACAAAAAGCATACGAAACTGACACAAAGATGGGACAGATAGCTCCGTAAAAATGCTGGTGACTAAAATTCATCTTTTTTGACGTCTACAATCATGTTTTGACGTAGGCTAAACGAAGGAAAACCTAGTTCCTTCTCTCATCAGGGGAAAATGGAGGAACATCAAATATTTTCTTAGTGATCAAGGGCAGGTGAGTTCAAATCGAGTAAAAGTTTTGTTGACACTTGAGTTCTGATTTTACCATAGGATTCCAGGAAGTTCTTTTCTTTGTTCAATTGTTCCAGGATTTTTTAATGTGCACAATCAATTCTAGGTCTATGGTTCAATGGACTGTAATTTCCATTGTGATCCTCAGTGGTAAAAAAGCAAAAATGAAAAAGAAAGTGATCCGCAGTCCAGCAATTCAATGCCAATCTGATTGCAGAAAAGAGTTTAGAACTCTGACTTTTAATTCTTTACTAGGAGAAATTAGAGAGCACACACAAGGTCAATTAAGAGTTTTAATTAAGATGAAAAATGAAGAAATGTAGGACTTCAAGAAGCTATTAAGTATCTGAGAGCTTGCCAAAACCAGTAACTGGACACCTTCCTTTTTAGCTTCATCTCAAAATATTACAGTAAAACAAAATTCAACAGTGATGGAAACGACAAGTTTCTCCAGGCTGATTAATTGACAAATAATGTATCTTTTCATACGGGCTGTGTATAGATTCTAATCCTCAGATGGCCCTCCTACCAGATTTATTTGCAGCAGCTTGACAGGCCCCTTGATTAATAAGTAAGTATAACTAAGGGTATCGGTCTAAACAAACTGAGAGACCTATAATACGAAAGACTGTATAATGGGATCTGTCTTACCAAGGTGCTTAAATATTTGTAAAGATTATTCAAAATAAATAGAAATATTTTCAAGAACTGTGTCAAGATTAGCTTATATGGTGTTCAGATGGACATGTCTCTGGTTCTTGTATCTCCAGGGCATCATATCTGTTCTGGGAGGGGTCAGTATATTCCGGATTTGCCTGGCTCTCTGCCACTCACACTGTGTCAGCCTGGTCTGTGCCTGGCCATCAGGAATGTGGGTAGAAGGTACTAGTCCCCTCTGCATTCCCTTGATAAAGACAACCAGTTCTTTTTCTCCCTTGGTTACTGTAGGTTTTTGCACTGCTGAGTAACAGCACGCTTCCTTACAACAGAAATGTATCTACCAGCTCAAACTGATGACCTCTGACTTAAGTCTGTACTAACCAACCAAACGCTACCGTCACACTCTCATATGTTAAGTGAGACTTCTCTTTTTTTCTGAGGAACCACCCCTGCTGAACGAGCCTCATTTGACAAATGAAATATCCACTTTCCCCAAGTCAAAGGTTTGGTCTGTGCCTTCCTCTTTGTATCTGAAGTAGATCTATAAATGATAGATTAGAATGAGCTAGCAGAAAGATGTCCCCACCTCTGAGAGAATCCAGGGCTCATTTTCCTAGCAGCTCTCCTTCGAGAAGCACATACATACTTCCCATGCCAGGAGGACGTTTCAATGAGAGTTAAAAAGGAGGTACATTTGTTACAGAAGACTATAGGTAAGACTCCAAGTGCTGAAGAGTCTTAGATTGAATTCTGTTCTGTGTAAGTCTCGGCACTTTGTCACTAATATTTTCATTATGTCGTTTCTGAGAAAAAATAGCACAAGAAGGGCAATGAAGATGCAAGCACAGAGAATTGATTTCACCTAGTAAAACGGTTGCTATTTCTGCATTATAAAGATACCTGTTAGGCAGCTGATTATCATAATTATTCTTTCTTTTGTACGTGTGTGTGCACACGCATGTGCTTGCTTTGCATTCCACAAAGACGCAGGACCGCTAATAATAAACACCCGTGCCCCTGCAGCAGTGAGCAGGCTGCCTCATACTTTCAAAAGCCCACACGGTGCTTCAGGTCATTCTGAAAAGTGAAACACTTATAAATGGACAGATGTTTTATTATCCATCATGTATGGTTTTATGCAAAGCTTGAAGAAGTGGAATGCATTATGAACAGCACAGTCCACATCCCAGATTCAGACAGTGGCTGTGCCCGGCAAGATTTACCTGGGAAAGGAGAAGAGATAAACCTCTGCCAACCCAAACTCTTGCTAGATCATCCTTATTGTGAATCTTGAAAATAAACTGCAGTAGGTGGAGCATCATCCAATTAATCACCAGAAATATTTTGTTTCTATCTGTATTAATACTTCACCAACGCAACACAAAGGACAAGGGTACATTTCAGTTGAATTTGCTACAAACCCACAGTAAAGGCTACTCCTAGTCGCAAACTAGCCATGAGAATCTTCCCTCACAATATTACTTTAAAAGGAATGGAACAATCAAGAAATCAGATGTCAGAATGGCCTTGAAAATAAAAAGGAAAAATAATGAATAATCACAAAAGGGAACAGAGAACTGCTTCTAATTTAGAAAAAAAGCCAAATAACTATTTGACCAGCTATTTAGAATTTTTTGGCAAGACAGGCAAAACCAGTATTAGAAATAAGGAAGAATCTGTTACTGCAGGTGCTAAAATCCATGCTGCATCTCCTTGGGTACGTAATTTCTGCACAGAGATTCGATCATTCTGTTATGTATATACTTTTTAATTTCTTTTCTCTTCTTCTCTATTCAATATACACTTGGAAGCCCGGAACAAAGGAAGAAGAAAAACCAAACCCAGCGTACAGAAATTTACTTCTGCTGCCCAGGCTTCTGTAGTTCCCTTATTTCTGATTCCTTGACCTGACTTTGATAGATCGCAACTCAATCATGAACTTGGGCAACAACAGAAGAAAGTTATTTCATCCAGGCAGAGATGGCTCCTTCAGATGCTTGTGCTGCTGAACTCAGAGAAGAAAAGGAACGTTCCTGTATATCAAGAGTAATCATTGAAGTTCAGCTTGCTGCAAAGCTCACAGAAAGACAGACCAAAGCATTATAATTAAAAACTGCCTTCCAGCTGATACGTGTATGTGTGTATTACTCTGAGATGATTCTCACACGAGAAAACCTGTCCCAACCTTTTCAAGTGGAATGGCATTCCCCACAGAGCACAAGACTTACTGGCTGTATTTCTCACAGCTACTGGGCAGCTGTCGTAACTTGCACTGACTCTTCAGACACACATTGTGCTCTTCGGGCAAACTGTTTACAGACTCGTAAATGCCAATCTCAGTCTTTTTGCTCTTCCTCAGACTGTTCCCTAACCCTCCTCTTTCCAGAAATACATATTCTTTTGATTTTTACTGAATCAAAAATGCTTTAGTTCTCTTTCTCAAGTACAAACTGCGGTGTGAGGCACAGCCCACGCTATCGCATGTGCTCAAGCTATTAGTAAAAGATACCTTTCTGAGTGCTTTGCTTGTAAGTTGCCACCTGGGATCTGAAGTCAAGCACTTTATACATGATTATCAATAACCCTGCTCCACTGGAAGTGTATTGCGCAGAAAGAGAAGGGCTTCACACGTCTTCGTTTGCCCTTTGATTTTGTTGATAAGCAAATGGATGCTTAAATCAGAAGAGAATCCATAGAAGAGTCAACCATTACAACCATGCAATTATGTTTGGAATGAAGAGAAACTGAATCCACATGAGTAGATTTAAAGACTAAGCTGTTGGCATCTTTACATAGCCTCTTCTTCTAGTCAAATATCACCTGAGTAAAATTCACTGGACCCTTAGTAAGATTGAGCTCATCAGGAAACAACTCTCCCATCTATGCCAGCACAGCACTTGCTCTGCAGTAGAATTGCTTACGCTTGCAGTGGCTGAAGCAAATGGAAGGCAATGCCAAAGCTGCTCTCCCTGGACAGCACTTCAGCCTGCAAGTTAGTCGTAGCCCCACGATGTGCTCCGGTCGCACTGTTCTCCACTTTCCATTGGCCTATGCCAGGTCAAAGACATAGCTGATGGCTGCGACAAAGGGAGCAATGGCTGAACCATTAACATGGATTTATGACTTGTGCCACAGGCCTGTGTGGGGCAGCTTGCTGGGCTTTTTTTTCTTCACCAGTAGCTGCACCTGGTTTGCTGAATGCTGGTTCAACATTCTCCCACAGCATGAAAAGAAGGATTCAGATTTTCATCCTTTGTAAGAAAAAATGAGTCAAAACTCAGAAAAGTGCCAAGTGGAAGAAAAAAAAAACACAACAGTGAATTTTTCCTGCATCTACAGTTAAATCAATACTTGCTGTCTTGGGTCTGAACATTTTTCACCAGGGAGGATGTAAACTAAACAGAGCTGCAGTTAATCCAGGATCCCCAAAGAGATTTAATTAAGCAGGTTTTCCCACCCTTTTCTTTTGGTATGAAAGGACACTTACTACTCCTAGCTGCATATTTTAGTGAAATCTATTGTATGTGGATACAGAAGAAAGTTCTTGATAGGTCTTACCTTGTCAAGACAAGATGCTGCAGGGAACTCATCCAACCTTGGCTAAAAGCAGCTAAACTGTTTCATAAAAACATTTTCTATTACCTTTTTTTTTAATGTTCAAAGCAAAAAATGAGACAACTTTCTAGAGGGGCACATTGTATGTGTGTGATGTTGAGATGTGAGAAGAGGCTTTCATAAAGGTAGTTTGTTTTACTGCTCTGTTGAAAATGAAAGACCAGCTATAGCATGGAATTGTATTCTAGTTCAGCTTATTTGAGTGTGGACAATGCTAGACCAGATGCTCAGCTGACGGAAACCAGTGATGTAGACGAGCTGATACTCTCTCAAATTTTCTACAGTCTGCAGCCATTGTGCTAGTTCAGTCACGACCTCTTTGCTGCTAACACGGGAGGGAAGGCAGTGTTCCATTTTCTCCCTGTATTTCACATTTGCCTGACAACGCTGCCTTACAGCAGGATGGATGCTCATCCAAAAAAACCAGTATGGAGGCCAGCCAAAATATTGATGGGAAATTGAATTTCTCAAAGGAGAACAGATAAAACACGAACCCCACAAACAGGGCATTCATTGGTTCATATCTCTCTATCAACAACTTGTCACCCCCCAACGGCGGTATTGATAAGTGTTTCCATGTAGTCTAAAATCGACTCCTAATTTGTTACTAAATCACTCACTGATTATTTACGTTACAGCAGCAGTGCAAACCCTCGCTGTGCTGTACACTCGTGTGTGACAGTCCTAACCCAAACAGCTTAGCTGCCAGATAATCAAGAGAAACGGATTCGTCAGAGAACGTGCGTTAGTTCAAGAAAGACGCAGAACTGCTGGAGAGAGTCTGGCGCAGAGTCATGAAGCTGATGAAGGGAGTGGAACATCTACCGTATGAGGCAAGGCTGAGCGAGCTGGGTCTCTTTAGCTTGGAGGAGTCTGAGAGGTGACCTCATTAATGTTTATAAATATGTGAAGGGTGGGTGTCAGGAGGATGGAGCCAGGCTCTGCTCGGTGACATCTAGTGATAAGACAAGAGGCAATGGGTGTGAGCTGGAACACAGGAGGTTCCACATCAATATGAAAAGGAACTTCTTCACAGTGAGGGTAACGAAGAACTGGAAGAGGCTGCCCAGGGGGGTTGTGGTGTCTCCTTCACTGGAGATCTTTAAGACCCGCCTGGATGTGTTCCTGTGTGATTTGGTCTAGATGGTTCTGCTGTGGCAGGAGGATTGGACTAGATGATCTTTCGAGGCCCCTTCCAAACCCTAGTGTTCTGTGATCCTGTGATATCATTGTCCCAAGTTCTCACAAGGAAGGAACTGATGCATTTTGAGATTTCCTCTCTTACATTTAAGGCATTTCTACAAGCAGTAATTTAACATGCATGTGAAAGTCTCTCCAGCCAGTCTAGCAGGTAGAAAGGAATGAAATTAAAAAACCCTCCAGTACTGTTCCATAGAAACTTCCTAAATACTGCATCATGTTATAAAGCCACATTTTCTGGAACTGCATCTGGAGCCACAGTACTCTTCTATACGGTGCCTATTTGAACTAATTAAAAATTAATTTTAGGTTATGGAACATCAATACTTTTAGCAAAAAATAAATCTTAAATCCAGACAAATTATTATGATGTGGAAAAAAAAAGATGTAAAAATAGAACTTGTGAGGGTTTGAATTTTAATTCAGATGCAGGAGGCCATAATGTAACCCATCAGTCAGGCTTTCAAGATGAACTGCTAATTAACACAGATGTTGCCTTCCCTTTTACTACTGTAACTTTCTCCAGATTAACTTTTCCTTAAAGTCAAAAAGGAACAAACTATTTCTCTTTCCTTTCTTTGTTTTCCTGACATGCAATGCAATGAGAAACACACACACATCTTATTACTGATTACTATCAATATCAGTGTCTTGCTTACAGTTTTCCATCTCTAGTCTTTTGCTGCTTTCCTAATTAACTCACCTCTGTGCAGCTATCTAGAAAGAAGCAAATAATCCTACCCTTTGAATAACTGAAATGTTTCCTACCTTCTCCACTGCCTGTTTACACAGTAGCTGGACTTCTGACGGGCAGCTCCAGCTGATTTAGACTGTGGACAGGAGAGGCTGAGGTCTAATTAAAGCATCACTTGAAATACAGGGTCACAAATGCTTGGGACATGGAAGATTAGCTTTTGTTTTTTCCCATTCTGTTCACCAAGAGCCACCACACTGATGAAGCAATCTCCTGAAGGCTAGACACCTGTAGCCCTGACACAAATATTTCCTCTGAAGGCAGCACCTTGATTGCTGACAGAAATATTTGGCAGAACCAACGAAGAACTGTGCATTTTTTTTTCTTAGATGGCAGCCTTTAAAAAAATGGCAGATAAATCAGAAAAGCAGAAGACTGCCATGGAGGATCCCATTGGAAGAGGAACTGCGGATCAGAGTAGGCTGCCTTCTAGCTCACTGCACATTTCCTTCAGCACTACACAATTGGAGTATTTTCTAGACAAGTCTTGCGAGGAGCAGCTTAGGGACATGGGGCTGTTTGGTCTCAGGAAGAGGAGGCTGAGAGAGACCTGACTACCCTGATAATAGCCTGAGAGGACATTGTGGAGAGGGAGACCTGAGTGCCCTGATAACAGCCTGAGAGGACATTGTGGAGAGGGAGACCTGAGTGCCCTGATAACAGCCTGAGAGGACATTGTGGAGAGGGAGACCTGACTACCCTGATAACAGCCTGAGAGGACATTGTGGAGAGGGAGACCTGAGTGCTCTGATAACAGCCTGAAAGGACATTGTGGAGAGGTGGGTGCTGGTCTTTTCTCACAGGTGATTAGCGATAGAACAAGAGGGAAGAATCTCAAGCTGCACCAGGGGAGGTTTAGGCTGGAGAGCAGAAAAATTTTTACTGAAAGAGTAGTCTAAGAGGTTGGAACAGGTGGCCCAGGAAGGGGGTTGAGTCACCATCACAGAATCATCAAATCATTAGGGTTAGGGACCTTGAAAGATCATCTAGTCCAATCCCCCTGCCACAGCAGGATCACCTAGACCAAGTCACACAGGAACACGTCCAGACGGGTCTTAAACTACAGTGAAGGAGACTCCACAACCACCCTGGGCAGCTTGTTCCAGTGCTTCGTCACCCTCACATCCTTGGATGTGTTTAAAGATTGTTTAGATGTGGTGCTTAGAAACATGGCTTAGTGCTGAACTTGGTAGAGAAGGGTTAATGGTTTGACTTGATGATCTCAAGGGTCTTTTCCAACCTCAGTGATTCTATGATTCTTCCTGTGTTCATCAAATAAACTGCAGGAGGATAATCATACAAATGGAAGCTTGGAGGAAAATCTCCATATTATTAGAATGACAGTGAAATGCTCTAAAAGAGAATTTTTATGGCTTCTCTGCTATCAACTGAAGTAGTAAATTAGTTAATTTTCCAAGTCTTTCACAATCCAGCTTTCTGTGAATATTAAACTCAAGAATTATCAGACTAATCATCTAGCCAGCTCCCTGTCAGTGTAAGGTATTGCCTAGATATCAAGGATGGAGGAGAATTCTGTTAGATTCAGAGACTGGATATTTCCAGTGAACCAAAGTTATTAAAAGACATTCATGAAGCAGGACAGTGGTCCTGCGCTTTAAAAAGAAACGTGCATTTCTCCTCTGCACATTGTACTGCTTCTAAGGACATCCTTTCAGTGATTCCCAGCACTGACTAATGAAAACTTGGACACGCTGCCAATGAGGCTTTTCTTTTTTCAGAAGGCCACGCACCTGACAGCACACATTAGAGAAGGCTAATGCTGCTTTCTAGGCACCAAAATTTGCACAGGGAGGTGGTGGAGGCCCCCTCCTTGGAGGTATTTAAGGCCAGGCTGGATGAGGCTCTGACCAGCCTGATCTAGGGGGGGGTGTCCCTGCCCATGGCAGGGGAGTTGGAACTGGATGATCCTGTGGTCTCTTCTAACCCTGACTGATTTTATGACTTGGTCTAGGTGATCCTGCTGTGGCAGAGAGATTAGACTAGATGATCTTTCGAGGTCCCTTCCAATCCCTAATGATTCTATGATTCTATGAAAATTCAGGACATCACAGTTAACCGAATTCTTACCTGTGTGATTTGCACAGCAAATATTAAAACAAGCTAATTCACCACAGCAAGGAACTACAGCCCACTTACTACAATGTGGGCGACTAAAGACTACATCTTTTTGGCACCAAATTGTAAAGTTTAAGCTGCCAAAAACATGTTCTGTAGTTACATTGCAGAGAACCTCAGGTAACACCAGCAGCGACATTGCTGGAAGAAATACCAGATACAAAATTAGAAGTTCAATCACACATGAAGCCAGAGATAGCGTCACAATTAGCTTTTCAAAACAACATAATTCTTTCTGAGGCTTTTTCTTTGCCTCTCCATGCTATTTGCCTGATAAGCCCTTGCCAACAAAGGCATTATACTAATTACAATTAGTTATACAAAGTGTGGGACAACTGAAATGATTTATTGATTTTTTCCTCACAAAATAAACCTTATTTTGAATTCCAAATATACTGTAAGAAAAAGAAAGCAGAAGCCCCAGGTGGCATGTTTACTCCAGACATATAAGAATGTGAACACACTTGTGGAGACGCCCAATCCATTTAAAACTTTAATCTTACAGTAGTTGCTTGGAAAAGTCAGCGCAGAGTAGGTTTTACGCAATGAAATTCCTTCTCCCCTGAGCAGAGGCATTTAAGGTACAAAGCCAAGAGCTGAGCTGTTTTCAGAAAAACTTAGAACTAGAAGGATTTTCCAGCAACCGTTAAAAAAAGGTGCCCAGGCCAACACATAAAACTACACGTTTGTCATTCAATATTAATGCAGCACCGAGTGTTTGCATTTGATATAAGCTACTACCTACATGCAGTACAAAGAGATGAAAGAACATGAAGCTGAGTTAAATATCTTTCAATATTAAATATGAATCTGTGAAATCTACCACTTCATATCTAGGCATGGAAATAATAAAGGCATGGGTTTGCTTCAGCTCTTTGGGAGCTCATTCCAAGCATCATTTCTACAAAAAGCTTTACTTGTCCTCCATCCTGAAACATCATGAATATTAAGGAATGTTAAAAATGTGCTCATCTTGTGAATACACCCAGTGTACAAATGTGTGTCCACAAAGGATGTACGTGAACTGAGTGTATGAACTGCACACAGCTCTTGATCCTTCATGGGGACTTGCTCCCAAGTCTGTGTCTTAAATTCCTTTATGTTAAAAAAAAAAAAAAAGCCTAGATGCTGAAAAATAAACAGCTGATCCAGTTTGACATTTTCCCAGTCCTTATCATGTGTCCCATCTCCAGACTTCCAATTCACTTGAGCACTTAGATGTAAAACTTCCACAACACAGGCAATGAATATATACAAGTCAATAGGCTTAGATGCAACAGCCACACTCACAAAGCAGCTGCTTTACTCCCTGATCTCTGCACTAGTGCCTTTTGCCACTGCACTAGCTGTTTTGTCCTCAGCCTTGACAAGAGAAGGCACAGCAGCACAGCACTTAGGCAAAACACTCTTGTTCTGGTCTACAAGTCAGCACTATCTGATTAGGTCGACTTCTTATGGCTTGTTCAGTCTCACTTATCAGGCACACTGGAAAATTTTTCCAATAATAAGCCACCAGAAATCTGCCTTCATATCTGGTGTCAGGCTACGTGTAACAGAAATCTTTTCATTTTAGTTTTAAAGTATTGCTTCATTCAACAAGCCGACTGCTGGCTGACACACAATCTAACCTAAAGGCTATGGATCAGCAGGTAAATGCAGAAATTCTATTAGTTTTCAGACCTGAGGTTTACGCCTTTCATTTCAAATGAAATCAAAATCCTACGCATGAATAGGTAAAGCACAGAGTAAAGATCTTTTCTTAAAACCATCCATTGCCTATTACATGAGTGAAAGGAAAAAAGCAGTTTCTGCATCTGGTAGATACTGAATTTCTTGTGCTCGATGACTCTGGCGAGGATGGTAAATAGCAGACATAAAAGAGATCCATTTTGAGGAAAAATTAAAACCATGACGAACATTATAGTAGGCAATGTGAAAGCCTGCAAAGGTACAAAGACAGGCACACTCAGGTATGCTTGGTAGCAGCAAAACCTCTCCAAGCTTGTATAAATTGGACTTCCTTACCTAAGTCCCAATTTAAAAGTCATAGGAAAACTTGTCTGTGCTTTAGAGGGTTTGAAAATGAATATCCTCACTCAGCACCGGAGGAAGGAAACAGTGTGGAAGTGCATATTACAAGGTCTCCAGGTTGTTTATGCAAATACATATTTTCCAAACTGAAAGAAAACCCATCAACAAAGGGGGAGGGGGGTTTCAATCCTTTGGTCCATCTGTACATAGTTGTGATGTGTAATCGGATTTCCTACCCAGCTTTATATATAAATACAACAGATTTATGACAGATTGACACCCCACTTCATTGCATTGTTTGCTCTGAAGAGTTATTTATGTTCACTGGAGGTTCCCAGAGCACATGCATCAGCATTTTGATGCAGTATACAAACTGAATCCCCACATTAATAGCAGGGAGTATAATTCACTTCTGGTGTGGTCAGGCAGAACTTTACCAAAGCCACTGGAGTCACTTTTGCCAGAGTTTAATTCTATCTGGTATACAGGCAGAAGTCCCTTTTGGCTATAAGACCCTCTCACATGGGGCTCCCCCTAAACAAGTGGAAAGAACACATCTAGGTTCTAGCTTTGAGGCTCAGAGACTTATTATATTTTATATATATATATATATAANACTTATTATATTATATATATATATATAAAATATAGTATATAATGTATAATTATATATGTAGTATATATAAATATATAAGTTATCACAGGAACTGGGATCATTGAGTCCAACGATCTACCCTACCTTACAAGTTCACCCCTAAACCAGATCCCTCAACACCTCACCCAAACGATCTTTAAACACATCCAGGGATGTCGACTCAACCACTTCCCTAGGAAGTCCATTCCAGCGCTTGACCAAGCACACTGTTTTCTTTCAAAACAGTAGATGTCACATGGAGACACAGATCATTCGGGGTTGGAATAAGTTTGATAACCTTTTGTTTCATTTTGCATTGATGCTACCGTATAGAGTCATTGCTACAAGGGAGTTGGTATTCTTTGTCACTCCTCTTAGCTATTACAGTATTCAGTCCTCATGTATGTGTGTTTTCTCTAAGACAGGTAGAACCGTAGCTGTTACTCAAAACCAAGAAGAAACAGAAGTCCCCACCATGTGAGATTTCACTCTAGGTATTCATTTGGATCAAGGAATGTTATGTCAACTGACTTAGAGCAAACGGAAAACTCAAGGTGCAAGATCCAGGTCCAGCTCTCAGTCCAATAAGGCAATTAAATCACAGCTTACAAAGGAATAAAATATAGCCAGGATAATTCTGTTTACCTCACAGGATATGATAATAGAAATGCTGTCTCAGACACCAATCTTGTCTCGCTGTCAGGCATTTGCCAGCACATACCCTGATTCTGTATAAGAACATTTGGCAAGGAAGCGGTCAAAGGCTGACCTAAACAATGCTTCAAAATTAACATCCTATTGGGAAACACTAAAATTAGGGCTGCAGAAAACAAACATAAACCAGGGTGTCTGAGCTGGCACCACTGCTTATGTCGTGCCTTTCATCCCAGGAGTTCCTTAGTAGAGTGCACACACACTGACAAATGCAGCCACTCATGGGGAAATGTGGAAGGCGCTTAACAGCGTGGCAGTGACAAAGGACAATTTAGGATGAAGATGAAGACCCATGTATCAAGTAAACTCCCCACCAGCATGGAAGATGCTTGTTCAGTGGTGGCAAGAGAAGAATACTGATACGGAGCAGTTTCCTAATGCATTCTTGAGTTATCTTGGAAATCACTCATCTAAGTATTGACCAGGTCTGACTGCATTTAGCTTGTTTGATCTGATGAGATTGGGTTGTATGGCTGCAAGTTTGTGATAAGAAGCCAGTGTTAGAAAGAAATTGCAGACTTCAGAATAGTAAAGAAAGAAAACCCACAACCCTACGCCATTCATATGGAAATTATCCAATATAAACAGGTAATTTCTTCTTGAACTGCTCACATAATAGTTTATACCCATCTATCATTATGAGAACTGCACGGATATATGGATTATTACCATACGAAACCATGTAGGCTGCTTCTGTCTCTTCCCTGGTATTGCTCAGGGCTTTGCTGTTTTAGAGTGATGTCATCCCCCTTTATCCTTACACCGTGTAGTATCGTCCCCCTTTGTGCAGTGACTGTCGTGCACCAACTCTGCAGGTGTATAGACTATGCAAATGTACTGATACCAGGGACAGACACTGCACTGAGATCTACCACAGGTACCTTTTGCTTTGTGTTGCTTACAAGACAAAGCAAATGAATTGTCTTTATACAGTAGCAGATCACTCGTTGTAAGTGGTGAGTTATTTTAGTGGTGACATTATAACTTTGTTTTCCTTCAATTTGCTCCTAAGAGAGGTAGGAAATAAAAATTTACTAGTAGAGGGAAGGAATATAAATGAAACTATTTTATGAAGGCCATTCCTTAAAATGATTCTGACAATACACTTCAGCAATTGTTCAAGAGCAGAAGCCTTTGTAAATACCTAAGAACAACAATACAGGTGGGGGAAGAAGAGAGAACATTCTCAGCTGAGATCAATCGAGTTTGCCATTTACTTGTACAAGCATAACCAAGGATCTGCTCTTCAAATAGGTACCTATCGCTTCTCTTCAGGGCCTTATGTGATGCCTTGTTTTTGTTTTACCTCTGTATTTTTATTCCATTTCTTTAAGTGCATGCAAACAATTAGTTTGAAATGATGTTTGTTTTCACACACTGTGAAATGAGTTGCTCATTTCTTACTTGCAAACTACAATGTAGACTAGACAGCCTCCATAACATATAAACAGAGTTTATAGAGGCTGTAAGAAGCAGCTGGAGTGGAAGCATTTTGTACAGAGCAGTGTTTGAAAAGATGCTAGATATTATCTCCCTCAGTCTTCAAATGCCACAGTAAATGAATACACAGAACAAACCCCATTTCTCCAAGTAAGAGGTTTGTTTTTTTAAACTTAGTTTCGTAGAGATTTCTTGAGTTTCCCTTTAATAAGAGTGCCTGGGATGAGGGGATAACAAATACAAAATTATGCTCTAGTGTACAAATGGCATGAAATGCAATTCTGTACTACGTGGAGGCATGAAAAAATGCACTTTATACTGCAACCTGGAGCTAGAATGTAGACTGCCCACATGCCTGTTTCTAAGCAGTTTAACAGTGATGGTGAACACCCTCTCACAGCCTTCTGCAAAGTATGCAAGGACCAACCAGCTGAAAACTGAAGACTCCAGTGGACAAAGACCTCAGAGACCATCTAGTTCCAAATCCTCTCCCATGGGCAGGGACTCCTCTCACTAGACTAGCTGCCCAGAGCCCTGTCCAACTGTCCTTGAGCACTTCCAGGCAAGGAGTATCCGCAGCTTCTCTAGGCAACCTGTTTCCCCACCACCTCCATAGTGAGGAATTTCTTCCCTACATCTAATCGAAGTGTCCCCTCCTTTAGCTTGAAACCATTCACCCTTGTCCTATCACTGGCATCCTTTGTAAAAAGCCCCTCTTCAGCTTTCCTGTAGGTTCCCTTCAGATACTGAAAGGCTGCTATAAAATCCCCCAGAGCCTTCTCTTCTCCAGACTGGATATCCCCAACTCCCTCAGCCTGTCCTCATGGGAGAGAATCATTCCTGTGATCCTCCTCTGGACTTTCATGTCATTTTTGTGCTGGGGACTCCAGAAGTGAGTGCTGTACTCCAGATGAGGTCTCACAAGAGCAGAGTAGAGGGGGAGAATCACCTCCCTGGACAGGCTGGTGACACTTCTTTTGACACAGCCCAGGATATGGTTGCACTTCTGGGCTGCCCTCACACACTGTCAGCTCACACTGACTTTCCCATCTACTAATACTGCCATGTCCTTCTCCTTGGGGTTGCTTTCGATCCGTTCATCACCCAGCAAGTATCTGTGCTTGCAACTACCCCAAACCAGATGTAGGACCCTGCACCTGGACTCACTGAACCTTATGCAGATCTATACAGCCTGGTTAAATCTAAGCTGAGCTGACGTATCATCCTCACTCATGCTCAGCAGCCTGTCAGCTGCTGCCTGAATCTAGCTAGCTGTGTGGCAGATGATGTTGCAGCCTGTCAGATACTGCCTGAATCCAGTTGTGTGGTAGATGATGTTACTGCTCTGTTTATCAGCACCAACCAACTGGAGGTGGTGATCCTGCAGTTCTGGCAGCACATGATGCAGGTCTTGAAGCTGCTTCAAGAAAAGGAATGAGACTAGACCAACACACATGAAAAGTCAGCAAATAGCTCTGGGCAGTCTGAGTGTGGCTGTGTTTTAAGCAGTCGAGCCAGGAATACATACTGACCCTCCAGGAGTGTGCTTTCCTGAGCCTTGACGGAGCAACTCCCTCGTGCTTTCTACTAATAGGAAATTGGGAACATAAACACATATATAATATTTTGATTCTGGACAGGTAAATGGCTTCAAAAAGATGTTGTGCCTCTAAAGACAATTATTGGAACCACATCTTTTTCGAGCCTGGATTGAAGCATGCCTGGTATCTACACAGAAGGCTCATAACTGCTTTGCTACTCCAGGAGTCCACTCGAGGATGCTGAGCAGCAGACACAGCTATGATTCAATACCATTCAATTAATCTCTTTGTATCTTTCACCTGGCACCACGCTGTTGTTCACCTGAACAGTGGCTATAAACCCCCACAATTCAAATGCTGCACAGTGCAGCGGAGTATTACCAGCCTGAGACAAGGCCACTAGTAAAGCACTTTTCTCCCTACACAAGTAACTGAGAGAGCTGCTCAGTACTTTGCCTGAGGTGCTTAACTTTCTTCAGGAATAATCATAAGAGAAACGGCAAGACATTTGACAGAGTAGTTAGGCGGAGGCTTACATGGATTTTCAACGAGTAGCAGCAGGTAGTTCAGTGCATCCTCTAGGAAGAGACCTACCTTTCCCCCCGCCTCTTATTTGTTCAAAAAAGAAAAGTGTCAATCCAAATTATATTTTCACAAAATGCCACAAAAGCAAAGGTGTGAAATGTTTAATATTCTTTGCCATCTCTTTTTGGTTTTGGTCTGACATCACACTCTACTTTGTGGGCTGAAGGCTACCCAAGTGCTAAGACGCAGCACAAAGTTGAACTGAATCATTAGGCTGCCTTCATATTTGGAGTGTTCCAAAACAAACAGCAATCATTCTATTTCTGTTCACAACACCACTTGCAAACAAAACTAATTAAACTATTAGTGCACCTCTAAATAAGCAGGCATTAACTGAAGTACACAGAAGGGTATGTGAGATATCCCAACCGCTTGCTCTCGCTCCCACTGAAACCACCAGCGGTACTTTGTACCTCATCTTCAGAGCCACAGGATCAGGCCCACAGCCAGTAGCAAATTGACAAAAGGCAAATCTAATTCTCAATAATTAGAATTCACAACGCATAGTAGCCTATAGGGCAACAGGATGACAATGCGTTTGGCAAACGCGAGTCACGCAAAGCAACAGCTAATAGAGTATGTCCCACAGGGTGGGATGCAGGCATGTGCAGCACAGCTACCTGTTAACAATTTGTCCCAGCATCTCTTGACTGTCTCCCTTCCAAGTGGGCAATGTGCCAGCCATCCAGCAATTGTGACGGAAAAGTAACCGAAGGCCCACATAAAAAGCAAAAACCCCTGCCTGCTTCTGCCCCTGAACAGCAAGCAGACCTGAAAAACCTGATGACTCTGTATTAGGAAAAACATATTCCACAAATTATCATAAATCACAGAATCACAGAACACTAGGGGCTGCAAGGGACCCCGAAAGACCATCTAGTCCAATCCCCCTGCCAGTATATGCTTAGATTTCGTATGCAAAGAAAAACCTTCATCCTAGCTGGAATGCAGGAAGAACTTTTTAAAGTGCAGGACTGAAACCAAGACTTAAACCACAGTAAATCCTCTGTCTTTGTGCCTCACTGTGCAGACTGTCCTTTCACTGAACATGGGTTTGAACTACGGGCAAGCTGACCTCCCACAGAGTCTTCCTCCATTGGCTCAAATTCTCCCAGGAAGCCCTTCACATTCCTCCCACTGACATGTGCAACTGTGCTTTAAAACAGACATCAAACCAGCTGCCACACCACAGAATCCAGGCTCCTACAAACAGGAACTACAATCACAGAATCATCAGGGATTGGAAGGGACCTTGAAAGTCCAATCCCCCTGCAACAGCAGGATCACCTAGACCAAATCACACAGGAACACATCCAGGTGATTCTTAACCATCTCCAGAGAAGGAGACTCCACAACCTCCCTGGGCAGCCCGTTCCAGTGCTCTGTCACCCTCACTGGGAAGAAGTTTCTAGAAAAGAGACATATATTGTTTAACCCCATCTCCCAAACTGGTGCAGAATTCACTTCCATCTGTTGATGGGAATGTCGTATCTCTTGTTTCCTTCTTTTCCAAAATGTCCTTTTCAATAAAGTTTGACTTAATCTTCAACAAAATTACAACAATTGCTCTGGAAAAGGCAAAGAATCAACTTGGAAGCCAAAGGAGAACAACCATTTTTCATTACAGAATTCATATATCGTTCAGTACATTAATTTTAACTTCAGCCCAAACGAGCTCGAGCCTCACCTGGAATAAACAAAATCTTGCTGAAAATACAAATGTCTCAGTGGGCTTTTTTCAGTTCTTACAAAAGACAGGAATTATTTAGAAGGGTATTTCTTCGGAGTGAAGCTGAATGATTCGATAGCTTTCCTCTGAGGAACTGTGAAACCCATTTTCTTTTCCTGCTAACAGAAGTAAAAATCATCTCAGAACCTATAACTATTCCATTCTAAAATATGGATCGAGCGCAGAGACAGATGTTCTTAAGAAAACAGTAAGAAAAAATCTAGTCCAAAGTTTGTCACTGTGAAACTGTATAATGCTACCCTTCCAGCTTCTTCTGGAATAAATATTATTGCAGCGATAAAAAGGATGAAAACCAACAATTAATTAGTTAATGAATTTCTATGAGTGGAGGGATTAAATCCTTAAAATCCCAGATATATTTCCTTGGGTTTTGCTGAGCCATTTTACACCTTCTGAGGCATCTGCCAAGAAAAGGTCAGTTGAACTAATCCGTGCTTACACCTTGGCACCTCCATTGAAACGTGTCATCTCTCCACTGTGGAGTTATTACTTGCTGCCTATGACACTAAGTCTCAGAGACAGGCTAGGCTTGATCCTCAATGGAGGTGTGACTGACGTGTCTTTCACAAGCCAAAGAGATCTATACACTCGGTGTCTCGGGCGACACAGACCAAACTCCTTTGGAGCATTTCCCTCTTTTGTCTGGCTTTCAGAGCCCTCCTTTTCCCTATAGAGTAACTACAGAGCAGAAAATGAACCATCAATAAGAATTCAACATCAAACTGATGGCATAAAACTCAAAGGAAAGTCAAATGTATTTCCTTCTATTTGCTTACTCCAAAACAAGGGCTTAAACACCCACTGCCAGGTGGATTCATCTTCTCTAACTGTGAAACCACAGCTTCCCTGGTTGATCTCACAGGCTTTTCCTGCACTAAGCCATCTCTTCGTAGTGGGAATCCTAAAATCTCACAGTGAATGCCTGGCAGCAAACAAACAAATGAAACAACACATCACAGAATAAAAGCAGCCATAAAAAACCCCTCATGTATAAAAATTAGTTGTCAGAGAGCTGACAAGTCCATTCTGTCTTCCTGTAGCTTGCAATACCCAAGAAACAACCCCTTCACATTTATCACCATTTACTGATACCACCCTCTCAGGTCTCAGAGCTTGGACCTGCTAAAATTGCCACCCACTCCATATTCATGGAATCCATCTCCTTCTCATGCCATCTGTTCTTTGTCCTGGTCTAATCATGATGTATAGGGCAATATGATTGCTACCTGCTCTGCACACTGCTCCTGGTGTCTTATCACACCAGCGAGGCTGGGCACAGCATCTCTAAATCCCTGGTGTAAAACCACTGGAGCAGAGGAGGCCAGTTTTAGGACTAGCGCTGCCTCTTACGCTGTTGTCACTCCTTGCTCAGCACTGGAAGAGAGATTCTCTCTGATGTCTTACCACCACTGTCCTTCAAAGCTTCATTTGGTGCCAAGAAATCTGGCTGATGACAGCCTCTGTTGAATAACACAGGATCATGTTTTGAAAATGGGCTTCGAAAGGACTTTAAGATTTACCTCGGAAAATTAGGCTTTGATTGGCGTGTTTGGGAGCAAGGCTGGCTGGCAGTGATAACACTTGCATTTAGCCTCTTAAAGAAAGCTGACAGATGCCAGACACAAGAAATTATCATTTTCCTCTGTGAGTCTGGCTCCATTACACACATGTTCAGATCCCATTTTTGTTAGCCAAAGCCCTGTTTAAAAAATCATTTTACAGGTTTTAAGAAGCCAGTAGTCAT
Source organism: Rhinopomastus cyanomelas (assembly GCA_013400115.1). Lineage (NCBI taxonomy): Eukaryota > Metazoa > Chordata > Aves > Bucerotiformes > Rhinopomastidae > Rhinopomastus > Rhinopomastus cyanomelas. Next base: position 342,574 of record VXBP01007997.1, on the reverse strand, counting down.
TTATACAGAACTTTTTCCCTTTCTATTTCAGTCAGATATTAATAAAACAGCAAAGAAAAATGTTCCTCTGGTTTAAAGAACACATTTTTCTCTATGTCTGCTTCTGCTTACACACGAGGGGGAAGATGCTCTGATAATACACAGCACATGCAAGAAAGGTGACAAGGGAAAACTTATCTTTGAAAATGCTTTCCTCTTTTACTTCAGGTGAGACAGGCAGTTAATATGCTGGAGGCTTTTTCTGTGCAGCCCAGAACACTAAAGAGAAGCAGCGGGCTAACTATCACGTGTGGGGCCGGCATCACAACAGGACTGCTTTCGTACTGCAGCAAAATCTGTGGCCACTCGGGAAGGATGGCCACAAACAGAAGATTAACCAGTCCAGAAGTGAACAGCTAATTATCAGCGAGGATGTTTCTTACTATCTTGCCAATATCAAGAACAGTAAATAACTTGAATAACCACAGTGAGGGTAATGTATGCGTCAAACCACAGGAGACTTTACCCTTACAAACAAAGTTTGGGAGCTTTTTTGCTCACAGGAAAATCATCTTAGCTTGAATTTGTACGATAAGTAAATATTCCCACTTCTCTGCTGGTTTGGCACAGAGGTTAATAGAGGTGAAACATTAAACCAACATCTCTAACTTATACATTTTCTAAGCGAGAAATTGCGATTATTCCCACTTCATGATTTTATCAGCCTGGATGTAAGATCTGCAAAGTGGAGAAAGGTCTCCAAAATGTAAAAATTGCATCTAGAGAAAAACTGAGGACTATGTATTTGTGGTTCTGATCAGAAAGTAAACTAGGACAGTCATTTCACTGAAAAAAGACCAAGTCATCACCTGTCACTTTGCTGTGGTCAGAGTCGGAGTTTGCAGATCTCACCCACTCAGACTTGGATCTTTGGACCTATCCAGGCTGTAAGATTTAGTTGGAGCAGTAGTGACATTTAAGTGAAATCTATTTCTGTTCTGCTTGAATTAACTGTCGAAAAGATTCATTACTTACACTGTTCAAGTCTCTGGACAAATCTGAATTAACTTCAGTGGTTCATTTTCATAGGCTAGAGTTCGTTTGTACACAAGTATAACACCAAATTTATAAGGGACCTAAGCTGGTTTCATATGCACGGGACAAAAAACCCTAAGGTACTCTCAAGTGTTAGAACCTGGATTCCTTAATTCACATTCAACCCAAACGTAGAGAGTATTGTATTTTTAAAAATTTTTGATGTTAATAGCACAAGTGATAAAATATGGGTCTAATCAGAATGACTCAGTATTGCACATTAAACCCTGCAGTACCCAATTACTCACTGCTGTTTCTGGTGAGAAATGTGATATTCAAGGGTATAACCTAACCTGCAGCCATAAATAACACATATATTAAAAAGAACAGGTTGATGGAAGGGCTACTAAATGCTGTTCTTTTACTGTGTGATCTTAGCTTTGAATCCATCAGCAGTCGTAACAGCACTGTAGTTACTCACTACAGTTTTATTTAAAGGCAGTCAGCTCCACAGACTCAGCAAAATCATGAAGTGGCTGTGCTTGTCACACAGCAGCATCAATAAGCTTGGACTGGGCATGGGCATGATCTTCCTTTGTTTTGAACTTGTCATTTTGATTTGTCTGGCAGTGTCTTCTTGATTTGCCTTGGAAGGCCTTATGAGGGACAAAGGAAGACCTTCTTGGGATGTCTTGTCACAAGAAAAGGCCTTATCTCACTGCCCACCCAGTCTGCTAAGTAAGCAACCTGTCACGCTCGCATTAATTCGCTCAGGTCAAAGCTGAAATTCATTCTGAAACTCGTATTTCAGCAGTTTTCTTCTTGAATCTTCTGAGCTTGTTGTGTACAAACACAAAGCTGTCTGTCATAGAAAGGGAAAACAACTAGGAAAAAATCCCCTGTCCGATGCTTTCAGTTGGTTTTTTTTTCCCCCCTTTCAGTTCAAACAAGTGTCTGTGTTTTGCTGCAGAGATTCATACACCACCTCATCCATTTCAAAAGAGGGATCGCTTTATGAACTCATGGAAAATGGTTATTTTATACAGCAACTTGCAGATATGATCCTCTGACAAGCAGTGCTCATTAAAAGAGCATCAGCTGGCTCAAGCAGCAGTCTTGGTTGCTGCCGAGGTAAGAAAGACCCTTGGGGATTTTAACACCATTTGTTCAGCAAACAGTCTCACTCTGTCCGGCCATAAAAAAAAAATTCCAATTTAAAAATAAATCTTTTGTGATGGGCTCAAGGAAATGCATGCTATGGGAGGATTGAGAAGTCATCTATTATACAGGCAGTCTGTGCACACCGGGATGATTCTGCCTTGATAAACGAACAGTGACACTATTGGCAAACCTGGGATTTGAAGTAATAGTTCATTAATGCAACTGCACACTAAGTAATGTACTTGGGTGTCAGCGTTCTGCTGCGCTTTCTGCCTCATTTTAATGCTCCTTTTCCTCCTGGATATGCTTAAAAATTATCCTGGCGCTGCTGTCAATACATTAGCTTGAAAAATGTCACCACGGGCCTGGGACTGTCGTGTGTGTATGTAACAGCACTGACACACGCACCGGCTTGCTGCATTCTGGTGATGCCAGTTCAGTCTCCTGTTGAGACCCAAATTATGATGCGATTGCACTGAGCTTACAGATTCCTCTCATGCTGGGATGGAGATGGCACGAGCAACTAAATTCACAAAACAGAGCAACTTGCTCATACTGCACGTTCTGAATTGCTCTTCCAGCCGCACGCAGCGCACATCTTGCTGTTCTTTAGAGGAGCACGAAGACTAGACATGGCCGAGCTGGAGATGCGAGGGATTCCGTTCCTCCCGTTCGCTAACATGAGCCTTCTCCTTCTGACCCAAGCTTCCATCATTCCTTCCTTCCCTCTTTTTTTAATTATTTTTAATCACATTCAAGAGTCGCCTCATCTACCTGTCAGGGACGAAACATCTAACACAATCATTTGTACAGCCCATGGCTCTGTTCCAACAGGATGAGCGCTCAAAGGCCCTGGCAAGAATATTTTAATGTGTCATTTAGGATTTAGAATCCATTTTAAAAGGACAATTGGAACTGCTGCTGCTGCTAGCAAGGAAAGGTTTTAAAGGTACCCAGAGTGGAGGAGGATTCAGCATCGAGGGAAATAATATCCAAAAGGGACAGAATGAGTGATTCCTTCTGTCTGTCTGTCACCTATAGACGACAGAAAGTTGATTAAGCCATCTTTGTGCGATCAGAGGGGAAAACCACGTTTTCAGCACAATTCTTTATCATCATGTTGAACTAGTATCATATTTGTCAGCAAGAACTGCCAGTCATTGGACAGCTGACATCAATTTATTCTGTGAAGATATCAGAAAAAGTGTGTGTAATTGTTTCCAACATAATTCATCAGATTTTAATTTGTAGGCTGATGTAGAATAAAGTGACCTCGTGGTTCCTGCACCAGGAAACACTTGGAAACACGGGGTGTTTCAACTCAGTGGGATTCGCATTGCAAAGTGTTTTAAATTACTATAGCAAGGTCTTTTGCTTGCTGCTATCCATCTGCATTATGTTCTTTGATTTACTCCTATACAAAGAACATACATCTATATATCACTTCTTATCTGCATAGCTCAGTGCATCTTACACAGAAAGATCAGGAAGGAAATCTCAAAGGCAATTATGTTGGAATTAAACAGCTGTCAGGAATCGTCAAATGCATTCCGGCCAGAGCCAGAGGGAATGCTTGGAATAGCTGAGTCCATGTGAAAACTCACCTACCTCACATGGGCTTTCTGAAGGAAGATACAAGTCTCTGCTCAGGATTTTCTAGAAGTTTGCAGAATTGCTCAGCGTTCCCCAGTCCTATGAAGATGTTACTAACAGTCAGCAGAGCTCTCCTCTGCTGGTGGCTACTGATTGTAATCCCTTTCCCCTGCCTCCGTGGGTAGGGAATGTGAACAAATATCCACCGCAGTTAATGGGATCATCTTAAATCCTTCAGAGGCAACTATCCTACTCCATTAACCCACCGGGGACGGGCTGTAAGAGAGGCCAGAGTGTGGTTCAATACCTCACCTATCTCAATTGCCACAGTATTTCTTAGGGCACCACTTACTAATGCATCTTTGCACACAAATGAGGCCAAACGCGCTGAACCAGTGAAGATTACCTACTGTTCAAACTGTAAAGCACATCAAGGAGCGTGCCTAACTAATTCCTCCACTGGGCTACGATCATGCTGTATATTTGACAGTAAGCACAGTCGTCCCAGCTAGCCCAGGGGAACTGTCACTCTTATCGTTTTGGCTTTTGATGTGCAGCACCTACGGAACAAAAATACTTAGCAAGTTGCAAACACTAAGGGTGGACTTAAAAACTTCTTGTTCCGGTCACAAATATCTGATACTAAATGTGCCCATCGGCACGTTCCAAGCAAGAGCAATTTTCAAAGTGAAACTGAACATGCTATTATTGATCTGATTTTGTCTGCTGTCCAAGGTGCAGCCTTTCCCCCTGAGGTACCTGTACAGCTCACACAGCTGAAGGCCACTGAACTAGAGAACAAGCGGATTGATTTCCTATTTGAGTCCAGTGGTGCTTTAGTGGCGTTAAATATTATTTAATAGCACCTAATACATTTTAAGGAAATCACCGAAAAAACCTCGAGCTAAAATAACATCAACACCCTCTCCCCTTAACTGGTGGCACTGCTCTGTCTCTGAAGTGAGCACGCTGCCTGGTTGCATTGGAGGGTCACATCTTGATTAAGCAGAGTGTCAAGGGTATTGATAGCATCTTTGCTGTATTCTGGGGAGCAGCCATCAATAACACCCTAACAGACTACAATCACTGCTACCCTCTTTTTATTAATCATGAAAACACATTTACAGTTGGAGCAGAAGCGCAGTGCACAGAGGCACCAGACCTCTCCACTCACGTCCACATTGCAATCCCCCTCCATTTGACTGGAACTGAAGTTTAAAACAAAGTCAGTTCACATGAATCTTCCTGCTGCAAACAATTACAGTTACCAGAAATCTTCAAGGAAAATCAAAACGAAGCTCACAGGCAAATCAAAATGACAAGTTCAAAACAAAACCACATTACAGCTTAAAGGAAAAACAACAGGTCTATTCCCTTTACCAACTCCAGCTTAATAAAGAAGATTCTGACAAGCACAGTCCTGTTACAATATACAACTGCCAGAGTCCACGTTCCTGATTGTTTTATGTGAAACGGTGTCAAGAAACTACCCTTTCAATAGCAGTAAATGGAAAACATCTCAAGTGTATTAAGTTTGAAAATCAAATGCAGGGGAGCTGGACAGTAGTGGTATTTATTTTACGGCAAAATTCCCTTCTCATTTCTGGAGTGCAGCTGCTCTTTTGTTTGGAGGTTGTTTGACTTGTACAGGTGATGCAGAATGCGGACAGAATCTCAGCTTTTCAGGGCAGAGCACAGGGGAGACGCTTTCCTCTGCAGACCAGCTGTATGTGGTGTAGGTCAGACAGGCAAGTTTACCTGATCCTGAGAACCATGGAGAAAAAAATCTTCCCCTTCACTGTACCACGATTGTTTTTCTTGAACGAATTCACTGCAGCCAGCACACTGCCTGGTCTCCGAGTTACTTGTTTAACCAGTCCCAAGAGGTACAAATCATCTCCTGGGATACATCAAACTGTTCACATCCCACTAGCGTATGCAGCTGCTCATGGGAGATATTCAGCATCTCATGTGGTTTGGTTCTTACCACACAGAGGCAAAAAATGAAGAAGAATAAAACAAAACACTTGCACAGTTCATGTGCATGCAGTAGGGAGTCCTCCTGAACACACACTGCAGGGGCTGAGCAGCTACCGAGGTGGAGCTCCTACCTGGAAAGGGAAAATCACTCCATTTCCTGTATCAATCCCATGGCAAATATTTGCAAGGACTAAGCAAACATACTTAATTGGCTACTCTTTTTGCAAGCAGAAGCCACAGAAGATGTTTATCTTCTGATTTCATACCATGGCTGTCACAGAGGAAATAAAACATTCAGCAAGTCACTCTCCCTGTCAGACATGGAGAGAGTTGGCAAATGTAGGCCATAAAGCTAGAGATTAATTACCAGCTGTATGAATTGTTGCTGTTTTCCTCTGTCAATTATGCCATGGTTAATCACGGAGAGAACTCCTGAGAGTTCTGTATCATTCCTCCCTGCATTATTCAAGATAAAAAGTAAACCATTTTAACCAGAGGTCATTCTAAGCTCTATCTTCCCACTGCCAGGAAAAGGTTCTGGGAGTTGCAGCATCTCTCTCCTCAAAGATTAATTTAAATGCTTTAATTTCATGATTTAAAAACAAACAGATGATTTAAAACCACATGATTTAAAACTAACAGATCAAGACATGTAATGATTCGTTTTATGAATGTGAATAGTTTTATTCATATATTTACTCCTGGTTGCCATTTTTAGTCATTTCTTGCTCTTTTGGGCTCAGAATTGTTTCCATTGGGCTATGAAAGACTTGTCATAAATTGTCCAGAACAAAAAGTGGAGTAGAAGGTAAGAACAGAAGGAATCTGTACAGTGTAGGTCACTCTTCTTAATCACAGTTACTGAGCTAAACCATTTTTTCCCTATGAGGCCACTGTGGACTGGGCTTCCACCAGAAGGATCAGCCGTATCAGACAAAAGCTAAACTTCATAAAAAGCTAGAAATAGAATTTACTGTTTTAAAAAGGCAATATATCTCTCTGTGCTGGGCAGCCAGCAGCATTCCAATCCCTCATGTTCTGTGGTTCTGTGATTCCTCTAGCACTTTAGAAAAGACAGGCATCCCAGTTTGCTCCGTGGGGTTTTTGTATTACAGTTAAATAAACCTGGCTATCACCATTAGCCAGTATCAGCCCAGACTTCCCCACAAGAGACTAGACAAAAAGAGTATTATAAAAATGTCATGAAGGTGTGTGGATAGGTGAGGGAACAAAATCTTCACAAATATTAACGCAGGACAGTCTGAGGTAAGTTTGCCTCACATCTCAAGGACAATCTAATCCAATTCCCACATGAGTTAGGGAGTCTCCTTCCATCAGCTTTGACTAAATCCAGTGTAAGCAGAATGAGAAGGAAACTACTCACACCTGTGAGTGTTACCCATCAGTTCTTCGCTTCTTACAGATAGTTATGGTCACACTGTAATTAGCACAATGTCCATCACTACTCCAGAAAGGGCTCTGCAAGAGCAAGTGCTGTTCTCACGTCTACGTTCCACATCCATAAATACCTTACAGAACTGGATGATCCTGTGGTCCCTTCTAACCCTGACTGACTGTATGACTTGGTCTAGGTGATCCTGCTGTGGCAGGGGGATTGGTCTAGATGATCTTTCTAAGTCCCTTCCAATCTCTGATGATTCTATGATTCTAAGTATTTTCTTACTTTCATCTGTCACTAAGGAACAGTAAGTTTAAAAACCTGCTGTGGATCACATGACAACACTTGCTGACAGAACCAAAGAAAGGCCGTCATAATTTTGATTTAAAATTCAGCCCTGTGTACTAGAATTCACTTTAAACGTTGTTAAGATTGTGCATGAAGAAAAATCATGAACTCTACCTGATTACATGACCAAAACCATCGTTCAATGCGGTGGTCGGTCGTGGTTTGCACTTGGCACCGCTCAGTGATACAGGCTGGGTGTAACGCAGTGGTCTTCGCACAGTTCTGCGCCAGAACAAACCACTTGTATAATTGGAATCATTTTAATTGACTAAGACAACAGTGTCTCAGTCTTATACAGAGGAGACTGGCAATGTGTGAGATAAACAAGACGTGCTGTTCAGATAAAGACTTAAAACTAGCAATTATTGAGTGGTTGTCATTTGGGTTTGCTAAACACAAAACTCATTAAGAGCATCACTGTCTTTCTTTTCTGCATCATAGAAGCTGACTGGTGTAAGATGTCTGTTATTTCTTGTCTACTGATCCAGGGATATTGTATTTCCAAACAGTTGTGGGAATAGAGGCCAGCGAGTACATTTGCCTTCATCTGGAAGGTGAATGTACTGCAGTGCGTTACACACGTAAGGCTGTTACGGAGCTTATGGCAGTTCTGTTGGGGGCCGGAGAGGCTGTAGGAGAGACGAAACACTTTCGAGGTCCCTTCCAATCCCTAAAGATTCTATTTTGTTAAATATATACAACAAAAAGGCTCAAAAAGTAACAACATATTTGCTAAGTTTCAGTCACATTTTCTGTAGAACACAAAAATCATGTGTTTTGCTACCAGTGGTTCGGTTCAGCTCCTTCTGGCTAGCAAGCTCCACTGCCCCACGTGGGGCTCTGTGGGGTTATGGCTCCGGTACTTGTTTTATGTGTTGAAAGGAATGGTGATCCGACACGAACCTCCTTTTCACATCCACTTTCTTTGTGTGATTACAATTAAATCTAGACCTTTCTGCAACTATTTTAGAAATCGAAACCTTTGCATAGATACTCAACATTCTTTTTTTTTTTTTGGTTAAAGATGCCAATTTATAAAACCCTTTTAAGCCTCAACTTACAGATAGCTGTTTTTTTATAACATAATGAGTTTGATTCTTCATTAGAATTACTGATAACTACAATAATTATGGGTAATACTCTGTCGGGAGTAAAGAGGCTGTATTTCAGGCTGTGAGGGATAGGATGGGACCCAGCTACTTCTTTGAACCACATGTCCCAAATCAGGCACAGCAGAAGGTGCATGTCAATCAAGCAAAGAGTACTCCTGTGCATGCTGCTACGAGTGCAGAGGTAAGTCATTGCTTATTAACATATGAAGGATTCTCTGGAACCAGTAAGATTCTGCTAGTCAGACATGAGTCACTTGACTACTTACTACTTCTTTTAACAGGGAATTGGGAACTACTGCTACTCACCCTATAAATCATTACAAGAAAATGACTTTTTTCAATCAAGCCATTGATTGAAAATCAATATAACCTGTGGTTGTATGGTTTCATCTTTTCTGTTTACAGATGGTATGAATTGTAATAGTATTAACATAGGTTTTGTTGGGGGCTTGTTTTATTCCTGTTTTAACAACTGGGCAGCCTACAGGCTTGGCCACAAGGCTGTTAAAATTCACTGCAATATGACAGTAGGTGTCAGGGATTAGTGCAACAAGAGCAAAAGAAAACAGAGTGAGATTGGGTAACAAGCTGAATTACGCTGTGTTAAATTTGTATCCTACAATCTGGAGAGAGACCTGGCTGCTTCATTCATGACAGACTTGTGTATAACAAATCTTCAGCCCATGGTGGAGACAGGACCACTAGTTATTTGCTATTAATTCCTAGTCCTGAACTGGATTCGTGTACGCCTGGATGTGTTCCTGTGTGATTTGTCTAGGTGATCCTGCTGTGGTAGGGGCATTGGACTAGATGATTTTTTGAAGTCCCTTCCAATCCCTAATGATTCGATGATTCTATGATAATTACTTGAGAACTGTGTCTGCAATCAGCTGACTGTTCCAGCACCTATTTCTTAGATAGATAAAAATAAGGAGGGGAGAAAAAAGAGGGAAAAACATAGAAAAGACAATTTGAAGGGACTGCCAGCCTGCTCAGCCATGAGATGTCTGAAAGGCCAGGCACTTAGCTTTCCTTGGAACAGATTAATTAGCCAGCTCTGGCTCCTAGATCTCTATTTTTAAATAACGACTCGTGCAAATCTCTGAAGACAAGAACTTACCCCTGCTGCATCACACACAACCGCGGCCGCAAGGTATCACCGCCAGTGGAAATTCAGGTTTTCAGGAAAATGATGTCATGTTTTTTCATGAAGAGTGATAAAATCAACCCTGGCATACATACCCCCTACATAATTCCACTTGGGCTCACCTCGACTTCCGATGCGGCACTACAGCAAACTGCACCCTTGTACTACCTATAGCAGGATGGAACTGGATATATCGGTAAACTCTGGCAAGGCACCGGTGCTTTAGCTAGAACTAACAATTGTGAAAAGGAAGAAGCTTGAGAAATGTGTCAGCAAGCAATGGCAGGTGAATCTGTCCCAAGGCTCCTGAGGGCTACGTTGCACACACTCATACAGGGACACTTTCAGTAAAGGTAACCAGAACTAGTCTGCAGTTTTTCAAATTGTTTTTGCACGCTTGTGGCTATTACCATTGGGCTCACAACTCTCTCATTCTGAGCGTATGCGCTGAAGTAGGTCTAACTACCTGCAGGTTTCAGAGAAGAGTTGTTCCTTTTTCTAACCCAGGTTTGAATTCCCTCAATTCATGTAAAATTTCCATCTGCAGTCATGGTGAAGACAAAGTGCAGGATGAAGGGAAGAGCTGCCTGCAGAGTGATCCTTGATAACTGCACAGGATGCTGTCACCAGCTGGAACAGAGTTTGGGATTCAGGTGTCATTCAAAAACTTGATATTCAAAAAGTATCTAGTCAGTGGAACTGCCATAAGATTACTGTGGGGAGAGGGAGAAAGTGCAAAACACTACAGAGCTGCGATATTAAGTGAATTACCAGCATTTTTCAGTTGGTTTGTCTCAAGCAACACAAACATATCTCAGCATCGAAACGTCCCAGTAGTTATTTAATAGGCAAAGAGATCAACAGATAATTACAGTGTGTTTTGGTAATTACAGTGGATATGATTTATGGTCTATTTTAATTACCACAGAGAACCTACCATGAAGGATGAGTGCTTAAAAGTCAAGATAAATATATGAATACATCACCTATAAAAATAAATCGATGAAGTAACACGTACTTCCCTGATATTTGTAAGAAACTGCAGAGCTTCGTAGGAACAGAGTCACAGAATCATTTAGCCTTTTTTCCTTTGTTATGTAACCAGCTGATGGCTTCCAGCACCATCTCTCTCCATTTTCCAGCTTCAGCAAGTCGTTGCATCACGAGTGTACACCTTTAAGAAGTCCAAGCGAAAGGAACCACCGAGCGCTTCATTTAAATAGGTGACACCAAATGCTATTTTCTTAGCGTGATTTCAGCTTTATGCTAACGAATTCCAACACTGTTGTAGGTGAGTGTCTCCTCAATTATGCAAACTTTGGTCTTTAGTATAGAGGTCATTATGTGACACACAAAAATTGTATAGTAATGAGGTTATTCACATTCTGCTACAGTGCGTAAGAACTGAAAGCCAGAAGTGAAATTAACTTTCTTCCTCATCTTTGCTGCCTTCATAGACCTGGGCTGAGAACACGGCGCTACGCTGCGACTGCGACGCGGGTACGTTAGAACACGGCATTGCTCCAATACCTCAAAGCAAACATCAGAGTGGGGAGTATTACATTAACACCCCACTTCCGAGCTCTAGATGAATTTCATATGTAATACAGCGTGGTGTTTACCAATTCATTACAGTGACCTGCCTGGCTACTTCCTCAGAACACTGCAAAAAGGAAAATGTCACACGTCTTTGCATTCAGGAGGTTGCTGCGTGTCACCGCGCACTTCGCAGGCTGTCTAAACAAACGTCTGCTTTCAGCTGGCAGTCTCATGGCTCAGCTGCTAACCCAATCTGAACTGCTTTTGGGAGCCACTAGGGGACTCCAGGTCCTGGTAGCTTGAGGCGTGAGGAAGGTGAGGCGCTTTGTTCCCTAAAGAAACTGAAAAACAAATGCAGGGAAGCCTGCATCCCACAGGATCTTCTGGAAGTCGCTGGAACAGTCACTGGAACAAGCAAGGAGAGGTGGGAAAGGATGTCTGGAAACTGGAACTACCTTATGCATTGGAAAGTGTTTGAAGTGATGGGAAGAGGATTTTGAATTAGGAAGTTGCCTTTGCTCAAGCTGATGCAGAATAGCCTTCCAAGGACAAATGACCACATTTGTGTGTGTGAGGATAAGGACGTCCACATGCCAGTATCACAGATTAAACTCCATTGCAACCCGCTCTTTTGTATGTATAACATACTCTCCTGGTGCCTTTACAACACATAGAATTATAGAATCATTAGGGATTGGAAGGGACCTCAAAAGATCATCTAGTCCAATCACCCTGACACAGCAGGATCACCTAGACCAAGTCACACAGGAACACACCCAGATGGGTCTTAAACGTCTCCAGAGAAGGAGACTCCACAACCTCCCTGGGCAGCCTGTTCATCTTGCTCTGCAGCTACCAGAGTAGCTGGATTAAGACAAAAATAGGTTGGAGGTTTGCTTCCTCCCTCAGTATTCCTTTAAAATTTGCCAAAACCTACATCACCAAGCAAAGATTGTAGCTCTTCTTCAGAACGACATTCCAGTCTGAAAAAGGCAAGTTGTCCAGCACCCTGAGCTTGCAGAAGATCTACAGTCATGTAGAAAACATAGTCCTCAGACTTGGTCTAGGTGATCCTGCTGTGGCAGGGGGATTGGACTAGATGATCTTTCCAGGTCCCTTCAATCCCTAATGATTCTATGGTTCTATGATTCTAAGAAAGAGAAGAGCTTTGGCTAGACCAGCTCACATCCCACAGGTTGTCTTTCTGGGAGGGATGAGAACGTGCTGGAACACAAATTCATGGCTAGACCTTCATTTCCATTTTACGAGAATTTTATGGGAATTCGATTTCACTGCAAACTAATAATTTCCAAAGCAGACCTTTACAAGCTGTGTCATCAGCTATTTTTCATCCCTAGATTTCCATTTCAAAGTTGAGGTTTGAATTTCTGTTTATCATTTTTCCAGTCAACCACCAATAATCTCTGTTGTGCACCATTTTGAGTGTGCACTGCAAATATGACCTGTAGGAACCACGCTGCATTCAGAAGGATGTGGCTGGTTAATACACAGCACTCCTCTGCACTTTCTGAACAAAGGACACACCTGTGGAGTAACAAAAAGCAGTGCAATGCAAAACACAGACAGTCCACTCCAGCTGGAAGAGTGGAGTGCAGACAGGTTCTTCGTCTCCTGTCTGCACAGCAATACAACGGTTCAAGAAATGTCTGTCCAAGTGATCTGACCTTCCAAAGTAACGAACACCCAGCAGCTACCCATGAAGTTGCTGCACCTCAGAATTCATTTCAACTAAAGCTTATTTATTAAGGGGAAGATTTTCACAAGGGAAACATGCAGCTATGGGAAGGGAAATGCCAACAGCCTAGTAGGAAACCTCATCACTGTCAAACTCTGGAGTGAGCATCTGACTTCTGGTAGCTACGTGTGCAAATCTTTGCTGTGTTTTCACTGTGTTTTATACACAAAGCCTGGCAAATCGAAATGACTTATTAACTGGTGGTAATACCGAGTAATTATCCTGGGAAATGCTCAGGTCAGAGCTCCTAATGCAGCATTTATTCTCTCTCCAGTTCTCCCTTTTTGACTCTCGTGAGATCTGTGGCACTGCCATCACGTGCAGAAGACCTCAGGACGTAATTCTGTTACGTGAAGCATCCCTTAACAGTTAGTTCTTCCACAGCAACCCTTTTTGTGACCTCCTGTGACTTTCCCATCACGTCACACTGCACTTTGCTGAATCTCTCAGCTAGTGGGAAATCAAAAGCTGTTCTCTGACTGCTCTGTGTAAAACATCAACATGCTTATGTTAAGATCTAGGGTCTGAGCTTGAAGCAGTGTTACAAAGGCAAGAACTAACAAGTTCTAAATGCAATTTGCTGTGAGACACAAGTACGTTCTCTTGCGCCTCGGCACTCACCGCCTTTATGTGCCGAATTCAACGCCGTTATCGCACCTATTTCAATCCTTTCTCTGCTACAGCACAAAATAAAGAATTCTTCATCATACAACCAACTTAGATTTGCAAGTCATCAGGAGAGCAAAGCTTCTCTCTGAGCTTAGAGGGCTGCATCACGAGAGGCGTGGAGGTGAAGGAGACCTACTGTTCAGCTGCAGGACAAACCCTGTAGCCTGCAGGCTGGCAGAGGGCCCAGCACGAGGCTGCTCTGCTCGCACCACCAGTTCAATACAGCATCAGCCTGAAAGAATTACTCTGGCTCCAGAAAAAGAAACACACGTCAAGGCTGTGCCAATTGTTTAGCATCTTGCCAATGGTGTGGAACGTGCCACCAGCAGGCACTTGGGGTCCGGAGTGATGGTCCATGAATTGCAACACAAAATTAATCCTTTCACTTCTCTGTGTTCTTCACCTTTACCTGGCCCAGACAGGTTAGAGGAGGAGTCTACCTGTTAGGTTTGTGAGAGAGGATCAGTTTCCATCCAGAAATAACACCAGAGACTGGCAGGCCTGCTTCCTCAAGTGCTGTCGCAGCTGGAATTTGGAAATGGCAGAATGTATTGCAATTGGGTCCAACAAAGAGGGAGGGTCTTCCAGGGAAACGTCTGCCCGTGCTCCTCCTTCCCGTGTGGGAAGCAGCAGAGATCACAGTGAGTGGCACTCGTTGCTCTCATCTGTGAGAGCATCTCTGTCTGAGAAGGGATAGAGGCTCTGTTGTGCACAGAGAAGCGAACGTTGTTTCACTCGGACAAAACCCTGGTAGGAGCTTGCTCTTCTGTGAAAAGTGATCACTGTGGCTTTCTGTGCTGTCAAACACCAGCAGCACTGCATTGCACCATTCTCTGTAGGTGGTCCAGCACAGGCCACACGCCTGTTTGAGTACTGAAACTACTACTAGTGATGGAACTGTAGTAGCACTGAACCCCCCAACCCTGTGAGCTGTACTAGTACAGTGGAGGAAGGTGAAACGGTTGGACAGGGAGGTCCCATAATCACAGAATCACAGAATCATTAGGGATTGGAAGGGACCTTGAAATAATGAGGGTCTGCTGACATTCTGGACCTACATGATCCTTTCCCTGAATTTGTGGGACTGGCAGGTGCAAACTCATCTGTTCAGAAATCAAGGTACCTTGTTCCTCGCACAACAAATATTACCTATCCAGTGATTTCTCAGCTACCCTTCATCAAAGACACTCCTTGTTCCCTGCTACTACACAGAGCTGAAACTTCAGCCTTATTTTTTCCTTAATATCTTTAATTACAGTTTTTTGGTGAATAAGCTTAGTACCTTCTTCACCTAAAAAGTTCTTATTTCAGGCTAAGACACAAACTTTCCTGAACGCCCACCTTGTCATTCAAATACATAACCACATATGTGCATGTAATCAGAAACATCTCTTCTGCAAGTGCCTGTGATAACTTTTCCATTGTCTTCATTACAAGCAGAGAAGCTTTAATTCATTCCTTCACACACTGTGTTTTGGCTTCAAGACTCTACAAACACACCCACCCTGTTTTGGCTTGTGGGGCAGTTTCACTACAAGGGTGCCATCTTGAAGCCTCTGCAACGAACTCCTCCCCATCCATTCTGAATTCTGCACCCCTAGTGACATTAATATGCAAAAAATCTGCTGGAATCTGCAATTTTTATCACTACCATCAATGAAAGGCAACATCATAAACAATGACGTTTAATTAGTAACTAAAGTGTCTATGGCAATTAAATAAGAAGGAAGTGTTCAGGAACACAGCAGGATGGATTATACTTTGAGTCATTTACATTGCAAATGGATTTTAAAGATGTTATTGATGGAGGTTTGGGGGAAATGAAGATTTTTAGGAAATAATACATTGGCTTCATGACACTCAAACACATAACTTGGCTTAACTTGAACCGTGAGAACTGGAACTGCGGGTGGAACTAATGGGGGCAGCTAATATGACAAAGAGCAAAGAAAAAACATTAAAAAGAAGCTTGTGAGAATCTAATGCAACGACATGAGCCAACGTCAGGCCAAAACAGCTCTTAAAATGAAAGAACACACATTGAGTTGCACAGTAAGGAAAAAATGCTAATGCATTCCATGCCTGAGTATTTGAAACGGAACACGGCTGCTCACTATGTAGTCCTAACTCCACCTGAAATATGTAGTCATTTAAGATCTGGAGCAAAGGTCCTACTTCAAGACAATTTGTGAATAACTTAAGTGGACAAGTGGTGGAACACTGTCTACTTGTTTCAACTCACAGTTCATTCCACCTGAATTATTCAGCCTACAACAGCAAAGCTGGATAATCGTTGGGAGAAGGCCAGGTAAGAACGAAAATAAAGAGGAAAAGGGCCAGGCAGCTGTAAGCTGAGGCCAAGATTTCTCCTTTGTGATGGGAAGGTAAAGAAAGCACCTTTCTCTTTCTGCTCTTTTGCAGAAGAAATCAGTAGAATTTAGGTGGGGAAAGAATTATCCCTGGCTGATTCGCTAGGAAAGGGAGTTTTCAGCTCTGCACAGGCTGCCCCCTGAAAGCAAACAAATCCTCCCAGGTTTGCAGGAGGAGAGGTCACCTCCAAAGCAGACTTGTCCTCATGCACCTCGCTACCCAGTCTGCACCGTGAGCCCCCCGGGAATGGGCGCTCAAGCAGGCGGAAACACTGCTGGTCTTGGTACAATGACTGTGACTGCGCAAACTGCACCTGAGAGCATTGCGGAGGCTGTCCAGCTTGTGCGCGATCCACGTGCACGCGCTTAGGAAGTGGCAGTTTGGGTTCTGCACCTGTGAGGTAGGGGAACTCGAATTGTTCCCACTGACAGCAGCTACTATACGAGCAGTTAAGAGTAATTTTTATTACAGTAAGAACAGAAAAATGTTGGTGTCTGATTCTTTCATTTCAGAGGTTTCCATGAACTTAAAGGACTTTTCAGACCAATCTGTTTTTTAAAGCAGTCTGTCATCTCTAATTGTCAGGTTTCCTCATGTCTCTTCCACTGTCCCACACTCAGCACATCAATCACAGTGAAATTTAAGAGACAAAGTTCCAGGCTTTCTTGCTATATTAGAATTTCAGTTGGTTTCATACCGAAGATGCTTGGCATTATCTACTTTCTTCTTAAGGGAGGAGGTGAGTAAACAGAGAAAAAGGTATTTGTCAAGAGCTTCATAAGTAAAATCCCTTGACATGTCTGCTCCTACTCTCATGCTCGTTTGTTTGCATATTTGCAAACATCCCAGCATCAAAAGGTAGGATTTTCAAAAGGATTCAGGTGATTGTTTACTTTGCTGCTAGTGCAATAGAAGGTAAAAGTGCTCCTTCCCTAATGGGACCTCTGATAAGCTTTTGCTGGTAGTAAATCCCTCTCCAAGGTTTTTCTTCCTAATAATGTCTGTGGAATAAGCACCATAAGGAGGTCACATCCTAGCCACAGGGATGCCTGCTCTACAGGAGCACCTACAGACTGGGATATCTGCTCTTGTCCAGTGAACCACAGAAAGGGTCACTTCTCCTACACAGCCTGGGCAGGTGACAAACCCCTCTCTCTCTTGCTCCTCAGACAAGACACTGTCAGTATCTTCCTTCTGTTCTGAGGTAGAGTGACTAGCCACTGATATCTATGGGAACTGCTTGGCACTTCAGCGCTCACATCTGTGTCGCACAAAAGCAATGCAAAGGGACAAAAACAGTGACAGCAAAAAGTCCAAATCTTTGAAGTGGCTCTGAAATGAAATGTCCCTTGATCTACTGAACTGCACACAGAAAACCCGGTCTTGCATACGCTGACTGCTTCCCTCCTGGTGCTAAGCGCTGCTCCTTTTGCGCTGGAACTCCAGTGCACTCCTGTGCTTTGCACCTGCAGGACCCATCCCACCGCTTACACTTCTACTGTTGCAAGGTGAAAGAAAGACCAGCTCTCAGAGTTTGTGTTGCTAATGCCTGGAGTGGCCACGGAGCTGAATTCAGGAGCAAAGCCTAGCAACTGCAGGGCACATGCAAATGTCTGCATACTAAGTGGCTGAGAGATTGTTTTTCCTTGAACTCAAACTTCACTCAAATGACACGACATATGGAAATGGCTCCTTCACGACCAGCTCATTAGTGCTCTTGAGACCTCTGACTCACCTACTGTTCAAAATGCAAAACCTTCCACAAGCTTCACCAAAGTTAAATAAAACAATGGTGTGCACAAGTGTATGGACAAGTTTTCCAAGGGCTTGGGAAACAAGCATTTGGCATTTGTTACCACAAACCCCACTTTTCTTCCCTCTGTGAGGATCATAGAATCATTAGGGATTGGAAGGGACCTCAACAGATCATCTAGTCCAGTCCCCCTGACACAGCAGGATCACCTAGACCAAGTCACACAGGAACACAGCCAGGCGGGTCTTAACCGTCTCCAGAGAAGGAGACTCCACAACCTCACTGGGCAGCCTGTTCCAGTGCTACGTTACCCTCATTGTCAAGAAGTTCCTTCTCAGATTGATGTGGAACTTTCTATGTTCCAGCGTACACCCATTGCCCCTCGTCCTATCACTACATGACACTGAGAATAGCCTGGCTCCGTCCTCCTGACACCCACTCTTCAAATATTTATAGACATTAATGAACTGGTTAAGCACAGTGGTGAATTCTGACACCCAGAGACCAGCAGGTGCTTATTGAGCCCCTTGAGCAACAGGTGAGATTGAAATCAGGAACCATCCACATTTTGCAAACGGTCTTGGAGAAGAGGAGACTGAGGGGTGACCTCATGAATATTTTAAGGGTGGGTGTCAGGAGGACGGAGCCAGGCTATTCTCAGTGTCATGTAGTGATAGGATGAGGGGCAATGGTTGTAAGCTGGAACATAGGAGGTTCCACATCAATATGAGAAGGAACTTCTTCCCAGTGAGGGTGACAGAGCACTGGAACAGGCTGCCCAAGGGGGTTGTGGAGTCTCCTTCTCTGGAGATCTTTAAAACCCACCTGGATGTGTTCCTGTGTGACTTGGTCTAGGTGATCCTGCTGTGGCAGGGGGATGAGACTAGATGATCTTTCGAGGTCCTTTCCAATTCCTAATGATTCTATGATCATTAAAATGAGCCAAATCTAAATCCCAGCTTTGGGAAAAAAAACCCACAACCATCAACCTTTGAGACATTTATTAACAGGTAGTCTCACATCAGAGGTCTAGAGCCTGAATGTTTTTGCTTCCTGATACCAGTGTTTCTTCCCTGTGCAGAACAATGCAGCCAATAGGGGAGAAAGGCTGCTTTATAATTAGAGCACAAGACAGCACGGGGAGAGAGAATATTCACACAGCTTAATTGCAACACTTTTCCCCAGGCTTTTCACAGCCACTGAAGAGAGGGAACTTCACAAGGCAGTGCGGAGCCTGTAAGTAGACCTCTATTTTTAATCACCCCTCTCTCTGATGACTCTCAAAAGGACTCCAATAGCTGTGAAAAGAAGCTTTATCTCCAATGATTACAGAAGGAGCGAGAAAACCAAATCTCTTGATGAAGGTTTCTGAATAGGAGTTTAAACCTCTTCAGTTCTGTTTTTGTTTCTTCCACAGGACTCTATGGCCAACAAAAAGCAGATGCTTCAGTTGTCTTATTTGCAAAATGCCAGAGCTGGTGTCCCTTCCACCCACTATCTGCAGGGCTGTGAGGCTACTACAGAAGCCTGCAAAGCAGTGCAGCTGTGCCCTGGGGGCACAAAAGGCAGAACAAACACGGGGAGATGCTTTGTCTAACAGCAGATCTCCACTGACCAGCTAACTAGAAGGAAGGCGGCACCACCAATCCCTAACTGCTGCGGACAGAAGCGGGACTACGAAGAGGAGTGTTGATATCAGTGCTGTGCATCGTGCCGAGGCAGTTTTCCCTACAGTATCACTACCCTGAATGTAGCACAGCTACTTTAAAATGGTTTATGATAAGCATCATAAAGGTCAAAGTTTAATAACTGTGGTGTATAATTCCCTCTACCTCTAGCTCCACTTCTAGCGTTATTAACTTATCCACAGTCTAGACATAGTACGCAGCGCTGCAGTTTGAGCGATGCCCTGCCAAACTGACAGGATCAGCTTCTCCAGGGACATAAGGGTAACTCACCCTCCAACTGTACTGAATCCTCTTTGGACAAAAACCTGCTGGTTGAACAAAAGTTGCCACAACACGTCACATGCAGCAGCAAACAAGATATGTGACAAACATTGGGAATTGAGAACACACAGCTGAACGCACGAGAAAGCTGGCTGTGCTTCAGAAAAGGAATGGGATGGCTCCACACGTATAAATCGCAGTTTCCACTAATGATACCCAGCTCCTAAGAAGCCAGGTCTGGCTCTTGCTTCACTAGACGCAGACTCAGTCTCTAAACTGATTAGGATCAGCGTTTTTCTTGGTTTATTGTAACAGCAAAACGCTGCTCAAGTCACAGAATCACAGAACATTAGGGATTGGAAGATCATCCAGTCCAATCCCCCCACCAGAGCAGGATCACCTGGACCAAGTCACACAGGAACATGTCCAGGTGAGTTTTAAACGTCTCCAGAGAAGAAGACTCTACAACCTCCCTGGGCAGCTCGTTCCAGTGCCCTGTTACCCTCACTGGGAAGAAGTTTTTTCTCATATTTATTTGGAATCTCCTATGGCCCAGCTGACACCCATTGCCCCTTGTCCTATCATTAGATGACACTGAAGAGAGCCTGTCTCCATCCTCCTGACACCCACCCTTCTCATATTTATCAACATTAATGAGGTCACCCCTCAGTCTTCATTTCTCCAAGCTAAAGAGATGCAGCTCCCTCAGCGTGTTCTCATCTTTGTGGCTCTGCAGCAGTTCCGTGTCCCTCTTGAACTGAGGGCCCCAGAACTGGACACAATATTCCAGATGGGGTCTCACCAGGGCAGAGTAGAGGGGGAGGAGGACCTCTCTCAGTCTGTGGCTGTGGAGGAATTCATGTTCTCACAGCATCAACACAATCCACCCCCCAAATTCAATTAAAATTGCAACTTATTCAATTACCTTGTTGTTTTTTCCTAGCTCTGGATTTTCTCATCTACATCCCTGAGGAGACTGATCTAAAACACACCTAGACCAATGAACCACTACCACTGGCTTCAACAGCTCTAGACGAGCACCTGTTTCAATGAACTCAGAAAGCCTCTTCCTCAAGAGTTGATCACACATATTTAGCACTAGAAAGCCCAGCATTTTAAAGTTCTTGTGCAAGAGAAGTGATTTTTCATACGGGAAAGAGAAACTCGTGTCTGGCCCACAACTCAGCGAGCATTCACGGGAAGTTTTGAGCATTCGAAATTAAAACCCTTCTTATAAAAACCTCATACATGAAATATTGAAATTTACTTTCTGCAAACACTTGTACCAGATGTGATTGTTCGACTGTTTGCACAGTTAATGGGAGAGTGTGAAGTAAAGCAATTTTAAAATTAAAATGAATATTCATGTAAGTTTTTAGCTCACATTATTCACCCAGCTTTGTTTAATACAGAGGGCAAGGGAACAAACATGGGTGGAGGCAAGAGCATTCCCTCAGAACCAGAGGGAAGGGCTTCAAGCTCCAGCAGGGTAGTTTTAGATTGGACATCGAGAAAAAATTCTTCATGGAAAGAGTGGTCAGGCACTGGAATGGGCTGCCCAGGGTAGTGGTTCAGTCGCCATCCCTGGATGAGTTTAAAAGACGCTGAGATGTGGTGCTGGGGGAATCTGGTTTAAGGGTGAACTTGTAGAGTAGGATTGATGGTTGGACTTGACGATCCCAAGGGTCTTTTCCAACCTGAATGATTCTATAGGACTGGTCCATCTCCTTTCTTTTGCCCAAAGCTTTTACACATTCTGGGCATAGTCTGCTACCCTTCAGATCCAGCAGTCAGAAAACCTTCACTAGTAATAACATTTACGTCAAAGAAGGAAAGAAAACAACTTGATTTTTCTCATCCCAAGACACAAACACGGGGAAAAACGCAGCATTTCTTCGCTGAAGCAACACTGTGCTGGGGACAACCTCCCTCCCTCAGCCTGGGTCTATCTTCAGAATTAGTATTAATGCCGTGACACTGTGCAACAGACATATGGAAGTGTTATTTGTTTCTCATTTACCACACAGATAAGAATATGGAAATAGTTTCAGTCCATTTGTTTGATGAGCTTCCTAAGCCAGTAATAAACAAATCAATACAATTAGTTTTGGCTCATCATCATTAGAAACCTTCACTACTGGGATACAATTTAATTATACCTCTTGCTCCACAACGAAGGAAAGCCTTTGAAAACGGACGACTTTGCCAACTGTCGAACTGGGAGGGAGGAGCGAGAGGACACACCAGTGGTGGAGGAGTTACTGTCCAAGTGGGGTGTGCAACACACACAGCGTTCTGTGCCACACAATCTCCCTGACTGCAAGTGAAAAACACTCCTACCATGAAGTGCTTACGAGCAACCAGTGCGAAATCCCGCTGTAAAACAACGGCCTCTAGGACACACTCCATATGAGCGTTGCAGTTAGTGTGGCACCCATCAATCACTCGTGGACTCAGTCACAAACCACACTAATCCTAACTGATTAATTAAGCTGCAAAGTTACACACAGTGGTGTAGGTTAAAAAATCCCTACCATATGTGCACTAATGTCCCCAAATACATTTTCATTGTGGAGATTAATGCTGTTACTTTGCTCTAGGCTGTGCATCTAGAGTCTAACAAGAAGGGCCGCACTAAACACAGATATCTCCTGATCTGAAAATTCTTCACCACGGGAATGCAGCGATAACAGGCTGTAGGGGGAACAAACACTCACCTTCAGTCTGCAGGAATACTTTTGGAAGGAAAGGACTGAACTCTAACCCTCGGTCTCCTGAAGAAGCTGTGAACCACAACTCAGCTGTGGCAATGCCTCCTGCATAACAGTCCCCACCTTAGGGGGATAATAGGAAACCTCGAGTTTGAGGAGCACGGAATGGGCACTTAAGAGTGGCAACTCTCCAACGTCATCAATCAATGCCTCAAGAATTTAATTGGTATTTGCAGGCCATCTCTTTGCCACAGTTGCAGTCACTCTTCTCTAAACCATGTCTGACAGGACTAAAAGCAAAGATTACTCAAGAGCAGCTGGGGTACAGCAGTGCCAGCCTGTGTAGAGAGAGGGCCCCAAATAACCTGTAGCTGGAGCTGAAAGAGCTACGCAAGGGAGGAAAGAAGCCTCTAGTGATCTACACATTGTGTCACCTCACCAAAGCCTGGGTTTGCCAGGCTTTTATTTGCCACAGTATGAGCCCTTCAGGACTTTGTGAAATCTAAGGTGACTTAATACATAAATAATGGAGTTCAATCACTCAAAACCCCATTACATTCGGTGCACACCCGGCACCAAGCTCACTGCTGTATTTATAACAATACATCTCTGGATGACACACTTTGGATCGACTTGGAGGGACTTCCCGCTCAATCAATAAATGTTATCTCCAAATTTAATTTCTTGGATGTTTAAAAGTGTATTTCTGCCCAGCACGCAGCAGCACATGCGGATAATCAATGAATTCTACTGTATAATTATCAACCTAATTTTCATCTTATTTTTGAATGACAGTACAAGGGAAAAAAAGAGTTTTTAAAATACAGGAACCGCCGCATGTGTGCTTGGAAGAATGGGTCTATCACAGAATCACAGAACATTAGGGATTGGAAGTGACCTTGAAAGATCATCTAGTCCAATCCCCCTGCAACAGCACGATCACCTACACCAAGTCACACAGGAACACATCCAGGTGGGTCTTTAAACGTCTCTAGAGAAGGAGACTCCACAACCCTGCTGGGCAGCCTGTTCCAGTGCTCTGTCACCCTCACTGTGAAGAAGTTCCTCCTCCTATTGATGTGGAACCTCCTATGTTCAGGCTGACACCCATTGCCTCTCGTCCTATCACTAGAGAACAGCCTGGCTCCATCCTCCTGACACCCCCCCTTCACATATTTATAGACATTAATGAGGTCACCCCTCAATCTTCTCCAAGATAAAGAGACCCAGCTCCCTCAGCCTTTCCTCGAAAGTGAGATGATCCACTCCCTTAACACCATCTTTGTGGCTCTGCACTGGACTCTCTCCAGCAGCTCTGTATCCTTCTGGAACTGAGGGGCCCAGAACTGGACATGATATTCCAGAGAAATTTTAGGCTTCTGTATGGAGACATAAGATTTTAACTTCAGGCAGACCTTTTAAAGCATCTTGCTACAAATCCATATATAGAAATCACAGTAGTCTGTCATAACTGAAATTCAAGTAAGTGTCCTAATGACAACACGAGCTGTCTAAGCGACTGAGATGTAGTCAGTCCACCCAAGGATTTGATTTGATAGTAAGGTCGCTTTTCCGTTTCAGCTGTCCTCAGAAAGGATCAAATCACCCTGGAAGGTAGGTATGGAAGGAAAATTATCCTACCCTAAGGTCCCCCGGTAGTGCCAAAGTGACACTGCCAATTCGGTATCTCAGCACCACAGTCCCTGAGTGAGCGTCTGAAGATCCCCAGAAAATAATGGGATTTTTTTTTAAGCCTCTTATGCAGGCCTCTACGTTTTGCTTAGCAAAAGGCTGTGAAGAAGAGAACGCTTGGCTTCGTGTTTGTTTATGGTTATTTCTGTCACCAGGATGTGATGCAGCAGATGTATTTTTGTCTGCATCTGTGCAGGCATCTCCCCTTCGCAAGGTTTAATGCTTCAGCTTCTCTTCCATCAAGTTCCTACATCATAATCGAAACGTAATGGTCTAGTGGCACTTTAAAGGGACATCTGAGTACAGAAGTATTAAACACAGATGAGCTGATAAAAGGAAAGAAGCTGCTACTGGTGAAACGTACTGATGGCTGAGCTCTGTATCAAATTTATCATCTCTTCTACAACGTATTCTCACCAGCCCTAGCAACTGGTGCGGCAGAGTGAAGAGGGGCCTGTGCTGGTGGAGCTATTAAAAGCTCCTTCTTTTCCCAGGCAAGTTTTCCTTGTTCACATTGAAGTGTTCTGCTCGGCTGTGTTGCCTTTGCAACACCTTCCTCAGCCTCGCAGGACACGGTGCAGGCTGAAGGCCACTAAAGCAAGTTGTACACGAGGCTGCAGCGAGGATAAAAGGGACGTGAGCCTGGGGGAGGAAACACACGTTTACTCGCACAGTCGTGCCTGACGAGCACGGAGAGTTGGACCTTCGGCACAGTCCAGCAGGATTGTCCCTGCCTCACTCATTGCCTCTGCTGGGAGACCAGGGAAAAGGCCAGCAGGAGCCTTAATTCAAACGACTCCGCAGGAAAAAAAGCAAAGTTAATAATGTTTGGGGTTGTTGTGTAAAAAACAACCCTTCTAACCTAAAAAACATCCCTTCTAACCCTGACTGACTCTGTGACTTGGTCTAGGTGATCCTGCTGTGGCAGGAGGACTGGACTAGATGATCTTTTGAGGTCCCTTCCAACCCCTAATGATTCTAAACACAGAAAGACCATTTTCCAAGGGTATCTTGCCCTCTACAGCACAGCAACCCACCTGCATTTGTACAAGAAAACTCGATGCAAACATCTTTTTCTCCAATGGTGAGACTCGGGGCTGTGAGATTTCACGATTTTAAGTTTAGCAATATCTATCACTCTTTGGTCCTTGCTTGCTGGAATCAGTTGAGTGGATGGGACAAGGCATTTCCGACCCGTCGTGATTTCAGAGAACACTTGGAAAACAAAGTCTAGAAGCCCAAGAAAAACACAAATAAAATTTCATGTTTATCCTCCTGAAATCTCATATCTTGGGAGGTTCAGCACCAGCCTTGAACACCCAACGAAATCAAGACCGTCGCTGACACCTCAAACAAGATCCTGTTCCTGGCCCAGAATCTACGCAGGGACTTGGAGAATCTCCATAGCATGTGCCAGTGCAGGTGGGGTGAAGAGCACATGTGCTGGCTCCAACCAGATACCTTCTTGCAGCATCTTGGTGTTTTTTTCCAGCTGTGCTGAAGGTCCGCAGCTGTGACCTCGCATGTCAGTGAAAAAAAACATAAGGTTTGTTACTACACGTCGAGAAACCCTTTCTGAAGAGAGAACATGAGTGCATTTATTTCAGTGGGCGTTCGTTCAAGAAAGGGCACGGATTCGGTGCTTTTAACTCAATATCTGATTACAGCCATGCAAAACAATATTTGGTTCTGTCACCAACTGGGCCATTCTGTTGGTTTATTGTTTCTTCTAAAACAGATGATTGCTGCAAACAGTGCGCAGCCAGGCTAAAAGCTTTAAATGCACAACGGCTTACTCATGCATTTTCTGTGGCGCATCCCTCTGCGACAGCTCCGCGCCAATCGAGTCATTCAGATCCACAGCTACCATGTCCATTAGCAGAATTCACCACAAGACCCTGTTTGATTGTTAGAACCACTCTAAAAGGATGAAGGGGTACGGCCAAACTGGCTGTTTCTAGAAGGCAGCTACAATAATAGGCCCATAGCTCCTACACCACCGCTTAGCTACATTCAAATGCCAGCAGACACCGTAGCTGTGACATCGAACAGCCATAACGTTGAGACCCCTTGAAATTGCTCTGCTTTCTGAGATTTAGTTGAGCTTATCTGGGAAATTTATGCTGATGCAAATCACACGTGTTCATCTGCAGATGCTGGTTCAAAGGACAAGTCTTATGATTTCAGAATACATTCTCCCATTTTAATTGAACCCAGGAAGTCGAAAACACGCTGTAAAATTCATTCCTTTTTCTAGTGTCATTATTGCTCCAAAACTGAGTGGCTTGAGTGGTTTGATTGTTATGGAAATGAATGAAAAATGTTGAGAGACAGTGAATTTTGAGTGTTCTCCTCCTGGTATCAGATCAGACTGCATTGTAATCTGTAATTAATGGTGTCTCTGCCCAGTGCACTCAACTACACTGCTTTTCTCAACTGACATAAATGTTTCTTCTGCATATGCACCCAGGTTGTTGCTTTGCATTAGCTGTGTGATCCATAACTTTGACTATCTTCATGTGCAGTTAAAATCTCAAGCATACTGCTGCATCACCACGCTTTCAACAATTGGAGTCTCCTTCTTTGGAGATGTTTAAAGCCTGCCTGGATGTGTTCCTGTGCGACCAGTCCTGTTCAATCTATTCATTGATGACTTGGATGAGAGATTTAGGTGCACTGTCAGCAAGTTTGCTGATAACACAAAGCTGGGTGGTGTCGCTGACACCCAGCAGACTGTGGTGCCATTCAGCGAGACCTGGACAGGCTGGAGAGCTGGGCAGAGAGAAATGCAATGAAGTATAACAAGGGTAAGTGTAGAGTCTTGCACCTGGGCAAGAACAACCCCAGGTACCAGTATAGGCTGGGGACTGACCTGTTAGAGAGTAGTTTAGGAGAAAGGGACCTGGGGGTCCTGGCGGCCAGCAGGATGATTATGAGCCAGCAGTTTGCTCTTGTGGCCAAGAGGGCCAACAGCATCCTGAGGTGGATCAGAAAGGGGGTGGTTATCAGATCAAGAGAGGTTCTTCTCCACCCCTACTCTGTCCTGGTGAGACCACATCTGGAGTATTGTGTCCAGTTGTGGGCCCCTCAGTTCAAGAGAGACGTGGAGCTGCTGGAAGGAGTCCAGCATAGAGCAACGAGGATGATGAAGGAAGTGGAGCACCTTCCTTATGAGCAGAGGCTGAGGGAGATGGGTCTCTTTAGCTTGAAGGAGAGGAGACTGAGGGGTGACCTCATTAATGTCTGCAAATATTTGAAGGGTGGGTATCAGGAGGAGGGAGTCAGGCTCTTCTCAGTGTCATCTAGTGATAGGACAAGGGGCAATGGTTGTAAGCTGGAACATAGGAGGTTCCACATCAATATGAGAAGGAACTTCTTCACAGTGAGGGTGACAGAGAACTGGAAGAGGCTGCCCAGGGTGTTTGTGGAGTCTCCTTCACTGGAGATGTTTAAAACCCGCCTGGATGTGTTCTTGTGTGTCTTGGTCTAGGTGACCCTGCTGCTGCAGGAGGATTGGACTAGAGGATCTTTGGAGGTCCCTTCCAATCCCTAATGATTCTATGATTAACTGCAAAGCATTTGAGATGAGAGAAATCAAACTGTAAGAATTCCACCTAACCTAAAGGAGCAATGACAAGGGAAGCCTGTGGTTTTATAATCTGGCTTCAGGAGAAAGTCTTCCACATAATCACTCAAAATTTTAATTCCTCTGCACTGAATGAAAATCCAAACGCACTTTAACGGCGGTAACTCTTATGCAAACCTATTTCATTTTAGTAGCTGAACATCAATTCCTACCATAATGAAAAGCAAATCTTTAAAGTTGTCTCTTGCATTTAACACAAACTGATGACACACCGTCACTACTACCACAGCATCTCTCGCGCAGATGATTTTTTTAGTTAGCCTCACACACTTAATCAACGATGCTAAAATATTAAAGCCACTGTGCTGCCTTTGTTTCAATTTATCAAGACTCAGTCTCCCTACGGCTTTCGGTCAGCATGTAACTTAAATAATAATGCTGCTGGAATGTAGATTGATTTGAGGATAATAGTTACATGGGAAAGATTATCACTATTTATTATTATTTATCTAATCTAATTTATTATTATTTACCTAATCTAATTTATTATTATTTATCTAATCTAATCTAAGCAGAGGGGTTTTAGACCACGTGTATCACAGAAGGCACTGTAGTTTATCTTTCAATAGGTATCACAGAACATGAGGGATTGGAAGGGATCTTGCAAAGATCATCTAGTCCAATCCCCCTGCAGCAGCAGGACCACCTAGACCAAGTTGCACAGGAACATGTCCAGGTGGGTTTTAAACGTCTCCAGAGAAGGAGACTCCACAACCCCCTGGGCAGCCCGTTCCAGTGCTCTGGCACCCACCCTCACTGGGAAGAATTTCCTTCTCATATTTATGTGGAACCTAACAGGTCTCCTGTTATAACCTGTGAACTTCACTCAAAAAGCTCAGTAATATATATTTTATATATATAAACGGACTCCTAATTCTGCGCTGACATTTGTAATAGCGCAACAATCCCATGAATCTCTCTATTTTATTTGGCAAAGTGCTCTTTACAATAACATTCGCTCTCTTCCTCTCTTGAGATATATAAAGGTTTAACTGGAGCTCCAGGATACACTGCACACGGTCGGAGAATTCATCAGCAGCCAGCCTAACTCTTTATTACTTCTTCTTTCGCTAGGTTTATGAAAAGGGCTGTTAATGCAGTAGGCAGCGCCCCTGCCTCTGTCCAGGTGCGGCTGGAGTGACGGCCCTGATTCCTCCTGCACTAGCACCTCTCTCAGTCTGCAATAACTCCTGTGAAATCATCAGTAAAACTAGTCTTTGAGAGGAAAATGAAGCCCTTTATCTTTCAGAGAATATGTGCTCTTCCTTACTATAAAGTAAGTGCTTTTTCTGTATCGACGGTATTAAAAATGTCAGGGCGCATCTTGCAAGGCCACAGACATTTTATTAGCAAATTCCAGTTGGAATAATTGCAAGAGAGAGTTAAAAATGTGTTTTGGACAAAAAGCAGCAGTATTTTCACAAGGGTAAGCCTTACTGCTGCCTACATCTACCTGAAAGGACACTGCAGAGAGGTGGGCGTCTCTTCTCACAAACAACTAGTAATTAGACAAGAGGAAATGGCCTCAGGTTGTACCAGGGGAAGTTTAGATGAGACATCAGGAAAAACTTATTTATTGAGAGGTCACTGGAATAGGCTGAACAGAGAGAGGGTTGAATCACCACCCCCGGGTCTGTTTTAAAGTCTTTTAGATATGGAGCTTAGAGACACGGGTTTAGCAGTGGGCTTGGTACAGTTGGGTTGATCAGAGTCACAGAACATTAGGGATTGGCAGGGACCTCGAAAGATCATCTAGTCCAATCCCCCTGCCAGAGCAGGACCACCCAGACCAAGTCGCACAGGAACATATCCAGATGGGTTTTTAATGTCCCCAGAGAAGGAGACTCAAATGGTTGGACTTGATGGTCTTGAGGGTCTATTCCAGCATTGACAACTCTGTGATTCCATGAAAACATTTTCTTTCCAAGCTGCATTTTTCACCGCGGCATCAACCATGCGTTTGTTCTTTACTTTCATTCTCAGAAGCCTATATTCTGTTTAGCAGCAATCAAGTTTTAGCCTAGCGGTGACTGCATTTCACAGCGGATAAGATAGGCTCTTTTATAAATAGTAAAGTTAATTTTTTCATCTTATTTCTTCATTTCCACTGAGATTAGCTGTTATAAATAAATACTTTTACAGTCATCAAATGCTGCTGCCTGATTTCCCATTTGATTCATTCTCTACCCTTCTTTTCCAAAAAAATAAGACTCAGCTTTTTCATAGAAAGAGGGCACGTGCTTTTGAATTCCACCAGGATCATGTCTTTGGGTCAAAGCATAATTGCCTACAGTAAATAGAAGCATAAAAGAGCAACTTGGAAATGAAGAGACAATATGCTGGACCTGTTTAAAAGACATCTGATGCCCCAATTCACTGATAGCAATACTAAAGGGCATTTGTTTTCCCCTGCTATGTGAAAATTCAATTTCCTTTGAACTAGGGGGAAATCATATTTTTATCGATTAAAGGGAGCCAAAAAAAAGCAGACAGGCAGATAGCCAATTGTGTTGGCATCACAGAGAGCATCTCTCCTGCACATGGAATACGACTGCTTTAAATACAATTGCATTGGTCTTTGGTTCTTTAGACAGTGGCCAGATCAAGGGCGCCAAGTGTGCCTCTGTGGGAATAGCAATGGAGAAATAATTCCGAGTCTTTACACTTAGTTAGCCTCGGGCTCTATTATCCAGTAGACCAGCTTGGCAGGGAAGGTATGTAATGTGTTTGAAGGTAGGAATGGGTCTCCGTTCCCCACCCTGGCACCAGATGGAACCAATGAACTACAATTAAAGCAACATTTGCTCCATTCAGAGATGAATTGACAGCCTGAAAACTATAGGGGATGTATGCTCACTGTTGCTCTGGGAAAAGGGGTGCAAACTGAGCTTTTAAAAGCCTAACAGTTGTGTACTAGTTAATCTCTGCATCTCTCTCATCAGCTCTAAGTTCTCCTGAGTTGCTGCAGCTACTTGACAGTCCCTTTAGGGGATGAAGAGATTCCTCTCAATGTCAGCATCCTTGCAATGGCTCCTGGGCACACATATCGCACTGTCTGCACATCCTTCCCTCAATCGACTTTCTGATCCCTCAAGGTTATTCGTATGAGGGGAGTAGATGCCTTTTCAGCCAGCTGTAGAGCAGCTGTGATCAGCTGGAGCAATGAAAGAGACTGCTGGAGCTGGATCCCCTCCACTCAACTATCCTTCCTCAGTGGCAACACCTGAAGCTCCCAAAACCATGGGAGGGTAATGGAGATTCAAGTATCCCACATCACTGCAGAGCAGCTGCCATCCTCTGGGCTGCTACAGCCCAGCAATGCCTCCACGCTGCGAGGGTGTGGTAGGGGGGTCCTGAGCCCAACCACAGAGAAGGCAGTAGTGTCACAAGGATTTACAGTAAGCCTCAGCCTGGCCAGTGGCTGCATTCTTGTTAACAGCCCTAGCACTGATGAGCAGCAGGAAACATTTGGAATACTAACATTCAGAGCTGAAAATCTGCTCACAACAGATGGGAAAGTTAATTCACTCCTGGACGGCAGACGCCGCAAAAGGTTAGTCACATAGGGCTGAACTGGCCCTGTAAATACAGTCGAGCATCTTACTCCTGAGCAAAGAGTTCTATCATTCCCTCCAGTGGGTTTGCTGCTCTGCCTCGGTCCTATATCCTGGGGGATATAACAACGTTCAGCACAGTCACACAACAGCCTAGAGACAAGTCGAACCCAGCTACAGCTCTACTGGTCCCACAAGGTAAGATTTCAAGGTCAAGAGAGAACGTGCTACAGAGAATGCACGCTCTGGCCACACTGGCCTTGCCAAATTCTGAACCTAGTTGAGTACCGAAGGCTTACAAAGCCCGTTCCCAAGCTAACAGGTACTTCTCGGTGCAGCTATTTCGGTCTGCCCCTTACAAAGAAAAGGTGGCCCTGCAAACCAACACAATTAGATTTTCTCCCTTCTCTCGGAAAACAAAATGTAAGTTTGGTGAAGATAGTCCCCGTCCAAACGACACTCTCAGCGCTAGGAAGACCAAATGCTACTGTGCCCATGGGAGGAATGAGTTTCAGAAGAAAAGGCAGCCAGTGAAAACTGCCAACTACACTCCCATACTGAAATCCACAGTTCGGGTGGCCTGAACGTGCCAGCTGAGTTTAGTCACTACAGAACCAGAAGCCATTTCTAAACTCAATTTTTGCGCCGAAGGGATTCCAGATAACTTTGGATGGTAATTTCACTGCAGCGAGAAATGTCAACACTTTGCTATATTCCAAGTGAACTCTAATACATCTAGGATTTTTACAGGACTTCTGTCTAACAATTAAGAGCCTCCTGATCTTGCTCATTATAATCACTCCTATGGAAAAATACTGAGTAGATTTTAGCCCCACAGTTGGAAAAAGCACTCCGGCTACCTGGGTAAACTTCTGCAGGTTCTTCGGTATCTCTCACTTGCTTTCCCATGTAATTCTTTTTCCTCTGTCCCAGGGTGGAATTAATTTTCAGCCCCAGTTCTGTGCTGCCAGAAATAAGTAATTCTTAAGGACCAGAATGGCAAGCAGACCAAAACGAGACCTGCACATCAGACAAGCTTTCTGCTGTCCTAAGGGCATGAAAAACACCTCCTCTGTCATACCTTTACCTGGAAGTAGGTACAACACCATGATAAATAACTGCTGTTAGAAGATATAACCCATAACCAGAAGACACTTAACCACTATTTATCTCGCCTTCCTTTGCTAAGGATGAGTTAGGTGTCTGGGTCAGCCATGCAGACTCTCTGGAGTCAACAGAGAAGGGGCAGAAAAACAGCGTCACCTACCTTTAGACAACTCTGTCAGAAAAGTTCTTTTCAGAGATGTTTCCTGAAAGCTGCCTGGCAGGAGGTGAGGGAACGACCTAAACCAAATGCCTGTCCTCCATACAGCCAAAGTGACCCACAGACAGGCTACCTGCATCAGGGGTTTTACATCTCAGCCTTATGTCATTTCAAGGAATTTCACTCTACTTTATATTTAATACGTTAAGTCAGGTAACTATGTTTAATGCCAGCCTTTGGTTTTAACTCGGTTGGGAGCTCTTGCCTGCAGTAGCTGTCTTTACCTTAGCATTCTGTGTCAAGGAGATGCACCCTGTGACATTCAGGTTCTAAAAGTTTTATGACTGTGTTCTGTAGCACTAAAATCAAAGAAGCCAAATCAATGCCACAGATCACAGAAGGCATCGCTGGGAGTTTCTCACCATTAAAAAAACATGTGTTATCATCTATGCCGTAAACACACAATCAATTTTTAAAACACATATTGCTCTGAGTGTGTAGTGATGGTAATGGGAATGGCACGGATGCCACCGAGATGTTCCTGGCCAAATGACTCCTCTGAGTGGAAGATGTTTTATTGGAGTAATATGTGAAACTATTAAGACAGTTGTTACAAACACAGAAACAGATTGTTAGTTACAGCCACACTGTTGTAGAACTGACGACTAAAGTTATGGCCACTTATAGTGCTAAAACCTGATTCTGTAAATGTAGTGCTTCGATAATCCACAACGGATCACATGATGAGATACACCTCATCTTCATATGACCTTCCAAAGAAGCTTATGTTTTCCTCTGACAGACAAGGTCACGGTCTATTAGAATTCTAAGCATTTCCCAAAGCCTTGTTCAAACAATGACAAAAACTGGGCTACTGTATTAGCCCCGATAACACGTAGGTGACTACAGGCAATTTCTCAGGAACTGGACAAGAAAGAAGAAAGACCAACCCACAGGCCAGTCTGAATTAAAGCAAACTTTCTCCTATTCTGCTGCCATGCAAAGGAACATAAGAAATTAAACATCTATCCTGTGAAAGGTGGGAAAGGCTGCTGATCAGACTACTGAGCGCCCAAAGGCCACCAAACAAAGTGAAAAGGGTCTAAACTTCATGCGCGCATCTGCAACCCACCCTGTACAGGCTGATACAACTTCTGGAACCATAACGTTATAAGGTCATCTGGAGTTCAATTGTACTTTAAATACAGAGGGGTCCTCCAGGAATTAGAGGAATCAATTAGTGCACGTTAGACACAGCAGACAGAACTTCTGTGTGAGACCTTAATTTGAATCTGATGGGTTTGGCCCTCGGTAGAGAAACAGGCACTTTGAAACTTTGACTCAAAAAGGTGTTTTCTCAGAAGTTTTTAAACTGTGATTCTCTGCATCACACTGTCCTCCTGCCCCCTGTTCTCAACTCACCACTTGTCACATCAGAGACTGAGTTACACATTGACCGCTTTCCCCCTTGTAGCAGTGAGTGACCAGTACCCACCGCTACTGCAGATGTCTTCAAAACATTTCAAAACTGAACTAAACAATAAACCTCGACGTTGGTTTATTAGACCAGATTTTTACCCCAGAGATTGAAGGTCCGATCTAGATTGTACAAACGGGTGTAACCTCACAGTCCATGGCAGTACTTCATTTACGTAGTTAGAGGACCCACAACAACCCGTTTACATTAGCTGGACCAGCAGTCTTTGCTCAGGAGGCAGCAGCAGAACAGTGAAGTGGGTCTGACACAAATCCATGCAATTTGAAAGGTTTTACCTGGTTCTGGTGTGTTAAAGGCACTCAACTTATTCAAGCTGTTTACACATAAGCTAAGATTTTCAGAGGTAAGAAAAACACAGCTTGCCAAAGCAGAGCTGGAATGGAGTTTGGCTTACAAGGACAGAAAGGCATTGCTACTAGATGGCCGACAGCATGCAAGATCAACTCCTGCCTGTAGCTGCAGAAAGCAGGGAGCGTTCATATCGCAGCCTTATCTTGCATCTTAAAGTACACTTTGGGACAGCCTGAAAAGGGCAGAAAGACCAAGACATTAGACATGATGTTTTCTGCTTAAAATACAGTGTCTAGATACTGAAATTCATCGTTCTGCTGTAGCATCGAAGAGCATTACTCTTAGATAGGGACAGGACAGAATCATAGAATCACCAGGAATTGGAAGGGACCTCAAAAGATCATCTAGTCTAATCCTCCTGCCACAGCAGGATCACCTAGACCAAGTCGCACAGGAACACATCCAGGATACACTGCAAAACCTGAGACTTCACTGTATTCCAAGCACGTGCATCCTTCTTTGCCAGCACCAGCATTTCTAACACTAACATCCTTGTAACAGCAGCAATCACTCAAAATTTCATCTTTAAGAAAAACAGCACAAGATACATAAACAAATCTCTGCTTCTCCAACTACTGAAAACATCTTGTGGCAGTGCTCCCCACTCTGATTCACAGAACATTAGAGATTGGAAGAGACCTCAAAAGATCATCTAGTCCAATCCCCCTGCCACAGCAGGATCACCTAGACCAAGTCACACGGGAACATTAGAGATTGGAAGGGATCTCAGAAGATCATCTAGTCCAACCCCCCCCACCAGAGCAGGATCACCTAGACCAACTTGCACAGGAACATGTCCCAGAGGGTTTAAGTGTCTCCAGAGAAGGAGACTCAATTTCTAGATGTCTCATGAGAATTCCACATGCTGTTGTAGAAAAAAAACTAATTCAAGATGTCTACATTACTCAGGGAACTGCTTCATTTGCAGATGTTCTGCAGGCCATTTGGTTAAGGAGGTGCTTTTTCCAAAGCGCCCTGGTTTTCCCTGTATTTGTGCCATGCCCAGTGCTTATAAACAGCAGTTATTTGTGACCCAGAAATGCAAACAGGAGTAGAACATTGGCAAAACGTAGCTGCCAGGTCTCAGATTTCCCAGACTAACTGAAAAATCTTTCTCACTTTGAAGAGAGAAGCCAGCTCCTGGCGCAGCGATCACATCTGCGAGAAAAAGTGCAGCACAACGCCTGACCTCCTGACTTTGGTGGGAGATGTGCCGGCTGAAAAACAGATTTCAGTTCTGCTGTTCAGAGCCGGCTTGGATTTACAGTGATTTGGAGGCAGAGGGGAGAGGTGAAGAACCGCCGGCTGCCTGAGAGAGCCGCAACGCTCTCCATTTCGCGGAGCTGGTGAAGGGAAAGCGGCAGCACACCGCTTTTCCACCTCTCCCGACACCAAAGTGCGCATCAGGTTCTGTTAACGCTATCGGGACGCTCCTGCAGAAGCACCTGAGTTCACAGGTTACCAGGTTGAGTAAGAAAATGCCTATTTTAATCAGGTTTTCTGCAGCTAATTTCATTCGTCTCGTGCTATAAGCTCACCCTTAGAGGCTCAGAAATGCCAATGAGAAGTAGTGTCTCCGATTGCAGTCGTGTTGTTCAAGGGGAATTAATCAGAGTCACCATTACCGCAAACATTTCCATTCAGAGCGCATTTTACGATGAGTTCAAGGAAAAGGAAATGCTCTTTCAAACAGGTACATCTATATATTAAATCAAATAAATGAGTGATTAAGTGCGGGCTCTTTTTTTGCTGTGATCTGCTTCTGCTCAGAGCCATTTCTAATGCAAACGAAGAGTGTTGAGGAAGAACTATCTGTCAGTTTTCTCCGACGGATCATGCTGACTTTTGGAAAGCCTGTGAATGGATCTGCTCAGATGTGGAGCGCTCGAACACATCTTATAAGAATCATTCCCAAAAGAAATGATCACCCTAACCTCCTGCAAAGAGTGTTCTCTGAGCAGCGCTCAGCTGAGCAATACAAGCCTGTCTTTGCACAGTGACCAAGACCTAAGAGTGGGGTCTAGTCCTACAGAAGAATAAGAAATGTGCAATTTCTTGTGAGTTGGCTTAGGAAGCTGAACTTCTGCCTGTTTATAAAAATGCGTTTGATATGGATTTGATCATCCCTTGGTCTTTCAGGACTCCCTCCCAGGTAAACATGAATTACACAGGCAAGAATACACCCTCGTGCTTTCTGCCTGTCAGGGTCATGCATCAGGGGCCACCTGGGAGCCCTGACTGAGCATCCCCATAGCTCTGCCACAGACTTATAGGATGATACCTGCGCACAGCTTGAAAAATGACTCCCTGCATGAGTTTTACAATCAGGAAAATGGGGAAAATAAAGCTGATTTAATGTCCTGCAGTGCTTTAAGACCTGTGGATGATATGCATTATGAAATGCTAAATGTTATTAATGAAATCTAACTGAAGGAAGAACACCAACTTCAATCTTGGGAAGGAGGATGGGCTTGGGAACTGTTCGTCTGTTTAATAAAACATTGCCTTAGGAGGCCAGTAAGAGGTTGTCATCACATAAGAGCATACATATGAAATGAAATGTGGTGGATTATGTGCCTACCGCAAATTCAAGGACACAAAACTTCTTCAGAGACTGCAAAGTATTTGGGCAATGTGAAACGGAGCATAAATATCAGCTTTCCAATGGAGTAGCTTGGGCTGTTTTCAGGATATTTATAAGAAAAGAATAAATCACAGCTACCTCAATTTCTTGGGCTTCTTTGATGTCGTGTCTCATGAACGTGGGTCGTAGCACTGCCTGGAAACCCTGAGCTACCAAGATGCAACAGTGCTGGCTACAGCTCGGATCCCAGACCTTTGGACCAAATAACACAACATCAGAAGAGGCAAAGTCTTACCAAGAGGTAGTAAGGAAGAAAGATCAGGCTCCCTTGTCTGCACTAGCCATTCCAAAACACAGACCAGCCATCCTACTACCAATATCACAAGGCATATGTGGCCCTTTGTGCAGCTGCAGGCACTCCGAGAGACACCCAGACGTATCTTCCCCAGCCCTTAGAAGACACCGCTATGTGCTTAGGGAGAGCAGAACCCTTTTACTGCTGCAACCTAGGGAAAAGTGCAACGTGGTATCTCACGTGAATAATAAATTTCTAAAAAATCAGTCAAAACACCTCCCCATGGATTGCTGAAGGTCGGGAAAACTGGGCAGACCTTACTGAAGAAAAGGGCTGGTAAAAAAACCCATTCTGAGAAAGTTCTTTTCTAGTCAAACTGCCCAGGTTTAAAGGATGCTAACCAGCATCTTCACAATAGTATCTCACTGCAGTTCTGCTCACACTCTTCCACCTGAGGAACCTTTGGAAATGGAGAATCAGGGCTTGTTGAGATCTGTCTGTTGTGGTTGGAAAAGGTGTAACTTCGAGCTTTTTCCACAAGACTGGTCAGGGCCAGCTGCCCTCAAAGGGCATATTTGCAGGAAGTCATCAACGATAAATTTGTGGTTTCCACTTTCCTGATTGGGGCGGATGGTGCAGCATGATTGCTATTCCAGATCCCCAGGTTTCCTGCTGTTTTCAATACTTGTGCACTTTAAACTGCCTTGGAGCTGACTGTGGTCTTTATTTATTTATTAAACCCACTTTCCTCCATTTAACTAGTTAATGCTTTCACAGCCCTTTGAAGCTGTAAAGCACCGCAAATTTAGAAATGGTTCTTAATAATCATTTGGACAAATGGATCCAGAAAATTGCATATTGATGGAAGGAGTTTATGTTCTTTGCAGTCAAATATTTTCTCACTCATTTCATGCAAAATTGCTTGGCCAAACAGATTTTCCCAAGGCTCTCTCAATAATGAATGCAACTTTCCTTTGTTTCTGGCTCTCCTCCGAACCCATCAGGAAAGGGTAAAGCATAATGACACAGGTCTGTTGTCTCCTGTAGCCCTCTGGGACTGTTTTCTCTAATGTGATTGTTTGAAATTCAGCAGTTTTCTGCCAGGAAACAAAAGAAGCCATTTTACTTCCAAGTAACACTGAAAAAACCCGAACGCCGCGGAGCCTGCTCGCTCACACAACATTAATTTTTAAAAGAATCAATTTTGTAATCTTTCAATTATGGTTTATTATGATGATAATAATCACTGAGAAATAAGGTTTTTCACCCACTGCTGGTGCTGGTGGCTGTCATCAAACCACTTTCAGAAGTGCTGAAAACACCTGGACTAATAAACTAGGCATTATTTATTTATGCTCTAGTTTTACTTATTCAGAAACATATTAAACATCAATTCCCTCAGCAGTTGGTGAAGCTACAAAAACTAGAAGCAAATGAATTATATCTGTGGCACATCACAACCTAAAGGTCACTGCCTAAAGGTCTGGCTACAACAGTCCACATGGGCTTCACTGCACTGACACAATGGAACACACGCAGCGCCTCTCGGAGCGAACAACTCTTGCGCTGAAAGCTCGCGTAAAGGCTGTCCTAGCTCCACTCAGGCAGCTGCATGCCAGAGCCCTTTGCTTTTCACACAGGTGTTTGGAACCCTTAAGCACCAACATGAATCACTCGTGAGCGCTTGTACACGCACACATACATAAACTGCCCTGTAACAGCTCTGAGCCGTTCTCCGTGCTTGCATACACACAGCTACACGCTCGTGTAAGTGGGAACACCGCTGCTCATGCAGCAGGTCACGCCAGCGTTTAGCACTTCACAGCACGAGCACAATGGGTTTATATTATGTTCGCATTTTGCAATAAAAAGTGTGCAGAAAAATCACTTGGTTTCTGATCAAAATCTGAGCTCCCTGCTGGTTTAATTCCTGTAACCAACAATCATCAATAAATAATCATGCACAGCTTCTACATCCCACTGTGATATTTCGGTTTCTGTGGTAAGTACTGGATGCACCGAGTTGGGATCTGCAATTCCAGATCGTGCTTTCAGGTGCTCTATTCCGGAGCAAGGACAAAGGCAAGGGCGCAGAGGGGAGGGCTGCTCTTCATCAGACCCTTGCAGGCTTGATGCCTGTTACTAAAAGGTTGTGCTGAGAACAGGAGCGAGTTCTGGGCAATATGCTTCACAACAAGAGGACAAAAGGCTGAAAGAAGACAGCAAAATAGATGAGATAGTTACAAACACTGACTCAGGAAATCAAAGAGGAATACAGCTCAAGAGGGATGTGGAGCTGCTGAAGGGAGTCCAGCATAGGGCAACGAGGACGATGAAGGAAGTGGAGCACCTCCCTGATAAGGAAAGGCTGAGGGAGCTGGGTCTCTTGAGCTTGGAGAA
The DNA here is from genome assembly GCA_013400115.1 of Rhinopomastus cyanomelas. Taxonomy (NCBI): domain Eukaryota; kingdom Metazoa; phylum Chordata; class Aves; order Bucerotiformes; family Rhinopomastidae; genus Rhinopomastus; species Rhinopomastus cyanomelas. Next base: position 302,789 of record VXBP01007997.1, on the reverse strand, counting down.
GAGGAGACTGAGAGGTGACCTCATTATAAATATGTGAAGGGTGGGTGTCAGGAGGATGGAGCCAGGCTCTTCTCAATGTCACCTAGTGATAGGACAAGGGGTAATGGGTGTAAACTGGAACATAGGGAGTGCCACATATATATGAGAAGGAACTTCTTCACAGTGAGGGTGACGGAGCACTGGAACAGGCTGCCCAGGGGGGTTGTGGAGATGTTTAAGACCCGCCTGGATGTGTTCCTGTGTGACTTGGTCTAGGTGATCTTGCTGTGGCCGAGGGATTGGACTAGATGATCTTTCAAGGTCCCTTCCAATCCCTAATGATTCTATGATTCTATGAATAAATGTGGAAAATATCCATAAAGTAGTGACAGAGAAAGAAAAAATGTGAAGGAAAGCAGGGATCATGCCAAATGGGAACAAGCATCCCATTAAGGCAAAACATGAACTAGAAAGAATTTGTGATGGAAGTACAGTGCCAGCACTGCAGCCTGCAACTTGAGGTAACTAATCCTAACGGAAGAATCCAAGAAGGGCAAAGGGAGAAGGCACAAAAGTTTAAATGCTTCAGGAACGACTTGGGTGCAGGCCTAGAGCCTCACAGGCAACGTGTGCCTTGGTACATACTGAGCTCTCTGTGCACCTGAACAGAGACTCACGCTATATTTAAGCTCTGAACACCACCAGGCAACCACACAGCTCATAAATTCCACCCATTGGTTAGCTCATTGGAACAGAAAATTAAAGTCTACAGGAGGAGGGAAAGACACAAGAACTGTCACCTCCAAGGAGACAATCCTCGGCTGATGCACCAAATGATTCACCTGGCTTTCATCCACTCTTACTCCCACCCCAGTAGCCTGGAGATGGCTTAACGTGACCATCTACCATGGGCAACAGCAGCAGGGAGTGTGGTGGAAAGGTGAATGTCCACAATCTTCTCACCTCAGTGGGTCTTCCCTACCCCCTTGTGGGGAGGCCACACTGCCACAAATTTTTTGCAGTAGTGAGGCTGCCAGCTGCATCCGTGGCTCTCCTTATCACACCCCTTCTACCACCATCTTAGTTAGGTCTAGAGCACTTGTGGCTGTACAGGGAACAGGACACAGGGCAGCATTGGAATGGCAGAAGGCCAAGTAATTCATTCACCGAATAAATATTCAAGCCATTTGTTCCTGAAATGTAAGCAATTAACATCAACTAATTAAACACCACACTGTTAGACGAAAGACATTTGTTATTGATGTCATTTGCTATAGCACCTAGAAAAATCAATGCAATTACATTTTTCATGCCTAGCTGACAACTGCTTAATTCACATCTCTTAATTCTGTTTTGAGTGAAGTAGATTAGATTATGTAACACCCGCTTCCGTGAGTTCGGCGCTTAAAGGTAACGTCCAACCACTCCATCATGTTTAGAAAACACGGGAAGTACTGAAAACCATGGGGCAATCCTACCGCACCTTTAGAAGTCAGCGTAGGCTGATCTGGATACGCAAACACCGCGATGTCTTGTCTCCCTGCTTTCATTAGCCACGGACATTATGTAAAGATAACGTAAAGCATAATGAGTCTTTTCATCGCCGCATCGCTGTTATTTTAACGGTTACATTACAGGCGGTATAACCCTATACGTACTTCCGCCTCTCATATTAGCGGGCAATTACTTCAACACTTTCTATTATAATCTACCCGCAGAGACCAATGCATTAATGACACCATTTCAGCATAATGATGACCACGGTTTTGAAATCAATATGACAGCCTCAGGGGAAAAGGTAAAGTAATAATAATAAGCAAATACATTACATGCTATTCTTAGTCCTGGTATAGTGAGATGATGTTTGAGAACGGTAATGTGTGCAGATGGCTCTTGCTGCTGCCATCCTGAAACTGGTCAAACACATATGAAACCAGTGGTTATTATTCTAAAAACTTTCAAGAGAGCTAGACTCAAAAGTTTGAAATCAAAAGCAGAACATTTCCTGAATATTTCATTGTTGAGTTCCACCCTAAACCACACCCAGAAATGCTGCCTGAAATACTCTCTTTCCTACTGATGAACAATGAACTGTCCTTAGTTACTCATCCATTCCCTGCCTTTCTCCCAATTCAAGTAAAGCAGTGTAGCTGGGCAGGAAGCCACCTGTCCTTAGACAGATCAAAAAAGCACATGGGATTGAGAATATCCTGAGGATATCCCACATAAAGTTAAATGAATTTTCATATTCATGAGGGACTCCATGAATGAGACCCAAAATAGTAGTGAGAGGGTTGTGGGATGCCACTGCCACTCACAGTCCCTGGCAGGATGCGTAGTGTACATCTAAAATCCAACTTTGCTGAACACTTTGCTTTCTCTTTCACTGGAGACGTTTAAACCTGCTGGGATATGCTCCTGTGTGACTTGGTCTAGATGATCCTGCTGTGGCAGGGGAACTGGACTAGATGATCTTTCGAGGTCCCTTCCAATCCCTAATGATTCTATGATTCTTGGAAGAGGAGCTAAAAGCAGTTTAAGACTATGAAACAAGCCTGGAGGAGTTAAGGACCACCGCTTTCTTCTACTCCAAACACAAAACATATTTCAACAGTGTCATCACTGACAGAAAATCAGAGCAGCACAGAGAGAGCAAAAGCCACAGCCCCTAAGCTCCAGCAAAGACTCACGTCTCCCTTGACGAAAGAAAACGCTGCACATGATAAATGCCAGTCACAGCTCTTAATGCACTTGGGGAAGGTGTGGAAACAATGCTGAGACAGATGGACACTGCATAGGACAACAAATAATACTACAACAGAGTGAAACTGAAACCCTTCTTTTAGAAGAACTCTGCTGTGCGACTTCGCTTCAGATTATTTTCTTTCGCTAATATGTTGACTGAGTGCACAGACTCCTACTAATTTCATGTGGAAACAATGGTGGAACGTTATTGTGTTTGGCTGAAAAGAAGTTAGAGAGCATCAGAAGTGGGTTCCATCGGCAGTTCCAGGCCATTCCAGTGCAAAATTGGTCACTGTAAGAGACTGAAATGTAGGAGACTGCCTTCACAGCCAGCTCAAAACACTCAAACACCCTAACGGACAGGAATTTCTACAGAACAATAGCTCCTGCTTTTCTCCAGTGTCTTTTCTTCAGGGAAGTCAGGCTGTAAAAAGAGGTTAAAGATTCCTGGCTTCACAAAGGCAGGAGGAGTGGTATCTTCAGTGGTATCTGCAGTATTTTCAGAAATGCTCTCATGGAAAATGTCTGGGACGCTCTTCAAAGGCAGGAGCACTAACCTAGCTAAAGAACGCATTTCAAAGAAAACATATGGAGAGGAAACTGAACACAGAGCGTGTTCTTTGACATTTATCCCTGGTTTTATTGTTAAAATAAAAGCATGCTGTTTGTTTGTTAGGATTTCATCTGCTATGACTTTCTTTTATTCCTCTGCATCTTGCTCTACACCAGTGACACCAGCAATTTTTAGTGTTTTGCAGAAAATAAGGAGCTGACTGGTGTCAGCCAGCACGGCCTCACGACGAGCAAACAGCGCTTGACAAATGTGGTGGCAGCTTTCTACAACGGGGTTACAGCACTGCTGGATAAGGGAGGAGAAAAGCATTTGACAGTTTGTCCTGCATGATATCCATGTCTCTAAATTGGAGAGACGTAAGATTTGACAATGCACCATTTGGTGGATAAGGAATTGGCAGGATGGATCATCGCACTCAAAGTCAATGGCTTGATGTCCAAGTGGAGGCCAGTGACAAGTGACAATCCTCAGGGGCTGTGCTGGTCTTGGGACCAGCACATTTGTTACTGGCACGGATAATGGGATCAAGTGCACCCTTGTCAACAACACCAAGCTATGTCATGTCCTCAGCAGACTGGAAGGAAGAGATACCATCCAGAGGGATCTTGAGAGGTAGGTCCATGTGGCTATCACAGTTCAACAAGGCCAAGTGCCAGGTCCTGCATATGAGTCAGGGCAATCCCAAGCATAAATACTGCCTGCGTGATGGGTGGATTGAGAGGAGCCCTGTAGAGAAGAACTTGGAGGAGTCCAGAAAGGCAATCACATCCTGTGCTGCATCAAAAGAAGCATGACCAGCAAGTCAAGGGAGGTGATTCTCCCCTCTACTCTGTTCTTGTGAGATCCCACCAGGAGTACTGCATTCATAGAATCACAGAATCATTAGGGATTGGAAAGGACCTCAAAAAACCCAATCTAGTCCAATCCCCCTGACACAGCAGGATCACCTAGACCATTCAGCTTTAGAGACCCCAGAATAAGATACAGACCTGTTAGAGTGGGTCCTGAGAAGAGTTGTAAATATGACCCGATGAGATCTTCTAGAAGCCTTTAAGTATGTAAAGGGGGCCTGGAGGAAAGCTAGAGAGAGATTTTTCACAAAGTGATAGGACAAGGGGGAATACCTTCACACTGAAAGAGGGTACATTTTAATAAGATGTAAGGAAGAAGTTCTTCACTGTGTGGGTGACGAGGCACTGGAACTGCTTGCCCAGGAAGGTTGTTGGATGACCCATCCCTGGAAGTGTTCAAGGGACTTGGAACTAGATGACTTGTGAGATCCCTTCCAACCCAGCCATGCTATGATTAATCCTGTGCACTGGAAATGTTAATGAGTCACGTAGGAATTATTATTAAACAGGGAGTTTTTCTATAACCAGTATGACCACAGCAGAGAGGATAAGCTTGCTGGGATGACTGGCTTTTAAAAAGTAAAACAGCAAAGATCTCCAACGATCAGGACGGGACAGTAACAGCAAATCTGCAGTGAACAAATACGAGCATCTAGAAACCTTTTCTTCTGCTGCAGCTGCATATTTACTAAATACCAATGAGTGGGATAGGGCTGTGTAGGTTCTCAGATGAGTGGCATCTCTGGTAAAAGGTCCCAACTGTACTGAAAGCTACTACAAACAAAACCAGCTTACAAAACCTTGAAAACAAAACGGCTGGATCTTTGAACATCTGTGTAAAATCAGCATTCCTCTTCACACCCAAAATAAACTACATGCTGGTCAACATCCAAGACATCAGTCAACATCCAAGATACCAGACAGATATCCAAGACACCAGACTATGTGAGGACAATTCTCAAGATTTGTTGTAAATCAGCTACAGCTGTAGCTATGTTTTTCCAAGCTGTTGTCACCTCCAAAACCTGCTGAAGATGTGAAAGCCTGAGAAAAATTGTACATGCTACTCTTGTGCTTGTTACTCTTTAAACGCATAGCTGCCTCACTGCTAAAAGCTCAGACAACTCGAGCATCACAGGGGCACTACAGGATGTAGTCAGAGGTTGTTTTCTAGATGCAGGCTGTAGCGTATCCCCACAGCACATCACGTTCTCAGAGAAGCACGGCCGTGAATCTCGAGTTACCCTCCAAGACGCGTGCTGTAAATCCACGTGCACACACACAGGCGTGTACAGTTTTATTGTTCTGAGAGATGCATGCTGAACTCTTGATATGGGATACATCACAAATCAGATAAATGTAGAACCATGTAGAATTGTCTGTTTTAACATAGAAGCAAACACATATTGAGATGTGCATAAGGCAAGTGCCCGGTTCTAAGTTAATTTAATGAAACACAAAATTCACCATTTTTCTGCAGCTCTCCTTCGACCTATGCGTAAAAGAACACACACAGGCCTGATTTCTTTAAGGCCAGGCTGGATGAGGCTCTGGCCAGCCTGATCTAGGGTGGGGTGTCCCTGCCCATGGCAGGGCAGTTGGAACTGGATGATCCTGTGGTCCATTCTAACCCCGACTGATTCTATGACTTGGTCTAGGTGATCCTGCTGTGGCAGGGGGATTGGACTAGATGAACTTTCGAGGTCACTTCCAATCCCTAATGATTCTATGATTCTACGTTTCCAGCATAGTACCTGATTGCTACTCTTTCTACATTGCAGGGTAAAATATTCCATCAGTTCAGGCTAAATCATTTCTACTTTCAAGCAGGTTTCCTTTAGCTGTGTTGCCTACTTGCTCAAAGATTTGAGGAGAAAATCTCCTCTAGGCACCATCCATGGGATATTTCAAATTGGCTCTCATATACCTTTTCTTTTAAAAGTCTTTCTAGTAACCTTTGCTAGCTATTGTGTGGACAGATGCACAGAAACTCTTCCCTACCCAAAACAACAAACCACTGCAGGGTTTTATCCCCTGCGCCCTGAAGCTGCTATTCCAGTACAGAGCAGCACAGAACCTCCCAGCGCGTCTCATGCAGTTTCATTGCAATATGTCGCCTCTTGCTAAACACTGTAAATAGGACTCAGTGCACTTTAGGGAGCTCCCAGCAGAAACCCCGCGGTTAGCGGTAATTGACAGGTATCACACTAAAGCAAGAGCAACGCTGCATTTCTTTTCTAATCTAATCTACCTTAGAAATGTATCTGTCTGATGTATTTCTGGTGATAAGTAGGGACTTCACTAGCAATCATCGTGTTTTTAAAGAAAACTACTGCAGCTGGCAGCAAGGCTCAGCTAAAAAAAATAGATTCATTTCTTTGTTTTTAAAACATTCGTTCTGTTCCTTTAACTTTTTAAGGTCTTTTAAATAAAATAAAGTCAATTTTAAACATAGTCATCTGAAAAATCCAAATCATTGAGCTGTGGAAGACAGTCCCGTGAAGCTTCTACAAACACGAAAGGCTTCATTCAAAATCAATGTTTCTGTTAATCTTTTTCTCCAAGACTTTTGCCCTTGTGACCATAAATATCAGAGGCAGCAGCACAACTGGAACCGCTGCCATCCACAATCACAGAGCATTAGGGATTGGAAGGGACCTCAAAAGATCATCTAGTCCAATCCCCCTGCCACAGCAGAATCACCTAGACCGAGTCGCACAGGAACACATCCAGGCAGGTTTGCTGCCGGGATTGCTAGCACACGAGTCACTGAATGAAATAATCCTTTCAAAAGGACTATGTGTGTCCACGGGACGTGAGAAAAGCCAAAGCAGAGTCTCATCTAAATGTGCACTCCCAGGATTGCTCACGAGAGAGATCAGCAACGCTCTCATGGGCACAAAAGCTGCAGAGCATCTGAAGGACAGGGTGCAAAGGTAGGCACGCGACAGGATAATACCGCCGTATACAGATCTACCATATGGCTTGTCAGGAGCTGAAAACAGATTCAGTGGCACTTCAAGATGACGTGGTAAATTAAGAGCAGTACACGTTGGATTAGTTCAAAGAAGGTGAAAACACTCAAAGATAAAGTAGATCCTGATTATATATTTGTTAACTGAAATCATTAGGGTAAAAAGAAATAACTCCACAGCCAAAGTCAGCAACCACCACAAAATCAATAGGTCCCTGAGCCCACACCAATCTATGTGCAGCCACTTTTAGCACAAAATATTTGCTAATATAGATATTTTTAATAAAGTTTCACTTTGCCATCTAATTAGTATCATCAAGAAGCTGCGCTCCTCAGAAGAGTGCTGGTGCTTTGCACAGCGTTTCCTGGCATGTTAATGAAGAACAGGCTCCTTCTATTGAGTCCTGTCTGCCTAATAGAGAAAAATGTTACTTTTAATTAGTCAAATCTTCATAAAGGAATATAAATGCAGTTACTAATGGGCTGCAGGGAATAAATCTAGGACACTCAGCAGCAACTGGTGTGTTATCAGGAAATGGAAGAGTGAAGATAAACCCCACAACAGTTGTTAGCCATCCACTGATTGACCACAAACAGCAATAGATGTTGAGGTTTTAAGTGTTTTATAATGAAAAATCTATTTATTTCATTAAGGCTTCACGCTGTAGACCCTTGTTTTTTCAGGTAATAAAGCAGTCTTCGCTGATAATGAAACTATTTAAACCCTCCATGAGTTAAGATGAACAAATCTATTAGGATCTTTTGAGGGAGTTACTTTATAAAAGGAAAGCAGTGCCAAGCAAGGGTTCAAGAAAGATCCACCATCAAGCCCTTGAAAACGCCTACTATACCAAACACCTGTTTGGGGACTGCTGTGATGATCAGAGGCAGTCAAGAACCTTTTGCTGACGGTACGGGTGCAGCAGCAGATACTGCATCATCATGACAAAGGCTATAGGGAAACACAAACTGCAAACAATGTTCATTTTTGGCCTTAAAAATGTCTCGATGGGCATTATACGCTTTGTCTGACAGTCTGAATCAGTTTTTCCATCATTTTCTTCCCAGAGGTCTGCAAAGGTGCTGATCCTCTATAACTGCATTTTTCTTCCAAAATTAAATGCATTTTAAAGGAAATTCCAGCATTTGTTAGATTTCTTTTTTAAGAAAAGGCCTGCTAATACCAAGCACTGATGGGATGTACTTCCCAGGTCCCAAATTCTTACTCTCTGAGCCAGATTCAGTCTCGACATTCACAGCTTCCCAAGGAGAAACTGCTTCCTGCAAATACAACTTTCCATCAGCTAAGATTTTACATTTTCTCTGAATGCTCCTGGAATGGAAACGACAACTCACATGTAAGCAAGTGCAAAAGCAAAAACTATGATATTTCTTACTTACTGTGATATTTCATTCGAGCCAACAACCAGGAATACGGCATAAAACTCCGACGAGTTCCCACAGCAAACATCACGGAACAATAGAAGCTGTAGCTAACTGAGCCTCAGAGAACACAACTTCATTTATCCACTTCAGTGTTGTTTTTAGCAGACTACAGCTCCACACAGATTAGCCACACACACCAAAACCTGCGTATTCGCTGAGGTGAAGCTGCGATGACTGCAATGGTCTACCAGCATCAATCCGAACTTCAGATCAATCTAATTTGCTAGCTGTACACCACAGAGATATAATATAGATCTCTTACATCGCCAAAGTCGTAAGTAATTAGAGAGCAGAACCGAGTGAAATACTACGTTGAGCACACCCTCGAATTTTGAACCTTGACGCAGAGAACGATCCATCTTCTTGTCTCAAATGGTGGAACAGCTCTCTCACAACCTAACGCACAGCACCTTCTGGCACAAACAGAGCAAAGTAAAACCTTCTGGAAAATAAGCTCAGAAGGAGTTTAGTTTCTTTGAGGTTGTCCACAATGCAGTAATAAAAACTCTGCAGAAACAGCGATGTGGCTGTAAATGTGTCCCAGTGAAGCTGCCTCCTCTAGACACGCCTGTAGAGCTAATCATCTAAAAACATCGTTGAGTTGAGCTGAATTGCTTGGGTGTCGGATGAGTACTGTCAGAGTTAGGATAGCGCCTGTGGAAAGTCAGCTGTCCTCCAAAACCAGCTGGGTTTTGGAACATTATCTCATGTCTCTTAGGAGGAATTTTAGGAGCTCAGAATACATCTCCTAGCAAAGCTCAGAAGGCTCTTTTCAGTCATTTTTTGTAAGCATAGTGACTACAGACAGTAGTTTAAGCTGTGATTTGAGCAGTACCAGCACGTGCATCACAGGCTGTTTGCGGGGCTTCCACATCCTTCAAATGTGGTGGGACAGGAGCAGTCTGGTGACACCAGCAGGCCCAAGAGGAGACGTGGGGCTGTGCCATCAGAGGCGCTGCTCAGGCACGCAGTGCTGAGCGGACAGCCTGAGATGTTCATCATGCAAACGCAACTGGAGTCTGCATTCTGTTTGGCATTAGATGATTTCACTGATATTAGCACAAATTTATTTTATCGCTGCTTTTTGAAAGTGACTTTTAATGCAGACTGTTTTTGAAATAATCCTTAAAAAACATCCCTTTCTTCCTCATCACCTTCACCTAAGGCAATAACATCCAGCAGCATTGATCTATTCGCTGCTAGTTTTCATTAATTTTACCCTCCCTAAGGGTGGGTGCAGCTTTGGTGCCAGCTAATTAAAACCTATTTAGGGCTGTTCAGTGCACTTTATCAGACCAGAATTAGCTCTGCTGCTTTAATGAAGACTACAGTTTTCCCTGTTATTACCAATTAAATGCTGCTATATCATATTGCATTCTATTTGTAATACATGGCAAAGATAAAGATGGCTTTAGAATCACTTACCTGAACTGAGGTACATGCAGTGATGCCACATTCATTAATTATATAATGTTTCATTAAATTCTTTCACTTGAGTCAGCACACATAAATATACCAAAATATTAGTGAAGTCTGTAAAAAGCTTCCAGCTTTATGTCCCCTCTAGGGAAGTACCAAGTAAAATGCATTAATGAAAAATTGCCGATGCCTGGTAATGAACACTATTTATGTGCAACAATTATTCGAAGAGGATGAGCGCTCACCGTCTTGAACTCAAATGCTTCACTAATGAAGACTCTCAGAAAGAACATATGTCCCCCAGACTCATAACACTGCACGCAAAGTTAATTCTGCAGTGTGGATAGCCTGTGTCAGAGGGTATTTTTATGTGGCTGTGTAATTAAAAAATACTTCACTGTGAACTAGCCAAACTTGTTTATTGGAAGTTTAGAGGCAATTCTTGTTTCTTCCATGAACCAATGATAAATCATTTGCTGATACCACAGCTGTGAGTTTTGAACCTGCACTCAGCAAAGTCAGGGATGAGGCTCCCACATCGGTGGTGCAGGACCAGAGCTCAGAATAATAGAATCACTCTGGTTGGAAAAGACCCCTGGGATCATCAAGTCCAACCACCTACCCTACTTTCCAAGTTCACCCCCAACCCCTCATCCAAACAACCTTTAAACACATCCAGGGATGGCTGTTCCATGCTAAATAAGTGCCTGCAGCACGTACTTGTTAACAGGTTCTCATACTTGGAAACTTGAGCACTACTAGGTGGAACTACTGAAAAGTGCCACTAATTACCTAAAAAGATGGTCCATCAAAGAGTAGAAAGAGAAGGCTCACTAGAAGCTTGACAGCCTAGAAATGCATTGCAATCTTACTCTGCGTTAGTAGCATACACTTTACATAAGAACAGTATTTTAGGGATTAAATCAAAATAGATGTGGTTACAATCCACTCAGTACGTTTTAGAACACGAGTTGAACTTGGTTTCCTTCCAGAATCTTTGCTGGGAACACAGTGAAACAGACCTCTGTTCAAGCTAATATTGCAAGCAAGAGTTGATGCTTCTCTGAGGAACCGAAGGAATACTTGGCTGAGGAACTTGAGTCTGTCTCAGCATCATAATAGTCTGGCACAACATGCAAAACTAATTTCATCACCCACAAATCTCTTGTGGTCTCCTTTTACTGCTTCCAAAAACGCCACACACCTCGAGCAGCCTCATGACCATGACCCTCCCGAGAAACAGCAGATGGGTCAGGGAATGGAAGATGTTGAAGAAAATGAAACGGTTTCCAAGCCGAGGTCCCTCGATTAGCAGGGAACTGCAGGATGTTTTCCTGCGATGCAGAAGGTGTTGGCCAGTGACACATCGATTGTTTCCCTTGTTTCTGGCTGACAAGTGCACTAAGTGATGTTAAAAACACCATTTAGTATTCGATGTGTAAAAGTAGGACTCGAAAGTCGAAGTGGTGGGGTTTTTTCAGTCTTAAAGGGAGGCACATGCTGGTACAACGTGATGCAGGTCATGACGCGGCTGCTACAGTTTGCAGCTCTTTACAATTGGAAACTTTTAGTTGTTTTAACAGACAAAGCAGAAAGACATTAGGCTGGTTGAGGACTTTGTTCATAAGCACTGGGAGAACAGAGTTTCAATCTGCCTTTGACTTCAAAGGCAACATCTGCATTGGGGCTACGGCATAATAATAGAAACTCCAGGTGTGTTTGTCTGTTGAAGAGGAATGGATCAGGATGAGGATGAGAAACAGACTTTTACATCTTAAAGTTAAGTTCTTAATGATGACTTTGATCAAGTGTTATAAAGTCACTGTGTCCTGACTGGCTGTTATCATGGAAGATTCATAGAGACATTTATGTTAGAAATGTATGTTTGGCAATGCAGCAACGTAGTCACGTTCCCACAGACTATTAGAGGACATTTCTGAAGAACAGATCTCATGTATTGTCTCTATTAGCTTCTCTTCATCAGCTCATTCAAACAAAAGAAGCAACAATAACCTTGACACCATCATGACACAAAGGAGGTTTCCAACTCCAGAATCACAGCAGCATGTGCACATGGTGAACAAGCTGAGGGCCAAGTTCTTCCCTCTGTTTCAATGGTTCTAAAACAGGGAAAATCAGCTCTAACAAAGTTTTGTTTGACACTACACATCCTAACAATGGAAAACAGAACGTCAGCATAGCACGGGTAAAACCACAGATCTATCGCAGTGTCACTGATAATCCATTTCCACCAAGAAATGGAAATAATGAATAACTGTGACCTCTGTGTTTGAAGATAAGCTATAGTGAATTTCAACAGAGAAGAAAAGACAACATCTTGAGTTAGCTTGAGGTTGTGCATTTGGAAAAATTCTTTGTGTAGGATTATCCTCTTCAAATAAAATGTCAATTTAATCAATAGTAAATTGAGCTGAAAACAACACACAGCTTTGAAAATTATTCAGGAAGACATCCAATATTTTTGGGACTCAAGCCAACAGAAATGGAAAGAACAGAAGGCAGCATAGGTAGGGTAAATGGGGCCTAGCGGCTGCCTCATCAAGTGCATATAACAGTCAAAACCATATAACAATCCATTAAAAACACATCTGGGGACTCATTTAGTCGCTGGCATCCGGTGCAGACTCCTCTCACCTATCTTTTGTCAAAAATTAGAATTATTCTTGACATTTAGGACTTACCGGTCTTTTCCTGTCTCCTTCTTAAACACCGCATCGCAGTAACTCATGCGCTTCTCTGTTGTCACATAGATTTTGGCAGTTGGGTAGCTGTCAACGGTTTTCTTCAGCATGTTGTACACAATTCCATTTCCATCCTTCCTCATGTTTCGAAAAGGTCCCCAGATCACGTAAACAGTGTTGTTGGTTTCTTTGAAAAAGTACTCGGGATTCTTGAGTAGGAGAGGCACACTTGTGTGAGAGACAACCCTTATAGTTGTCCTTTTCCCAACGTCATCCTCATAGCCCTTCGTGGGAGCATTGTTCATCCTCCATATGCAGGAGGATTTGTCTATCTCGGCTCCCACCTTCTGGCCAGCCATCTGTCCCGAATTTGAAACAATGGCACAGAGGTCACAGTCAAGATGCAGAGGCTGGAAGAAAGAAAACAGAAATACATGGCAAACCTTTCTCTGATAGAAAAACAGAAATGCAGTTAACAGAAAGATGGCCACAGCCCAACAAATCAACAGCAATGATTCTCTCTAAAAAACACAAAACAATCCCCACGTGTGGAGCCGGTAGAAAGCCCTAACACCTCCGTGGTGTGTTCTCCCGCAGCTTAACCAAGCACACACCTCCAAGCTTTGAAGTCAAATCTTTTCAGTGAAATCAGCAACTTCAATCCTTTCCTCTCCACCTTGCAAAGTCAACTGCAAAAACAGTCCCATTCTCTCCTCTAAATGTTACTCTTTCTACTAGAAAACAATGAAAGAAAGAAGCGTAAACAAGATTCAGATCAATGCCGCCTTCTCCTCTTAACGAGGTGTTGTCAGCAATGGGAAAAAAGCACCGAAAAAGCCACGCTGGAAATGTAACTACAGACTGTGTTTATGTGTCTGAATGAATAGCTTCCAAATTTGTGACAGAAGTCAAACACCAGACGCAACTTTAAAAAGCAATCTAGTCGAATGAAAACCCTGCAGTTGGGAAGGGACATAAAGACAGAGGAATACGTTGTTCTCTCCACAGAATGGTTACGACCCATGAAAAATACTAGGCAGATGGACTGGTGACATGCGAATTAGAAATATAATCGTGGGGCAAACTGATGCCAAAGACAGTATTTCCTGGCCATGTTCTAGGGCACTGTTCCTCCGGTATGAACTGAAAATACAAACAGTTATCTGTCTAACAGAGATACAGGCACCTGTATGATGTTTCCACTGCCAGAGTACAATTAGTAACTGTCTTCCTGTTCTTCTGTACCATCCGACTGAAAGGAAATGCCCTCTATTTAAGTTGGACTTTACTACAAGTTTGCTTAGAAACTTAAATTAAATGAAAACTAGATTCATCTAAACAACGTAATTCAGGCCACAGATCATCTACCTCTGCTCACAGGCTACATCTACAATGTGGTCACAGACTTGATCTTCTGTCGTGCTCCCAACTGGGAGCCAGCGATTTCAGTTTAACATTTATTAGGAATAATTCCCTTGATACTCTTCAGCCATTTTGCCTGACGGGATGCTAAGGTCCTTTTCTGATCACAGTTGTAGTTGTTTCTTTTCAAAATCACACCTCATTTAGCTGATGTGGATTAATAGCCTGGCTGCTAGAACCTTTGGACATGATGGTTGACATAAGATCACATGTCTTTGATAATGGCACAAAAGACAAGGACAAGAGATAAACCTCTAAAGTAGCCAAATTATACCGGCTAGAATATCTCATCTTCGGGTGACAAATATTGCACCAAACTAAGGTGGAGCCTGCAAGACATCAGCAATAAATCTCACATCTCCAAGGTCTACTGTTATGAGCGTGATTTCTCTATGTGGGTGGTTCATGAAAATGCTCTTTCCTTATTTCATCAGAAGTTTAAGAAGCCTGACTGCATGGAAAAGCACCGGCAACATTTCCTCTACAGAATTACCACGTGGTTTTTCAAAGCTGTGATGGTCTTAGGGAGCCGTCCTGCATAGATCTCTGACAGAAGGGATGAAATCCCATGAGATGCAGCTGAACCTTTCACAAGATCCTTCTGTTTACTGCTTAGTTACAAAAATTCTCCCTAAGATGCATTATGAGAATATGGCTGGGTGACCTAAACAAATCCATAGGCATAACTGCCATCCTAACATGAAGTGAATTTTGTTATGGTCCCAGCAGATTAATTTACAGCTTACAGGGTGAACTTTCAAACTAACAAATACTGAATATGAAACTGCTAGATAGGAAAAGCCAATTTGGTCAAGAATCTGGTCTCATTTAAATGTCGGTTACCACTGGTGCTGCTTTTTAGGGTGTTTTTTAACACAATATTCTTCCTTCTCCATTAAAATTGAGCTGCTACCTTAAACGTGAAGGTGTTGATTATCTGACCTTAGTTAGAAATGCATTGCACATTTTCTATTCTCTAAGTGTAACTGTTCTGCTCAAATAAACTGAGTACACTCACTCCTGCAATTGTGTCCCCCGGTTTTCTAGCTCCTTTTTGTGATTCATTTATCTTGTTCCAATTTATAAAGTGCATTCATAATATTGAATGCCTGCATTAGGTCAACATACAATCTGCTCTTCTTCAATAGAGGCAGAGGCTTATATAAATACCAGAAGGAACTTCTTCCCAGTGAGGGTGACAGAGCACTGGAACCGGCTGCCCAGGGGGGTTGTGGAGCCTCTTCACTGGAGACGTTTAAAACCCACCTGGATGTGTTCCTGTGTGACTTGGTCTGGGTGATCCTGCTGTTGCAGGGGGATTGGACTAGATGATCTTTTGAGGTCCCTTCCCGTCCCTAATGATTCTATGATTCTATGATCTTCATTCACTTGCACTGTAGATATATGAGCTAAATTAAAACACACAGAGAAACACTCACACCTCCTCTCCTTTCATGTATTTAGACACATATTTCACCTCAACACAATGCAGGGGCTGGGCTGTTACTGCTTTGAGAAATTTATTAATCCTGTTGCTGACCAGAAGGATGTGGAAGTCCTCAGCAGAGCAGCTGGGCATGACTCTGACAAATTGTCCCATCCTTCTCCTGAATGAAACACTGGGAGTGTTGAGGAGCACTTATATTTTAATCAGTAAAGAAAATGAAATGTCTGACCTTTCCATTTCCTGTGCAAGCTTACAGACAATAGGAAAGATAATTAAAACTGCGAATTAGAACTTGCAAAACAGTGCCATTTCTCTAGCAGAGAGAAGTAGCTGCGTAAGAAAGGTCACTTATCAAACAGTTCTAGTTACTAAATCTTTGCATTTAGCGCTGAAGTGAGTGGCTTCACAGAATCAAAGGTCAAATCATTAAATAACAAAAACAGCCAGAGTTAGAAAAGGTCACAAGCAAATCTAACCAGAAGTAGGTCACAAAACTTGATTCTCTTCCACAAAGGATTTAGAGGTATTTGGATAACTCGTTACTTTCCAGTGTGAAACGATTCCCTCATTATTTCATGTT
The DNA here is from genome assembly GCA_013400115.1 of Rhinopomastus cyanomelas. Classification (NCBI taxonomy): domain Eukaryota; kingdom Metazoa; phylum Chordata; class Aves; order Bucerotiformes; family Rhinopomastidae; genus Rhinopomastus; species Rhinopomastus cyanomelas. The sequence goes on along the minus strand of VXBP01007997.1, from coordinate 286,650 downwards.
TCCGTCAAGAGACTGAAATTCCAGCTACAGGAGCATTTGTGGGGGTGGGTCTCTCAACAGCGCGGATCCTGGACCACCAAATTCCCCGACCACACATCAGTAGATCTGTTGAAGTTCCAGGTGGGGGTGATCTTGGGCCAGGCCTTGTAACCTCTTGACCAGAACTTCAGCAGGGGTCAGGAAGCCCAACAAACCAGTGTCTTGACCGACCAGTCACATGTCAAGCCCCTGTGTTACCAGATACTGCCAGATTTACTCTGCAGATGGACCAAATCCAGCTCAGAACCTTTGCAGATGTAATTTGCACTAACAAAAAGCTGAATTTCACTGGCAGCTTCCTAGCACCATAGGCTGGCCTTGTGCTGAGAGCTCCCTCCAACCACCAGCTCTGCTTCACTCTGCGAATCCCACAACTAATCACACAGATAGTTAGGAAATTCAGATTAAACTTTCCCAATTGTTACTCTAACAATGTGATTGTAATTTTGTAAATTGGATGCAATGCCCATTCGCTACATAATGAGGCAATTATTAGCAGCTCACCACATATTAATTTGCTCCTTTAATGTTGAAACAAATGAGATCTTTTCTTATAATCATCCTATTTGAGTGACTTCTAACAAAGCCGATTGAGCAAAGCTCCAGAGAGACTCCTTTATTTCAATGCCATTTATTCTTCTACTCCTCTGGAAGTCTTTAGAGTTTTAGAGGATACAACATTTATAATGATGCCAAGAGGGAATAGGTTTTGCCTTTATCCGTCTTGATGTTCTTTTGAGGTCTTTCAAGTGAAAGGTACAAGAGAGGCATTAACCGTCTGGCATTGTTTTTATTGCTTTTCTCGACTTAAACAAAAAATGTATTTTAATTTTTCTTGTGTTTCAGTGATGATTAACCAAGCTGGTTTTATCTTCACTTAGTCACTTTCCTCAGACCTCTGACTGGGAGGAAAGATTTGCCAGGCTTCTCCACGATAAAATTTAGCATATTTAAAGACAAGAAAGATAGTAGTTGTGTGTTCGCCCAGCAAGAGCTATCAATTTAATTCAGCACTTGGAAGCACCGTAGGTAAATCACATTATATAACTAACATGAAGCTATAAAAATAAAAACAATAAAAAAACCCACAGGTCTGATTACTGTGAGTTTGTGATTGTCTGTCCTTCCCTCCTGGGGCAGCATTACAGTTTCTTTTTAATCTTCAGCATTTGTTTTTGGCACTGGCCATCAGCATCTCAGCAACCACCTCTGCCTCCATAAAATTTAAAGTTAAGATTTCATGAAGATTTGAACATTTTGACATCATTTTGAAATACACCCTATGCCAACATACACCCTGTTTCCAAACAAACAGCCTCTTTGTAAGACTGTTCCTGAGACTCAAGTGTCTGGGATATGTTATTTAGGTGACTGCCACTGATACGTAGGTAAGAGCTAGCAGGAAGTTTTTATGTAAACTGAATGAATCGGAAGGGAGTGCACAGGAGACACATAATGGGACTAATCCTGCAGCAAGGGAGTGAATAAATACCCATAACTAAAATTCTTTCTATACACGCTGACCCCATTGTTACAGAGCTGCTCTTTGATTTGCAGCTCAAGTTTCTGCTCCAAAAGGGGCTGCATCAGCCCATTGCTCAATTCCTGATGCCACTGGTAAAGAGGCAGAAAAAGGAAGGAAGCTCAGACTTTGGGCAGAGCTCACAGGCCAGCCCTTCAGCACTATCTGAACTTGTATTTGGCAAGAGTATTTTTTAAACACTTTAGGTTGTTCCTCACGGGAAGGAAGAAAACCCAACACAAATCCAAACCTTCCAAAGATGAGCCACAGTGCAAAGCGATGCAGTATCAACCTTCCCACTTTCAGGACCGCTCCAGTTACTCCATGCCAACTCACACCTCTTTTCAAGACACAGCAGAGCAATTGCTGACCAGAATATTGTTGATATTGTTGGGAACAACAGACGCAGCTTTGGGACAAGACAAGACTCAAACTACTAAGAGCTAAAAAAATAAATGCTTCAAACGTATTTGAGAAAGCTCCATGGCACTGAGAGCTGAAAAATAATCACCTTGAACACACGTGGGAAAATTTTGAGTGGCAACAGTCAAGTGTATAACCTAAACAGAACAGAAACAGGTCTTTTCACAGATTCACGGAACATTAGGGATTAGAAGGGACCACAAAAGATCATCTAGTCCAATTCCCCCTGCCAGAGCAGGATCACTTAGACCAAGTCACACAGGGTTTTCAATGTCTCCAAAGAAGGAGACAACCCCCTTGGGCAGCTTTAATGTACTTTCTTCCATTCCAATACAAAGATTGAAATAATTGAAAAGTCAAAGGCAGTACCTTGCTTGATAATCCCGTTAAGTAAAATTTGAGTAAAACTAGGTCCAGCTTAATGAAAATAACTTCAAATATTTTTAAAAGCCATATTTAAATAGTTTTTCTAAAATGGAATTAAAATGCTGCTTCAAGTAACCACTTTTCTGTATTCTGAAAAAGTTAAAGGTACTTTATATTAACAGAATAGTCCCTTCTTTTTTTTCCCCCACCTCCTTTTTTCATGATTTTGAGCTGAAATATTGAATCTGGCACATTTTAAAATAAGCCTACAGTAGTATTTTCTTCTGGAGTAATGAACTATTGAAAAGTTTCTAATAGCTCTATTGGTAAAAAATGGACTCAAAAATAGAAAGGTGGCTGACAGTAAAAAAAGTACAGAGAAACTGTTCTGTCTCTACATGGAGGGTTAATGGAGGAAGGAAGATGCCAGATTCAGAGTTTGAAAGTCAACAGATAGACCCAACAGAGGCTGAGCACTGGGGGACTGATGGTCTCCAGCCCTGTGAGGCTTTGAGCACAAGAGTGTTTGGCCTGAGGTGTTGCCTGAAGGATGTGTGAGGACCTGTCCTGGGCATTCACTCTCCACATTTCAGTTTGTGTCTCAGGTGTTTGGGAAACCCTCCTCTCCCAACACAGGATGGCAGAAGAGATGTGGTCTTACACACGTGAACAAATATGCCACAAAAAGGGCTGGAAATAAGTGGGAACAGGGTACCAAAAGAGAAGAGAGGACAGAAAAGAAGTCAGAGAACTGGAACAGGCTATTAAAAGGTAGAACGTAGCTTAGTGTTTAAAAGACAAACAGTGAGAGGGTTTGAGAAAAAATAAAATACTGATATATAGCCAGGGAAATAAACCATGATGTTTGGGAATGAAACCTAGCAAAAGAGAAGAACTAAAACACCTAAAGGTATTTGTTAAGGTATAAACCAACCGTGGAGAAGAGAGCTTTATCAGACGTGTCAATCACATAACTCAGCATTAGGCAGAGCAAATAGCTTTCCTGCTCTGAGCTGCAACTGCCCAAGCACAACACAGATGGAAACAGGTGTGTTCGGTCCAGCATACAGTACGACAGCTCGTGGGTAACCAGAAACACTGTCATCTGCAGGCACACACAGGTAACAGGTCCAGATCCACGTAATTAACAATTACGAACTGAACTGGGGAGGTGGGTGGGAGGACAAAAGCAGAGCCTTCCTTGGCATTTAACACGCCAGGATAAAAATGCAAATGTGCCCGACAACACACGCAGAAATGTCCGTGTCAAACACCATTGTGGATTTAAGGCCTAATTGATATGGAGGGAGGCAAACTCCACTGTGCACACCCTACAGAGCGAGTCCATGAGGCAGGCACAGAAATAATGTTCACTGTGAAAAGCAGCCTCCGAAAAGAATAATGTCCCAGTTGTTCAAAAGGGAAAACTAAACAAACCAAATTAGTTACAGAGCACCCCTACCTTCGTCCCAGCGGTTTAGCTGATGACCATAAATAACCAGAGCGTTTCTGACACTCCATCTATCACTCATTTGCAAATATATAGCCTTCGAAATATCACGGCTTTGTAATAGTTCAAACGCTGGGAATTCTTCCAGCCACAGGCTTCTTGCTGAACGCCGAATCCAGTAAGTCATTTATCTTAACATCCACCACAGTGCTCACTTGCCCTCGTTAGCACAAGATGACTCTTGAATTTTGCGCACAAAAGTTTCCGGACAAACACAATTTAAAGCAGACACTCTCCATCCAACCCCATAAAGAACTGCAGCGGCAACACAACCAGCCGGGCTTCGCCACGGCAGCCCTTCTGTCACTCCACGGCAAAACTGGATTTGCAACAGTACATTTGCTACCAGCAACAAAAGCCATTGCTTGAGCCAGCAATTTATGGGTATTATAATATTTAGGGTTACTTTATCTTCTGCAATTCTCAGTTGATATTGCATTTCTGTCCTGGGTTGCTTTTCCTTTGGTACACAGCAACGAGGAAGATCGAATTTGTTTCTCTTCCACACAGGCACGTTTGCTCGGCAAACAACACAGCGCACGAGGAGGTAAAATGTCACAACTCAAGGAGACATAAGAGGGGGGAAACACACCATTAGCACACGGGCTGAATAGCGAATGAATTGCAGTACAGAAGGACAAAACCAATTTCTCACACTCAATATCGTGTGCGGCAGCAGAGCCCAGATAACACACAACACATCATCCTCCTTACGGAGTGGACTGGAGAGTGACACCCTTGAAAGCAACCAGGCCGGAAGGACTCTCGGCAAACGCCAATTTGTCTTTGCAAATAGTAAGAAGTATCTCTGCAGGAAATTCATGACAATTCTTTCCTAGGATAAGACTAAGCCTGGGAATTCTTCATCACCTAGACAAAACATTGGTTCCCTGCAAGCGCTGACTTTAATGTCATTATAAATCCCCACAGATGGCGGTAAAGCATATAACACGTACAGCAGATTCGTTCCAAGTTCGCGCTCTCTAATAACCTCTTATCGTGGGCGCTCACCATTAATCACGAGCCATTATCTAAGAATTTACCTGGTTGAAACACAGATGTGGGGATGCTTGTTAGGCCTTCGATCTCAATACATTGGGAAAAAAAATCACACTCGCAAATAAATGACAAGACTTCTAATATGTGGCTCATGTCCTACTCCTTGTCAATGTACTTGGGATCAGACACGGGGAAATGATACCAAGGTAAGCAGCAAAAGCTGTTAGAAAACCCACCTTGCATTATTCCCTTTTATAAAGAACATTTTTCATGAAAATCCACCTATCAGCCTGGAAGTCTAACCCCTAATTTATTTCAGTTCCACACTGTCTAGACCTATTATTTAATTTTGTCTCTCTTGGTGGTCTATCTGTGAAATTATTTGTATGCATGGAAGGCGAGCGATAAGCTAAAATGCTAATTATCCATTTTTCTGAAATTAAAAAAATAATATCCATGCCAGGAATAACAATAAGGTTTATTACAATGGCACTAAAACCACTAGCATTTTTCATTTGACAAAATAAGCTCTAAGAAGCTTTCCGAGTCCAGTGTTTTTAATTGCAGTTCTCCTTATCTAAAAGAGAATACATACTTGCTTCTGGCCACAGTCATTTCTTTTCTTCTCATTGGCATGTGGGGACTATTTGCTGTGCCGCTTTGTGACTGTCAGCTTTACAAATGTTTATAATCTCCTGTAAAAATGTCATTTCAGATTGAAACCTCACTTGCAAGCTCCTAGCCCCAAAATTAAATTGTTTCAAATATATTTTATCTTAAGTTCCTTTAGCTGCAGAAAGCTACACGGTTAAATCACCATTTGTCAGGCATCTGGATTTTCAAACACTGGATGCTGGGACAGAAATTTCAACTGAATTGGAGACTCCTGCTTCAGTAATTAGGAAGCCCTATTTTAAATTCTCTTAAGTCATGAATGGAAGCTGACATACCACCCCTGCCTACTTAAAAACTCCAAAGTTAAAAGTCTGTTTCAAAGGCAAAAAATCATTGTACCGACAGGCTCTTCTGGTTGCCCCAGCGTGTACATCCACTAACCACAAGTTCACCCCTAAACCATATTGCCCCACACTGCATCTAAGCAACTTCTAAACACATCCAGGGACGGGGACTCAGCTACCACCCATTTCCAATCTAAACCCACGTTGTTGAAGCTTGAGTTATAATCACATACTTCTTCTACTTGTAATTCAAAATGTTAAGAGACAAATTATTTTTAGTCCTTTTCACATCTTAGCAGAAAAATACCACTGTAATGCACCTAGAACTCTGACTTTCTAGGAAGATCCACAACACAATCAGATCCTCTGTTACAGCCAAATGCAAAACTGCCACCTGACCTCACTGGAGCGATGGCTTCACCTCATCTCTGAATGCTGGAAAGAGAAATTTGGATTCTTGGTTGATAAAAGGAAAAAAACTTACTATCTGTAAAGAGACTCAGCTCAGCAGCAAGAGAAACAGCAAGGAAACCTCAAGGAACGTGTCTAGCTCGTGGTGAGAATCTGTGCAGAGCTGGGCTCAACAAGACACACTTTAAAATGAGGAATGAATTTAGACATTTCTAAATTCAGACATTTTCATTATCTCTTTCTGGGAAGAAAACCTAGGAGACTGTGTTTTCTTCCTATTCTTGCTGGCATCAAATGGGTTAAGCCAGATACTACATGTCAGCCCTGCTTGTGAGTGCACATGGTTTGTGGGTTTGTGCAGGTGTTGTGTGTGGGTGGTGGTGGCTTTCTTTAAAAACCTGTTGGCTTTAATGAAGCTTTTAATTCCTTATTCTTCCAAGGACCGTAATGACAGCAGGATCTTTATCGTTTGACAATTTGAAAAGCAATCTGAAAGGTCAACATTGAAACTCGTCAGCCGCTCTGTAACTCCAACTGACACAGTAATGACTATCAAGGTTCTGACAAAACAGGTTCTTAGGGACAGCAACAAGGAGGGAGAGCTGGTGCCCTCTGAGAGTACCTGTCTGCTGGCAGCTTGGGCTTACAGACAACACGAAGAGCCTGAAATACATGTCAACTGATGGCCCAGCAAAGAAAGAGATAACGAAAGACTGGCAACTGCTTTCCACAGCAAACAGGTTGTGTCTCTTTTCCTCCTTGCAGAACAATGCTGCTGCACACCATGAGGCCTGTTGCACCTGTGTCAACAGCTCACAACTGCATATTTGAACTGGAGAGACTAAGTCCCACATCACTGCTAAAAAGGTGGTCTGAGAGACTACAGTACACAGCTCAGTAAAAAAAATCATTTCTAAATTATATATTATAAAATAGCCACGTAGAAGAAATGTCCACTCACGTTACAACTGATATCGAGGGAACAGCCCAGAGCAGAGCAATGCACCTTGGCTTACTCAGATGTAACATTTCCTAAATCCCACTAACAGTGTGTATTGGAAAATGCTTCTATAGTCATGTTAGTCTTATGTTCTCTTGTCTGCTTAATGACTTTGGAAAAATTATATATATATATAAACAAAACTATATATAAAAGCAGAGAAAGAGAGAGATATGGAGAGTTTAGATGAGACTTTAATCTTGTTATAAGAAAATATTTACAAAGCAAATGTAAAAGCTTTGGCATCTCCTCTCTCTGAGTCATACTACCAGAGAACTATAAATGCAGCGTTAAGAAGCATATGTGCGTGTATGTTCAGCTACCCCATCACGCATGGTGTCAGATATGCAGAGTGTTCCTTATGGCTAAAAAGATCCAAGGGAAATGAGCTGAGGAAGGAACACTGCTGGGCTACATATGTCCCATTTACAAAGTTCTCTTTTTTCATGGAATGTACCTTTGTAATAGAAAGCAACTGAGCTTTGGAACAGGTACCCAGGAAGGATCTTGAACCCTAGAGATTCCCAAAGCTTTATGAGGCATAGATCTGACCTAACTTTGATGTCAGTCCTATTTACAGATGATGTTGGACAAGATGGACTCCACAGGTTTTTGCCAACTTTTTTTTTTTCAATAATTATATCACTTTAAGAGCCAAAGGGGAAACGGATGAGTTTTCATTAAAAAGGCAATGCACATTTTTAATAGTGGTGACTATTCATCAGGGGAAAGAGAGGGGTGGGGAACAACAGAAAAACCCAAACCAAAACCCAAACCAAAATATTTGAGGTTGAATAACATTTTGGCAAGGCTGTAACACAGCCCAAGCAGCATGGCCGTAAGCAGAAACCACAGTTCACTGTTGGACTCTGTATATTGTAATGATAAGTTTTTATAACTTATTACACAACTCATGATCATAGAGGCAAGGAAGAACTACCTCAGACCAGGAATATCCAGAAAGTGAGCCCAGAGGTAAAGAGAAAGTACGTAATAGAAGAAAAACCCATCCAAATTGTTAAATTTGTTTTTATTAATTTCTTCAGAGAGTATGTGTAGAGACTGTAAACTTTAGCTGAGTTTTCCTCATAGGTCTTCTTTCTCAGGTCTGTTAGCAATGAATACAGGGTGGTATCTGTCATGTCACACCTGGAAACTGGTGCTGTGGAGTTCTTGTTACTATTTTTAGCTCTTCTAACAGTGGTGCCTCCACTAGTACTTGAACATGGTCAAGATGCAGAAGTGGTAGCTCTAATGGACTCTGAAGTCAGAAGACAGGTAAAAAGTAAGGAAAAAAATCTGACTGATCCAGAATGAATAAATCTTTTTGAAAATACAAGTCAAGAGTGGTGTCATGTGCTAGGGACCAGTGAACAGTAAGCCGTAACTTTGTGGCTGGGGCAGAAGGAAGGAGAGGAAGAGGTAACTTGCAAAAAACTGATGCACATTGCCTTCTAGAAAAACGGAGAAAACTCCCATACAATCAGACTTACAAAGCTCCTACTGTAATACAACAGAATTATAGTGGCTACCAAATGTAGGATCATGAAAACAAATTCTGAAAAGTATATCACAAGTAAATACTCTACTTATGCCCTCCCCTTGGAATAACCCCACCGTAGCAGCAAAACCTTTGCTAGCTCTGCCACAAGATCCTTGCAAAAATCCTGCAGACCCTGTTTCTCAAAAGAGCAATAATGAAAAAACAAAGTCCTGTGGTTCTTTCCCTCTATCAGCCCTGTTTATGAATTCATAGCACAGCATGAAGGTTATTAAAATCCCATATGTGAGAACCACACACAGCAACACGGAGATATGAATTGGCATTCCACAGAGATAATGCTATCTAATGGGCAAAACAAGTAGCATGGTTTCATTCTTATTCAGAGTACATTTGGAAAGGGCAAAGCATCTCGCTGCTACTCATGGATAGCTGACCATGCAGAAGCCATTTCTTCTTCTTACCTGTTGGTTAGTAACTTAAACGTAAAGTGCGTGGCTCTTATCTTGCTGAGCTGTGATATTCCCAGGACACTCTTTTACCCACAAACCATTTGATGTGGAGTAGATTAAATATGATCAACCTAGACACAGTAACTATTACACACACTGATGCTTACTTTCACATAGATGCATTTAAAGTCAAAATACAACTAACTCTGGAGAGAACCAATGCACTTCATGATTAATTCCACAGTCCTGCCTATCCAACTTCAAATACTTTCCAAACTGATGCATTTATTTCCCATTCTCTTGTTGAGACAAAACAGTTACTGCCTGTGCTTCATTTTGCTGTCAAAAAGTTTTGATCCTAGGTAGCACAGAGTGATCTTCAACACAACCAGCAGCTGGAAGAAGAGTTTAAGGAAAGTGTCATGAAAAAAATCTAAACTACCAAAGCACAGATGTGAACAAAACATTTCCTAGTTTTCAAATGTTCTGAAGTTTTATTAATGAGAAAGCAAGGCCCAGTCCATGATTCTAAAAGTCTTGAGCATAAAGTGTCTAAAACACAGTCAAGGACAGTGATGAAAGCTCTGCAAGGCTGTTCCGCTCTCTTGCATGTATAATCCATCAGCCCTCACAGGGAGACCCCAGGCGCCTGACGGCAGCCACCACTAGCGACTAAGTTGGAAACACTTCAGAACTGGAAAGGCAGGATCTGCCGTAAAGAAACAGGAGACAAAACCATCTTCTAGCAGGATTAAAATCCATATGCTTGCTTGGGATTCAGCTATATTGCTGAGGAAAAGTTTCCTTCTCATCCATATTTTGATGACCGTGCGCTGTTGCTCCATCTCCCCAACCTAAACTGATGAAATTCAGAACTGGGATTACACTGAGAAGTTTGTGTTCAGACCTGCATTTAGTCTCTAATTTCAGGAGTGTTGAGACTCATTTATACCAAATTATACAGTCTTTCTGATGCACCTTCCAATCTTGTCACTGTGTGATGGGCCCCATCACAATATTACACCATCTGTTTCAGCTGCCAGGTATTACTTACATGTTACAACCAACATCACTGTCAGAAATTATAATCTTTATCAATATTTTACAGAGGCAAAGGAGGAAAGACAGGGAAAAGAAATTAAGTTTCATAACCAAAATGAAAAATCTTTCCCTCTAATGACTCCTGCCTTCTAAACTGTCATTCTTTATGCATGAGACAATTTGACTTGGGATTTGTTACCTGACCAGGATTACCTACATACTTGGGAAGATGAGCCCCACAATGAGAAATACATAAAACATCACAATAATTTTCTGCCGCTTGCCATTCCAAATAGAGACAGTTATCCTTCCTGTCACTCTAAGCTAGTCAAGTGTTCAATGCTGTCCCACAGGCAAGAGCTGTTAGGCTTGTATTCAGCATGGAAACATGAGACCACATTCCAGTGTCTTTGGTAGCACCTGGTTCCTTCTGCATTGGGTTTTTGGTGGTCGGTGTTTCTTGGGTTTTTTTTTTCCACAAAGAATGGGGAAAAACAGGTCTTAGGCAAGAGCTTGCCCTTGAGTGCCAAGATGAGCTCTATCGAAGCATCCATAACCTTGTGAGCACTGTCTCATCATCTCACAAATATCGATGACATATCAAGGGACAAAGATCAAAAGAAATTTAGGTGGCAAAAAAAAATCCAAACCATTATGACCGCCACTAATTAGTACACAGTTCATCCCCCTTACAACTTGCAAGGTCTTTTCTTTTTTAGACTAAAAATGTTCCTTCAGCAGCTGAAGTTCAACATGATACTCAAGCTAAGGTCTTCCTATGACACTAATCCCAAATCTCCACCTCACAGACATCCAGGAACAAAACTGTGTTCTACAAAAATTTAATCCAGCAGATGAGATCAAATAATAGCTCTCAGAGATGTTTTTGGATCTCATTTCTGCCTTCTTGCCACCAAGTAAAAAACTGATCATTTGTCTCTAGTTTTCACTAGTTGAGTCACTTGCAGACTCAACTTCCCTGTGATGAGGAGATAGTTCACTTTCTTCAAAATGTTTAAAATTCTTAAATGCATAATCTTCTGAGGGTAGTGGACAATTTATTTTTCATTCCTTCGTTAGTTTTAAACACCTTCTGACATTGCCTTCCTGTGAGGGTTTGGGTGTTTGGGGGTTTTTTTGACAGAATAGATTATGGCTGATCTGAGCCTCTGATATGGATAACGATTTGTACTTAGAGCACTGTCCAAAGAGTAACAGCTGTCATATGTAAACACAGGAGACCTGCTGATATTTGAGCTCAGGAACACATTTCCATAATTTTTCCAGTCTTATTAGACAGAATCACAGAACATTAGGGATTGGAAGGGACCTCGAAAGATCAGCTAGTCCAATCCCCCTGCCACAGCAGGATCACCTAGATCCAGTCACACAGGAACACGGCCAGGCAGGTTTTAAATGTCTCCAGATAAGGAGACTCCACAACCTCCCTGGGCAGCCCATTCCAGTGCTCCGTCACCCTCACTGGGAAGAAGTTCCTTCTCATATTGATGTGGAACCTTACACACATTGCCCCTTGTCCTATCATTCGGTACCACTGAGCAGAGCCTGGCTCCATCCTCCTGACACCCACCCTTCACATATTTATAAACATTAACGGGATCACCCTTCAGTCTCCTTTTTTCCAAGCTAAAGAGACCCAGCTCCCTCAGCCTTTCCTCATCAGGGAGCTGTTCCACTCCATCATCTTCGTGGCTCTGCACTGGATTTTCTCAAGCAATTCTGTGTCCTTCTTGAACTGAGAGGCCCAGAACTCGACACAATATGCCAGATGCAGTCTCACCAGTACAGAGTAGAGGGGGAGGAGAGCCTCTCTTGATCTGCTAACCACCCCCTTCTCAATCCACCCCATGATGCCGTTGGCCTTCTTGGCCACAAGAGCACACTGCTGGCTCAAGGTTATTCTGCTCTCTATCAGGACCCCCAGGTCCCTTTCTCCTACCCTATTCTCCAACAGGTCAGTCCCCAACCTATACTGACACTTGGGGTTGTTCTTGCCCAGAAGCAAGACTCTACACTTACCCTTGTTATACTTCATTAAATTTCTCTCTGCCCAGCTCTCCACTGTCCAGGTCCTGCATTCAGCACAGTCTGCTGGGGTGTCAGCGACTCCTGCCAGCTTTGTGTCATCAGCAAACTTGCTGACAGCGCAGTCTAATCCCTCATCCAAGTCATTAATGAATAGACTGAACAGGACTGGTCCCAGTACTGACCCTTGGGGAACTTCACTAGATACAGGCCTCCAACTACACTCTGTCCTGTTGACCACTGCTCTGGCAGCCTTTCCTCAAAAGGGAGGTGTTCCACTTCCCTCACCATCTTCGCGGCTCTACGCTGGACACCCTCCAGCAGCTCTACATCCTTCTTGAGCTGAGGGGCCCAGAACTGGTCACAATACTCCAGATGGAAGATTCCCGGTAGCAAAACCAATTGGTGATGGGCATTCGGAGTGCTTGGCCTGGGAATATACATGCAATGCATTTATTCCACAGAGACAGCAGCATTTAATGGCCTGAACATGAAGCAAAGAGGCTGGTAACAGCAATTATTTTTTTCCAGATTAATGAAGGAATAATCTGTGGTTTGGAAAAGGCACAGCTACAGATCCATCACATTGTCCCTGCACTTTGAAGGATGTGGAAGGTTAGGTCACCTCACAGAATAGTGCAAACAACCCTTTTTAGAGGATTAGATTAAGAAACTTATTCTTTAGTGTTGGCAGGCAGTTAGGGTATGAGTTCAGCTCTAAGGATACTGTGTCTCTGCATAATACTTTTGGATGACCCCCACAGCAAGTCATGTCAGTCAAAGGTTCTGATGCTGCAAAATACTTAGGATTAGGTCTTTTTCTTATTCCATTCATGCACCTGATTCACCTCTTCAAAGGAGACAGACCTACAGCAAGCAGAGTGTTTGTGCAACTGGTGTCAGGTTCCTAGTCACTAAAAAGCACCACTATTTGACTGGTTTTGCTTTAATCACAGCTTCACAGAGTTTTGTCTGTGTTGAAAGAAGTGTCCACCCTTGTGTCTTTTTCACTGCCACTCCTGTTACAAAAGACGAGGAAATGGCATGACTTTTCTTTCACCATAGCTCCTCAAAAGGAGTCTTACTGCATCTCGGCCAAATCAGAAGAAAAAACAAAACAAAAAGAAGTAGAAAAACCGATTTTTGTTCTCCTGACCTTAGGAAATAAAAATTCACAAGAGCTTCCCTTCATCTTCCCACTTCATTTCTGCCAAGTCAGAGGACAAAATAAATATCCATCAAAAAAAAAATCTTCTATCAGTGTTCTGAATACTTTCAGGACAGAAATCACTTAGAAGTGATGTGCCAGGGCACCTTGCCTGTTTCTTCCTCTCTCTTTCTCGGTCTACAGATGGGATTGAAAAAGCAAAAGCACCTCTAAGTGCTGTTTGGGGCATTAAATCCCCTGCCATCCATTTCTCACCAGGATGAATCGTGGGGGGAAAAAAAAAAGGCACTTAGAAGACTCTTTTTGTCTCCGTCTACTTTATTCCTTTTCTCAGATGTGTTTTGCAATAAGAATAGAAATGAAATGCTGTTTTCAGTGTTTTGATGTGAAAATTGAGCATGTCTCCTCTAATTTCTTCCTTTTGCATTTGCTCGGTAACAAATATCAGTCGGGGTGTACACGTCACTCCGCGTCGCTCTTTCCAATCACAACATCCACCTCCCAGCTCGAGTAATGGGGTTATGATGCTATAATCTCATTCTGAGCATGACTTTTGATTTCTCGGGATTTCTACTCGAGAAAAGACGCATCCATTCTGCTGACCAGATGACAGCGACATATAAACATTTAGCTAATTTAATGGATGCACCAACTGTCTGAAGTGGGGCAGCCTTCACTGACAATGGCAGGCAGCTATCTCCTGAGCTACACCAATGTGTGACAGCAAAATCATCAACGCAGCTCTTAATAACTACAAAAGCAAATATAATCCTGAGACACAGATGAAGGGGTTTGAATCACAGAATCATAGAATCACTCAGGTTGGAAAAGACGCCTGGGATCATCAAGTCCAACCATCAACCCTACTCTACAAGGTCACCCCTAAACCACATCCCCCAACACGACATCTAAGTGACTTCACAACACATCCAGGGATGTAGACTCAACCACCACCCAGGGAAGCCCAGTCCAGTGCCTGACCACTCTCTCCAGGAACAATTTCTTCCTGATGGCCAGTCTAACTCTCCACGTTGGAGCCTGAAGCCCTTCCCTCTGCTTCTGTTGCTACTGACTGCCTGTGAGAAGAGACTAGCACCAACACTTCTCCAGTGTCCTTTCAGAGAGCTGTAGCGAGTGATGAGTTCTCCCCTCAGCCTCCTCTTCCTCAGACTCAACAGCCCCAACTCTTTCCATCTCTCCTCATCAGATGGATTCTCCAGGTCTTTCCCCAGCTTTGTTGCCCTCTGCCCTCGCTCCAGCCCCTCAATGTCTCCCTTTTGAAATTATTTTTCACTTGATTCAGCCTGAGCGTTTGACTTAGCACAGATGTGGATCAACTGCTGAAAGGCCAGAAAAAGCCAAAAAGAACAACCCATCTCCTAGAAAACTTAACCAGCAATGGAGGAACTGCACTGGTGTAGAAAAGAGAAATGAACACGAAGGAAAAGTGATAAATGTCTCCAAATATGTAAAACACACTGCAAAGGAACCTCCATGTCTGTTCTACACAAGCAGGGTGGTAGCAAGAGAGATTGGTGTTAGACTTGTTTAGGCAGCTCTCTAACTAGTGATCCACTAAAACACAGTTACAAACAATCTTGCCAGGGATACAGCTACATGCTAGATAACTCCTGAGCCCCCTCATGTTATTTGCTGTGATATTTATGTTTTAGTAGTGTGTCACAGCTTTTTTTAAAAGTCAAGAAAATGCTGCTAAATTGTTGGCTGAGAACATTCTCATGTGCTTCTGGCCTGTGAGCAAACTACAGCAAAATGAAATGGAAAACCATTATCGCTAGTCCACCACCTTTTGAGTTTTCTGCTGAAATCCTGCTTAAACGCGACAGAAGAGTTGCAGTCAATCTTTCCTCTGAATCTACTCAAACACCAGCTGAAGCATTTCTAGAAAAGCCCTGCTTCTTGACAACAGTAGATCCAAAGCTGTCTTTGGGTAAGAGCGCTGTTTCCTCACAGTTTATGGTAGGTTTAGACTAGATACCTTTTTTTTCCAATAGGAAGAATAGGAGTAATTGTGGAATAAACTACCACTCATGATGAGTAGGGATGTCAAATTCTACTCTAGTGCAAGTTCTGTCAAATCCTAAGCAACTAGGTCTGCTTCAGTGTTGCTCAAATAAATAATACTGCACACGAGTTACTTTGAAAAAAACCTGCCTAATGCAGACACCAGTCTGGAACAGAGACACGTCTACACCGACGGTGATGTCGAATGCATGTTGCAAGTACAAGAATTTCTGTCTGAGCAAAAGAATGTTGTTTTTCACGTCTGTCTGGGTGGGGGGGGTGCACTTACACGTTTCCGATCAGCGATTCCGTATCGCTTTTCCAGAGTCTTTGCCATATTGTCAGCATCATCTTCATTTATAGCTGCCAGTGGAAAATGAACCTGACACTACAAATTGCTCAAGGGCAATGAAGCCTTGGAGGAACCGTCTGCACAAAGTTTCAGAATGCAGAGCCTGTGCCTGCTGTGCTCTAACATTCCTTGGTGGGATTCGCCCGTGAAGTCAAACACACATTTGTTTACTGCATAGGCAGCACGAGAAAGAAATGCCAGCTTGTGGCTACTACATTGGACAATTTATTCAAGAGAAATATGAATACTTCGAAAACACTAAGTGACTGAATCTATTGACTTACTGTGAGAATCAAAGAGACTTAAGATATCGTAACACATCCCAAGGAAGGGAATGCCAGAAATAAGCGCTCTGCCTCCCCTTGCCAAGAGGACAATACTAGAAATTACCATCCAGCTTCCTCTTGCAGAAAGGACACCACCAGAAATTAACATCCACCTTCAGATGTTTAGGAAAATATACAAGCATCTCATCGCTTCCTGACCCCGCATTGCGACACACAAACACGCTGTCCAAATCGCCCAGACTTTATCTCTACCTTTCCTAAAGAGTGGGGAGAAAAGGAAGGACACAGAGGAAGATAAAAGTGGCCCTACAGATCCCTGATTTTCTGTGATCTCCCCCACCACACCCAATGGACACATGAGATGCTGCGGAAGCTGCACTCAGGATGCCGGGACAAAGAAAGAGACACAGAACTCTGGTGGTGGTAATCTAACCCTAACCTTTTCTTACCTATCTCTTGCCTTCCTTTCTTTTTCCTTCTCTCCTTTCTGATCTCTTTCTCTCTCTTTTCTTATACTCGACAGTTAAATAAACCTACCTCAATATAAGATTTATTGAAGTCTAATTATCGAGCACGTTTCTGTCACCCCATGCATTCAACACCCCTTTGTGATTGAACCTCCTGCGAATCCGCATCCAAACCCGATTGTGACACTTACAAGACACAGGCTGAATCTGCACTTCACGTGTTATTTGGTTCAAGCTCTTGCAAGTTTACACACCAAGTAATTGTTTCACTTGGAAACACCGCTAACAGGGTTCCAATGGCAAGAACCTTTTCAAAAACATGAGTATATCGTGTGCAGCCTCTGATGGCATCGGCATCAGAAAGGTCATAGAATCATCAGGGATTGGAAGGGACCTCGAAAGATCATCTAGTCCAATCCCCCTGCCAGAGCAGGCTCACCTCACTCGAGAAGCCATGGAATCAGAATCACTCAGGGTTGGAAGGAACCATCGTCCAGTTCCAACCCCCCCAGCACAGGCAGGGACACCCCACCCTAGACCAGGCTGGCCAGAGCCCCATCCAGCCTGGCCTTCAACACCTCCAGGGATGGGGCCCCAACCACCTCCCTTGGCAACCCCTTCCAGGCTCTCACCACTCTCACGATGAAGAACTTCCTCCTCACATCCAGTCTAAATCTACCCATCTCCAGCTTTGCTCCAGTAGATTTCTGCATCCATCTCTACAGCTCAGCTTGCCCAGTGAACTACAGACTGGCCTCAACATAGGCAAATCAGTTTAAGTACCGACCAGCACGCACTGACCAAGATCAGCCTCCCTCTTTCATCTCCCACGCAGGAAGCAAACAGTGCAGTCACACAGAGCTCACTGGCAACAGAAGCCCTTGGACCCGGCTACACAGGAGCTCCACTACAACAGGAAGAAAAGGTTATAAGGCAGAATAAAGATGACAAGCTTGGGAAAGAACTGTAGACGCTGATGTGCTTTAATTATAGGCAGTGGGATGTGAAAGCCAGTTTGCTAGGACATCTTTTGCGCTTCCAGTCTACCCTCGTAAATAGCTCAAGGTCACACTATTCAGCACAATGATGTTGAGATTTTCTCTAACACACAACCTCTGGACCACTGTTCTATTTATTTACTTATTGCTTCAGCAGGATTCTCATACGGCCAGAAAGAGCTGGATATATACCACTGGCAATAAAAAACTCCCGACTTTGTACGAGTCTGCTAATGCACACAATGTCTTTTCAGGGAAAAGGAATAGAGGGCCTCCCTCCTTTCACACGGACATCAACCTGAGACCCGTGGCAGGAATAAGAAACCTGCCCTGTGAATTGCAAACCGCTGAACAATGGAAGAGATCTAAACAATGGAAGGTTGTTGAAAGGGACCACATGGGTTTCTGCTGAAAAACTGCAGTGGGGAGGCAAGGCACCGCTTCTGGTCTGTAACCGTTAGCTCTTTAATTACGACCTTGTTGTGGAGCACAAACAAATACCCATTGTGTTCCCCAAAAGCACAATACATGAGAAATAATAGTGGGTACAGGCACTTGCCAAACCAAGACCGACTCGCTCAAAAGACCTTTGTTGTAAGTAGGTGGTACTGTTGAAGGGACCCGTGAGAGTAGAGATGAAAGGAGATTATAGAGAGGTAATGAAACAACCTGTGTGAAGGACCAATAAGCAGCATGGAGTGAAAAAGTTTGGAGGTCTGTGGGCACCCTTTTCAGGACTTCTACACTGTCGGAGTGGGCATCAGAGCTACTTCTGACACGAAGTTATTTCTCAAAGAAATACAAACTTTTCTAGCCTTGGAGCAAAGGCATGAGGAATGGCATTTGGCTCACATTCCCCTGGACTCCGAGACCGATAATGTCATCTGAAGTAACTCTTGCTTCTGAACAGGTCTTCTGCAATCAGTAGCATTATTTCTGGTGTGAGCTTACACTCTTCAGACTGCAGAATGCTGCCAGCTCAGGCAACATCCATTTTCCAGCAGTTTTGATTGTGCTGTGTAACACTCATACTCTCCTGTGAGGAGATGCAAGGAGGAAGAAAGTAGAAGCTTAAGGCAAAAGGTAGGCAGGGACAGGAGAGCCCATATGGAGTCAAAGTCTAGAAGACACTTAACCATGCATACCTTGTAGAGCCTGGCCAAGGGAAGCAAGTCTTAGGTTAACAAGTTTCATTGACAAAACTGACTTTGTCTTGTTCAAGCATCCAGTATAAATATCTGACTGAGGTCAGTGAGAGTTAAGAAAGCGGAACCAGAATCTTCTCAGTGGTGCCCAGTGTCGGGACAAGATATGATGGGCGTGAACAGAGAGATAGGAAATTCTGTTCAAACATATAAACAACTTTTGTATTGTGATGGGGGCTGAGCACTGAAACAGGCTGCCCAGAGATTCTGTGGAATGGCCACCCATGAAGACATTGAAACACAACTGGATAAAGCCTTGAGCAACCCGCCCTACCTGAAGGTTGGACTGGATGAAGTCCAGAGGCAAATATTTTGACCAACCCTAGCTGAGCTATGTTTATATGAAAGATCAGGCACAAGAGCTTTTATTGTTGTTAAAAGGAAGGCTGCATGTAAAACAATCTTGCTTGAAATCCTCTCATTGTTCAGCAAAAAAAAAAGGTCTAAGACTTGACATGTTTTTTCTGGTTCTCAAAAAAATGATGTGATACCGCTTCATCCAACAGATTGATTTCTAAAGCGGGAAAGCATGGCATTGAGGAAGACAGAAAACAGAACAGGTTATAAATC
This sequence comes from Rhinopomastus cyanomelas, assembly GCA_013400115.1. Taxonomy (NCBI): domain Eukaryota; kingdom Metazoa; phylum Chordata; class Aves; order Bucerotiformes; family Rhinopomastidae; genus Rhinopomastus; species Rhinopomastus cyanomelas. Next base: position 267,309 of record VXBP01007997.1, on the reverse strand, counting down.
TTTCCACAGAAAAGAAAACAAGGATGTCTATGAAATGAACATTTCAAGGATTTAGTGTAGGCAGCAGGTAGTACCATACGGGTACCTACTCGAACCACTTAAGCTTGTTTTGTGCTATTTGTCACCATTACAAAGACATGAATCAAGGTATCTTACGTAAGTCAAGCATAAAACCAGAAAAGAATAGTAAAAATTCTCTAAGAAGAAACAAATGAGGTGCAACCTGCCACACTAGCCAGTGGGCCTTTTAGACATCGTGGGGTAACTTCCAGCAATGTAGGTCTTAGGCAAGCAAACAGCGTGGCTTTATTTGTTGTAATCTTCACTACACATTACAGCTTCTGGTAAACGTGTTTTATTGCTTTTATTGTTTGCAAAGAACTAGCAATAAGCTGTGTCTGTGCAGAAAGTTGGAGAAGAACATTCAGGTCCACATCTGCTGATGTGTGTTGGTTGCTTTTAAATACAAGACCACAGAAAGCTGAAACCAGCTCTCTTCTGTCTTTTTTTGGGGTAAAATATCTGTAAGCTTTACACAATCACTAGGCAGGACTGGCAAAGTAGTATAGCACCAAAAACCAAATACTATTCACAGAATCACAGAACATTCAGAACTGGAAGTGACCTTGAATGATCATCTAGTCCACTCCCCCTGCCACAACATGATCACCTAGACCAAGTCACACAGGAACATGTTCATGGAGGAGGGCAACAGTTTATACAGATTGAATTGTATTATTTTGTTTGGTGGTTTGAGGGTTTTTAATTTACAGTCATGGATAAATATCAGCCCAGGATCTGGGGAACTAACCCAGAAATAAACACATGTAAAGACCACACATATCTATGTCCATTTTGACAGATTGAGCCCATGTTTTACAAAGGGGTTCAGAAAGAACGGTATGGTAAAGTGTGAGCTCCTGAGATGGAATGGTAGTAAAAAGCAGACAGACTAAATCATAAAATGAAAGTACAACACCCAGAACAAGGAAAGGATTGGGACATGATGATAAATTACACACTAAGCCACCTGTGCAGTAGCTTTTCAATTGATGCCACTTTCTGAAACCATCAGAGAGTAGGGCCACATCAGAAATACTTTATACAGCAGCCTGAGCAATGTTATTTGCAGGAAGGAAGTTCACTGTGGATGAAGAATACAGCAGGAAATTAACCAAAGTCATGGGTTTCTGTGGTGTAAAAAATTGTTGAAAAGAAAAGGAAAAGAAGAGAGAAAAGAGAAGAGAGAAGAAAAAAGAAAATAGAAAAGAGAAGAAAAAAGATAAGAAAAGACAAGAAAAAAGAGAAAAAAAAAGAGAAGAGCACAAGAAAGAGAACTGACGGAGCATCCTTATGCTATAGAAGTGTCTCTTACCTTCACTGCACACCCACTGCCTATCTCCCTTTAAAATTTTATCTATTTAAAATTAGAGGTAATCCAGCCAATACAGAAGTTACCATGTGCTTGAATGCTTCCAGATCCATTCTAAGCCACATGAAAAAATAATGTCTTTATCTGATTTGGGATAAGGTCCCTGTTAAATATATCTGGTGCTCAGTATGAGCCAAAGTGTGCCAAAGTCCTACAAGTACCAGAGAAAAAGAAAGATCTCACAGAGGCCATTTCTATCCATATGTAAGCACTTAAATACTAGTTTTCTATCTGACGTACCAATTTTCAACCAATGTGAGGCAGAAGCACTTGGATACTTTTGGAACAGCTTTCTTGATGGAGCCTATACGTGGCAGAGGAAGACGTTAAGTTCTTTGCACACCCTTTGGCTTGCCCTGGCATCCCTATTTGTTAATGTCTGATCATCAACCTTCTCAATGCTTTTGATTTTAATTCATATGAACAAGGGGTTGCAGAAAACTGTGATTCTACAAATCCTTAATTAGATATGTGAAAAAATGTGTCTCAAAATGCAGATATGGAAGTCAAAATAACAAAGAATCTGAAAAGCTTCTGTAATCTACATGTATTCCAACGCTGTCAGAGCCTGCACCAATCCAAGCCTTAAAAAAAGGTTCAAAAGAACTTCACAGTGCAAGACAAAACAATAATTTTAGGCTGTATTACATCGTAATTCGTTGCCAAATGATTTCCATACAGCTCCTAGAAGAGAGGGCTTTATAATAATAGAAAGCTTTGCAAAAATCTAGCAAAATTGATATAATAACTGCAAGAAAAGTGTCAACGTAATTTCAGAGTTATCCGTCTGTCCTCAGTACCACAGGTGTTTTGTCAAAGGCTTTCATGGTCTTGGAGATTTCAGGTGCATCCCAGAGACGCACCATTGCCAAACGCTAAACAATCCAACGACAAAGATGCAAATAAAGACAATTACAATAGAGAAGGTAACACAGTAAGTACTAAGTGCAGGTAAAAGGACACTGGGAGCTTACTTTGCCACAAAAAAAGTTATGCTATGCTTCTTCTGTTCCACTACTCTATTAAAATTCATTTCCAAAAAGGAGAAGAAACAAATCCCTTCGTTTCTATGCCTTGATGTTTAATTACAGCAGAATTCACTCTAAGCCCAAGAGCTGCTGATTGCTGGAAAAGTCTAACCAAGCAGTGCTTTAAAGATGATATCTGCACAGCTAGATGCATAAAGTAGACACTTCCAATTATGATTTCTTGTCCCCATGACGACAACTTTTTATTTCAGGTTAAATCTTAAAAAATGGAAGGAAGATAATTGAGTTATGAGTTTGTGGAGACTGCAAGATCAAAAAAGGACAAATTTTTCAGGCTTTCTTGTCCTGAACCTAACCATCGGGCTTTACGATGCCATTACGAATACTACCCAACAACATCAACGTGCCCCCTTGGTAAGACATCAGATTTAGTATAGGTAAGACTACAAGAATGTAGTTTTGTATGGGAACAAAACTGCTTTGACTCTGCAAGCACTTAAGGACAGGCTTTGAAGATGGACATGAAGGTGGTGGAGGCTCCATCCTTGGAGGTGTTTAAGGCTGAGCTGGATGAAGCTCTGGCCAAGCCTGATCTAGGGTGGGGTGTCCCTGCCCATGGTCTGGGGGTTGGAACTGGATGATCCTGTGGTCCCTTCTAACCCTGACTGACTCTATGACTTGGTCTAGGTGATCCTGCTGTGGCAGGGGGATTGGACTAGATGATCTTTCGCGATCCCTTCCAATCCCTAATGATTCTATGATTCTATGTGCTGGAGCAAAAAGGTGCCTTTTAGAAGGCATTTTGACAGATGTCCCCACATTCCAATGTCCCCCTTTCCCTTCCTTGCTCTGACAGGTAGGTAAAGGGGACCTGGCACCTGACAAGAACAATTTAGATGTGCAGGCGTCTCACCTCAGCCAGGAAGCAGAGGGAACAAAACCCTCAACCCTTGGCCAGAATCATACTCAGGTGAAGACTTACTACAGACTAAGGGCACCCTACTCCAAGTAGGCCACTTACAGTGCAGTTGTAGAGGTCTGGCCCAGGAAGTCACAGAATCACAGAACATTATGGATTGGAAGAAACCTTGAAAGATCATCTGGTCCAATCCCCCACCACAGCAGGATCACCTAGACCAAGCCACACATGAACATGTCCAGGTTTTAAACATCTCCACAATCCCTCTGGGCAGCCTGTTCAAGTGTTCCATCACCATCACTGTGAAGAAGTTCTTTCTGATATTGATGTGGAACCTATGTTCCCGCTTACACTCATTGTCTTTCATCCAATCATTAGATGACCTTGAAAAATGCCTGGCTCCATCCTCCTGACACCCACCCTTCACATATTTGTAGACATTAATGAGGTCACCCCTCAGTCTCCTCTTCTCCAAGACAAAGAGACCCAGCTCCCTCAGCCTCTCCTCATAAGGGAGGTGCTCCACTTCCTTCATCATCCTCGTTGCTCTACAATGGACTCCCTCCAGCAGCTACATGTCCTTCTTGAACTGAGGGGCCCAGAACTGGACACAGTTCTCCAGATGTTGTCTCACTAGGTCGGCATCGCTGAAGCACTGAAACAATTTGTCTGCCCAAGACAGAAAGTCTGGATAAACCTTTACTGTCCTGTCCATTATTCTTCTGTTGCAGTCTCTCCATTTGTCTCCATTATGTTTATTGTTCCTCACTGATACCCAGCAAAGTTCCAAATCACAAAAGCAGTTAATGTCAATTAGAAAGCTGAACTTTGAAACCAAAATACCTGGCTCCAGGTAAGAGTTTTCCAAAACAAGAAATGGATGAAACAAAATTATCTTCTAAAATAAGGGTCAGAACTGAAGACCAGGAGTCTCAGGAACATATCCTCATTACAAAGATGTTTAGTCCACACCATCATCAACAAGCCATGATCAATAAATACAGAAGCAGAAGTAGAAAGAGTGTGACATGGCATAGAAGAAAAAAGACTGCACTGAAGACATCCCGAACTTCTTAAACACAACTAAGTGAAGAAAACAAATGCATCTCCACTGAAGTAAACCCGTCAAAACTCTGACAGCCTGAAGCTTCCTGCTCTGCAGCAGGATATCCAAGGTTCATTGCAAACCCCTGTTTATCCAACTAACTGCATTTCTCAGTAACTCTACTTAATTAACAGTTTGGCAATGAAGGAGGCAATGGGGAGCCTATGTATGTAAATACACCACAAATATGCTCAGGAACATTAATGCAGAAAATCAAGCATTGAAAATTTAGGGAAGTGTCAGGATTAAGGTTGCTCTGCAGCCCTAATTGGGCAACCTTATGTGCACACATTATTATACTGTCTTTAATTACTCGACCACCTACTATTTTTTCCACTGGACCCCTGCCTGCACTGACTGACATAATGAGCAGCTACTCAATGCCTTTGTTTCCTCATTATTAGTCAATGTGTCCCCATGCCTCATTTATTGAGCACCATTCACGCCCTGCTCTGAGACTAATTTCTGCCTCCACTGTCATACAGCTCTTAGAGCAGCTCCTCATTTCTCCAATACCACTTTAAAGAGAGACAGGAAAAGACTGCATTAGCCCTCTTCAGCAGGAGGGGTCTGAGAAATCAAGGTGAAAATTATGAATTAAATTAAGAAGTACACACTTACTGACTCACTGGAGCAATTAGAATTCTTTGGTAATTTGTATGTTCAAACAACTTTCATTGACGTGAGCCACCTCTGAGAAAGATCAGTGCTTCATAAATCCGACCCAAGGGTCTCAAACTGAGCATTCATGAAGTAAACAACACACAATTAGCAAAAGCAGAGCTTGATTAGATTGGAATCACGCAAAAAAGTCTGTAACAGAGTCAAGAACAGAATCTAGCAGCTACTATTGATGCTTAACCATGGCAGCCTTGCCTTCCACTCCTATAACCTCCCAATTCCTTCAGCCTTGCCATTTCTTCAGCAAACGAGGCACCAGTTGCACCAACCATCTTCATGCATTTCCAGCTGCCACTAGAAGTGGTGAATCTGGGCAGTGAATGCAGCTCACTGCATTTGTTTGAATACAAAGAAGTTTGAACCCAAAGCGGGTAGGGGATTTCAATTACGGCATTTCCCAATTCCTGAACCTTGACTTTGGAATTCCAGTAGGATTATTCCATTTTGGAGGCACAGAAGTGTACCAAAACCTCCAAGAAATCTGCCCACAGCACAAGAGCGACACCTATGCTGTCCGTGGCAGGGCCAGCACCTTCCTTTTGAACCACACAGCCTTCAGTCAGCTCAAATAATGCAGTAGTAGTGGCAGCAGCAGACTACCAGCCTCAAGTGCAGTAGTCACATATTTTCTTTAATTACAATGTCAAGATTGTTACTGGAAAAATATTTTTCCAGCCAGCTCTAGTGAAAATAACATCTTTTCCACTGACGAACAAATACATTGCAGAGAAATAAAATCGTTAAAGAAGCATCTTTGAGTCTAACAGGCGCATTGCAAAATCCATTCTGTGAACTGCTGAAAAGGTATTTAACAGGACTATGTTCTAAATCGCTTCTTGGGTCTCCTTTTGAGAATACAAAGCATTCACTGGACACACAAGCCCACTGAATCACAACAATAGCAAACTACAAATCTATTAGTCAGGGCAGTGGCCTTAGACTCAGGAAGCCAGAGCTATGGTCTGAGGTATGGTCTCATGAAAATGGGATTTAAAAGGCAGACAGACTATGCAGTGCTGGGGGCCAGGATTTAGGGGTGACGTGGCAGTGCTGGGTCGATGGTGGGACTTGGTAATCCCAAAGGTTTCTTAGAACGTGCTGGATTGGAAGGGACCTCCAAAGGTCATCTAGTCCAACCTCTCTACAACAAGCAAGGATGTCTCTAACCAGACCAGATTGCCCAGAGCCCCATCTAGCCTGACCTTGAATGGCTCCAGGTATGGGACTTCCACCATCTCTCTGGGCAGCCTGTTCCAACGATCTTCTACCCTCAGATTCAAGAACTTTTTCCTCATGTCCAGCCTCAGTCTGCCCTTTTCCAGCTTCAAACCACAATCCCTCTCTCTATTGTTCCCTGCCCTCGAGAACAGTCTTCGCCAGCTTTCTGACAGCTCCTTTCAGGGGTTGGAAGGTCACTGTAAGATCCCCCTGGAGCCTTTTCTTGTTCAGGCTGAACAACCCCAACTCTCTCATCCTGTGCTGTTTCTCAGCCTGTCTGGTAAGCCAAAGATTGGAGTCTCCTTCTCTGGAGACATTTAAAACCCACCTGGATATGTTTCTGTGCGACTTGTCTAGGTGATCCTGCTCTGGCAGGAGGACTGGACTAGATGATCTTTCAAGGTCCCTTCCAGTCCCTGGTGTTCTGTGATTCTGTCTAATCTGTAAAATGGGGTTGATGCTTGATCTCAAGAAGTAGACTTCTCATACTGCTGCTATTGAAAATAAACCTCTCCACATGTAAATCTGTGCGTGACGGCAGAGCATTCAGCACGGTCCATTTAGTTACAGAATTATCACATATCCCATAAAAGCCCCATTTGCTGCCTATGCACGGAGATCAGTGAGGTTACACCTTCAGCCCGCCAGACGTTACCCTGCAGGGACCAGAAAACAGACAGGCAGATTGGTTCCAGGGGAGAACAGCAGGGAAAGTCTGAAGCACTGGCATGTGCTCCATCAGTCAAATTTAAAATGTTTTAAAATTTCTTTCTGCAGAGTCCTCTTGATGCGGATTTAGCTCCCAGTCAGCTCTAGGCACAGAGCAATACAAGGATCCTACAGTGGGATGATGGATAAAGCCTTTCTCAGGTGCTCACCTCCTGTGCAGAGCAGGTGCTCAAATATCACAACTGAAAACTTAAAACAGTGAAATCTGAAATCTATGTAAACGCACGTTCCGGAGGAATGATTTCATCTGACTGCTCCAAAGCATAAAGGGGTCACCCCACTGCTAGTAAAACATAATTAGCAGAGTCGCACAGCCTTTACTTATTAATTCTATTTCTTTTGTGATGACACTACAGGAACTGCAGCAAAAAAATTATAATCACCCAGTGATGACAGGTTTTGGGTTTTTTTTTCTCCTATTAGCTCTGCAAAGCATAATAATCCTGAACATACGACATTTCCTTTCAGCTTTGCACAGCAGTGTGTACCAACACAAACGTTAACTGCCAGGACATAATTTTCAGTGTGCTTGTCTTACTTCAGATGTGGGCTCTCTGTTTGGAGCACAGCTGTTCATATTTCCCAACGTGAGCCTCAGCGCTGTAAATACCTTCTCTGTTGAGGGTGACATTCCCAAAGTGCTGCACAGGGCCACGTGTACAAGCTGTGTCAGTGCTAACGTAAGTTGTGTGCTGCAGATCCACACGTGGCTCTTGGAAAATGTGGACCACGGACCTTGACCCCACCATTTTGCTGCAGAACCAGAACTGGCCCAGGGAATCCTGTGACTGTTACAGGTTATCCAAAATCAGGTTCTCCAAAAAGGGGGGTTTTTTTCTGTTAAAGGGACTCATTCTGGTATAAATAAATAGCTCATGTTGCAGACCTGCATTATCGAAGCAAATTACTCCAAGCAACGTGCAACAAGAAACTATCTGGAAGATGAAGGGAAGATTGTAGGGGGCTTATTGCCACATTCTGTTCAATAGCAGCAGCCTGCATTGTGTTCAGCTCAATTTCCTTACTTCAGGGTTTCAAATCCAAGTCCTTTGCCTGTCAGCATAACACAGCTGGCAGCACTGCTGCCTCCACGCTAGAAGGTCAGAGAAGCACGTCTCTGACTGAGACATGGGCTTGTATCCAACGCTGACGCTGCAACAGAGCATTTGGGGGATGTCGTTGCACAGTCAGAGCTGCCTGCCTTCAGATGAGACATTAAATCAAGGTCATTTATGCCCATCAGTGGGGACCACCTGGGTGAAAGGTAACAATCCCATGGCAATTTTCACAACAGTAGGTTGTAAACATGATGGTCTTAACAATTTTTGCTCCTAACAAATAGCTTCAGACATCTGAGATGCTTGGGATGCAATTGTTAAGCAAAATAATAGAAACCCACAAGACATTCCAACCACCGTGATGATCCCACCCCCTGTACTTTGCAAAGCCTTTTCTGTTTAGGAGGAAGGGTGGTCGACTTCTAAGCATGACAGCATCGAGTCCAAGCACAGGCTAACACATTGGTGTAGACGCAGCGTAAACGCTTACACCTTCAGAAATGCAGATACATGAATTTCTGCCTTCCTGAAGGCAAATCTGCAACCTGAATTATCAAATTAGGGTGGTTACCATTCAGCCAGTCTTCTGCTTTAGGGGGTGGGAAAACATGTAAGAAACATGTTATGTCTGGGAAGCAAAAGCTATTTCTGCACCATTTTGCTGTGATGCCAGCAGTCGAGTTTATTCTACAGCCGGTGGCAAAAGTGTTTGTTGGTGACCATCAACCCCTGCTCTGCGCCCCAGCTTTATCTGTTCTAATGATAATGAACAGGACATGCATTTTTATCTTTCATAGGATCATGAATTATGTATTAATAGTGAGATCAAAGGCAGTAAGTAAGAACAGTACAACTTCCAGTGGCTGTCAGGCTGGTGAAATAAGTGGTGAAATACCACACACTTCAATAAGAGCTAGACAACACAGAGATAATCACAGAATATTAGGGCCTGGAAGGGACCTCGAAAGATCATCTAGTCCATCCCCCTGCCACAGCAGGATCACCTAGATCAAGTCACACAGGAACATGTCCAGGTGGGTTTTAAACTTCTCCAGAGAAGGAGACTCCACAAACTCCCTGGGCAGCCTGTTCCAGTGCTCCATCACCCTCACTGTGAAGACTAATGTAACAGGATGGCACGGAAGGGTCCTACTACAACTGGGGACCTCGAGCATTCGCAGAACTCTCCCGTTCTGAAGAAGGATTTCACCTATTCTTCACGAACTACAATCAAGCAAGAATTTCAATTTTGTCTTAATTTGACACTGTTTGAACCAAAGATGAAGGGGTGTCACAAGCTTGTAAAGAAACCACTGGGAGCAACATGAGATTTGACGGAGAAAAATAATGAGAATCCGAATTAATCTGCAGACAAGAAGTTATGAAGTATGTTTTTCTTTCCAAGGAAATTGAGAGCACTCACATCATTTCAGGTACGGATAAAATAAGGGCCTTTATGGTATCAGTTTGAGCAACCCTGTGCAGGTCTCAAGGAAACAAAGGTGATGCATGTGACTGAGGAATTAAGAATGAAAGGACCCCACATAAATGGCAAACTGGACAAAAGTTAACCCCAACTGAAAATGAGAAGCAAAACCTAACACATACATAGTAGACAATGAAACAAAATTAAGCACACAAATAAAAATGCTGTTTCTATAAAAGTAAGAAATATGCATCGACTTAATATCTATCAGGATGAAAAAGTTACAATAAGATTTTGAGAGTAATTTCAGCAGCAACCTGTTTCATTTCTCTAACACTAATGATTTCACAGAATCATAGCATCATTAGGGATTGGCAGGGACCTCAAAGATCATCTAGTCCAATCTCCCTGCCACAGCAGGACCACCTAACAAACTCTCTAGGCAGCATCACACTGGAAGGTTTAAGGACGGCACCACTAAACAGCAGCTGTACAATGTCAGGTTACAGTCAAGTGCCTGATACACAAAAGGGTGTGTTTGTGGACGACTGCTAAGTCACCAGTCTGCCCGATCAGCATTTTGTGGAATGTGACACTCCAAACCTTCAGGAACCTATTACCTACAGACAAAAGCTTGTGGCAAGCCTCCATGAACAGCACTGGAAGTAACACCAGAGGAAGACAATAATCTCAGAAACCTCAGAGTGTCACTGTAATTTCTTTTATAAGGATTCTCTTATGACAACAGTGAGGTCTGCAGAAAATTACCTTCGTGCTACTCAGACAAACGACCTCACGGAAGGCCATTTCTTTCCCAGGAAACGGAGAGTGGGTAACGCCCACCTGAATAGGAGCAAGCCACTGCAGAGCAAGAGGTGGGAGCTCCACAACTGGTTTCTTTGTGACTATCAACAACCTGTACGTAACAAGTATTTCAGGTTTCATGACAGAATTTACTTTGCATGGTGGCCAGGAGAGGTAGCAACTCAATTTAAACCAGAAACAGCATCACCTCATCCACTGCTTGAAAATGACTTTTCATCCACGATTATCTGACAGTTTTCCTTTCTCATTTTCAGCTATCACCAGCTTCCATACCTACAAAAGTCCATTTCTCCTTGAGTCTTGAGTTCAGCTCCAAAATAATTTATTAGGAGTTACACGTGCTTATCACAGACAGAGAGAATTCATGCAGAAATTAATGGCTATGGAAGTTGCTATACATCATCATATAATAGGTGCCAACGCGCCTGACACAGTACCTGGGTTGCCCCGTCCTTTGTCAGTCAAAATAAAGCTTTAGGGCAGCACAAAGGTTATTTTTGTTGTTGTTCTGACAATAAAGTTTTGGCCGTAACACAACAGTAATGAATGATAATCTATCAAGGATAGCAGATCCCCAACCATTTTATGGCAGTCAGACTGTCCCCATTGTTTTTTAATATGACCAGAAGTTATTCAACCCAAACCCCTCACTCCCTCTTTAAAAGCATGACTCCTTGACAAACATGATGAACTTAAAGCAGTAAAGACTAGTCTGGTCCATGCCAGCAACAGGACACAAGCTGAGGCCAGCACGTAAGACTGCCAGCCTGTTCCCTCCATTCATTCTCTTGAGTAGAAGATCAACATTAGCCATCATTATTTGCCTTACAGCGATGCTATCAAGTCCATCAGTTGTCACTGATCCCGATGGCAACAGAACACGGCCAACATCAAGGACCAGCTGGAGGATAAATGAATAGAACAGCTCCAGAGCGGATTCACCTGAATGGGGAATCCAACAAGATTGGCACCTCTATATCCAAAGCACCCTCCTGTGGGACACCCTGAACATGGAGAGGATTAATGAAGAAACATCGTTCACCATGCATTTGAGAAAATTACATGTCTATGGCTTCTAACTAGAAAATCTGTTTAGCCCCTGAGAAGCATTTGGGAGACATGGGTACAGCTGCAAATACGGCTGGTCAGGGCCTCCTAACAAACTGGCTGTTCATCTCCCTGCTCGTACTTGAAGGATACCATCTGAGTAAGAAGTTATGCTGGTAAAGGCATGGGAAAGAAACTTAGAAATGCATGCAATCTCTGACCTGAGGCACAATTTTGCTAGAGATACTTCAGGTTTGAAATCTGTTCCCACTTGCTTTTCCAAAGCCGGTCACCAGGAGATTAATGCAACGCATTCTTCTCGGGGCTACATCTTGAACCCATTCAAGAACCAACTCTTGTGCAGAGTGCCACAGCAGCTGTCTCTCTTAAGAAACGCCTCACGTCTCCCAAACCTCTAGGCTACATCTTTGAAAGTGTCCTAAATGGGAGTAGAATTTTGGAAAACAGGCAATCCGGCAATCTCGTAAGAGAAGTTTTGGGCAATGAAAGGTGAGCCAAGATGGAGAGGAGGCTGAAGAAACAAGCTATCATTTTTGGACAACACGTGCTGGATCTACAAAGAGCTATCAGGAGACTGGATAGACATTGCAGATCTTTCACGTGCTTGAAATAAGACGACACCAAAAACTACTGTAAGCCAGAAGGCATTCATCAAGCAAGAAAAGAAATTTTACAAACAACCACAACAAAACAAAAACCATCTGGGAACAAAACTGTCCATCACTGATCAATTCCATAACTTACTGTCTGTCATCAAACAGTCAGTTATTGTTTTTTACCTAACGGCCAAACTTTATCCTTCACCTTGGTGTTTAATTTCCATTGTAGGATGTGCAAGTGTGAGCAAGCTTTCGGTGCACTGCCTGGAACCACTCTAGGGTGACTCCTGTGCACGCAGTCAGGCATTTCATTGGAGTCTGAAGGCATGTGAAGAGAAGCTTAGAGAAATACTTTTTTGACTCGATGCACTCCAGAAATTACATTTTCCCTTTACTAACATGAATCCTAGGCACCGGTACTCAAAAAGGGAGATGAGACAGAGGATGTCATCACTGAACTAGAACCAGGGAAATCAACCCAAACCAACTTGCACTTTGGCTCGTGTGATATTAATACAGGGCCCTAGAGCATTCTTTGGAGTCTCTAACTGGAGCAAGCAGGTTCTGCCTCCTGTAGAAATATTGATCCAAGACCTGTGGTACTTTCATCAATGACAAATCCAGAGCTCTGGATCCTAACTACAAGAAACACAAAGAAGCTGTACTTCAAAAATTATGGTTCTACTTGCAGCAAGAGGACAGGCTCATATCAATATGAGAAGGAACCTCTTCACAGTGAGGGTGTCAGAGCACTGGAAGGGGCTGCCCAGGGGGGTTGTGGAGTCTTATTCACTGGAGATGTTTAAGACCCACCTGGATGTGTTCCTGTGTGACTTGGTCTAGGTGACCCTGCTGTGTCAGGGGCATTGGACTAGATGATCTTTCGGGGTCCTTTCCAATCCCTAATGATTCTATGATTCCATGACTTCACCAGTGGGAATGAAGTAAAGGTAGCAACGTGCACACCTGGGGTTGGGGATAAAAATTCTGGATGAATTGTTGTTATTATTAAATGGACAATCCCCAAATCTGTCTAGTCATTTCTCTGCGCTTGTTTTGGGAGTTCTGTTTAACGCTGCATTTATTCATCTAATGGGCACACAAACTGCTTTTCTGAGTAACAGAATCATAGAACAGAATCACAGAATCATTCAGGTTGGAAAAGACCCTTGGGATCATAGAGTCCAACCATCAACTCTACTCTACAAGTTCACCCCTAACTCATATCTCCCCAACACTACATCCAACAGATTTTTAAACACATCCAGGGATGGTGACTCAACCACCATCCTGAGCAGCGCATTCCAGTGCATAACCACTCTCTCTGTGAATAATTTTTTCCTGATGTCTAGTCTAAACCTGCCCTGTTGAAGCTTGAAGCCCTTCCCTCTGGTTCTGTCGCTAATTACCCGTGAGAAGAGACCAGCATCAACATCTCTACAAAGTCCTTTCAGATAATTGTAGAGAGCAATGAGGTCTCCCCTTAGCCACCTTTCCCTCAAACTAAACAGACTCAACTCTCTCAGTCTCTCCTCATAAGATTTATTCTCCAGGCCCTACCCCAGCCTCGTTGCCCTCCTCTGCACTCACTCCAGCACCTCAATGTCTCCCTTGTACTGAGGCACCCAAAACTGGACCCAGTACTCAAGGAGCAGCCTCACCAGTGCTGAGTACAGGGGGACAATCACGTCCCTACTTCTTCTGGGAAGCAACAAATTACTATAATCTCCAAATAGCTGAATATAAAAAAATGTATTAATTGGAGAGAAAGAAAAACAAAGATGGAAGAAAAAACCTGCAGATAACAACTTTATCTTCCCCAAACCCTCCCCAAATTGAATCAGTTTTCATTTTAGGCTGCAGCCCCACAGACACAATTTATCATGAACTTTTCAATGTTGGTGGTAACAACACTTATTGGTTCAAAAAACTATTTATGATGAGCCAGCAGAATTTACAGCTACCTCCACTGAAGAGGATACTCCTTGACACAGACACTGTAACTCAAGTACCAAGCAGAGCTCTAAGATGCACACACTGCCAGCACAGCGATGCCACTGGGGAGATACAACAGTCATACAGGCCCTCTTACAGACCAAACCACATACAATCGGTAGCATGATAAATGTGTTCAGGCAGACCAGGGAGACTATCCGAAGAAAAGCAAGTATTCCTAGTACAATCTGCATTTGCTCTAAGAGAGTCTCTGAGCTCATTTCTCTCTATGCAGCAGTTATACCAGCCCACCTGTTCCAGCCCGGCCTGAGAGCAGATAGCACAGATTAACAGCTCAAAAATGCATTTAAGGTTCACATTTTAATCTAACAAAAAGCCTAAGAGAACAAGGCTCACGTGGCAGAAACTTTCCACCTATTCAGAGGCCGACAAAAAAGACAGAGCTATGTATTCCATCCACAGAGCCTTGCAGCAGAACCCAAAGCTGCCAAACTTCAGCCTATGACAGATGGCTATGGGAGTGAACTTGGAAAGCAAAGGCTTTCAAGGAAGATGGCTGAGGCTTTAAAGCCAGCTAGTAATTGGCACGAGCAAGTTCTAGCTGCTGTGTTTATGGGCGCACCCATGTGCGTACGCGTGACTGTGCGTGTGCGGCTGGCACACTGCTTTCCTGCAGGGAAGTATTAATAGCCGTGGGTCAGCTCAGGGCTAAATAGCTGTGCTGGGCAAGAGCTCAAAGAGGTAAAATCGCTGATTGCCACGGCCAGCAGAAACCCCTTGCGTAGAGACAACTGTCTAAGCAAAATTCCATTTCCACTGGCGGTTTTCAATCTGCGGCGTATTTTACGCACCAGTACAAAGCGTTCCTTAGCCATCATCACTGCGTCCAAAACCAGGAATGCTTTGCCTTAAAGGATTCCTTTAATCTCTGAGGAATACACTCCAGATGTAAGCTCAGGAGGATGACACTGTATTGCTTGTGATGGAAGCACCTTAATTTTTTAAAAGCAGTAGTGGGAGGATATAGAGTGAGTAATTATGTGCTCCCCCAACTGCTGAAATGGAAGACCGCCAAGACACTTGCTCACTGCTAACACAAACCAGCCCATTCTTCATTTAACAAGTATTACTGCTGAAAGCTGAAATCACATCACGGTAACAGAATTCAGATCTCATCCAGAGTAAGGGCAGTGAGTTCCTCCTGTGTTCCCTTGATGGCAACCTCACTCTCATCTGCTCTTTACACTGGTGTGCCCACTTTTCCTATCTTCCCCCGTGGTTTGGTCTCACTCAAGAGGCTATTATATCAAACCTCCTTGCTCTTTCCATTACCAGCCCAAAGAATACTCCAATCACTTTGTCTGATCCATCTGCAACCTAACAAACCCAAAACTTCACTGTTAGCTGTCTCTGTTTCCCAAATGGTCTCAATTTTCACAGAGTCACGTCTCTTCATGGGAGAGACACCGGTCACGCTTCACATCTGGAAAACTTAACTGGCATCTTCTCATATGGAGTCTAACATATCTCACATAAACCTCCCCTTTGCTAGCAGTAAAAAAAGTCCTCAAGAAGCGAGGAGAAATTTCTGGACATTACATATAACCCAGGTGGATGGCAAATCTATGACACCAGGCACCTTTTCCAGTATAACCTGTAAACTCTGTTCAATAGATCAATCCAGCCCATGACTGTGCATTGTAGACATTTATTTCCAGCAGCACAGGTTCTTTAGGGATTGACTTTTGATGGCCACAGCTCACTGGCTGATAGTAATCTCTTTTCAAGTCCCACACAGGCAGCACTGCTTGAGTCATCACATTCAGGCTCTGTGTGGAGCAGATTTAATTCCTTTGTATAGAATACTCGATATATTTATCCGGGCACTTGACTCTTTCCTCACGAGACACCATCAGAGTTGTGGCAGCTTTAAAAACCTAAGTTAATTCCATATATACAGAAGGGAAAAGGCTGAGCTGGCAGGATTTACTCTACTGAGGATACACATCATCGGAGCTCCCTTCAGTCCTGTAAGGTTTATAGCAGCCTGAGTGGTTTCAAGTGGACCCTGCAGCTTATTCTGATGGTTCTCTCTTCTCCCAGACAAAAAAGGGGCTGGAAAAAGGAAGAGGCCAGTCAGGAGTCTGGTAATAATTTGTTTAGTAGTTAGAGTCTTCAAGGGTATATGGTTCCCAGAACCAGGCATGGGAGCTCTGCATAGTTAATATATGCAGAGCGGTGGAGAGATTGGAACAAACAACCCACCACACAAATCTCTCTCAGAAGGGTAACAAGCAATGTGATTGCCATTAAAAATGTTATACAGTCAATCCTTCCCTAGTTGTCCCAAGAATGGCTGTTCCTGAAAATTTATATAGCTGAATCATAAAAATATCCAGAAAAATATATGGCCTGTTTCATTTTACTTCCATTATTATTGCTATTATTATTAATACGTGATTACTAAAGCCGAATTGATGTAACTGAGCAACTGATCCAAAATTGTGTGTTAGAAGGGATATAAATGATACATGACTGTGAAAGAGATGACCTTTTCTTAACAAAATATCCTATGAATTTTTAAGCTGTAACAATGAATAAAGATCCCAAAGGAAACGACAGGATGGAAGTCACAAATGTGTCAAAAATTAAATACTAAAGCAACTTTCTGCCACAGTCAGCTCAGGCTGATGGAGCTTTTTAGTTTCTCTAGGATGAGGGTTTTCGCAGCAAGAGCGTGAAACAAACATGTCTGAAGTTTGCTGAATACACCACTCAGGTTGGGGTACCTGCTGTTTTGACTTGAAGCCAAATACTAGTGTCCAAGTCTCTCTTCACAGCAAGTGCTGTTCTGCACCCACTGCTAACAGAGGCAAAACTTACACCCTTCCAGGCTGATAACTAGTTTTGCTTACTTACAGTATTTTATATAAAACTTTTGTTCCTTTTTCAGTTTTGTCTGACTTCCCATATCTGGAAAGAAACTAATATTAAAACACCCATCATATTCACAGAATCACAGCACATTAAAGATTGGAAGGGACCTTGAAAGATCATCTAAGTCCAATCCTCCTGCAACAGCAGGATCACCTAAACCAAGTCGAACCGGAACACATCCAGGCGGGTTTTAAATGTCTGCAGAGAAGGAGACTCCACAACACCACTGAGCACCCTGATCCAGTGCTCTGTCACCCGTGAAGAAGTTCCTTCTTATATTCATGTGGAACCTCCCATGTTCCAGCTCACATCCATTGCCCCTTGTCCTATCATTCTTAGTGCACTTTTAAATTTAGCTATTCAGGCTTTATAAGACCAGGGTCTCTCATGATACAGGTACAGGTCTTTCCTGTGGTTACTACTAACATCTTTGACACTGTGTTTCTGCTATTGTTTAAAAGGTCTGTGTCTTATACAACAGCCAGGCAGCACAGCCCATACTCTACAAATCTTATATTTCTGTGTTCGTTTTCCTTCATAAAATCATTAGGGATTGGAAGGAACCCCGAAAGATCATCTAGTCCAATCCCCCTGCCACAGCAGGATCACTTAGACCAAGTCACACAGGAACACATCCAGGCAGGTCTTAAACACCTCCAGTGAAGGAGACTCCTCAACCTCCCTGTACAGTCTGTTCCAGTGCTCTGCCACCCTCACTGGGAAGGTTTTTCTGATATTTATATCGAACTTGCTATGTTCCAGCTTACATTCATTGCCCCTCATCCTATCACTACATGACATTGAGAAGAGCCTGGCTCCATCCTCCTGACACCCACCTTTCACATATTTATAGACATTAATGAGGTCACTCCTCAGTCTCCTCTTCTCCAAGCTCAAGAGACCCAGCTCCCTCAGCCTCTCCTCATAAGGGAGGTGCTAGTGCTTTTCAGTGCAATTAATTTATTCTGATTTTTTTTAAAAAAAAAAGGACTACACATATATATGAGGTCTGTTCCTCTTTCCTGTTTTTTATTTATACCTGCAGTACTTCATGATATATTCTCTCAATATATGTTAAATATATACTCCATATATAATGTTTCAGCAGGGTTCTATCAAAGAACTTTGAGTAGAAAGAAAGAAGCCAGACTTGGTTTGTGCTTTTGCATACATGTGGCTCTGTGCCACAACTGGTAAGCAAGTGATGCTTCCATAGTAGCTTGTTCAGGTTACAGGACAAAATGGTATGTGATAATAGGGTCCTTTTATTTCTTCATTGTCAACAAAGTACTGATGAGTTCTTCAGTTATAGCAGGATTTTAAAAGAAAATCAACTGCTACAGCCCATGTTCCTCTGCCTGGTGCTCATCACTACACCCTGAGATTCCTCAAGTGTTCCTGACACAAAGGCCCTTCTCTCCCTCAGAATTCATTTTAGATGAAGTCGTTAGATCTCACAGTCACAGTTTAATGTAGGAATTTTAGGTCATCTCAGAACTTACCCTTTCCAAGAAGAGTTTTAATCTTTATATAGCAGTCGAATGTGCTACTTATAATTACGTTTCAAGTGTTATTGCAGCTATATTTCAGGTTTTACGTATGTAGGAAAATGCTATATTATTTTAATGCTGACGGCAGAGTAAAAACCTATTCAATATTCACCTTTCAGGAAGCACAATCAAATATCCAAGAACTTGAACAAGAACTATTAGACTTGCCTAGCATAAAGTTTCAAACTGCTAATGGGTTTTAAATTGATGTCATAATGCTGCAATTTAAATACACGATGTTCATTAATTTTGCCAGAACTCTTTGTAGAGTAGGAGTGGTGCAATAGAAGGAGGGAGGTTATATTTTCTATACCTGCTCCTTTCTATCTGCTAGCCCATTTTTGATACACAAGAATTGTTGTATCATCCTGGGGTGGAGTGTGAAGTTTATATGAAAGACAATAGCTTTCAATTCAGTAACCAAAGTAGACTTGTATTGAAGTCGTATTTTCCACCAAAAATACACCAGAAATAAAATAGTAGTAGGTAATACATTATCAAAGTGACATTTCTTAAAAATTGATTAAATGGGAGCTATCACCAAAAATCCATAGGTACAAAGCAGAGGAAACAAGGGACAGAAAGGTCATCTTGCCCATACACCTCCTTCTCGCTGAAAGGTCAACATTCATGTACTGCAGCAAGAGAGCAACACTGCAAAACACGCAGCTGCAGTCTCTTGCAGTTCTCACAGAGACCCTTCAAATGTGAGCACTGAAAAGGGAAGAGAGACCACACCGTACAGGATTGCTAAGGAATCCTCTTCTCTTGAGGGGAGGGAAGGAGGGCAGGCACCGGATACGAATTTCCTAGATGAGGAATTACCTATTTCAGAAATGCCTCAAAAAAAGCAAAGTGAAATGCGTCTAGACGTAACGGGCCAGTACAGCACAACACTTCACATCTATTTAAATTTCAAATATAATATTTACTGTACATAAAGTCAGTATTTCCAAAGCTGTTGCTATAGCTACAAATCAAGGAAACCATAGCAACAATCCTGTATTATGTACAGCCGTAATTAAAGATTAAGTTATGTCTCTCTTTGCATTTTATATTAAATATTCCCATCCGATCCTAGTTACAGTAATCTTAAATTTTTCCAGAGTTTTTAATAATAAGCATTCCACAGTATTACACTGTCAAATCAAATACAGGATGCCCTTGAAACCTGTCTCCATGGCATTATTCTGGTCGTACCTAATAATATTAAACATCACTGTTTTTTTACTTGAGATAAACACAGATGTTCACATCACCGTGTTTCCTGATCTTCTTTTTATTATAAGTGATTGATTACTTCAGCCTTAGCCACCTTTCTATTGTAGCATAAAGTTTTCAAGGCTCATCCCACCCAGCCTTACCCCAAAAGAAATCAGTTTCTTCTACCTCTGGAGACATTTAAAACCCGCTTGGATATGTTCCTGCGTGACTTGGTCTAGTGATCCTGCTCTGGCAAGGGGGATCGGACTAGATGACCTTTTGAGGTCCCTTCCAATCCCTAATGATTCTATGATACCTTCAGCATTTTTTTCCTATGGATTAAAGTCCTGGGTATTTTTTCCCATGGAAAGTATGTGCAATAGTGGAGGGACTGAAGTTAGGGTAGCAGTTCACCTAGATTGTCTAGCTTCCCTGTCACATCAGGTGGCTGACTGAATTAGTGCTAAATTAATTACTCTCTTTTGTTGACCTTGTATAAGTACATTATTTAAGCATGCTGAGGTTGAGATTAGAGATGCGGAGCACTGCGTGCACCCAGTCCTCAGAGTGGAGCCTGAGAATAAAGAAGAGCAAACAACAAACGGGAAGAAGGATGTCAGAAGTGGCTGAGGATCAGGAGGGAGCGCTATCAGACAGCAGGAGGCACACTGGATGGAGCAAGGCGACAGGCTTCAAAGCGCGCTTTAGAAGACTATGAACACATATAGCAGGTGTGAAAAGCCTTTTAAAGTCTTTATAAGCCTTCTCTCCTATCATCCCTTCTACCACACCATCTATTGAAAATTCATTATGGCACAGCTCCCCCACTTCTCGGTCATTGCTCATCCAGAAGATAGCACGTGTCCCATTTGCAAACACTTGGCCACCTTTATTTAGGACATTACCTGTCTGCAAATACCAGACATCCTTCTTATCTTATGTACCACAGCAGCATAAAAAACTCAAATGGAAAATTATTATTCTACGAAACGAGCAGAAGATCAATATATTTGGTACCCATACAGAAATGCAAACAGCATACAACTTCTTTTACAAAGCAATTTGTGATGTAGCCTGAGAAAGCTACGAATGCGAGTTAGCAACATGAGCTGTGTAAAAGCTTTTCACATGGGCAGCACAATAAAACTCCCCTCACACAGGGAATAATTAAGCTAGAAGATAGTGCATTCACAATTAGCAAGGCATGTTCAGCTTCTTCATTATCATTTAATTAGCAAATATTAATGTAATCTTCAAATACAAGGGGGAAAACAATTAAAATTACTAGGTTTGAGGAGTCCTTCATGACCTAAGCTAAATTGAGACAAATGTCTTACTAATCGATACTGGTCACCAACTTTCAGGACAGTGATTTCCACTTACTGTTAGAACTTCCAAGCGTGTTATCAAATTTGAGTATGAATTAAGGCTCCCACAAGTTACATCCAACCTCAGATGAAGGCAATGGTGAATAAAAATGGATTAGCATGCTCCTCTCCTCTCCACTTATCAGTTTAAACTGATAGTGATCAAATGACTGTGGCAGCTCTACCTTATTCAGATTCCATGCCTGCCACCAAGCAGTAACCCGGGGACATGTAGAACACACCGGCCCCTCATTTTTAGTGGGTTCCTGGTCAGTTTGTATTTAGGACATGCTGGATGGATTCTTAACCCTCTTGAACTCAAGAGCAGCTCCTGATCACTTGACTGTGTCTAGGATTTGCATCTGACTTGGTATTTCCTTTTGGGTTCCTGTTCATTTTCTTCTTTACATTAACATATGGAATCACAGAATCACTCTGGTTGGAAAAGACCCCTGGGATCATCGAGTCCAACCATCTACCCTAACCTTACAAGATCACCCCAAACCACATCCCTCAACACCTCATCCAAACGACCTTTAAGCACATCCAGGGTTGGTGACTCAACCACCTCCCTGACCTGACACTGGCCTTCAACATAGTCAGTGCTGCACCTTAAATGGGTGACAATTAAAAGTTTCAGAAATTTAAAAGAATCTATTTCCTAAAATACCCCTCTCATAAACCATAAGCCCCTCTCATTTTGATTTCCACATCTGATATTCTAAAGGTAAAATAATAACTAATTTGTCCAATACAGCACAAATATTTTCATTAGCTCAGTATTTTCATTCTGTGTAAAAGCTGTTAGATGAATTCATTTCCTTCATTACCAAGATAATTGCAATTTTGTAAAGCAAAATAAGTAGAAGTAAGTGGAAGTCATAGTATTTATTATGCCTGACAGTGCTATATAACTGATCAGAAGCAACTTTTAGAGGTAATTATTGTAATGTCAGCATATTTTGCACGTTTGCTTGTTATATGTAGTAGTGAGAGAGTGAAAGACAGAGAGGAAGTCAGAGTCTGAAGAGAAAGCACCACTGTCTGGTGTGTTCCTGTGTGACTTGGTCTAGGTGATCCTGCTGTGGCAGGGGGATTGAACTAGATGATCTTTCGAGGTCCCTTCCAATCCTTAATGATTCTATGATTCTGTCACCAAAACCCAACACCACCATTAGGTATTTTGCCAGCTAAGCCAGTTTACAGCAAAAGTCCCTGTGAAAACTAATTTCACCATACGAGCATTTTTATTATCTAACAAGTGTTTTGCTAAGTAGCCGCAGGCCAAAGCATCATTAAATACAGCTGGGTAATCCATGCCTGGCTTGCAAATAGCTGCCAGTTGTTAATGCCACTGGATCAGAAGAAGCCAGTAAACCTCTCGCTTTGTAAGTTTTCTACACTCACACGTCTCGAACCCCATCACAACGTAATGGTGCCTCGTGTGAGGAGGGCCCTTGTGCCCCACTCCAGCAGTGACTTTTCCCCCCCACTAATACAATGGCCTGATACAGGTTCTGCTGGATCACTCACATACGTTCATTTCACTAGTCACTCCCTTTTTCTCTTCCGTGCACACACAGATAAATACATTACCTCTTTCTCTGATGTCTCAAGCAAAATTGAATATTTTTATGACTTTACTACAAACACAAACAAAAAAGTTATTTTGAGTTAAAAGAACCAAAGGCTCAAAATTCATCTGAAAAATTCTTTTCCTTAGATGAACACTAGTTTTCACTGCAGCCAAGCATGATTTTGAGGCCAGTGCACTGCCCTCTCCACTGGAGACATAACAGAACTTTTCGAAATTCAGTGGCCGTTCAAGCAGGAGCTCACTTTTAGAGAGACACTTTCCTCAGAAGCACTGCCTGCATCAGTTTTCACACGGGGCCAGGCAGTAGAAAAGTGAGAAATGGGGTTAATTTGCTGTGCTCGTGATACCAGGTACTTACTTCTTGTGTTTTGACGTTTATGTAGCCATAGTGAGTTCTCAGTGGCTGCCTTTGTCCATTAGAAAACGGTGTCCATTTGGCACCGGTTTGTCCAAAGCAGTTCAGGATCAAAGGGAAAGTTACTTCATTTGTGAGACGAACAATGATCAGACAGAGGAAAGCTGCAACGAAACTCACAGCAACAATGGACTTTCTCTGCAACAAAAGGAAAAAAGAAAATAAATTATTAAAATTAAGGCTTGGTTTTGATAAAAAATACATGTCTTCTGCTGTAGGATTAAGTAAAAACACTTCAGAGCGCTTCATGTGAAATTATTGTTACGGTAGTCATCATGCTGCAGCAGTACAAAAAGACAGGTGACTGGATCGTTTTGTTTCAGGAAATTTGCACTTCAGAGGTTTTGAGAGTTTCCTTTAGAACCAGTCAGAATTTAATGAGTTTTTCCAGGAAAAAACAACTTTTTTTTTTTAAGTTTCAGAAAACATCTTTCAGTTTTGCATTTGGTTTGTACTAGGAATGAAGATTTTATGCAGATGGCCAGGCAGGAGTTAAACATCTCCAGAGAAGGAGACTCCACAACCCTCCCTGGGCAGCTTTTTCCAGTTCTCTGCCACCCTCACCGTGAAGAAGTTCCTTCTCATTTGACGTGGAAGCTCCTCTGTTCCAGCTCACAGCTGGTGCCCCTTGTCCTATCACCAGATGCCACTGAGAAGAGCCAAACATCCACACCAAGTGTCCACTCAAAATCACCACTGCTCCAGGTACATGAGAACAGCACAGAGCAAAGACGCCGCTTGCAGCCACTACGCAAAGCTGATGGCAAAGAAGTCGATCACTGCAGACTGTATTTATTGTGTGTAAATTCCAAGTTACTCCTAGGTAACAGAACCCGCACTCTGAGCACTTCACAATAAATGGCCACCAGTGAAACCAGCACAACATTCTGCCTTACTCCAGGCTCACAAACGTACCCAGCGAGGCATCATTATCTCCAACCAGACGACCACATCATTAATAATGCACCAGACCTGAAGCCTGTATGTAATTAGCCTTTGCTTTCCACCTCTGACCTGTTCAGCTGGTTGGACTGCTGACTGTAACCACACAGAGACAACAACTTTTCCCAGTGTAATTCCCCAGTCTGCAGGAGAAAAACTTAGAAGAAATATGAAGTTTCCCTCACTCACTTAAAAATGCCGCAGTCAATTACTTCTAGACAAATCACTTAGGGACAAAACACGCTGGTTAGCACGTGTGAAGTTTCTGGGTACGATGCTACAGGATGCTGGTTATTTAGAATCTATCCTTGAGGGAACAGGACTGATCATTTCCAGGTGTTTTTACTGTACTTTAATTGCAGTCTGCCTTTACCTAATTTGCCACAGTTTAATCACCCTGCTGAATGCAATTCTAGCCCTCCACACAGCAACGTGTATGGAAAACGGAGGGGGGGAAATTATTTGTCTGATTTTTCGCAAAATTATATAGTAACACTTCAATATGGATGACAGGACCAGATAACCCCAGTTTCCACCTGCAGATACCACTAACTAACAGGAACCAGCAGAGTAAGAACACACTTAAGACCACTTTTGTGCATGGCAGCAGTTAAGATGGCTCGTGCCACACTGGCAACAGCAGGGTGAAACACTAGCTCTGACTGCAACCATGTAAGATCACAGATTCACAGAATCATTTAGTTTAGAAGAGACTCTTAAGATCATTGAGTCCAACCATTAACCTAACTGTACCAAGCCCACTGCTAAACCACACCCCTAAGCTTCAGACCTACACAACATTTAAATACAGCCAGGAACAGTGAATCCAACCACCTCCCTAGGCAGCCTGTTCCAAAGCCTGATGACTCGTTCAATAAAGAACTGTTTTACTCATGTCTAACATAAAAACTCCCTTGGTGCAACTTGAGGCCATTTCCTCTTGTCCGCTCACTTGCTTCTTTTGAGAACAGACCAGCATCCACTTCTCTACAACCTCCTTTCACACAATCACAGAACATTAGGGACTAGAAGGGACCTTGAAAGATCACCCAATCCAATCCCTCTGCCAGAGCGGGATCCCCTAGATCCAGTCACACAGGAAAATGGCCAGGCAGGCTTTAAATGTCTCCAGAGAAGGAGACTCCACAACCAAGTCACACAGGAACACATCCAGGCAGGTCTTAAACATCTCCAGTGAAGAAGACTCCACAACCTCCCTGGGCAGCCCCTTCCAGTGCTCTGTTACCCTCACTATGAAGAAGTTTAGCTGATAATCAATCAATTCCCCAAGGTCTCCGTCTGTCAAGCAGCCTTCCAAGCTGCACTTGGTTGTTGTGACCCAAGTGCAGGACTCAGCACTTGGTTTTGTTGAAGCTCATACAATTGGTCTTGACCCATTGATTCAGTCTGTCCAGATCTCTAATGTAGGTCCTCCCCATCCTCAAGCAGATCTACACTCCCACCCAACTTTTTGTTGTCTGCAAACATACGGAGGACGCACTCTATCCACTCACTCAATCACTAATAAAGACACTAAACAGGATTAACCTGCGCTTTGCATGGAAGTTCATCTCACAGTCTGCAGCATCTACAACTCGAAGCGTTGAGCAGAACAATGAACAGTATTTACACAGCAAACACGCTGGGAAGGTTGCAGATAAAGTTCTACCAGCAAAGTTTACAAGGTCCATGCGTCTACGCACAAGGCCAGTAGGCACTGCTGCCATGCTTTGGTTCAGTGTCTGGACACAGAAAACAGCAAGAGTCACAAAAAGAAGAGAGTTACTGTAATCCCCCCAAACAAGAGTCAAGAAAATAGTACGTGATGGGGGTCAACGGCAGGGCTCTCTGTTTTGGCGTATAAATTGCTGTTTATACGAGAAAAGCAGTGACGGGTTGAGATGGGAAACTCAGGTGAATGAGGTCACTGTGAGGAGAAAGGAGAAGGGATGTTCACGAAGAGAAGCATTGTGGCAATACGATTCAGTGAGCTAATGGCTGCACAATGCAAAATTAAACCCAGAGAACCTTCAGAGGGTAGCGCAAGCGCCGCAACCCAACCACAGTGCTCAGGATTCATGGAAGCCGCTGCATTTTTCATCAGCCGCATGATAACAGATTTACATTAAATTGCAATAAACTGGCTGGGGAGCACTTCTGTGCCACTTCTCTTCGTACCAGATGCAGTCAGAAATGTTTAGCTATATATTAGGGCCTTGTAACTGCTAAGAGCAGGCAAGATGTGCAGTGCAAGTGCTAATCATAAAGCCATGAGGAGGAGCGTGTGTTAGTTATATTATTTATTGCTAATCAGAATTAAAATATTGCAAATATTTAAAGGGGAGTCTAGAGTCTCATTACACTACCTAAGCACACTTCAATCAAAACGTGCACAGCAGGAAGCACCCAGTACTGCCCTGTATGAGGCTACTACCTGATTTCCACACATTCCGTCTTACCAATGCATTAAGCAACACTTTCGCTTCCTTCATTTTGCATAGATCTGTTTTGATCTTGAAAACACTGCCATCAGCTCTGTGTTCTTCTCACATGAAGCTGTTCTAAAGACAGCCTCTGCCCCGAGAAGAATTCAGATTGTGAATGTCTTTGCCTTCATTAGGATGTCATTGGATTTTTCATAGAATCATTAGGGATTGGAAGGGACCTTGAAAGACCATCTAGTCCCATCCTCCTGACACAGCAGGATCACCTAGACCAAGTCACACAGGAACACATCCAGGACAGTCTTAAATGTCTCCACTGATGGAGACTCCACAACCTCCCTGGGCAGCCTATTCCAGTGCTCTGTCACCCTCACTGTGAAGAAGTTCCTTCTCATACTGATGTGGCACCTCCTACGTTCCAGCTCACACCCTTTGCCCTTAATCCTTTCTATTCCTCCTTCTTAAATACACAATACTGCGGGAGGACAGAAAAAAGCACAGCCTTCTTTTGTGTTCTTATGTAAGGTAATGCTGTTTGAAATAGAAAACAGCAAAGATTTTCCTGTCTATTCCTTAGCCAGGAAGAACCTGCACTGAACTAGAACAGGGCAATGAGAAAAAGAAGGAATTTTCACAATGGAAGAGAAACAACAATTACAACTGTTTTGGAAAAAAGTAACACATCAGCAATAAGCAAATCCAATGTCTACACTGTACAAAAGAAGCTCGTGTTAAGGACTCCCTTCCCCTGTAACTTAGAATCATAGAATCATTAGGGATTGAAGGGGACCTCGAAAGATCATCTAGTCCAATCCCCCTGACACAGCAGGATCACCTAGACCAAGTCAAAGAATCAATCTGGGTTAGAAGGGACCACAGGATCATCCAGTTCCAACTCCCCTACCATGGGCAGGGACCCCACCCTAGACCAGTCTGGCCAGAGCCTTACCCCCCCCGGCCTTAAACACCTCCAGGGACAAGGCCTCAACCACCATCCTGGGCAACCCATTCCTGGCTCTCACCACTCTCGCAGTGAAGAACTTCCTCCTCACATCCACTCTAAATCTACCCATCTCCAGCTTTGATCCATTCCCCGTAGCCCCTCATATCCTAAAAAGCCCCTCCCCAGCCTTTTTGTAGGCCTCCTTCACTTACTGGTAGGCCACAATAAGGTCACCTCGGAGCCTCCTCTTCTCCAGATTCAACAGGCCCAATTCCCTCAGTCTGTCCTCACAGGAGAGGTGCTCCAGCCCTCTGATCATCCTCGTGGCCCTCCTCTGCACTTGCTTCAGCACCTCCACATCCTTCTTGTAATAAGGGCTCCAGAACTGGACACCGTGCTCCTGGTGGGGTCTCACCAGAGCAGAGTAGAGGGGGAGAATCACCTTCCGCCACACTTCTCCTGATGCAGCCCAGGATCCGATTTGCCTTCCAGGCCGCAAGTGCACACTGCTGGCTCATGCTGAGCCTTTCGTCCACAAGCACCCCCAAGTCCCTCTCCTCAGGGCTACTCTGCAGCCAGTCACTGCCTAGCCTGTATTTGTGCCTAGGATTGCCTTAGTACTGTTAAAGGCATCAGACCCAACGATACGCATCCTCTGATGGAAAGCCTACTGCAAACAAGCATTTCGGTAGTTGTGTACATTTCACTGCAGAAACACTGAAAAACAACTGAGCACTTACTTATCATAATTCTACACTTCTTAAAGCATCAAGTAAAGCAGTCAGCTCAATGGCAAAGAGTATTCCAAAGGGGATCTCTAAAAGTAATTTGTTCCCTTAAGTCCATCCCTCCTTTACCTGCTCAAGAAAAAATACAGTGACAAATAGCGCCTAAGTGCTTCTTACAAAACCACCCTTTCTGCAGATAAATGGATTTTCTTATCTTTCCTCTGATAAAACTTAAAATTCAGCATTAGACACTCTCTGAATTCTACACGATGTTAGCATATGACAGAGTAGTATGAAGCTATGAAGCATACAGGGACGGATACGAGCCTCTAATTTGTCTCAAATGTCTGCATCAACATTTAAAATACGTACACATGCTACCATTTGGGAGAGTTAAACCAACATCAATTAGCCAGTCTGCACAGAAACAAATCTTATTCCTTCTTAATTTCCACCTCTCATGAATGCAAATAGTCTCTTAACAAAAGAAATGTTTTCCTAACATGGAAGCATCCTTTGTACAAACCTCAAACAACCTCTATTTTTCTAGTTAATTTAATGCAGATATTTTGATGTTGCCATCATTTAGATAAAACAAAGGCTCTGAACACTTCTAATCCACGTGCGGTGAGGATTAAACAATGAGACATATTTTAAACAGTTTCCTAGCTGGATGACTCGCACGCTGTATTAGCTCCGCAGCGTTTCATTTCATTCACAACAGTACATGACTAGTCTAGAGGCCATCTGCAAGAAGAAAATGACCAGACTTACGAATAGAGGACCCTGTAGAAGAGTGATGCAGTTTGTTAATGACACTAAGGCTAAGAGGCTGCTTATTTACAGTTCAAAAATGAAAAAGAAGACAAGAGTGGACACACTAAGTACCCATCAGAGTGCAGGTACCATGGTACCCAGGACCCCAAGTAGCACAAGACAGCTACTTGTCCACTTGATCAGTCCCCACAATAACATAACCCCAGTTCCAGTTATTTCTCACACAACAGGCTCATTCTGTCCAGCGTGTGTATCAAAATCAATAAGCAGTAGGCACAATTTACACCTCTGAAGCTTCAATTTATATTTACTTCATTACAATAAGAGTAGAACTAAAACCAGCCACCCTCCTACGCTGGTTCAGGTTTTATCAGAAACATAATGGAAATAAAACAACAGCACTTTCACAGGTGTATGTGTACATATTGGGTAACACGGTCCCTAACACTCTAACACTATTTATAACCTTCACATAATCTGGATTTCACTATTTACCAGCACCAGGGTGATTAATTAGCTGCAGTTTGGCAAGAACTTGACAGTCTGGACAAATTTTAGTCATTTTTCTTTCATAATCTCTTCACCAGTGTGATAGGACAAGACCATTTTTTAAAGCCCAGCGATAGAACAACAAGACGTGAACGTTTCTGGTGTTATATACTGTCGTCTAGCAGGGAGGAAGAAAAGAAATAATTTCAGCATAAGAAGAGTATTTCTTCAGCTGTAAATTTTACTGAGGTATTTACAAAGAATCTTTATTCTAGTTTCTAGCCCAAGAGCAACACCCTGCCACTTAGAATGTATTATATGGCAGAGACTATCAAACCACTTTACAAGCAGCCATAAATCCCCATCCTAGTGGGATTAACTGTAAAAACCCATTTCACAGATGCATAAACTTAGGCTGAACGTAACTTCCCTACGATCACAAAGAAATCAAAGGAAGCTAGTCTTAAACTTTTATTCTAAAACCATGATGTTTCTCAGGTTCATTTTTTCTATCGTAAAAAACCGCCTGAAATTGTGTCAAAGCCAAACACAATGTATGGAAGACCGTAGTAAAGAATCCCTGGAACCAGTTTCACAGTCTAAACCAGACTTAGTTTTTTCTAAACTGAAAATTTTGCAGAAGTTAATTTTCTATAATTTTTCCCCCTGTTATTGTCATGGGTTCATGGTAACACTGTGCTCAGAAGGGCAAATTGAAGGTAAGGACTAACAGGAGGGCTTTGATTCTCTCAGATGACGTGATAAGCAGCAATATTGTAGTAATTTCACAAAACCTACTTTTATGAGCATCCTGAATAACTCAATTGCTTTTTAAATATCCCCGTGCTTTATGCTACTTATATTATAGGACTGATGTGGGGTTTCAATTTTTTCACTCTAGCGTAACACCAATTGAAAACAAATAATGGCTGCACTTACTGAATTTGTTTCATTTTGTAGACCGCTAGATGTAAAAATCGGTTTATTTAATTTTCTCTTTTATAGTCTGAGTGTCCTCTTCAAATGCCACTTTCTGTTACAAGAGAACACAAAATGAAGTCGTCAGCACACTAGCTCAGTGCACCTTACTGATTTTGGCGGTGCTGGAAACAAATACACCTTCTAGATATCTTTACATAAAATACCTATTTCTTTAGTCCCAAAGCTCCCCTCTGACAGGGCTGTTGGAGGGATACTTGGGCAAAGGTCTTAGAATTTTTCAAAGGAGGACAAGACCATAAAGTAAAGATCTTTCTCAGTTCAAGAATGTAGAACAGTTGGAAAGAGTCCAGCGCAAAGCCATGAAGATGATGAAGGGAGTAGAACACCTGCCTTATGAGGAAAGGCTGAGGGAGCAGGGTCTCCTTAGCTTGGAGAAGAGGAGACTGAGGGGTGACCTCATTAATGCCTATCAATATGTGAAGGGTGGGTGTCAGGAGGATGGAGCCAGGCTCTTTGCAATGTCATCTAATGACAGGACAAGGGGCAATGGGAGGTTCCACATCAATATAAGAAGGAGCTTCTTCCCAGTGAGGGTGACGGAACACTGGAAGGGGCTGCCCAGGGGGGTTGTGGAGTCTCCTTCTCTGAAGACATTTAAAACCTGCCTGGATATGTTCCTGTGCGGCTTGGTATAGGTGGAACCTGCTCTGGCACAGGGGGATTGGACTAGATGATCTTTCAAGGTCCCTTCCAATCCCTAATGTTCTGTGATTCTGTGAATCAGACATGTCAAACAACATTTGCATAAAATCGGTAGCTGAAGATCTAGTTAGCCCTTTTCTGAAGCTAGGAATTAACTTCAATATGTTCAAAAGCTTCACAGAAGACAGCTGTCAATGCCTCTCTCTCAGGAGAAGAGAACAAAGCAGTTAAGGGATTATATCAGAAATAAGATCTCATTTGGATTCAAAAACTAGTAAAATTAAGATTAAAGCAAAAAAACCGCATTTTCCCCTAGAAAAGGGCACCTTTGCAAAAGCAGAATGTAAGCAGCCAGGAAGCTGAGGAGTAAGAACCGAAATACAGTTCAGTGATGGAGAATCAAGGCCAGATATGCAGTGGGCACAGAAATACATAAAAGAGATATAATGAAGGAAGTTCATGACATTTAGCCTTCTGTATGGCCTGGAAAGTATTTCTTATACGAACTTCACTTGAATCAGGACTGTGTTCATAGCTTATGATGTTTGAGAAGGTATGAATAGAAGGTACATTGCTTCTTTCATGCCTTCTCCGTAGGAGCTCTTGCTTTTCTCATAGCTAAGACAGCTGAAGAGCTCTCAAGAGCACAGCTCATTGTCCCCCTTTTATCGCTATCGCTTGAGAACTCGTTACGTAAATCAGTTTCCAACACGATTCACAATGCAGTCGCATACAAACAGTGGCACATCTAGGTTCAGAAAAGCTAGACACAGTGTTCTTCGTGCAAAATCAAAACATATACTAACAGCTCCTTTGTTAAAGCCAAAAGTCTGCAGAGTGCT
The DNA here is from genome assembly GCA_013400115.1 of Rhinopomastus cyanomelas. Taxonomy (NCBI): domain Eukaryota; kingdom Metazoa; phylum Chordata; class Aves; order Bucerotiformes; family Rhinopomastidae; genus Rhinopomastus; species Rhinopomastus cyanomelas. Next base: position 235,426 of record VXBP01007997.1, on the reverse strand, counting down.
CATGCTCACTGGGGTAAGACCCGAGCAACGAACAGAAACAGGAATGAGCCACGGCACTGTCCCAACAACGGGGCAGCAGCAACCTGCATGAAAGGACTTCACTGCTTATCTATAGGAGAACAACCACCACTGACACTGAGTCCCAGGTAACCACAGAACTTTATCGCACACAGCGTTCCTACCAGAAACAGCACTTGGATCTGGTAATAATATGAAATGATGGAAGGTGAAGAACTTCAGAGTTCCAGGGAGTAAGTGCTGAAGGTCTCCCATATGCTAGCACGCATAATTACTACATTTCAAAAGTCTCAGCGATTCCGAGCCCTTCAAACTGCGCAGCGCTGCCAGATTTCGGGAATTAGTTTGCACGACTCTTCTCCCTGGCCCCAACCTCAAAGCCCAAGAAGGAACAGCATTTTTACTTTTTTTTTTTCTGGAGGTATTCTCATCCCGTAAAGTTATTCCAGTCTTTCCTGCACTTTGAGTTCTCCCAGTCTTACAATGATTGTTTCTCCCACTCCTTTCCTGTTTACTCAAAGCTGAATTTGCATTTCCTTTGGCAGCTGACTTCTGGCCTAGGGCTTCCTATGCAAACAGTCTTCACTCTCAGAAAGGCAGGAGCGCATCGTTAGCGCAGCTCCAACCTTCACAAACCACAAAGTCACAGCACCAACAAGGCAACCTCAACTTCTGAGCAAGGCACGTGCCTTCGGCCAGTCTGCTGCCTCACTGCATGCTGCAGCGGAGAGCTGTCCAGCCGCTCAAAAGGTCAAACCATTGAAAAGCCCAGGGTAGAGCAGCACACTTGAAATTAGCTTGTTGATTGTTCATTCTGCAAGATCTGTGAAGAATATTTAATGTAAAACTGCTGTTACTGATTCATCGGTGTCCTTCACAACTCGGGTGAGCTTCATCGGTAGCTGTCGATGCATATTGCATAAATACTAATGTAGTCTCTGCATGATGAAGTAGTATTAGAAAGGGAAAAAAAAGCCCCTGCAGTACAGCTCCCAAATGGTGCTTCCCCCCAGCCCCTCAGTCTGGATTATCGCCCAGCCCTTCTCATCAATAGCTTGGCAAGCTTTCCCATGCACACAGGCTGACGTGCACCTCGCTACAATAGAACTGCTGGTGCAAACACCTGTGGTCTTTCACCCTGGCTGTTAGTTGTTACTACTAGTTGAAGTACCACCTGATTGTAGCTATTTTTCAACTGCTGAGAAAAAGTTCAAAGATAAAGCCACCCATCTTGTGAGTATTAACTCTTACTCTGCCAGATATACCTCACACAGACAACTTCTCCCTCTCTCCAGGAAAACAAAGACCTGGAATGGGCAACATCGTAAGTCTGAATCCCTAACTGAGTGGTTTTCAGAAGCACTCTGAAAAACAGACACCCTATAGCTGCCAACACATCCCTGAAAAATCCCTTTCAAAGAGATTCTTTCAACCAGAAATAGACTCAAAGAGCGCATAAACCAGGAGAAAAGCCACGAGAAGAAGCGCCGTAGATGCGTGAAGATTCTCTCTCAGTAGATATCTGATCTGCACATCTCTCTGCACGAAAAAGGATGTGATTATTAAAAGCCTACTGCATTTCTTTGTAACTTTAAATGGAATATCAGAAATAGCCAACTTCTTGTTGCAAAAACTCATATGAAAGGGAATGTCACAGGTTCCAGAGGGAAAGTGAAATAAATTCAGTCTCTGCTCACAGCAGTTTGGTACTCAGCAGGAGGGCTAGACGTAATCCCGTACCTGGACGTTCAGCAAGCGCTGCGCCGGGATGTAACCGTCAGAAGCACCAACTTCTAGATAAGAAAACACAAAAAACCCCAGACAACTAAAATTAACCGCATCTGCCCAGAGGCAGAGAAATGGAAGCAAATCAAACGTTGCAACAACCTCGCATTCTCAGGCTGCACATCTGTGAAGAAAATGGCTTTTTGCTGGAAGCCTTCACTTGCCTGCAGCTCACTTCTTTCTGCAGGGGAAACTTTATGCTACAGAGCAAAAACTGCATGACCAGAAATTCACGCAAGCAAAATGTAATTGCCTGCCACCATCTGGACAAGCCTGAACTTCTTGCACTGAAGTTCCCTCTGCAAAGGTCCCTGTCTGTTAAGCTGGAATCAAAGCTAATAAAAATTGGGCTCATGCCTCAGTTTCCTTTTAAAGGCCAGCTAACACTGGCAGACAGAGAAGATATTGTCCAGTCTGGCACTTGGCAGGACTTCTGCTCTGGCCCTCAACACCAGCTTCATCCCATATGGTTCTTTGGGAGGTCAGCACTTTTGGAAAGGTGCTCTGCATGCTCTCTGACACAGCACATGCAGCACACCTGCTGTTCGGAAGAAGGGAAAGGAAAACAGGAGCATGAGGCCATTATTTGTTTCAGCCTTGTGTTAGGCACCCTCAGGGAGCCAGTGCACTCTAGCACAAGGCAGGTTAATGTCTTGCTCCAGTGGCAGGGAGGCACATGGGCTCTTTCAGGTGCTGAATGGTTGGCTCTGCTCTGAAGCAGAAAGATACAAGTACTGAACACGGGGGTTCGAGATCTCCTTCACGGCCACCAGACAAAGGTCCACGTTCAGAGAGCAGAAAGACAAGGTTTTTTCAAACTGGTCTGCCCCCAAAATCAGGGGACCAGTGTGAATCGGAAAGAAGCTGTTCTCTGTCAGAGGTGATGCTCTTCAACCAGCCTGCAGTTGTCTTTTGGTTTTTTATTCTTAGACTTCAGAGCAGCTGTAGCCATGTTGTCTTGGGTTGGCAGGAGGCAAAAGCAGCCCTGTTTTACATAAACCAAAGAAATCTGGGCTCTGAATCATTTTGGCAAGGCCCTTTCCCTTCATCAGACATAAATCTCCCAGTTTCCCGTGGACAAACCTGCTGTAGCCCACCTCATCCATACACAGTTGCCATGCACGCTACCAGAAAGTAAAACTTCCTTTTCAATGCCTTCAATTGTCTGCTTCTGGTACTTGGATTAACATTTCAATAGGCAGAATCATTTATAGCCAATAAAAAGCAAGACCTAATTACAGAGACGTCTAGGCTGAGCACAGCTATTTATTGCCACGTAGCTGGGAACATACTACTTCCAGTGACAAAAACACACTTGCCCGGCTTAATTCCTAGTAGTTTCTTTATGGTCTTTTCTCTATTGGAAGCTTAGAAAAATTGGCTTTGGCGGGGGCAATAAATGCTTGATAAAGAAGCTAGACAACAGCATGGTGGTGTCACCTCCGAAGAGCTCTTCAAAGCCAAGACTTAGATGTAGACGTTGAACTATGTCTGTGGCATCCAGCCCTTCAGGGCAGCAAACCTTTGAGCACATGGAGGATGAGGTATCTGCTGGGATGATCCCATTAGGGTTCATTCTATCTGACAAGTTCATTTTCCAGCGCAAGAGCAACATGCCATCTGTAGAATATACAGGGAATTAATTTCTAAAGAGGGTTTCGAAAGGGGTTGGTTTTGGACAAAGGTATGCAGAACTCCACAAGGTACTTTTTATAGACTACGTTAACAATCATATCATTATCACAGCACGACAACACGGAGCTTTCCATCTAGGATGCAGTACAACTGTGTTAAACACTCTGTCTAGGCTTACAGCAGCAGATCCAACAGTTTTAGGATTCAATTGAAAAATAAAAGGCAGGTCTTCGTTGCAAATCTCATTTGTAGGATGGGCTGCACTGAGCAATACAGCTCCTGTGCCGACAGAGCGGGGCAAACAGCCTGTACCTTTTTGGCAGAGACTTTCTTTTCAAGTATCACCATGATCTGACCCTGCATCACTTGATGCTACTGACAGTGGTACGTAGAAACACTTCCCCTGACCTGCTGGTGACCCTTCTTCTGATACAGCCCAGGATACGACTGGAACTCTGGGCTGCCCTCACACACTTCTGGCTCATGTCAAGCTTCTTCTCTACCAACATTCCAAAGTCTTTCTCATGACTGCTCTCAATGCACTCACCGCTCAGCATTTTTTTGTGCTTGGGATTACCCCAACCCAGATTCAGGACCCTGCACTTGCACTGACTGAATCTCATGCTATTTGCAAGGGCCCAGTTCTCAAGCCTGTCCAAGTCCCTCTGAATCACCTCTCTTTCTTCCACCCCTCAGCTTGGTGTCATCAGCAAACTCACTGAGGGTGCACTCAGTGCCACTGTCCATGTCTCTGACAAAAATGTTTATCAGCACCAGATCCAAAAGAGACCCTGAGGACACCACTCGTACCCGAACTCCATTTTGACATTGAATCATAGAATCATTAGGGATTGGAAGGGACCTCAAAAGATCATCTAGTCCAATCCCCCTTGCCTTTTGTGACAACCTCTCACTTCCAGGAATCAGGAGAAGACCTTTATGTGAATTAGTTTTCATCAGAAGGAAGCAAAATACAATTGCATGTTTGTATAAGTAACAAAGTATTTATAAATTTTATATTGTAATTATAAATTTGTATATTGTATAAATAAAACCCATGACCTGACACCTAATTTGTGAACACTCCCAACACCTGCAGTGGAAGAGCACCCAAAAGTCATGATCAGGAGCCAGTCTCCATTGTACTAAAAGCTATAAATCTTACGGATTCTTTATTTTTGCAGAACATCTCAATAAAAGCTAGAGGAAATCATAAAAATTGATAGTTTTCTCAAAGAAGTTCTTCCAAGCAGTAAAGTTTAATCTCTCACTTATCTGTTATCCTGATAGAATGGCACAGGGACAGTAACATATAGATTCTATCCAAACATACATTCCATCATCACATTGCACTCCTCTTAGGCTGGGTGAGCTAACTGAATTGAACTTGACCTTCAAAGCCCTTGGAATGCAACAAAACATCTCTGTTTCCTGACATTTATGGGTGGCTTTTCCGCATGGCTGCTTTTACTGCCTAGGAAATAATGGTGAGAGCTACGTGAACAAACCTACTACAAACACTGACAAATCACAAGAAAGGAAGACAGATTTATTCAGTGTAGATTACTCCAGAGCTAATCTAATCAAATCCAAGATTTACATTTTTTAAGCAGATCAAAAATTCATGGAGTTAGCATTTGGCTACAACAGATCTATATTACAGCTTTATTTCAATCTGCAAGTGTAATTGAACTCATTTGGATTTTCTGTGCCTTTATTTTTGCTTAAAAAAGGCTTTACGGGCTTCATATGAAAATGCATCGTTAAACCACCGCACACACAGGGAAAACCCAATGGAAAATTCATGCAGAAGGCTATCAATCTCCTTCTGAAAAAAAAGCTCAGCTAAAGTACATTTGGACGTGAACATATGTAAAATATAAAAGTGCTAGATGTGAAAAGGCAAACATACCCTCTTTGCGGCTTCCTTAAAAGAAGAAACCATTCTACTAACCCTACCAGAGCTGACCCAGAACATTTGGACAGAAGGAAGGTGACACAAACGTGCACGTAGCATGGCTTTCCATCCTTTAGCCCATGGAACACGCAGACCATCAGATATTCCAAACCCCTGGTTTCCTTCAGGCACATCTTAGGTGCACTCAATAAACTAGCAGAAGTAGTAAAAAAACCATAAGACACTCAAGCTGAGCTCAATTTTTGTATGGCTGTAAATGAAAATTACAGTGGCCACACTACATCACACAGTCTGTGGACCACTCTGTAGAGGACAACATGTGCTCATGATACAGAGGTTGCATCTTTATCACGGGACAGAGATGGACCTTGTTCTGCTGCCTGACCTTGGGCAAGTCACTGTTACTCCATCCCTCATTTTCACTGTCTGCAGAGGTAACCTAACATACACCCAGCTGTACTCTTTTCAAAAAACAGCAAAGCTTGACTCAATTACAAACAAGTTTATCACCAAGGATTTTGGTCAGACATAATCTACTCACTGGGTGTTTGCACTGAATAAAAACAACTGTTCGATCCTGTTCTGCCTTCATTTAAAGGCACCTCTAACCACTTTGAAGAAGAGCAAGAGAAAGCCAGAAGCTCAATTAAATCTGAAAAGGAACAGTAAGAAAAATACCATTACAAAATTCTCTTTATTCCTTCTCAGCACCTTTGTGTAGTAGTTACTCATTTTGGAAACTTGAGATCTCTCCATCCTCACTTGAATCAAGCCTGGCATCACCAAACTTAGCTGGTGAATGCTCTTGTTGAGGTCTACGGGGTCGATTGGTAGTCTTAGCTTACAGCTATAAGGAAGCTTCTGCAATTGCCAGCTGTGCAAGCTTTGACCTGGACATGAAAACAAGTTCTCGTCTTCAGTTTTGCTGCTCTTGCAGGAAGCAGGTTCTGCCCACACGCTAACAGCCCAGAGACCATTTCTTTTCAATTCTGTTTAACAACACCCTGGTCTACAGCAGCAGAACAAGGCCAGTCAGACTCAAATGAACTCATCAAACTGACTTCATTTGGAACCCAAAGGTTCTGAAAGGTCGTTTTCTTTTCTTTCAGGGCAGATGCCAGTAGTAGTAGGCGAAGCTGAATTTTCCTAAAGATCATTTAGAATCAGATTCACATTCAGTTATTTCTAGAAAAAAGCAGCGTTATTTAGAATGCTAGAATGTCTAGGATCTATGATATAGCTATAGGGGTTACGGTTATGGTCTAAATGTTACTTCTACTGCTTCATCTCTTTTCAGTATTTTCCATTATTTTCCTCAAAAATCTTCATTTTGAGGTAACAGTTAACAATTTTCATCTCTAACTTCACCCAGTGCTGCTTTGAACTGCATAAACCAATAAAAGAATGTATGGGGACAAAACAGAGAACCTCACTGTCCTGTAGCCCCTCATGGTGCCCGTGTTCTCTGTCAGAACACTGGGCTTGCAGCATTACAAGTTATGAGTTTATCATCTCTTCCAATCACAAGTCAGAGAAACTACCCAGTGCTCTGTAAAATGCAGCACGAGATTTTTCTCAGTGAACCTCTGAGTCTTTCAGCCATAAATCTCAACAAATAATGCTGTTTGTTTAATTTAACACCGCTACACAGATTAACGAGACAAGTTGTCTGCCAGTGAGGGGAGGAACACACAGATCCATCCTAACTGATTTCATTTCCAGGCTTATTTATTGTGTCATATAAAGTGACATTCACAGATTACTGAAAAAGTTAAGAACAAAATGCACACCCCTAATCAGCTGACCATTTTTCATTTGATTTTAGATGCCAAAATTAATGATGTCCTTCCTTTTTCATTACCCCCTTTTTTTATACTTTATTTCATTAAATCAGAAACTGAGTATGTGAGCAATCAGAACATTCCTCTGCAATTTCCTCGCTTCTGCACTTGTAACTAACCTCAACAGTGCTAGAAAATAGATTTAATCAATTTAAATCCTAAGACTTTTAGGACCCAAACAACATTTTCGGTTAGAGGATCAAACTTCAGATGTTAACGTTCCAAGACATTAAACCCTGAGATCTTCAATTTCTCATTCTTAACTTTCCAGCATTTATCACAAATGTCACCAGTGAAACTTAAGCTGGTCTTACTGCATTTCTTCTTGCCTGGAAGTTTACTACCTCACTGTGTGCCACAACATCTCATTTTATAGCCTCTGACTATTCTTAGAGACTCTAATCCCCCAGCAAGTCATGCACCACTCCCCATTTTCCTGTGTTGGATAGAGAGTCTTCTTCAGCAGCTTCTAGCTGCTCAACAATACTGTTTTCAAATCATCCTCCTTAACTCAATTTAAGGGATCAGCATCTCTAACTCCTTAGTCTCACAGTTTTTCTGCAGTTATGCCCCAGCTTCCAGTTTCAGTCATAACCTTCCTGCAAGTTTCTCCTGTCACTATCGGTTTTAAAACTTCTGTACTTAGCCACTCTTGGATGCACCTTTCTGTCTAGCTGCCTAATTCCATCCTCAGCTCCCTCTCAGTACATAATTTTTCATGTCATACTAACTCTTATTGTTATATTAAATATCCTGTCTCCTTCTGGAAACAGGGTCGCTTTCCCTCAGCAGATGACCAGTACAGGTACCCATTTCTCCTGCAGGTGTTTGGCCTTTGTTTTTCCTGTCACGATGCCACTCCTGTGGTTGCTGTAACAGTCATGGAATTCGGTATTTTAGCACTGATAACATCTTTGAGCCTTTGTAGCTGAGACCTAGATGCTTTGACTGGCAATGTATTAAGAAAAAAGGTGCTGTAGCAAAAAAAAATAGCCTTGTTCCACATGAGCCCCACAGAGTGCCCTCCACAACCAGTAAGCAGTTGGGAGCATGTAACTCTACAATGAGATAATGTGCTTTGGAAGATTTATGGGAACCCCTCATTTTTATAATGTGTTTACCTAGAAAGTATTAATTTAAATGAAAGACCAATGGACTCAATGTGGTTTACTAAACAACAGTCTGCATTTGATGCATCTAATTAGCCCGAATCATTCTGAGGAACTGAGCTTTGATGGATCTCCTCTCAAGTAGTTTTAGCAAGCTACCTTCACCAAATTCTTCCTTTATCTTCCAGTAAGCGGTTCCTCCATTCTCCTGATACACTACTTTCTCAACCCCCATGCCTCTGCTTTTGGGTCATTTTCCTTGACTATAGGTACTGCAATCAGTCTTTCAAAAATGGTATCATTAGAGAGTGTGTGTGTGTCAGGTTATAGCTTCCCTCAAGTATTTCACGGTTCAATTTTATTCAGATTCTTGATCACCTTGTGAGCGATCAGCATGCCTTTAATGAGTCCTATGTCATTTGCTTCCAGCTGATGAGCTGCCAGGATATCAAACACAGTGGCTGATTCATTCCTTTGTTTTCCTAGGGGTTGTCTAATTGATTTTTCCTTTCTTTTTACACTGCATAAGATCCCTGGCGTCTTCTGTAACTACAGCTTTGATACTAACTATGGGAGCCAAATGACCTCTAGAAAGCTTCTACAACAAGACTTCCAGAAAAATGTTAGGTCTCAGTAATGCCAGGAGGCTGAAGAGCAAGCTGCAGCAGCTAATAACAGGGAGGCAGGAGAGACTGCAGCAACTAGAATAACAGGAGCTGTCTGACTTAGGGTCGGATTTTTGGACAACGCTCTCCCCTTTCTGACAGCAGCTATAGAAACGACCCCTGAAAGCAGCACCTTCATTTATTTTTAAGTCACTACTTTTTAGACACTACTTCAGAAACAGTTTGCAATGGCTAACCCTAGCCCACATCACTTGGGATGCGCCTAAAGAAAGCACCCATTGTGCACAGGCTGTGTACCACCCCAGAAAGCACAGCAAAGTGGGGTCACTTTGCATAAGGATGTTCACCATGCAGAACAGTGGACGCTCCTTTCGACAGTGGTAAAAGGAATTTTCACACTACGTGATTTAGCACCTCAAATTTTGACAGAGGCCGTACCAACCAATGTCACAAATTGTCCACTGAAGAGTAAAAGTGTACGAAGCATTAGAGAATTAAGTAAACTACGAAGGCTACGTGCATTTTACTTTCATATTTCTGGCATTTTTTTTACAGAGCACCAGAGCTGTCATCTCCTAAAAGCCTCACACCGTCACCTCGAAGAGACAGTAGCTGACATATCCCTTTAAAGTGAAAGGAAACAGATTTAGTGACATCATAAAACTGGGCATGATAACATCAGTTTCAATAGCAACAGGTGCAGAAAGCCATCTCCTGCTTATCTTCCACTTTGGTCTCCTCTTCTTGTTATTGGACACTCACAGAAATGGAGAAAAGCAATGCTCACTCTCTTGCACTCAGACTATCTCCCTTTAGTCATCTAAAGGCTACTGAAGTCCAAAGGAAAGCTCTTCAGTGGTGGAAAGCTCAGAGTGTTCTCTGCCTTTCCTGACCAAAGGATTGATCGCCTACACAATATACACACACACACAGAGAAAAATCATGGACAAATAACTGGACTGCTTTACTGCACGGAGACCTTGGAGAATCCAAAGTGCTAACATGTCACCAAAGAAGCAAGAAACCCCCCAAATAATCAGCAATTAAACAACCAGTGCCAGTACACAAGCTCGGAGAAACTCCTCTGCGCCACAGGAAAAAAACCAGAAGACCTAAATTAAAAAACACAGACAGCCTTTGCCACTTGCAGCAAAAGCACCACACAGCCACTGCTGACAGGGGTGAAACAGCCTTACTCCATCATACAAGGGCAAATGGTTTGCTCTTGTTTTAAACCACATTGTGAACCAAACACAAGCCAAAAAAAGCTGCTATTATGAACCAACAAGGTCAATAGCTGAAACTAAAAGCCCACTGAAAACTGCATGAGAGGGAAATAAATGATGCAGTGGTGGTCCACTACGGCGCCGATTCAAACACACTCTGATCAAAACACAAAGCAGTTAAAAATGTATTCAAACTGTCTAAGATGCAACCCAGGTAAGGTACTCACACCACTAAGAAAGCAAAATGTGATTTTTTTTTTAATTATGCTATTGTCTAGTAATGAATAAATTTAGGTTGATTCATTTTATCCTCTGCTCCTATGCAGCACAATTACAACCGCACTGGAATGAGATTTCTTTTAAATTACCATTTCATCAAAGGTTTTTAATGCCCATCTATGATTTAATTTGATCACCAATTTGATCTATAATGATATTAATAGATGAAAAAAATCTAGTAGAGTCCATTATTATTGAACTTTATCATCTTTTTAGAAAGTACAATAGAAAAATTATCTATTAATTAGATTAATTTCAAGGAAGTGTAAATCATCCTGACCCATGACACTTGCTTGCAAAGCTACTGTGAGAGAATAATTAATAGGCAATAGACCAGGAGTATTATTCTGAGCAGATGCGATCCTTGAACTCCCAGACACTAGACTTAAATTCAAACTAAGAATATATCATCCTCTGGAAAAAGCAACACCCTGGGTGTGCTGCAAGGAGGAGTAAAAGGAAAAAACACCTAGGTAGACTGGTGTGAATTCACATAGTCCATATGATTGCTCACACAAATTAAAAGTGGATATAATGAAAATCCCTGAGTTTTAGAACTTCAAGGTGAGAAGGGCCGTGCCAATTAGAAAAACGGAGCCTCACATAAAGAACGTGTCTTACAAGTCACTTCATCTGTATCCTAGTCTGCTGGTGAACTGTATGGCCTTGGGCAAGCATTTAACCCTGAGCCATAGCTAGCAGTAAACACATACAGAGTAAGAAAGACAAATCAAGCACTTAGGCATAGGTTGGCAATTTTTCCTCACCTTTTCATTACATGAAATCTATTTCTACAGATGTTGGATTAGATCTGTAACCAACACACATCAGATTCCAAGGTCCTTGGTTTAATAAATTAATTGTAATGACACAGCAGGATCGCCTAGACCAAGTCGCACAGGAACACATCCAGGTGGGTCTTAAACATCTCCAGTGAAGGAGACTCCACAACCTCCCTGGGCAGCCTCACTGGTCTGTCACCCTCACTGTCAAGAAGTTCCTTCTCAGTTCTTCCAATGTCCCAGTTTACACTCATTGCCCCCTGTCCTATCACTAGAAAACACTGGTCCAGATTTAATGCCTTTTAAACATGTCCAGGGATAACAACTCCATCCCCAACTTCATTACAATTCAGTCAGAGGCTACCAAGTCACTCTGTTTCAAAAGCTGAAGAGAGAACAGATTTTTTTCACACAGAGGCTGTAAGCACAGAGGGATGGCCAGTGCTGGCCTGCTCTTTAATGGCACTCCCCAGTGAGATGACTCCTCTACTGAGTTATAGGGCACCGAGGCTTTTAACACAGACACGGAGCAGAACAAAAGCAGACCACTGAACGGAAAAACCCGTATGCCAAACTTCAGTAGAGATCAAACTGAACGGGTGGACGTTTATAATATTGTGACTAAACAAGGAAAGGGTGGACAGATTCTAAGCTGAATCCTGAAGTTGCATAGCCAGCAATGTGCGAGTCCAGCCCAGAAGGCCAACTGTGTCCTGGGCTGTATCAAAAGCACCATCAGCAGTTCAAAGGAGGTGATTGTCCCCCTCTACTCTGCTCTAGTGAGACCTCAGCTGGAGTGCTGCATCGAGTTCTGGAGCCCCCAACACAAGGAGGACATCAAACTGTTAGAGCACGCCCTCAGTGTGAGGGTGCTGAGGCACTGGAACAGGTTGCCCAAAGAAGTAGTGGATGCAACCTCCACAAAGCCAGGATGGACAGGGCTGTGGGCAATCTGGTCTAGTGAGAGTCTGTCCCTACCCAAGATAGAGGGTTTGGAACTAGATCTCCGAGGTCCCTCCCAGCCTGAGCCATTCTATGATGCTACAAATAGAGAGAAAGAACCTTCTTCTATTCCTTGAATTGCTCATTAAACCCTTACCTAGTGCAATGCATTAACAGAACCTGAAAACTGAATGACATGGCTTTAGCTATATAATTTTAAGACAGCTTACACACCAAGCAAGGACACCTTTTCTTACGGGGAGACTTACTAACTTGGTCATCATTCGACCCATCCCAAACACGCTGAATTCAAACAAAATGCGTACACCAGCAGGTCAACACAAGAAGGACCTTGCAGTACGGCCCTTGATCCCCGCACAGAAGTATTCAGTAAGGTCTGGAGTTCTTTTATAACAAAGTTCCCCGAATAAACTCCACCAAAAGCAGCTGCAGTACTTCTGCTATCTCTCCGGGAAATCTAGTGGAGGGAAATTGATTTTCCTTTTTTTATTAGCAAGGCTGTTAAGCATGAGGCACCAGGAGATGGAGAGGAAGCCACATGAAGAGATTAAAGAATCTGAAAATGCCTTTTATTTGTTGCACAGTTGCTTTTTGAGATATACCTGCATGGGTGGGAAATCAATCTCTGTCCAGATGCCACTGACAACACACAAAGTGACTCTAGGAGCCTGCATGTAGTCCGAAATCTGCAGGTGCGGTAAGTGGCCACTACAGAAATTTGATCCTACATTCCTCAAGAGAACCAGAACAACATCTCCTGTCTTCTGAGGGACATCTTAGCTGACTAGAGACTGTTCCAGGAAAAAGCCATGCACTGCTGATAGCCTCTCTCTTTGACTCTCCAGTACAAAGAAATTTGAAACAGGACTTACAGCCCACATTTCCCCCTTTCCATCCTTTTCTTTTAAGCTCACATCCACATTGCTTTTTCTTTGATTCTCTCCTGCCTTGATGATCCAGAGCTGACCATATGGATTTATTGATCATTTCACAACAGAAACAGAAGTAGTAGTAGAGCTGGAGACCAGACTTCAGAGCTGTTGGCTAGGAGCACATCACTGTTGTAGAACAGCTGCCCCTTATTCAAACACTGTGTTCAGCTCTAGGTCCCCATAAGGATGGGACCTGTTGAAGTGGGTCCAGAGGATGGCCACAGCTACAAACACAGGGTTGGAGCACTGCTGTGAAGAGAGGCTTAGAGCGTTCAGCCTAGAGAAGTCAAGTATCTGGGAAGACTTTGTATCAGCCTTTCAGTACCTAACGAGGGGCTCCAGAAAAGCTAGAGAGAATATTTACAGGGGCATATAGTGACAGGACAAGGGGTAATGGCTTTACACCAAGTTGCCACAGATATCGTGGATGCTCCATCTGTGGAAGTGTTCAAGGACGGGCTGGATGAGACTTTGACCAAACTGGTCTAGTGGAAAGAGTTGCTGCTCATGGCAGGGAAGTCGGAACTAGAAAATGGTTAAGGTCCTCTGCAGCCCATGCCATTCTGTGATTCCACACTTGTTTCTTCCTGATGCACTGTTTTTCCCTTTTAAAAACAGTGTCCGGTCTTTTAGACACTGTGATAAAAATACCGTATGTTTGCATTTGTAGCGTGTGTNACCTACCCCTCATATATTTATAGACATTCATGAGGTTACCCTCAGTCTCCTCTTCTCCAAGCTAAAGAGACCCAGCTCCCTCAGCCTCTCCTCGTAAGGGAGGTGCTCCACCTCCTTTATCATCTTCGTTGAGGGACAAAGAGAACAAAGGAAGATACCCCCCCCCAACACAGGCACAATTTAAGATGCACTTATGGTCCTATGAGAGTAGAATGAATTCTTACAAGCAGGCTTATTAGGATACCCTATTTTTTAACACACGAAGGAGGCAGAACAAAAAAGCCCTCTACTTCAAACAAAAAGAGGATATTTAGATGGGGCAGTCTCATGAGAAACACATCGTGTCACTACGAACAGAGCACTTGTTTCAGATAAAGTCACAATGGTGACATTAATAACGGGAGTAAGATGTCCTCTTAATTTTCTTACGGATTGTAAATTAGGGAAAAAGGTACCAGAGCTAAGAGTTCCACATACACACGTGCAGATAACTTAATGCAGTAACTTAATTGCAGCGTCAGATCAAAGAGAGACTGCAGACGGATGATATCTCATCTGCATCTGTCTGCAGACTTTGTCATTGGGCCCAGGTGACAGCGTGAAGCAATATCACAGTCATTAGCCCCTGAAGGTTCCTGCAGTTCATGATCAGAGATGAGTTTTGCATCTTCCCACTGCTTGTATATCATTTAGCACTACAAGATGTTCCATGAATAATGGAAATAATGAAACTGTGTCCTCGAAGACACTCTCCCCAGGCCACAGGCAGTACTCACCGTAGTTATTAACAAGTTATATGTAAGATGATTAGCTGGAAGCTGCCACCAGAGTGCACACTACAGCTCAGCTTTACCAGCCTTTCCTTCACCTGGGACCTTACTTTAGACCCCCCTCTTCTAAATGATCACTACTCTTCACAAAACTTTTAGGAATGCCAGTAGCTCCAAGACGATTAGGAAATGCAGAAGCTAATCGAAGACAACTGAACAGACAGATGAACGGGGAGATAAGCATCATGGCTGTACAAGTGTTATTTGCAGGAAAAACGGTGAACGCTCTTGTGATTTACTGGCACTTCACCATTTTTCAATAAGTAATAAGAAATGAGAGACTGGACAATCGTTGAAGTATGAAGTTTTCTCATTTGTCTTCAAACTTGAGGACAAGAAAGAAGGCCAACATCCTACCTGTTCTTCACAAGCATATGCAAGCATTTTTCTGCAGCCTTCATTTCTCCAGAACAGTAAGACAGGACATAATTGGAGAGGAGGGGGTTTCTTTGGTACTTAATGACACTGTGACAGCAAAGACCCTCAGACTCAATTAGCAAAGGAGGCTGGAAAGTAATTCTGGATCCTTGCTGGCTGTAGTGAATTCTGGAACAAATCCACGGCCATTGCAGGAATTCACATTTGTCACTCTGTTGAGCAGCACAGCTGGCAAAACACTTTAAAGCAACTAAGATGGAATTTAATCCTTCTAAGCCATAAAGGAGTTTTCTTGAATTGCTGCCAAAACTGAATTTTACTTCCATTTGTTGGAAGGACCTGAGCATTGATGAGTTAACTGTTACACACAAAGTCAGATCTACAGGGAATAAACATCTTTAACGTAAGACCTCGCTGCTGAAAACACACTAACTTTGGGGGTTTTGCTTTGATTTTGGGTTGGGAGGGGTTTTTTTGTTAGTAACGTGAACATGGCTTACCTGTCTGCTCTGTTTCCTTTCTGCCTCTACTAACTCAGGCACCTGTCTGCAAATTTTAGAAGAACCAGAAAGGATTTATCTGAGAGACACCTACATTCCCAAGAGAAAAATCGCCCACTGATTGGGTTAGCACCCGCACTCAAGGGCAGGTAGGCACAGCTCAGCTATTCAGTGTTTTGCTTGACATTTTGCTGGCTGGCCAGCGTATGCGGACAGCTCCGGGCTCGACAGATCATTTGCCATCTCGCACGTGGAAAATACAGCAAGAGAGAGCAGGTGCGCAGGAGTGCGCGAGGAGGATAAAGGGCACGTTAGATCACTGCTCGCGGAGAAAAAACCTTCCTTATTCAAATACCACCCGTCTGGGAAAGAAAGTCTAGAACTCTCTTAGTACCTCATCAGGCACAACAAGCTGAAGTTAGAGGACTCTTTGTGCCATTATAAATCATAGAATCATTAGGGATTGGAAGGGACCTCGAAAGATCATCTAGTCCAACCCCCCTGCCACAGCAGGATCACCTAGACCAAGTCCCACAGGAACACATCCAGGCGGGTGCGTAACTCAAGCCTACTTCACAAGACACTTTAAAACAACAAAGCTGGGAAATGCAAGTATTTGTTAAATATTGGTTACAGACATCATTCCAAGAAGGCCTGATTTTCCCCTCTCACACACCACACATTACAATTCACGTCAACTGCACTACTCCTGGTTTTCAACAACATGAAAAAAAGTTGTTTATTAAGCAACACTTCTGTTTTTTCAATCCCATGAACAAAATGAGAGGCTGAAAGAAGCACACACTATAGCCTAAGTCAGTCGCCAACCTTTATTAGACCGTGCTATATACCAAGCTGGTACTTAGACAATCATGCCACCCTGGCACCTCACCAGAGGCAAAGGGCAAAACGCATTATATAAAGCCTGCGTGCACTGGGGGCTTACGCAGACAAAGTCAGGGATGGGGCTGAGGTGAAGGAAAGAAAAAACAACCTCCTGACTCTTGGGGACATACAGCGTATGTGGACAGAACTACACAGCTTCTACTCCCAGGGATCCACTTACATACATCCTCAAGGCAGCAATGTGATTACTATCAGTTGGTGCACTGGAACGTTCAGAGAAAGGAAGCTGATCCAGTTTAAACAAGTGAGAAATGAGGATGCTGCAATGTTGAATATTCAATTAATGAAAGAAAAACAGAAAAGAATCACTGGAGACAATTGTTCTGTGTTCCCAAGCTTTGGCCAGCCAGCTTGAGAACCGTTTCTGTTCAGCTTAAAGAAAGGAAAAGAGACTGAGGGATAATTTTACAGTGTTCAGTTAGCATTTTGGTTTCAGATTTTAACAACAGCGTTTTGAAAAAGCCCATTTAACATGTAGGAAAGTGTCTGCTCCCAATTGCTTTGGCATGTCCCAGATATGCAGTCTGATTATACCTCAGCCCAAAAGAATGAAAAAGCTGTCTTCAAGCTTTACAACCTACAGACTTACGCTTCTGATTTGTACAACTGCTGGAGGGCATCGTTGAGTGAAAGCATTCTGCAAGGGTGTTGTACACAATGTGCACCTCGAGAGCTTTACACACAGGAATCCTGCAAGCCTGCCTTCCTGGGCAGCAGTAAATCAAGGACCCAAGCCACTCAGAAAGGAAAAAGGGAGAATAATACATTATATTTCTCTGTTTCAGCCCATGAACACTCTTCTGATAGTGCAGAGGTCTGTTTGATAAAGCAATGTGATTGATAACAACCATGCCACTCCTCTCAGGAGTCCGAATGAGTAGCGCAGATGGCGAGGTAACTTGCTGTCGTTTTCTCACCAGAAGAACACTGAATCAGGTGTCCAGCCTACACAGCAGTCAATCTCCTACAACATTCACGAAGGGAGACTTTTCTTTTTTGTAGCTAGGGAAAGAATTTTGTTCTTGCATGTTTCACATGTTGATGATCCCAGTATCCATGTCTCTGCTGTGATACTGGAATGTGTTCTACACTCTGCATCAGAAGTGGGGTGGTTAGCAGATCAAGAGACGTTCTCCTCCACCTCTACTTTGCACTGGTGAGACACATCTGCAGTACTGTGTCCAGTTGTGGACCTCTCAGATCAAGAGGGATGTGGAGCTGCTGGAGTCCAACATAGAGCAACAAGGATGATGAAGGAAGTGGAGCATCTCCCTTATGAGGAGAGGCTGAGGGAGCTGGGTCTCTTTAGCTTGGAGAAGACTGAGGGGTGACCTCATTAATGTCTATCAATATGTGAAGGGTGGGTGTCAGGAGGATGGAGCCAGGCTCTTCTGAATGTCATCTGGTGATAGGACAAGGACCAATGGGTGTAAACTGGAACACAGAGGTGCCACATCAATATGAGAAGGAACTTCTTCACGGTGAGGGTGACAGAGCAGTGCAACAGGCTGCCCAGGGATGTTGTGGAGTCTCCCTCACTGGAGACATTTAAAACCTGCCTGCATGTGTTCCTGTGTGACTTGGTCTAGGTGATCCTGCTGTGGCAGGGGGTTGGACTAGATGATCTTTTGAGGTCCCTTCCAATCCCTAGTGACTCTATGTTTCTATTAATATTTCTACCCTGGTGATTCTGAGAGCACATGTAGGCTAATATCAGATTTTGACAGTGATAAAGAACTGAAAATGTGGGAAAGCAAAACAGGAAAAACAGGCATAAACAATAGTAAACTACAAGTGATTTTGCTGAGATGATGCCTACAACACTACGGAACCAAGGGTCTAATCCAGTAATCACTTTGTAGTATCTCTACAGTGCAGTGTCGTACACTTGGTAATGTGTTGTCATTGCATCCTGCTACTTGGGCCCAGAATAACCAGACTAAATTATATTTGGCATGGACTCCTGGGTGAGGTATCTCAATCTACAAATAAGCCAACTGTATTTCATTATACCAAAAGATACGATAACTGGGGAGAAGAAAAAAGTCAAGTACAGCATTTCTATGAGGCAAGCTACTCAACTTCACCCATCCCTTCACATTTTAAAGAGTTTTTACCAAGTACAATGATCACAGAATGGTCAAGCACAGAAGACAGGTGCACTGTCCTGCAGGTGAAGGACTCTAAGGATGTGTAGGAGCGCCCTGTATCACATAACTAGAAACACTGACAGTTATGGGCCTTAAAGTACGTTCCACTCTGGACCTGCACAGTGGAAAAAATAAGCCTTCTGCTTTAAGATTTGATTCCTAGTTCTCTAATACGCAGACCTTTCCCATATAAGATGAGGTTATACCAGGCCAACCTTCTATTTACCAGAAACACTCCTCATATTTTCTATGCTGTCAACAGGCAGTCTCCCTGTCTAGTCACTGACTCAAGAAACAGCATAACTGCATTTGAACACCTCACTGGGGCTGGGCACTTACTGTGTCAAGGGCACACTACACCAGCACGCACAGCTAGTTGCCTGGGAGGTAACTGAGGAACACAACCTTTATAACTCTAATGCTCTACTAGCCTTGCTCTCGTGAATCTTACAGATTCCCTGGACAGTACGAAATCTGGGAGCACCAGAGGTTACCTGCCAATATTCGTCTCACAGGTTTATTCCCTCTGCTGTCTCTCCAGGTTTCCCAAATGCTCCCTCCTCACACAGAACTCTAAAAGCATTTCCACTGGCAGCACTCTTGGAATATGCACAAAAGTAGCTGCTTGTCCGCAAGCATCACTCCTGTGCCAGTCATTTGTCTGAAGAACCTGCTCTAGTTCCAGCTCTCACATCTTTCATTTAACTGGCATTCAGTTCCCTTCTCAATGGTTTGCCTCTGGAGAGCTCTTTCCCCCAAGAAGAAATGCCACTGACTTATCGGCCAGCCCACACTCCATGTACAGTGGTTTCACAGGAGCAGACTGCACTGCTTGAACTCAGCGGCACAATTTCCACTGTTTTGCAACAGCTTTAAGGCTCTTGAAACAGGTCTCATCAGCAACACGATTATTTCTTTCAAAGGCTACACCACTCTCTGAGTGCTGTCATTCAGCAGACTCACCGGCTCTGAAGGGAACAGCGTGCTCACTGCAAGTCCACATCAGATTTCGGGTCTTGAAAAACAAGCCAGTGCTTCAACTGAAACACAGAGTTCCAGCTAAACTGCTGAAGTCATCTTATTAGCCTTTGCTGCTTTTGGCTGTAGCTGATAAAACACAAACTAAGTGTTTTTCCCAGTCATACAGCCTAGGAATTTACTTCTGCTTCAGAAAGTTCAAAATCGTTTCTGCTACTGCTGATCCCTGCACAGAATCCTATTCAAACGAAGACGACCGGCTGTCTGACTCTTTCCTATGCAAATCTCACTCTCCATTTCACAAACTCAATTAAAAATGTGCTCTTTGCATAAGGAATTGTCAATCTCTAATTTTTGAATCCAAGAGTGGGAACATCCAATCTTTCCCAGAAGCCTAGCTTTTCATTTCCTTCTGGCTTTCCTGTCACTGTGGTTCACACAACTTTTTCATAACAGTTTCTGAATTGCTGGTTTTCACTTGAGTGACGTGAACCTACTCATTACTTATTCAATCTCATGCAAAAGACGTGGTTGTAGACACCAACAGCACCCAGTCTTCTCAGCTTCTACAAGCAGAAAAGACGACTCTTTTTCTTCCTTCTGCAGCCAGAGTGTTTTGCTGTGAGGTACCTAGAGTTTGCCCCTCAGCTTCACTGTCATTACCAGTCTTTAGACTGCACAGAAACCCTTCTCTCACCAAACAAAAGGCATTAGCCCTTTTGTAGCCAAAGTACCTGCAAAAGTGTCTCCCGTGGCAGCTGCAGTCAGCTATAGCCTATAGGTACCTCTTTGGAAAGGTCAGATCTTCACATTTAGCCCCTGCTGCCCGATGTTGTTTGTTCTGTGGCACACTGCATTACAAGGGTTATGCTCCCATGCCGGCGAAAGAATATATTAAATACCCAAAGTGACCAAGCATTGACACCAGCTGCTTGCAAAAGCATGTGAAAGGTCTTTGTGTTTCAACAGAAATTACACCAGCCTGACCTTATCTAATTGAGCAACACACACAGGGTCACTCCCAACACTTTGTTGTTTCAGTTACAGCGGATTTCGGTGATGGAAAAATTTTGATGAAGGCTGGTAGAAAACGAGCCAGCTGTGCTCTGAGCCCTTTCAGCAAACAGTAAGTTCAAGGTGATTTTAGAAGTCATGAACAGAGAGTTAAACTCTAACCTCTTGGCATCAACAGGTACAAGGCAAAATGTACAAAAAATATTAACTGTTAACTGGATCAGCAGCATCTGCCCACAACTGGATTCACTGCTTTAGACATAGCTGGACGAGAAGAGCAGAAGTATCGCCTGATGGAGCAGCAACACAAGTGATGGGCCACCTTGCCTCTCTGCCCAGCATGTGTCACCCAACATGCTCCTGAAAGAAGAGAGATTCATCCACCTCAGGTCCCCGACACAGAGCATCAATCAAAGGTGAACTGGAAGACTAGACTCTGACAGCAACGTACATGAGGCGGCCAACGGCAGATTTCAACAAGTGCTTTGTCCATTCTATGAAGCAGGCACAGACAGATCCTTGCAACACCGTGCAAGTATCTCCCCTGGGCAGCCTGTTCCAATGCTCCATCACCCTCACTGTGAAGAAGTTCCTTCTCATACTGATGTGGAACCTCCTATGTACCACATGACAGCCATTGCCCTTCATCCTATCACTGGATGACACTAAGAGTCTGGGTCCATCCTCCCGACACCCACCCTTCACGTATTTATAGACATTAATGTGGTCACCCCTCAGTCTCCTTTTCTCCAAGCTAAAGACACCCAGCTCCCTCAACCTCTACTTATAAGGGACGTGTTCGACCTCCTTCATCATCCTCATTGTCCTATGCTGGACTCCCTCCAGCAGCTCCACATCCCTCTTGAACTGAGGGGCCCAGAACTGGACACAGTACTCCAGATGTGGCCTCACTAATGCAGAGTAGAGGTGGAGAAGAACCTCTCTTGATCTGCTAATCACCTTCATTCCAATCCACCCCAGGATGCTGTTGGCCCTTTTGGCCACAAGAGCACACTTGCTGCTTGTGGCTAACACTAATGCCTCACAGGTAGATGGAGGTTATAATAGCTCCATGACACAGGAAACCCCAAACGACACAGACTTTGAGGTTTCACAGCTCACCAGCTCTGCCACTGCGTAATGTTTCAGCTTTCAGATTCGCGTCTTTGCATCTTCCCTTCTACAGGACTTCCCAGCTAAAGCAGTTGTGTTGTTTTCTGGTTAAAAATGCAGTGGAAGAGCTCTCTGTTTAAAACAAACAATAAGTGCTACAAATATGTACTTCTGCTCCTGCCCTGTTAATTTCAAATCCCACTGGTGTTTCATGATCATAGCATCATTTACATGATAACCCAGGGTAGAGGTTGTTCAGTGGAATGCGCCGAGGTTCACCTTGGGACCTGAACCTTACAGAGTTCCACCCCCCTACAATTCCATTTTGCCTTCAAGGTGAGTATTTGCTCTAAAACTGCACCAGAGCACACATACGGCTCACAATAAAATTCTCAAGAGGAGGCCCACCAGTTTTAGGAACAACAGCGGGAAGAATGAGAACAGAGCAGTGTGAAATCTCAGCAAGGCTCTGCCTGATTGAAGTCTCTTCTGCGTTCAGCATCTGAATTTTCTACATTATTTATTGCCACCATCAAAAGTTTAAGGATTAAGGCGCCATCCTGGATGCAGTTGCCTTATAAGCACAGTGAACCCTAGGCAGCTTAATTCCAATACAGTTAAATAAATTATTTACCTCATCTCCAAATATGAAGCGCATTTCATCTGAGGAACTGATGTGTGGAGTTTCATCGGAGGTACTTCAGCGCGGAGACCAAATTTCTCATATTCAAGCTCTGTTAAATGATCTCGCACATGAAGACTATAGCGCAGGCAACAGCCACTTTGTAAACGTCAGGTAGAACCAGGGAAATCTCTCTGAACTCAGACATCTACCTAATGGAATCACAGTTCCAACGCACATTTCTTCACTTTCCTCTCCAGCTGGCCAAATGAACACTGTGAACACTTCACTGTCTACGGCGCTAAAAACTCCAGCTAGATTAGCCGACAGTCGCAGCTAAACTGTAAGGTACCGTGAGGTAGCTCACGGCTTTGAGTGCATCAAGCATAATAGCTTAGGCCGTGACAAACCTCGCAAGAGAAAACTCTCTGCAAGAACCACGTCTATTATTCATTCCCTACTGTCACCCTGAGCGTTCTCAGAAGATTTCTCCAAATGTCACCTTCCCACTAACTTTCGCATAGCAACATACAAGTGGCCTGAAATACTGTTTCAAGTATATCCCAGTGTAAAACTTCAGCTTTCACATACACAGAAAATGCATTAGTTTCTTCTAAAGAAAAAAAGGGAGTCCAGCGTAGAGCAACGAGGACGATGAAGGAAGAGGAGCACCTCCGTTATGAGAAGAGGCTGAGGGAGCTGGGTCTCTTGAGCTTAGAGAAGAGGAGACTGAGGGGTGACCTCATTAATGTCTACCAATATGTGAAGGGTGGGTGTCAGGAGAATGGAGCCACGCTCTTCTCAATGTCATCTGGTGATAGGACAAGGGCCAATGGGTGTAAGCTGGAACATAGGAGGTTCCACATCAATATGAGAAGCAACTTCTTCACAGTGAGGGTGACGGAGCACTGGAAGTGGCTGCCCAGGGGGGTTGTGGAGTCTCCTTCTCTGGAGATGTTTAAGACCCACCTGGACATGTTCCCGTGCGACTTGGTCTAGGTGATCCCACTGAGGCAGGGGGATTGAACTAGAAGATCTTTCAAGGTCCCTTCTAATCCCTAATGATTCTATGATACTATGAATAAAACGCAAACTTGAAGTTGTGTCCACAGAGCCAGTACATCCTTCTGTGTTATCCTGAAATCTAAAAGTGGATGGAATGAATACAGTTATTTGTAACACCACTTGAACTCCAAGGAGCTTCCTCCAGGGGTCACTGACGTATACACATCTGTATTCTTGTACATGAGAAAATACACACATTCTTTCTTAATACTAATTTTTATTTCTTCTTCGGAAGTTTTAGTCAACTAGCTAACAATCAGAGGGCTCCTCTCTTACAAAGACAGGCTGAGAGACTAGGGATTGTTTGGCCTGCAGAGGAGGAGATTCCCTGGGTGGGACCTTTATAGCTACTTTCTACTGCCTGAAAGAGACATCTAAGAAGGCCGGGGGAGAACTGCTCACAAGGGCATGTAACAACAGGGATGAGGGGTCACGGTTTTAAGTTAGAAAATGGTAGGTTTAGATTGGACATCGGGAAAAAGTTCCTTCATATCAGGCTGGTGGATCACTGGAAGAGGTTGCCTGGAGAGGCAGAAGACACCCCATCCCTGGAGACATTCAAGGTCAGGTTTGATGGGGTTCTGAGCAATCAGCTAGTTAGAGATGTCCTTGCTTTTTTAGGGGAGTAGAGTAGATGACCTCTAGAGGTCCCTTCCAACCAAACATACTGTATGATAAGATAAGCAGTTGTCAGGCAGAACACAGCACATCAAGCCAAGGACTACTGGCAAGCACCACTGATGAATCAGCACAGACCAGCACTCACAGTTTGCTCAAAATCAGAAGAAAAAGCTTTGGGTTTTGTACAAGTCAAAGAAGCAATGACAATGTACGTTTCTTCTGTAAATATCCTCGGATCTCTTAAGCAGAAAGAGATTCAAGAACAACAATGCTGATAACTTCTCAGCTTAACCTGTTCCAGGGTCTGGTCCGAACTCATAAAGTCACAGCGAGTTTCCACAGAGGATTAAGCTGCTGTTTCCACAAGACAATCATCAACAACACTGCTGCTAGTAAGAAGGGGCTGGGACACGGCAGCACGTATTCAGAAGCCGCACTGCCAGCACGTGCACTTGACTTTTTATTGTACAAAATATTCGTTATCCATGGGAAGCTTTGAAAATAACAACATCACACGCGTTTCAAGTGTGCATCCATGTTTCTTGAGGTAACCCATTAAAACAGTCGTCCTTCTTTCAAATCCTAGATTCCTTTAAGTGAGCAAGGTTTATCTGTCCGCTTCCTCCACTGACTTCTTTTCACCTTTGTCTTCAGAGAAAAGCTGAGATTCTCGCAGTAGCTTCCACTATTAAGATCTTTACTACATTTTAAAGTATTTATAATGTCTGGCAAGTTAAAAAATGCTTCCTGCAACCAAAGCCTTATGAACAATTTAATTCTGTTCTATTCCAGTCATAGCAATGTGTGTGTATATATAGAGAGATATTTATATACACCCATATTTTGAGCTGAAACTAATGCAGATAGGTTACGTAACCCAGATAAGAAAGGATATCTAAGCACACAAACCACAGTGTGCAGCAACGAGGATGATGTTATGACTTGGTCTCAGTGCTACTGCTGTGTCAGGGGGATTGGACTAGATGATCTTTCGAGGTCCCTTCCAATCCCTAATGTTCTATGATTCTGTGATTCTAGGAAGTGGAGCACATCCCTTATGAGGAAAGGCTGAGGGAGATGGGTCTCTTGAGTTTGGAAAAGAGGAGACTGAGGGGTGACCTCACTAATGTCTATAAATATGTGAAGGGTGGGCGTCAGGAGGATGGAGCCAGGCTCTTCTCAGTGTCGTCTAGTGATAGGACAAGGGGCAATGGGTGTGAGCTGGAACGTAGGAGGTTCCACATCAATATCAGAAGGAACTTCTTCCCAGTGAGGGTGACAGAGCATTGGAACAGGCTGCCCAGGGGGGTTGTGGAGTCTCCTTCACTGGAGACATTTAAAACCTGCCTGCATGTGTTCCTGTGTGACTTGGTCTGGGTGATCCTGCTGTGGCAGGGAGAATTGGACTAGATGATCTTTTGAGGTCCCTTCCAATTGCTAATGTTCTGCGACCCATTATAGTTTATTAGTTCAACTGCCTGGCCTTAGCTCTGAGCAAAAGAAACACCACTGGTTTCTCTTGTATGCTTTCATGTAAAAAGAGCAACAACAAAACCCCTAGACCAAACAAACAGAACAACCACAATAAACCCCAAGCTTTTCCTTAGAGCATAAAGGAAATGTGCTCCTCAGAGTTTGCTTTTCATTAGAAATCAGGAGTAGTATCAACTTTTCTTCCAATTACCTTTGGAGGCCACATCTGGTTAGTTTAATTCTTCAAAGATTGCCTTGCTCTGCCTCTGCAGCTCTTTTTTCTCTATCATACCTTGGCTTGTTTTATGTCTGACAGTTCTTTTATTACCAGATTTCATTTTGATCCGATTTCCCCCCTGTCTCATTACTTCTGTCTTGCTCTCTGTTTGTTCTGTTTTTCTTTTCCCATTTGACAATTCTCTTATTAGTGGATTTGCTCTTGCTTTTGGTTCATGCTTTCTGGTTGTATTCTCTTGTGTCTTATTTTTGCTTTTTACTTATTTTTCTCCTGTCAAGGCCTTCTTTTCTTTCTGCCTATTCTATCAAAAGGTATATACTCAGCTTTTGCTTAAGGTTAACACATTTCAGCACCTTGCAGAGCTGGTTTATTGCTAGATATCGCTGTGCAGGAGGAACCAGGTTTAAATCTTAGTTCCTTCAGCTGTTTGGTCTAAGAGCATAGCCACTACTTTAAGTATCAGCCTATTTATACAGTCACTAACTCTGCTTCTCAGGTACTGCAACATGTCCTAGAGCTAAACTTTCTGGTTTAAGATTCATAACTTTCTCCTGGCATTCTCCAAGAGCCATTAGATTAACCGTTCAGTTAATGCAGAGAAAAGGTGGCATGCAAGTGATGCCTTCAGTCTGCTCCTAGCTGGTTCTCCTGACACAGAATCAGAATCATTAGGGATTGGAAGGGACCTTGAAAGATCATCTAGTCGAATCCCCCTGCAAAGGCAGGACCAACACTACTTGCAATTCCTATGTCTTAGCTCCTCCCCAGGGAAGCAGTCGCGTGCACACATCGTGCCACCTTGTCACAAGACATTTCTGAGTGAAAATGAGAGCTTTTGTGTGCTTCTTCATTGGGGAAAAGCTGTTAGAGAGTTTCATCCAGCTGGTCTCCTAATCCTTTAAAGAACTCACTGTACCACCAGGACTGCTTGTGTCCTAGGGACTAATAAGCACCTGCGGGAGACAACTGACCATTTCTAAGCAGTCATTCTATCACAGAACATTAGGGATTGGAAGGGACCTTGAAATATCATCTAGTCCAATCCCCCTGCCACAGCAGGATCACATAGACCAAGTCAGGGCCATAAATGAAAGCAAAGGAGACCTCACTTACTTGCCACCTGTATCACTAATTGGCTTCTGGTGTCAGAACTTGAGGCAGACCAACAAAGCTCTACTGTGACAGAAGGCTGATCTGAAAAGAGATGCTTGGCCCCTACCAATTCTTGGGGATCCTCTTCTTAATTGAATATTTCTCTTTACAGATAACTAAACAAAAATGGAGCTAACACAGTTGTTTGCAGAACACAGCCTCTCCACGGCCATCAAAGAAACTTTCAGGTCACTTTTTAGTTGACAGGTCGCAGGACTTTTTGAGTTTCCAGTGCTGCAGACATAAAACTCAAAAGGAGTCTCCTTCACTGGACTGGAAAGGATCTTGAAAGATCATGTAGTCCAATCCCTCTGCCACAGCAGGATCACCTAGACCAAGTTGCACAGGAACACCTCCAGGTGGGTTGTAAATATCTCCAGTGAAGGAGACTCCACAACCCACCTGGGCAGCCTCTTCCAGTGCTCTGTCACCCTCACTGGGAAGAAGTTCCTTCTCATATTTATATGGAACCTCCTATGTTCTAGCTTACACCCATTGCCCCATGCAGCCACACAGCCTTATTTGCTGTATTTAAATACCATGGACATACTAAAAACTGTAGCTTCATGAACCAGGTATCAGTCCCTCCTTGCTATGCACAAATTCAGTTTACTCTTGGACTTGTATAAGAATCATCAAACTGCATCCAGATGAGAAAAAGAAAGAAAAGAAAGAAAAGCTCACAAACACGCTGCTGGTGGGACAGACTTCAGGTTGGGTTTTTCCTTTAACCAGATACATCTACACCAGTTTCTCAGATGAAATGTTATTAATCCCATTACCACAGTAAGTCCCACGGCAAAGGCAATTCATCTGATCTGCTGATAATGACATCCATCTCCATTCCTGCAAACCCTACTCTTCTCCACATCACTTGGTTCCTACCCTAACAGAATGGGGACTGGATGGCACACCCTTGATACTAAGTTCCACTAACGCTTCAACAGCTGCTCACCACTACACATAAAAGCTCCTGTTAGTGGTCTTTGAGTGCTGCAGAACCTGACGTAGCACTAAACTGCAGCAAGCAGATCGGGTTTATAAATTTCAAAGCCATTTAGATGCCTCGAAGATACGCTGTCATAACCTGCCTGTGGGAATGATCTGCCCTCATAGCAAAAGCTGGTGTGTTAGCAACACACTCCAGTTCCCAAAGGCTCTCCTGTAGCCTGGTTACAGCTAGCACAGGACCCATTTCAGCACTTCCTGCTGTCTGTGCTGGATTTAAACAACAGCAAGCACCCCATGCAGCCTTCTCAGGAGAGCCAGAGCCGGGTATTTGTGGACACATGCTGCTTCTAAACTAAAACTACGCATCAGAGCTTTCCTTTTTTTTCTTTCTTTCTTTTTTTCTACCTGAATAATCAAAGCAGAGAAAAGACAAATAACAAATTTCCTAAATTCAAGCTAATAACATATAGAAATTCAAGACTGCAAATGCAGGGCAAACTCTGCAGGACCTGTTAGCTGCACCCTCCACAAGACTGGCCATAAACATCAGCACTTGCCATTCCATCTCAATTAGTTGTCGGAATCCAAACAATCACAAAGTGATTCTGCATCCTCAGTTTGGCAACTTTTGTGGCTTGAAATCAGGCCAAAGCAGTGACTGTTTTGAATCTGAATGCTGACCTGGAGTCATGAATTGCCCCCATGTTTGTGCCTGGTGCCCATGTTCTTGGTAGCCGCACATTCCACAAGCATCACAGACCCTGCACCCTTTTGCTAGAACTCTGTCCACTACACCAGAACTGAATCCGGCCCAGAGTCTGAAGGTCTTTAATTCAAACAGTATCTTGTTATAAATGTGCTGGGAACTGTCCCCCAGTTCAGCTTCCTATCAGCAGGAAGGCACTTTATGGTTTCCAAGGTCAAGAATTACTGTTGTTATAGTGACACTATTGACTTGTAAATAAACAGTAAATAGGAGGGTAAAAAAATCTATCGTGCAGGATACCATCCCCGTCATAAATACCCAGACTATATCCACCTAGGAAATAGGAAGCGAGCAAAGCCTTCTGAACCACATACAACTTCAACTGTTTAGACAGATCCTTGGATACTGCAGCAGATAAAAGGTAAGTTGTGAGATTAATCTCCTTTCATTCCAATTTCACGTACTCCAGATTACTTGAGATAAGAACAAACTACCTCAAACACACGTCTCCATAGTCCAAGAGCATGTATTTTCTTTAGATTTCTTGCCTTCAACTCTTGTCACGGGGCACACAGTACCAAGGTGTAAGCCCATGGTGCACAGAGAGCAAGTGTCAAGCAAGCACTAGGTTTAGGTCAAAGCTACACATCTTGACTTTTTCCCCCAGAATTTCAAAGTTCTTAGATTGAAGTTAACACGTTAACAAAATACTTCAAGCAAAAAGGAAAGCAACCTACGCGCAAAACACGGTGTGTTAAAACGTGTACGTATCTCAGACCATGGCCAGGAAAGCTCTGCCTCACCATGGCTGGAGATTGTCAGTAAAGAAAGGCATCCAGCAAGAAGCAAACAACTATTCACAAGCCACAGACCAACTCACTGACAGTTTTGTGGTCTATCAGTAGAAACTCTCATGGTTGGCACTTAACAAAACATTAATTGACAGTATTTTTCAACTACAAAAGCTCTTCATCCACGTAACATGAGGAAGACACATTAATGAGCTGACTCAAGCAGGCATCCCCTCCAGCTTCACAACGCTGCATTTTATCACTGTTGTTCCAAAGGTTATTCCAAAACCTCACTGGTTTGAAAAGACATGTTCATAGAATCATTAGGGACTGGAAGGGACCTAGAAAGGTCATCTAGTCCAATCCCTCTGTCACAGCAGGATCACCTAGACCAAGTCACACAGGAACACATCCAGGTGGGTCTTAAACATCTCCAGAGAAGGAGACTCCACAACTGCCCTGGGCAGCCTGTTCCAGTGCTCCATCACCTTCACTGGGAAGAAGTTGCTTCTCATATTTATGTGGAACCTCCAATGTTCCAGCTCACACCCACTGCCTCTCGTCCTATCACCAGATGACACTGAGAAGAGCGTGGCTCCATCCTCCCGACACCCACCCTTCACATATTTATAGACATTAATGAGGTCACCCCTCAGTCTCCTTTTCTCCAAGCTCAAGAGACCCAGCTCCCTCAGCCTCTCCTCATAAGGGAGGTGTTCCACTTCCTTCATCATCCTCATTGCTCTACGCTGGACTCACCCCAGCAGCTCCACATCCCTCTTGAACTGGACACAATACTTCAGATGTGGTCTCACCAGGACAGAGTAGAGTGGAAGGAGAACCCCTCTCGATCTGCTAACCAGCCCCATTCTGATCCACCCCAGGATGCTGTTGGCCCTTTTGGCCACAAGAGCGCACACTGATGGCTCATAGCCATCCTGCTGTCCGCTAGGACCCCCCCAGGTCCCTTTCTCCTACACTGCTCTCCAACAAATGAATCGCCAACCTACGATTCTATGATTCTACCACAAGAAGCTAAAGAAAAACACATCTGACTGATTTTTATATTTTACTATTCTTCAAGCAAACACCTCACTCTTTTGTGGAAGATAATTTCTGATCGGTTGGTCCTAAACCAGTCATTTCTAAACCAGTGACTGCATTCTGCCCAAACACCAGGACGGCTGCCCGTGGAGCCTCTACCTCGCACCGGTAAGGCTGTTTCACAAGCCGCTATGTTCCGCAGGTCACATCTAAAACCGAGCTCTGCCTCTGAACTGTTTAACAATCAGATGGAATGTTTTGCCACAGTTTCACTGCAATTCAGCTGAGAAGGGAGGCTGAGCGCAACGGAACTCTACTTACACCCATCCTCATACTGCTTAAAATACCCAGGACCACTTCCAGCAAAAATTTCAGTTGCTGCATAAACTTAATGGGCCTTAACATTTCCCACACCACAGAGCCTAATGCAGACAGACAAACTACAGGTTGGTGTCATTTAGATCCCGTAGGACACCAAGAGAGCACTCCGGGGTAAAAAACCGCTCCCTGCTGCTAATAGCCTGTGTTTGAGCTGACAGCAGCGACACACACACAGAGGGTGAGAACTCCTGTGGGCAAAGTCATGCTATAAATGAAACATGGTCTCGAGGAGCAGGAGGCACAGATTCACCAGCAATGTCTATTGTGAATTTGCAGATGAGCACGCAAATAAAAAATGGTTAAAAAGCAAATTAGGCTGAAAGTTAGCCCGAGGGATAAAGAAGCCAGAGTATGAATTTAGGATGCCGTCAGAAAACAGAGAAGGAAATACATGTTTGCAGCGGGGAGAGGGAAGGAATGCCCAGAGAGGAGGACAAGAATTACTTGGCCACTTGGTGACTTATTAAGATATTAAATATATTTTCATTTAACATATAAATATATATTCCTACAATGAGTAAAGAAAACTGATATGAAGTTCATACAAAAACTCATATTAACTGTATGATCAGAGGGCTGGAGCACCTCTCCTATGAGGCCAGACTGAGAGAGTGGGGCTGTTCAGTCTGGAGAAGAGAAGGCTCCAAGGTGACCTCTTTGTGGCCTTCCAGTATCTGAAGGGGGCTTACAAAAAGGCTAGAGAGGGACTTTTTAGGATGTCAGGTAGTAACAGGACTAGAGGGAAATGGAGCGAAGATGGAGATGGGTAGATTTAGAGTGGATGTGAGGAGGAAGTTCTTCACCATGAGAGTGGTGAGAGCCTGGAATGGGTTGCCCAGGAAGGTGGTTGAGGCCCCATCCCTGGAGGTGTTTAAGGCCAGGCTGGATGAGGCTCTGGCCAGCCTGATCTAGGGTGGGGTGTCCCTGCCCATGGTCTGGGGGTTGGAACTGGATGATCCTGTGGTCCCTTCCAACCCTGACTGACTGTATGACTTGGTCTAGGTAATCCTGCCATGGCAGGGGACTGAACTAGATGATCTTTTGAGGTCCCTTCCAATCCTTAATGATTCTATGAAAACTCACAAGTCCTACCCTGTCCCACCCTGTCTATGAAACCACTAGTTACAAAACCAGGTTGGTCACAACAGTCTTGACTAACACAGAAGGCAATTCATACTTGCGTGATGCAAACAAGAAATGATTGAGGCCGCACTAATACAAGATTTCAGCTGAAGGGCCACTAGAAGCGGTGAGCAGCATCCCATTATTTGTTCCAGCACCTTCCCTCTCATTTGGTATTTTTATCTTGCTGTTCTAAGAAAAGAAGTCACAGACTACTGTTTCCTGCCTGCCCATGCGCCACACTCAATAATCTTATGTCCTTAAAAATCTGCTTCCCAGGGTGTATTCAAAAGCTGTGCGCACTCACTGAATACTCAAGCTAGCCAGTCACCTGGGGCTATGACAGATTCAGGATGAGGCCCTGGTACTCAAGCAAAAGAGCTAGAGAGAAAAATTAAATGAGAGGTCCTGCAAGGAGGTACATAAAGGCTGAAGGGAAGCAGCAAGAAAGCAGGGACTATTCTGAAGCAGAAGGAGGCAAACATACAATCACAGAACATTAGGGATTGGAAAGGACCTCGAAAGATCATCCCGTCCAATCCCCCTGCCACAGCAGGATCCCCTAGATCAACTCACACAGGATTAATGAGACAGTTTGATTCCTGTCCTGGTGGCTGCTTAAAATTCTTCTGCTACAATTTTACTTCCAAAGCTACAAGATCTCATGCTGCAGAGGCAGCATGAGACACAGGACATGACTGCTTTAGGAGAAGAATGGAAAGGCTGAGGGAGCTGGGTCTCTTTAGCCTGGAGAAGAGACTGAGGGGTGACCTCATTAATGTCTATCAATATGTGAAGGGTGGGTGTCAGGAGGATGGAGCCACGCTCTTCTCAATGTCATCTGGTGATAGGACAAGGGGCAATGGGTGTAAGCTGGAACACAGGAGGTGCCACATCAATATGAGAAGGAACTTCTTCACAGTGAGGGTGACAGAACACTCCAACAGGCTGCCCAGGGCAGTTGTGGAGTTTCCTTCACTGGAGACATTTAAGATCCACCTGGATGTGTTCCCGTGCAACTTGGTCTAGGTGATCCTGCTGTGACAGGGGGATTGGACTAGATGATCTTTCGAGGTCCCTTCTAGTCCCTAATGATTCTATGACTCCTAGGACAACAAAACAAGGGTTTGCAGATGGGGCAAAGCATTGCCATATCTCCTCTGGTGGCTCCTACACATCCCATTCATACAACCTAGTTGCTCAGATATATCACTACTGATGACTTCTTACTCATTAGGAAACTCGCTTTAGATAGTCTGTTGGTGTCTGTTCTGATTGTTTTGACAGAGAGATTTGTTCAGTGGGTTAGATCATGATGGGTAAAAGAAAGGAGTCAGCATAAAGGTGTTTCAATATCTGTTTAAGGTCACAAGTAAAGCTCTCAGACTTCTATTAGCACTGTGTCATAGTTTGAATTGGATGGGTTTCTCGGACTGAGGCATTGGGAATTTGCCATAACAAATTGTGACTTTTTGACTCTGCAAACTGGTGCAGCTGGGTTAGAGCTTCATGTTTCTGGATTCAGGCTTCTCCTTCACTTCCATCTTTCTGTTCAGAAAGGATGCACACTAACACTGTGCTAGGCACAGCAGCTATCTTGCCCTGGAAACATGGTGAATGAAGAGAAAGAGAGGGGTAACTTAAGTATCGGCAGAATTCCATTGTTTGCTGAAATGGAGAGAGGTTTCCCTCATTCACAGCTAAGGACTGGCTTGGAAGCACATGGAATAGAGAACTGGACTTTAAAACACCCACAGATGCTGAGGTATGTGTGCATAGACTGAATGGACTATGAGATTCCACAAGGAGAAAGAACTGCTGGAAGTCTCTTGCCTTTGTGGAGGTGGAGATATCAGTTTGACCCAGTCATGTAAGAACATGTGATTAATCTCTGCATGCCTTTGGGTGGTGTTGTTATGTGGGGTGAAGTAAATGTGCCTTGGTTTTCCCCCCAAATCGAGTTAGGTTTTGGTCTTGCTTGCAATTTATAAGTGGTTTTTTAACCCTCCTTGTTTCATTTTAGTTCATTAGCATTAAATAAATTGATTGGTTAATTTCATCTCAGGATAAAGCCATTACACTATGCAATATCTGTTCAACGTTGGCCACCAGGAAGCAAAGTCCAGTGGCACCACATGAACACAGCCATCAAATTTGAGGCTTATCATGGCCCAGCACAAATCACATGAGACCATTAGGGCTTTTACATGAATATGTTATCTATTATCAGGAGACAAAACGCTTCCATTGAGAAAATGTAAGATTTTTGCTTACAGCATCCCTAAGGCATGAGAGCAGGTTCACTGAACCCATATTTCTGATAATCTTTTTTGACAGAATTCATTAGCCAACTCGGGAGTCCTGCAGTTTATTATGATTAAGATGAGAAACTGATGATAGAACCAAGTATCTCATGCAATTCTGTTTGCTAACAAAAAAAGCCCCAAAACAGAACAAAAAAGTCACTTGCATTAAATACTGAAATTACACTAAAGGAGGTATTTTCTTTACTCACACAGTGCCAAACTTCTTTCTAGCTGACACTCAACCCAGAAGCATTTTTTGGCTTTTCCTCTGTACAGGCCTGCCAAGGATTCTGTGACTCCATCTGAGCTTTATACACAGCCCTCTCTTACTGCTGTCATACTCCTTTCTACCTTCTCTTGCCCAGGTATCCAAGCCTTCATAAAGTCATGTGCAATGAGACCTTCTGCCCACATGCACCCTGTGCTTGCTCAAGTTTGAAGTGGAAGGTGATATCTCTCCCATCTGTTCTGTAAAAGACCATCTCTGCTTCGTTAGGGTTTTCCCAGATGAAGGGCAACTATTGCTCCGCCACCGGTAGCAATACTTCTAGTCGAATTCAAAACATCACCACCAACAAAAACACTGCATTACAACCTAAAACCAACAAAGTTTAAATGAAGGTGCCTGGACAGTGACCCATAGGATTCTGAAAAAACTAAGGAGAGACGTTTACATTGGAACTTGGGGGTCTGCTCTGTTTCAAACGCTTTAAATGGAACCTTTTTAAAGAAAAGCAGTAGCATCAAAGTGCTGATAGTGAAGAGCCAGCTTAAAATGTCCTGGCTCAAAGGCCAGCCAAGGGCACCTACCGTTGCCTTTTTTAGGCATAACTCTCCACACTGGATTCATTCATAATGACCAGCCATGGTCATCTGGGAATAAATACAATTTTAAGCATGTGTTTGAATTCTGAGTGTCTGATCCTACAACGTTAGTACAATATCAACTAATCAATTAAAGTGGTGGGATTTTTTTCCTACAAAACAACTGCTCTTCAGCGCAGCATTGTGGTGTTTCCCATATAAGCATTTTCTCTCTTGTTCAGGCTGATATCTCTGCTTAGACTCAGTGTCTCTCCTCTCTGATCTATGAGCAGGTATTATGGATTCCTTGCGCTGGGTGTTTGTGCTCTTTGGTCCTTAGATACAGGCATTGGATTTTTTCCTTTTAAATTTTTCTCTGAACAAATCAGATTCGCTGTCCATTTTTAAGGTCAGGCCTACAAAACATGCACAACATACCTGTGCTTGATACAGGTTGTTAAGTACTTTATTTGTGTTTTTATTAGGTAGATACAGCCCTCTGGGGTACTTTTACGAAGGATGCTTTTGAAATGTAAATGTGATTGATTTGATATTACAGCATATATTATTCTGCTTGCACAGTGCCTTGGGGAACAAAAGAGAGGAGTTTCTCTTTTTACCAATCAAAAGGTCCTATGATAGGTATTTCCCTCCCTTCTACATGCAAACACAGAGATGTGGTGTTAGGGGATATGGTTTAGGAGTGAACCTGTAGGGTAGGGTTGATGGTTGGACTTGATCCCAAGGGTTTTTTACAACCTGAATGATTCTGTGAGTCTACAAAACATTACCAGTCTTCATATGCTCACATCAACCAACTTTCAGTGCTTCTTCCATTTTCTGAACTGTTTTAGAAACATAGAATCACTAGGGATTGGAATGAACCTCGGAAGATGATCTAAGTCCAATTCCCCTGCCAGAGCAGGATCACCTAGACCAAGTGGCACAGCAACATATCCAGGCAGGTTTTAAACATCTCCAGAGAAGGAGGCTCCACAACGCCCTGGGCAGCCTCTTCCAGTGCTCTGTCACCCTCACTGTGAAGAAGTTCCTTCTCATATTGATGTGGAGCCTCCTAAGTTCCAGCTCACACCCATTGCCCCTTGTCTTATCATTAGACGACCTTGAGAAGAGCCTGGCTCCAACCTCCTGAAACCCACCTTCAAATATTTATAGGCATTAATGAGGTCACCCCTCGGTCTCCTCTTCTCCCTCAGCCTTTCATCATAAGGGAGGTGTTCCACTTTATCATCCTTGTTGTTCTACCCTGGACTCCCTCCAGCAGCTGTGTGTCCTTCTTGAACTGAGGGACACAGAACTGGACACAATACTCCAGATGTGGTCTCACCAGTGCAGAGTAGAGGGGAAGAACCGCCTCTCTCGAGCTGCTAACCACCCCTCTTCTGATCCACCCCAGGATGCTGTTGGCCCTCATTTTGGACAATAAAAGAAATTAATTTGATATTCCAAATTAAGAGGCAAGTTAAAATTTACATGCAACACAGAAGAGCCTCACCTTTAAAAAGCCTCAAAAGCACAAACTATGCCCTTCTTGTCACAGCTGCTAAGCAGGAGGGCATAAAGCAGTACAGCTGAGTGGTCTAGAACATCCTGCCACGTTTGCTATCACAAGACAAAAGGTGTCAAAGCAAAAGTAAAGTACAAAATCCTGTCGGTTAGTCACCATTGTGAGAATTATTTGACTGCCTTTAAGAACTAGTTATTGTTGAACTAGCAATTTGTTGAAAACCAAGTCCTTTAAGAAGACTGTACTACAGGAAAATACTCAAACATCAAACTGTAATGTATTCAAGCAGAAGAGGAGGCTGAGAGACCGCATCACTCTCTACAACTACCTGAAAGGACATCGTGGAGCAGTTGGTGCTGGTCTCTTCTCACAAGCAATTAGTTATAGAACAAGAGGGAAGGGGTTCAAGCTACAACAGAGTATGTTTAGACTTGATATTACGAAAACATTTTTCACAGAAAGTGTGAAATGGAATGGGCTTCCCAGGGAGCTGGTTGAGTCGCCATCCCTGGATGTGTTTACAGTTCATTTGGATGTGGTGTTGAGTGATTTGGTTTAGGGGTGAACTTGTAAGGTAAGGTAGGTGGTTGGACTCAATGATCCCAGAGGTCTTTTCATAGAATCATAGAATCACCCAGAGCAATTCTGTGACCTATGAATTACAGGTTATAGCAGACTCCTGTTTGAAGCTCTGTGTTTCACTTACCCCTGCCCCAAGGGGGGAGAATGGACAGAGTAGTTCTGGTTTCCAAGCAGGCGTATCGGTGCAACTTCCACAGCCTATCAAATCCCAACAAAATTAGCAGAAATACTCCGGACTGCAATAAAGAATGGAAGCTATTTCTAAGCAGTGCTGTACTGTCTGGGGAAATATTAAAAGTAATGCAGGCAACTAAGAAGCTATCTGCATTTCACACGCGCAGCGTTCAAATACACCCACAAGAACAAAAGGCATTTGTGTAAAATTCCAGCGATATTAAGCGCGCAGTTTTTCCAGCAAACTGGTAAAGCTCAGAAGATGTGACTAATTAGAACAGAAGGCTGCAACAGTTAGACTATTTCGGAAAGAATAGTTAAGGTACATTGCCATATGGTTCTGAAAATTCATTGAATGCGATCCAAAAGAAGAACGTGTGCGTACACCCCTGTGTGCTGCCCAACCGCTAATACCACCTTTTAACTCAGCCACTTAGCACAGGCACAACTGTTACTGAGCTGCATGGCTCTAGACAGTGAAAGCAAAATTAAATCAGATAAAGACTGTAAATGCTATGAAAACTGTAAATCAAAGAATTTAAATATTCACCTCTGAGTTACACGACGCAAGATCTACCATTCTGCTGAAACACACAGCAATAAACTTCACAGCTTCAAAGGAGACACCACATCTTTCTAGCAGGTCACACAGCTGGGCTAAGACAGCACGGTCACACGCGGGATCCTGAGGTAGCAACCATAACCTATTTAATAGCAAAATTGCAAAGCTACACGCTCAAAATACAGAAGGAGCCACGGCTACAAATCACATATCAAAAGGGCCGTCATGTTTTAAAGTATCAGATGCCATCTGTTCCCATCCGAGTGTGCTCCTTGAAAAAAAATAAAGGAGCTGGCATTGCATTTATAAATCTCAGACAAGAGGCAGAATTAGAAATTGAGAACACTCAGGACCTTGACCAACAAAACTCATCTGTCACCCACTTCTGTGCAAATGCAAAAAACTTTCTCCTAATGAAGCAGCAGCATCGTCAAAAATTAGCCTGGCCTTTAACTAGGATACTGCAGTGTGGATACCAGTGCAGAAACAGCACCAAAACCAGAACTTTGGCTCTTCCTCTGCCAAACTGGGAGAAAGTCTGCACCTCATTTAAATACCAGGCTTAGTTCCCTGCCTAACAAATAAACTGTTCATCCTACTAGGCTGAAAAAGTGAATACAAGAAGTTGGAAAGCTCTTCTTGCCCACTCTGTCAAGATCTACCACTGCGACTGGTACTAATATTTACGGCTGCATTTAGCATGTTTTGGATGTCAAATAAGCCCTTTCAATGAATCCGAACCAAGAGTGGAAGACTATTTCTGCTATTGTTTATGAATAAAGCCGCCTCATCTCCATAATCCCTGGCTCTTGCCTTAGAAGGCAGAATATAATCCCCTAGCAGGTATCAGCAAAAATGGAACTGTGCTCAAGTTCTGTAACTGGAAATTGCCTTCCATGAGCTCTGTGCTGTCACAAGGACACCGTGCACTGGAATAGCTGCTCTGCTCACACCACTGGTGACAGGATAATGGCCC
The DNA here is from genome assembly GCA_013400115.1 of Rhinopomastus cyanomelas. Lineage (NCBI taxonomy): Eukaryota > Metazoa > Chordata > Aves > Bucerotiformes > Rhinopomastidae > Rhinopomastus > Rhinopomastus cyanomelas. Next base: position 196,667 of record VXBP01007997.1, on the reverse strand, counting down.
TGTATTCATACCTTTTCCAGCTCCTGAATCTTAATCACCTGGGGGCTGAAGACACTCCCTTAATTGTGTACATTTTACAACCAGTCAATGCAAAACTAATTGCTAACTCCCCCAGTCCTCCAGAAGACATTTTAAAAGATTTTTAGACCTATGCATTTTTTAAAAGCATCCTCCACTGATCTATGTTCGTGCCACAGACCCGTGTGCTCCTTTCTGTTCTCTTCAGTCTGAATCTTGAAAACAAGATACCTCTTCTGAATCCCAATGCCTAAATGTATTCACTGACATTTACTAATATGTTTTACTACTCCAGCCTTTGAGCATGTGGTACTGCAACTGCCTGGTCAGGCCACAGTTTCCCCACAGGTCAATGACACTTGTAAGGAGAGGAATAAACTAAATGCTATTTGAGATGATGGCGTCACTCGCTTGTTGCGATGCCTTTGAATTAAAGGTTCTAACAGTAACAACAGCTCATTGCTTTTATTGTCAGCTCCTCTCAGAAACCACCTCACTGCTGCCAAAGAGCCCACACTCACAGCGCTGGGCTACGGGAGAAAGATGCACTGCCATTGCTTTTAAGAAGACAATAGCTTCTGCAGAAAATTAATTCTGAAAGTAACAAGGTGATAAACAAGATTTTCTGAAAGCTGCAGCATTTATTTTGAAGAACTCTATGTGAGACAACATGCTGGGGAAGCATGAAGGGTGTTAAGAGTATCTGCTTAAGAACAAGTCTTTTACGCCACTTCCCTGATTGGTAACGTTTGGCTAGTGCGAGAAACAGCTCTCTCAAACCCATGCCTAAGTGTGTAAGACGGGAGGATGGAGCCAGGCTCTTCTCAGCGTCATCTAGTGATAGGACAAGGGGCAATGGGTGTAAGCTGGAACACAGCAGATGCCACATCAATATGAGAAGGAGCTTCTTCCCAGTGAGGGTGACACAGTACTGGAAGAGGCTGCCCAGGGAGGTTGTGGAGTCTCCTTCTCTGGAGATGTTTAAGACCCACCTGGATGTGTTCCTGTGCGACTTGGTCTGGGTGACCCTGCTGTGTCAGGGGCATGGGACTAGATGATCTTTCGAGGCCCCTTCCAATCCCTAATGATTCTGTGATTCTATGATATCCAGATATTTTCATAATGCTCAACATTGAACATTCTTATCAGTTGAAATCTGCATCACTGAGTCATCTTCCAAGAGAACTACGTAAACATTGAACATGAATTTACAAGTTATTATCTTTACCCCAACTGCTTTAGAAACTAGACTCCCATAGCACCTTGCAGTCCAGCCATCTCTGTAACAGAGAAACTAGCTCCCCAGTGCCCAAAACAGCACGCTTCAGGAAAAAGCAGAGAAGAAAGGTACCAGAGCAAACTTCGTCTGGAAGAAGAACAATAAAGGTGCCATAGGTGTGTCGATTCCATAAGGAGAAGGATACACTTAGAAAGTTCTCAACCGAAAGCCCCCAGCTTTATGGGAACAGATGCACAGAAAACATGCCATGAGGGCACATACATTAGAGTAAGGGACACACTCACTAATTTCAGGTAGGTGGTTTGTTTGTAGTGGTAAAAGCCTTCTTCCTTGAACTCAGAACACCCATCGATTTCCATGGGGACTGCATTTTCCTTCCTGTAGCTGTGCTTCAATAGGAGAGACCGTAAGGAAGGGTGAATAAAAAACCTGCTTCTAAGAAGAAAATAGCTGTTTAGAAAATAATTAAAGGCCCTTCTATTTCCTTACACACTACAGAAAAAAAATCCAAATCTGCTTTTCATCTTTTTGCTCAGCATTGCCCGTTGTTGCAGCCGTACGTGCTGGACTCTCTACCAAAGCTGACTGACTCGCTTTGATGTTTCAGTCAGCTACTTCCTTGCACTAGCCTATGAACTCAGCTCTTTGTTCAGCTACTCTAGAAAAATTAGCCGGCCATCAGCTTCCTAACACATGTCTACCAGTACTTCACAAGCCTTAGTCTCTAGCTGACTTTCCAGGAAGGCTGCATCTTACCTACCAATTGATAAGAACTAGCATTTTGATATGAACTATCAGTTTGGTAAGAGCTATTCCAAACTCAGCACCTGGGTCAGGACGGATGAAGACCAACCTCAGAGCTTTAGGTAGTTTTGTATAAAAGTTTAATTCCAGTGTCGTCTTAAACGATGGTTCCCTGAGGACTGTACCAAGATTATAGATTTAGGAGTGGTGTGTCCTATAAATTCGTTGTACAATTGAGTTTACATATCAATCACTGCAATTTCATAACAGTAGATGGTTATAATGGTAGTATTTCATGTTGTTTCACAATTAGGGAAGATAGAATAATCATTCAGAAACCCACAGGGGGCCAGTGAAAGCAAGTAAATGTTTTGCTATTCATCTGTGGCATGAAAGGAAAAATGTTCATCAAAAGAGCTGGTATAGATTTTTCAAAATCTCTTTAAATACCTTTCCTACAAACTCTTTCATAATAAATTATCATGTCCTCCCCGACTCCCAATCATGAAATTAATCACTGAATCACCTAATGATTTCTCAGAAATCTTTACGATGCTTAGCACATGCTTTTTACACTTGATTTGCCTTTGTGTTCTGTAAGCAAGTGATTGCAAGGAAGTATTTTAACGCATTACTTAAGGAAAAAACCCTTTTACAAAAAGGCAAACGATTGCTTTCCGCTGGCAGAAAAACACTGCAATGAGTTACAATAATTTGACTGAAAGTTGACGTTTGAGTGACAATATTCAGTTTACACTTAGCACCAAATTACCATTCGTCACGTGTGTTTTAGGACCAAAGCACTCAACCAACTTCTTCTACAAGAGGAATGGGTTACACCATATTTCAAAACATTTCAAAGCCTCTGTTCTCATAGACAAGTGAGACTCTGGCGCTTTGTACTATTAGCTCTGGTGCAATTGATTTACTTCCACAGAAATCATTCATCTATAGCACAGAAAGCATAAACGTCAAAGCAGCTATAATATACGTGTACCAATAAAGTCATCTGTTATGCTTTCCTTTCTTCGTTTGGTTTTTTTAACCCATCAAATAGAAAAAGGCCTTATTAACCTTCACTAGAATTAAACACAGGTTTCAACAGCAAAACATCACCAGGTGACTTCCACCCAGGAGTCCTCTGGACAGGACAATGACTTGAAGCTGCAGAGTAGTAACCAGACTGCAAATACCTCTTCTGGCCTTGGCCATATAATTTAAAACTTCCTTGCCTCAGTTTCTTAACACGGGATCATAAATAATGGTGTCATAAAACTGATGGTCTATGAGGTCGACTTATTCCCATGGCTACTACAGTCAGTGAACCCAGCTATAAAGTCATTATACGTGTGAAGAAACACACGTACACACATGCTGGGAGAAGAGGTACCACCAAGAGGCATAAGTCACTGGATTCCCCCATATTTCCTAGCCGTTCCCAAAACCCCTTATTCAGCTTATTCAGGCATCTCATTGTGCTCCCCTTCAGCTAGTTTGTCTAGATAAAAACAAACTGTTTTTAAAAACCCAGTGTCACACACCACACAAGGAAGACTCTGCTAAAGGTTTTTGTGTCTCTGAAAAGAAAAATAAAGGAAAAAAGGAAAGGGAGTGAGAATAAAAGTACAAAAGAACATGCCCCAAATACAGTAGCTCTGTATCATGAGTTGATAGATGGACGTTAGAAAGCAATAAAATAGATTCACTGTCATCAGCTACACCACAAGAACATGGCTCCAGCGAGGGTTCATCAGCTGTGCTCTGCATCGTCAGATGGTTCCATTAACAGTCACATGCTGCAAGGCTGGAAACTCCAAAAAGGAAAACGGAACCTTGTGAGCACTTTGGAGAGCAGTGCGCTTGAAAAGCACCCAAGAGCAATGGAAATCTGTGTTCTTTCAGGAGAGACCCTGCCCATTCTTGTTCCCAGGCTGCACACACGAAGCGCTGTCCGTGTTAAACTGTTAAGTCACACAAGTGGCCTGGTGCAAGCCCTCAGCAGAAGTTCCTGAGAAGAGGCTGCAGGATGCCATCCTATGTTCAGTTTTGGGACTGGCTCACCAATTGACAACAAAAGATGCACCAAAAGATGGGACTCACTGTAGAAACACAAGACTAAAAAAAATCTTGGAAGTTATGTAAGAGGTTAAAGTTTCTTGTTTTAAAGAAACGCATCTGCAAAAACTTGTTTGCATGAGAGACCCGCGCGCCATCCTAGGCACCTGGGACAGAACTTGCAAATTCTATTGCAAGCACAAAGGCATCAGAGATCTGCAGCAAGAACATTAAACAGCACAAGAAGCTGTTACACAGGATGTGCTGGATGCTGTAATACCGCTCTCTTTACTTCTCACACCAGCGTGCCACCAGGGCACCTTCATGCACACACAAAATGCCCAGGAAACGTTTACGCGACGTTTGTCAACTTCTGATGCCGATAACACCATGTTAAAGCTACTCCTATCTGAGACACTCAGTGTAGAAAAACGATAAGTTTAAGTATATCTTTCACAAGTGAAAATAGGTTTTTAAACAGTTGCACCAAATATGTCAAAGTTCATTTAGGCTAATCCCGCTCCATCCTACTTTAGCTTTCAAAATCCACTTATTTATCAGTTTAAGAACTAGTGTCTTTTTCAACGCTATCGGTTCTTTCTGCTATGAATCTTCAGGGAAGCTCCACTGCACCTCATGAGACCACACCAGAAAGAGAAAGCTGCCTTGATACCACACAGCCACGCGTAGCAGAAAACGCAAAAGGAGGATCCTGGCAACTACAAACCTGTCAGTCTGATCTCAGCACCAGAGAAGTTTACGAACCCAATAATTCTGAGTGCCATCACGCACCATGTGCAGGACAGCCAGGCGATCAGGCCCAGTCAGCATGGGTTTATGACAGGCAGGTCCTGCTCGACCAACCTTGTCTCCTTCTATGACAAGATGATCCATCCAGTGGATGACGGAAAGCCTGTAGATGTTGTCTACCAGGACTTCAGTAAAGCCTTCACCGCTCTTTCCCACAGCATTCTCATGAAAAACTGGCCGTCTACAGCTTGGATGGGGAAACAACCTGATGGACTGTACACTGGCTGGACAGATCCAAAGAGAGCTGATGAACAGAGTCAAATCCAAGCAGTGGTCGGTCACAAGAGGTGTTCCCCAGAGCTTAGTATTCCAGCCACTTCAGTTTCTTATCTTTACCAATTATCTCAACGAGGACATAGAGCCCACCCTCAGTGAGTTTGCAGACAACAACAGGTTGGGAAGTTGTGTTGATCTGCTTGAGTGTAGAGAGGCCGTACAAAGACATATGGACAGGCTGGATCCATGGGTGAGGCCAATTGTATGAGCTTCAGCAAGGCCAACTGCTGGACCCTCCACCTGGGTCACAACAACCCAGTGCAACTTTATAGGCTAGGAGAGAGTGACTTGGAAAGCTGCTTAACAGAAAGGGACCTGGGGGAATTGATTGATCATCAGCTAAATATGAGTCAGGAGTGTGCCCAGGTGGCCAAGAAGGCCAATGGCATCCTGGCTTTTATCAGAAATGGTGTAGCCAGCAGGAGCGGGGAAGTGGTCATCTCCCTCTGCTCAACACTAGTGAGGCCTCATCTCAACTACTGGTTCAGTTTTGGGCCCCTCAATACAAGACAGACATTGAGATGCTGGAGTAGGTCCAAAAAAGGGTGACAAGGAAGGCTGGTGAAGGGTCTGGAGAACCAACCTTGTAAGGAGTGGCTGAGAGAACTGGAACTGTGTAGGCTGAGGGGAGACCCCATTGCTGTCAACAAACTACCTGAAAGGAGAGTGTAGAGAGGTAGATGTTGGTGTCTTCTCACAAGTAAAAACAAGATGAGAGGAAATGGCCTCAAGGCTGCATTAAAAACTGAAAATGACAGAACAAACAGGTAAAGTGAAAACAGCAACAAAAAAGGACAGACGTGGAAAATATGGGTTCTTCCTTTAAAACATCAAGAACATGAAATTGAATTTTCTATGTAATGCCTACACATCGGGGCTTACAGAAACATTAAAAATGTATAAACAGAATTTGAAACAGCTTGAAGTCCCACACAACAAGACATCTGTTAACTGCATGGAAAGCATCTTAAAAATTAAAGAGGTTGTGGAAATTATTTGTTTTATTCTTTTGCGCCGCACACAGCCTTTATGTGTTCTTCTCCTCTAATTGCCATCTCTAAGCTCTAAGAGTTTAAATAAACACAAGTGTCCAGCCGTAATATCTGTTTACATCAGTCTTTGATCAAGCTTAACTGCAACAAATTGGGAAGGGTCTTAAGTAGTAATTAGCAGCATTATTCCAGAAAGCTACAACAAACTTGCATAACGTATTTCTCTTGGATGAAAGCTACCACTAGTATTAAGTAAGCAAGCACCACTATCACCATCCGTTTTGGAAGACCTCACAGTACGTAAGCGCATGAATTGTCTTAAGTGTCACATAAGAGGGGACACAACATGCTAAGTCTTATGCTAGCATAAACCACTTTTTAACATGAAGAGAAGAGGAGACATGGAGAAGAGGAGACTGAGGGGTGACTTCATTAATGTCTATAAATATGTGAAGGGTGGGTGTCAGGAGGATGGAGCCAGGCTCTTCTCAGTGTCATCTAGTGACAGGATGAGGGCCAATGGCTGTAAGCTGGGACATAGGAGGTTCCACATCAATATGAGAAGGAACTTCTTCACAGTGAGGGTGACAGAGCACTGGAAGAGGCTTCCCAGGGGGTTGTGGAGTCATTGGCGATGTTTAAAACCTGCCTGGATGTGTTCCTGTGTATCTTGGTCTGGGTGATCCTGCTGTGGCAGGGGGATTGGAGTAGATGATCTTTTGAGGTCCCTTCCAATCCCTAAGGATTCTGTGAAGGCGCTTTTCACGTAGCTTTTCCCAATCTACTGTGATGAGGAAATAAAGATGGGCATGAGGTCAGCAAGAAAAAGGAGACTGAGTGTAACCACAGAGGGAACATAGGAGGAGGATAATGCCTTCAGTAATAGGGACTGCCTTTGATTTACATTAACGACACGCAGAACACTACTGTCCTGCCTCCCCCTGAAATAAAAGAAAACAACATCACAAAGCCCCATAGAAAAACCCAACAAACATTGCAAACCACATTTTCCTGTTTGCAAAGGCTCCCATTTTGAGACAGTCAATACACTGAGAGAATCCACAAGAAAATTGATGTGGTACAGCAAACCAATGAGGAAGGTGTATTTTTCTTCTATGGCTTGTTCTACTTCATTAGCCAGCAGGAGTGAAGTCTTGGAGCGTGCAGCTGAGCAATTTGTCTGTTGTGTCAGAAACACACCAAACGTATTTGATATGTTGGGGGAGAAAATAAAAGTAAAAAACTTTAAAAGCCCTTCTCTCCTTGACTTTCTCATTATTATAATCCACACCTGAGAATCATGCTGTTTTCATGCACCTGCATCCAAAAAGACAACAAAAATGAGAAAGCTAGATGTCTTCGTATTTTGGCAATGGGACTCTTTCCATTATTAGGAAGGAATTTTAAAAATATCTAGAATCGGTGCCACAGATCAAGGAGAAGATAATGAGTCTTCTCCACAGCACATTTCCATTCCACAGCTAAGGCTAAAACAGAAACCAGCACTTCATAAAAGAGCAGATAATTAATTTCACTACCACCAGAAATGCTCTTTCTAGAAAGAGACATCTATTTTTACTTCTTCAATACCATTACAATATGTCTGCAGCCGATCCTCACTCGGAGCTGAAGGCAGTTTTTAAATGAACGGTTATAATGTTAATTCTTTGCTAACAAGATTTGTGATTTATGCAGCAAGCACAGCTTAACGTTAACTATCATTTCCCCTCCCGCTGTTAATTGATGACAAAGCACTACAGACTTTTTTGGAAACTTTAAAGAGAAATTAAACATCATCCTCTAGCCCATTATTGACCGTTATTGTACACAAATTGCTGGAAACAATCACGTTATGATGACCTACAAGGCAGCCCTTGGGCACCTGTAACTTCCACACCCTGAATACCTCTGCTACGTGCCATCAAGCAATTCATAGAAGCTATTTCCTCACAATGTGAATATTAGTGGAGGAAAATGGAATGGTAATAAAACGGTACAACTGGAGTACTGTGGGTTTGAACATATTTCTCAACTTTGAGACTTTGCAATTTGTACTTCGGGGGGAAAAAAATGGCTCTGCACCACAGGCATATAAACTAAATATAAAACAAGCCTTGTTGAAAAAGAGATCTATTTCCTTTTAGTCCGTTTATGGAGATTTCCACTTCCCTTAAAGCATGGCTTTTCACTTTAGCTAGCAGAAACTCTGGTAAAGGTAGCCAATATTTGTTCCCTGACATTTCTGCTGAGAAGAAAAACAAGGATTTGCTCATCTCACGCTCCAAATCCACAGTACATGTATGAAAAATAATCAATAGACCTCAGTTAATTCTACAGAATTTTTCTGCAAATAATCATTGCACTGCAGTACTCAGGGGCTATAGTCATGGGGTTATTCTTTGACTCTATCCTCTCAAAAAAAACTCTTCTCTGTGTCAAAGCTACTTCCTACATTAAATTTCCAAAATATATTCTGGTGTTGTGCACACATCAGTGCAGACTAATTTGAATCCGTTACTTCAGTTTTGATGATTTTTCCTTCCCATTGCTGCTAAAAACGTGTTCATTTTGAACGCCCCCAAGAAGCTGCTGCCAGATTTATCTTGTAGCTTCCCCAAAGCTTTTACTGATTTTATTACATCCATTGGACTCTTTTCCATCCAAATAAAATGAGGCTATCGCTATACCCTGCGGAGCTCAACTTCATCCTCTCCATGCAATGTTCTCCCCTGTCTTTCTTTCAGAAACCTGCCAACTCTGTAGCTGCTTTCTGACCATTGCTTCATGCTCTTCCACTCCAGGAAATATTCTTCAGAAAGTAGGAAACTATTTTTTCCATATTAAGTAAAAAACCCAGAAGAAAAACTAAATAGAGAATCTCAGAATCAGAGAACATTAGGGATTGGAAGGGACCTCGAAAGATCATGTAGTCCAATCCCCCTGACACAGCGGGATCACCTAGATCAAGTCACACAGGAACATATCCAGGCAGGTTTTAAACGTCTCCAGAGAAGGCGACTCCACAACTGCCCTGGGCAGCCTGTTCCAGTGTGAAGAGTAAATACAATACAGAGTTTCTCCTCTTTAGAAATACTTTTCCTAAATTTCAATAGGTGTACACTTTCAAGGAGAACTTTGCTATGAAATTCACACTGCAGTTTCACATGTTTTAACAGACACACGTCTCTCAAGTTTGCTGTTGGGCTCTCTGGAACAAGGACTGTCCGCTTTGCTCTTTGTTTGACGACCAATTTGAACATGAAGTCCTTATCCTCAATTAAGCTTCTTAAGGTGCTAGAGTAAAACAAAATTCTTGCAACCACCTCAGTTTAAATGAATAAAACCTGAGCATCATGTAATTAGTAGAGAACTTCACCCTGCAAAACTTAAAAACAACACCTTGAAAATGTACTACCTCACATAAAACACGTAGTGGGAGAAATCCAGCAAATGCTAATGATGTTTACATTCCTGCAGTTATGTGAAAATTTTGTGGCCAAGATAAATTAGGCTTTTTAACTAGAACATCTTCACAAAACACAGGTAATTACTCGACAAGTCAGTAAGATTAAAGCAAATGTCCTCAATGAGAAAGAAGAAAATCCCAGTGCACCTCTTCCTGCACTGCTGAAAATTTTATTTAAAACCAGATGTGTGCCCATGTAAAAGGCCACTAAGCCAGAATAGCCAAATCACTCACAGAATTCAGAAGAGGTATTTTTACATACAAGCTTGGGTCAAGGAAGACGACCTCCTAGAGCTAACAACAAGTGTCATTCTATCACACAAGCTTATGCGTATGCCACAGGGAACCAGAGAGTTTACAGAGACTTGAATTAAGGAGAAGTGCTCTCTTTAAGATCGAAAAGGGGAAAGACAAAATTAAATGGGCTTGATTAAAACAAATGTGATCTATTTCCAGAAGGGGGAAAAAAAACCCAACAAACTTGAGGATACTATTGCCAATACAAAAATCACTGTGTAACTCAACCTATTTCTTTTTAACAAGGAAAAGGAAATGCATCACTGATGTGAGTTCCAAGGTCAGAGCTTCATTACAATGATAGGAAATCATGTTTAGGAATAGCTAACTTTGACAAATGGCCAAAGCTTACCCAGGAAGTACACTTTTAGTATAAAAAGCATTTTCACCTCTCCCATGTTTGCCCATGACCACAAGCAGAAGAGGACCTGCACAGACTGAGCCCCACTCAGTGGGAACAATGAGTATTAGGCAGCCAAGTAAGGTGTAGCGTAGTTTGGTACATACACGCAGACAGAAGCGTCCTCCTCACACCTGCCGTGCTATGATCAGCGCCTCTGCACATGGCACACACACTTTGGACCACATCCTTCAGCAAAAGTGACTGTCTTCCACCACATGTTGCAATTGTTATGGAAGACATTGGAGAACAGCTTCTGTAACGCATAGGGACTTCAATCCAAGGAAGAACTGAAGCTGAGAAGGACAAGAGCGCAGACAAGGCATAGTGCTGGAATCTACTGATAGCAGAGCCCGGAACAGCCTAAAGGTAGGACCCTGTGAGTGGTCCTGGGGCTTGGTCAAGCAAATTGCATGCAGACACTTGAACAGACTCAGACTCCAACAGGTGAATCATTGGAGGAACGTTTTTGGAGATTAACCCACACACAACATGCGCCACCAGTTTTGTGGAACTAGGGTTGTTATTGTCAAGTATATTACCCATGTTAGACAGATAACACATACAAGTAGATTTTAGTTGTCAAATACTCAGTGGTCATAAATAAGCCAACTACTACAAATTATATCATAGAATCATAGAATCATAGAATCATTACGGATCGGAAGGGACCTCGAAAGATCATCTAGTCCAATCCGCCNGACACTTGAACAGACTCAGACTCCAACAGGTGAATCATTGGAGGAACGTTTTTGGAGATTAACCCACACACAACATGCGCCACCAGTTTTGTGGAACTAGGGTTGTTATTGTCAAGTATATTACCCATGTTAGACAGATAACACATACAAGTAAATTTTAGTTGTCAAATACTCAGTGGTCATAAATAAGCCAACTACTACAAATTATATCAAACACACTTAAGAGCAGGTGCACAGGCTAACAGACAGCTACACACTTCAGTGCTGATAACCTTGATGGTAAAAGAAAAGAGGCAGGAAACATACCTCTAACATGCCTGAGGCCAAAGACAGAGATGGACAGGGGATTGCTGATACTGCGGGTCCTGGCAGACAGCAGGATGGCCATGAGCTTGCAGTGTGCTCTTGTGGCCAAGAGGCCCAACAGCAACCTGGGGTGGATCAGAAGAGGAAGGTTCTTCTCCACCTCTACTCTGCCCTGGTGAGACCACATCTAGAGTATTGTTTCCAGTTCTGGGCCCCTCAGTCCAAGAGGGATGTGGAGGTGCTGAATAATAAAAGTTGATGAAGGAAGTGGAGCACCTCCCTTATGAGGAGAGGCTGAGGGAGCTGGGTTTCTTTAGCTTGGAGGAGACTGAGTGGTGACCTCACTAATGTCTATAAATGTGTGAAGGATGGGTGTCAGGAGGATGAAGCCAGCCTCTTCTCAGTGACATCTAATGATAGGATGAAGGGCAGTGGGTGTCATCTGGAATACAGGAGGTTCCATATCAATATCAGAAGGAACTTCTTCCCAGTGAGGGTGACAGAGCACTGGAACAGGCTGCCCAGGGTGGTTGTGGAGTCTCCTTCACTGGAGACATTTAAGACCTGCCTGGATATGTTCCGGTGTGACTTGGTCTAGGTGATCCTGCTGTTGCAGGGGGATTGGACTAGATGATCATTCGAGGTCCCTTCCAATCGCTAATGATTCTATGATTCTATTGGAATAGCGCAATGGGGTACATGGACCATTGGTCTAACTTAGCAACATCTTTATAGTCCTAAAAACAACAAAATCAAACAAGCTGTTGAGACCGTTGTTTGCAGAGAGGAAAGTGAGGGCAAACAGCTCACTGTGCAGCTGCAACAATAAAGCCAAGTGTGAATAAAGACAGCCATCACTACCAGCAATTTTGCAGTTCACTCAAGCTTTTAATTCACAGGACTCCAAAGATTATGCAAGTGTTCATCAATGAGGTAGCAAATCTCCTTCCAACTTCTTTTCTGATGAGTTAACTAAAAGAATAAAAGGGAGGGGGAGATGACAGCTAGTTTCCCAAGTTTGCTGTACGCACCCACCAGGAGATTTTATGATATATTCACATACAAAAGGCAACGTCTAGAGACGTCTGCATTTAAGAAGAGTTGTTAATACGCATGAAAAAGACAAGTCATGCTGTTAGCCCAACTTTAAAAAAAATGGGCTAGCATAGGATAGATTAATAAAGAGAAATAAAAACATAGAAAGCAAATAATCCTGTGCGACTTGATCTACATGATCCTGCTGTGGCGGGGGGATTGGACTAGATGATCTTTCAAGGTCACTTCCAGTCACTAATGCTATGTGATTCCGTGAAATAAGAATACTCGGGACTAGATGATCTTCCGAGGTCCCTGCCAATCCCTAATGATTCCATGAACTCTGTTAAGACCTACAGGTACACACAGAGCTCGTGAGCAAGGCCACTTCCAAGAAGAAACCATGTGGGGTACGGGCTTAGAGTCGCTTCATCCAGTACCTCAGAAGACAAGAAAACAAGCAAAAAGCCATAAATACGCACACAGATGAGCTCAATACAAAAACATACAGGAATCATAGAATCATTGGGGATCATCTAGTCCAATCCCCCTGCCACAGCAGGATCACCAGGAAGAAAAACACTCAAGACAGTAAAGCAGAGTTTTGCATAATGAGTCACGTGCGCTAACGGCAGCAAAGGGGATAATTATGTCACTGTTTCCAGGTAAGAAGATAATGCACCATGCTGAAGCATGGAGCACCAGGGATCAGTGGCTTGGAAGAAAACATTTTGTGTGTGCAACGTTAACACAGTGCCCTGTTTGCAAAGCTGTAAGGACAGAGACACACAAAGTCCAAGCAATTCAACACAATGTGAATGATGGTCCATGGACTACACCATGCAAGTAAATAACGCAAAGCTACTGTCAAACTGAGTTTATCATGAACCCAAAAGGCGGTACAAGCGTTACAATTATACACAGAACCACCAAACTACCCTCGCTGTCGTTTCAGAACGTGCAGACAACACCATCACGCTGCCAGTTAAAGCAACTGGATGGGTGCTTCTAGCACTGCTAGAACAAAGTATTCCTGTGAGGGATGCAGCAGGTGACAAATAAAGGTGCAGCCTGAACATTTTGCTTTCAACCTGATACAGCCATCAAAAGGTAGATGAAGCTTATCACCAATCATCCCACCTTGAAGCATTACATGAATAAAAAGGCAATCACACAGTGTGATGCCAGTGAGATGGGGCTTGAAGGCTCATTCCTACAAAGGGGACAGTCAGTACCTTGTGTGTGAAGGTCACCATCAGAGGAAAAACGTACGCCTGATTGAAAAGTGTCTTGCAGTGTGTGTTTGAACGGGAAATGTTTGGTTCAAGGGCAGGAAACCAGTCTAGTGGAAAGAGATCGTAAATCACCAGAGAGCTGCTGGATTGTGGTTGTTTGGGGTTTTTTTTTTAAAAAAAGAGAAGTAATGACAAGAGGAAAAAAGACTGAGATACACTGAACTGATTTCCCATCTGGTACAACCTTGCAGCATCAAAATATGGCATCTCAACAGTAATATTAACTCTTCAACTTGACAGACTCAACTGAAACAGTTTTATGCCCAAGACCAAACAAGATGCTGGAATGAATCACAGAAATCATGACCAAGTTTACTCAGTCTTGCATCCATCAACATTTTGTGGGTTCCAAATAATACAAGTTTACAACAACAGAAAGACCTTCACTCTCTGCATACCAGAGCGATAAGCTGAGGGCACAAGGCATGATTAGGTGCAGTGCTAACTGAATCTCAGCGACAAATTATCCCCAAGAAAATTAACTCCCTGCAATATTCATTTACTCATCTTTTTTAATATGAACAATGGGTGCTGCATACAACAACAGTCACAACATAAAGACACCCAAACCCAGCGAATAGCACTGACTCATAAAATGGGCTCCAGTCTAAGCAGAAGACATTGGCACAAGGTAGGAAGAAGCCTACAGAATAAAGGCTGGACATTGTGAAATTACACCATGCTGGCCAGGCAGAAGACAGGGGTTGAGAACTGGAACAAAAATAGGTACTTTTTAAGTCCCTTTATTTAAAGGCATCATGTTGAATATCAGCTTTTAAAGGAGAAGGCGTGACCTCAGTCACCTTTGAAGACAGCCAGTCAATCAAGGCAAACTGCAGAGCAAACCTACATCTGTTTAACAGACACCAGCTGATCTGGGAACAAACTGCAGAGAGAGCACCAGCATATATTTCACAAAAAAGTAAGTAAATTCATTCATGCAAACCGAGTCATAACTGCAAACTTTGAAGAGGATGAAATATGATCGAGATACGATGAGGAGATCACAAAAATAAGTGCCTGAGAGGAAAGACTCAGACTTGCTTAAAAATACATACATAAAAGGTGGTGTCACTAACAGTTCCCGACACCAATTAATCAGTGAAAGATGAACACATTCATGATCAGATGCATTTCCAGCCATTAAAGCAGCAATTTGTTTTGCCTGTCCTTGGCTTGGACTTACTTCATAAATACACAGACAAATGTTAAGGACTTAATTGTGCCAAAATGAATGATGCTTTTTTTCCCCCAGCACCGTCATTTCAGACGAGACAAAAGGGCAGGACAGGTTCCCAAGGAAGGGGGTTGTAGTAGGCTATTTATGGTGGGGGACAAGGCTTCATCTCCAGACAGAGCTCAGTGATGGGAAAGCGTAAAACCTGACTAGTGCATGGCCGTGTCAGTCAATGCATCACCACCACGTGTTGTCAGTCCGAGGTGGCACCACGCAGAATCACAGAATCACCATGGCTGGAAAGGACCTCCAGGGTCATCGAGTCCAACCTGCCTCTGCTCACAAGTGCAGTTCCATTTTCCACTGTCGGCAGGTGTCGGCAGTAACAGCTCACTACCGCCGCTAGATGAACCCTCATTTGCCTGAATTACAGGAATGGTGCTTTGGGTGCCAAAGGTCCCACTTCAGTCCCTGTTGCCTCGCACCATATCTTCTTTAAGCAGCTACGGCTCATTTACTCATTAGTCTGCAGAGTTCTCCTGCTCACACGCCTAACCAGTAAAGTATCCTAACGCAGAAGGCAGACAAGAACACGGACTTCACTGCCTTGGATAAAATCAGTATTAATAACCCAAAGAACTGCTTTGTGCCTTTGTACACGTTGTGCTGGAAACAAGAACAGCTGTGTCCCAAGAACGTGCTTGTAGCAGCAGGGCTATCTAGTTTAAACTTTGATTTCTAAGTACTTGATTGAATAAATACTACAGTCCACAAAGAGACAAATGTCAAGTCTTTTCCAAAGCTCTTTTACAATATTGAAATGTCATTTGTTACGCAAGAAACCTTGAGTCTGTGGAGGGCAAGGAAAACAATCACCTTACCAGAACTTCCCAAACGTGTCTGAACAAAACAGTTTAAGCAGAAGCACGAATTCACATAGAAGTAGATCAGATGAAGTCCTTCCACTTCTGCATGCAGCACGGCTCCAAGAGAAGACTAGGTCTGAGACTTTCAACGTGTCAGTTTTCTATCCCTATAATATTGTTATCCCTATCCCTTTAAAATGATGTGTCAGAGGATCCTTCTTTTAAAGAAATTTGGCTCTCATCTGTTCAAAATCACTTCTGTAGCGCTGGAAGAAAGAAGCATCCGACTTCAGAAGCAACATGGAATGAGAAAGACATGGTTTCCTACTTGAAATTGGAAAGGTTAAATGCTTTTCTCAGCCTCTTTGGCTGCTAATTTAATCCCTGTGTTGGCAGATATTTCTAGCTGAGTTGTTAGAGGAGTTGTTCTGCTTTAACAGTCAAGTTGAAAACAATAATTATTCTAAAAGAAGACATCTCAGTCTGAAGAAAATACAGGCAAAACATTAACTTTGTCCTTGGAATCATGATGAGGAATTGGACATTGGAGGCTACTAAAGCAAGACTAATTGTAACTTCAGCTACCTGAAAGCTGAGAGCCAGGCTTGTAAAACAAACCTTAGGTTATTGTCTTTCATTGCAAGGCACACACCTTAGACAGACAGGGCTGAGGAGGTGCTTTCTGCCCTCTGATCCCTACGCCATACACAACGATGTCTCACCCAAATAGCCTCTGCCAAGCTGAAAAACTTGAGTTACGTATTTATTGTAGGAATGAAATATTCAACCTGCTCTAACCACAAAGAAGAAAAGTCAAAGCACCAATGTTAAGCAAAATCTTTGTGAAGGCAAAGAACTAATGAACAGAACGAAGCCCAGGTAGTTCCAAAAGCCAAACACACCTCTACAGCACAAGGTGGAAACAGCCCCAGAACTCCTGCCAGGTTAAGCTAGAGGCAAAACCCGAATGACAATAGGCCTGCAAGCACATCACTGCCAAGACACAAGACACACAAGGGGGTTCTCTGCACCAGCCTCCTGGAGATTTCCTCAACATTACGCTGACCTGACCCACTTACTATCCAGATGCCAGCTACCAATCTGGTTCTGATGCTCACAAGGAACGTGCTTTCACCAAAGCTGAGACGTGTAAGGTGAATGGGCAGAGTGCAAACAAGGACTTCATTCCTGGCAGGCAATTAGCAGAAACCCTGATGCATGAAATATAACCACCTTATTAATGCAGAGTTCTGTGTAATAAAAGCTACCCCTAATTTCTTTCAGGGTTCACTGAAGAGAAAAAAAAAAGCCAGGCCACAAAGCCTCCAATTCCACATCTTCAGTACACGCAGACTAAAGAGCATCTCCCAGAATTAGAGTAAAATAGGTATCTCAAGAGAAGCAGCCAATTCCTTTTTAAGTGCTCCTGGTGAAGCAAACCCCCATCTTACTCCGTAGGGCACTCTACCAAGGCTTCATCCCTTGAGTGCAGTGACAAGCAGTGAAAATCAGTCACTAATGACATGCTTGCTACAAAGACTTGGTCCATTCGTGATGTTACTAGACTTAGCAGCAGCATTTGCTACTGTTCAGTAGAAGCTGGAGCAGTGCTGGATAGTGGTGACCAGTTGTGTGCAGATAGTTTCGCTCAGAACTGGCCGCAGCCTTGCTTGTAGTTGGTGGAAGTGACTTCGTGTTCTCTCTCTGCAGGATTTACGCACACAGCTCACTTCTCCTCACATTGACTTTAAGGCCTCAGGGCAGGACATCTTTCTTTTATGACTCTTACTTGTTCTACATGAATTCATATACATACTTGCACAGTGCATCTGAGACGAATATATAAACACATTATCCAGCAAACTCGGAGCGCTAGCAAACTACGAGCACCCACCTGAAAGCTGGCAAATCCAACAAGTTTTAAATACCTACAACATTACTTTCCCAAAGTCACGTCTCAATTAGTTTTCCATTTTCACTTTCCCACTTTCATTCTGCCACTAAACCACCTCTCTTGAAGTCCTAGTCTTAACTCCTCTGGTTCTCTCTCACCTTCTCTCAGATGCAGCCAAAAGGCCACCCACCTAATTTATGTAGTGGGCTCACACCCTTATATTGCCTTCCACGATTCTGCTGCATTGGCTACCACATAGGCACTCCAAGGACAAACAGCACCCCAAGGACTAGCAGCACCCCAAGGACTAGTGTGAAGCCACAGAAATGACAGAACAGGACAAAGACAAAAAAAAAAGCAGGGAGAAAGAAAAGCCCTTGTATTTCTGTGAAACCTAAGACAGCTGAACTCAGCGATGTGACGTAAAATATACAGCCATCTGCACTCTTAGAATGTTGAGAAAGCATGGTCTCATCTCAGTTGGAATCTCTAGCACTTAATCTGTCTGTCACCACACAAAGATTTAGTATTTACTAAAGACTATTAATTCTCAAGTGTTTCAAACATAAAAACTATCAGGATGGATGACTGACAGCTAAGACAACATGTTTTCCTCAACTCCTTCTATAGAGCTGGTCTACGTTGTTTTAATTAAAAAGAAAAAAACAATCCTATTGAATAAAATGTAATCTTACCGAAGTATTTTGCTAGCAGGACCACAAGAATATGTCTGATCCAGACTCAAATGTGAGGCTAAATTCTCATTAAAACTAAACCAGACCATCAACACAAAAATAAAAAGAACAGACTCCACACTGTGACAGACAAGAACCCAATCTCCTTTAAGTGACCTGGGCAGGGAAATGTCTGTGAAAGTTTTTCCACTGTTGAACCATCTTCTCTAATTAAGAACAGCCTTGAATTTTCACCACCAAGTTCCTCTCATTCTCTGGATTGAACTTATATTGAACTATAGCGAACTCTGTGAGCTATAGAAGAGTGCGCGTGCCTCAGCCACGTCATGCAGGTGTCTATTCACACCAAGCATTTGTAAACCAAGGGTTCTCTTTCCTTCACAGAATCATTAGGGATTGGAAGGGACCTCAAAAGATCATCCAGTTCAACCCCCCTGCCAGAGCAGGATCACCTACACCAAGTCACACAGGAACACATCCAAGTGGGTCTTAAACATCTCCAGTAAAGGAGACTCCACAAGTCTCCTTTCAGAGATGTCTCCTTTTAGAATGTAGAAGAGTAAGAATAATAGATGGCTAAACAGAGGCAACAGCAGGGAAAGAGTATTCCCTTTGAGGAGCAACAGGAAACAGTTAATCTGAAACCAATGTAAATAATTACTGCCAATCTCCAGTCCCTACAAGAAGGATCTAAAGGGCATTCAGTTCAAAGGGTTTCTTTGCTTCACTGATGCTAGCATCACGTAAGTATTGGGCTAGAGGCCCCGTTTCTGCACTGCACTGATGAAGCATCAATTATATTAAGGATGTGAGGCACTGAGCACAGGTCACCAAAGCCCACTTGCAAGAACCCAAGATGAAGTGCAACATTTGGTATTACACAAAACTGCTTTGGAAAAACACTAGAAGCCCATGACTGACAGTGAGAGAAATAAAACTTCCAGGTCCATCACCATATTCAGGGTCATAATTTCCAGGAGAACTTCCCTTACTGTTGCCCTGGACTACTTCCAGCACATTTTGAATGAGCATTATGGCCTACACTAAGCTGTTATTTCAGAACGAGGGGTTGGAAACTTCCATAAACTAAACATAAAAGAAATTATTTTATGGTTGCATCCCCCATTAGACAACTTAGGGCCAATTGCCATTGGTCATCACTTTTTCCCCCTTCTTTTGCAATTTCAAGGTAGAGGTCACAAGAAATTGGATCCCAGAATATGGTAGTTTCTGCACTGACAGAGGCAGTCTCATGTATTCCATTCTACTAAAGTCAAATGTCTTCTCTACCTTCTCATTTCAAAAGGTACAAGCAGACAACAAGCATTTTCCAGCCAATTCTTGGCAGAGTTCCTTTCAGCACTACAAAGTCATTCTGCTTGCCAACTCATCTACCAAATACTTCCTTTTGAATTGGAATGACCCTCACTGCAGTACATTTTGAAATGTGAATGCAGTTGGCAGACTGCTGGTATTTGCCAGACTAAGAGCTCTACATTTATGAATACTTCTGGTTCAAGTACGCAGAGAATGCAAGAATAGGTGTTTGTTTTTATTGACGATCATCTTTCTGTCTGACTGAAGGCTGAAAGCTTGAATAAAAAGCCTCCTTGAAGTGAAGGTGAGCACAGATACTTAAAGCTCAAGGTTTGATTCACTGTGTGAAGGTTAGTAAAGGGAACCCTCGGAGACTACTTGGCACCACGTTGCTAATGCAGAAAAGCCAGCACACCAGTTGCAGCAACAGATTTTTGTACAGTTGCTGAAACGCTTAGAAAATCAACATCGGATCCGTTTACTTGCCCAGCATCCACACAGTTATAGAGAGCAATCCTGAGCAAGGCTGCCTGCTAATTGTGAGCTAACAGAGAACCTCCGTGCTGGATCCAGGCAAAAAAACCTCTATTATCATCAGAAAAACAAGCGAGCGCCTTGTAATCTTGGTATCGACTGAGGAAACATTTTCCTTGTGCCGGCACTTAGAAACAAACGCATTTTTGAAAACAGAATGACCACAGAAGAGCTAAAAGTGTGAGTTGAGAAACACCACACTGAAAGGTGTCCTTCAGACACCCTACACTTTCAAACCAAACAAAAATGTTACGTGTTTAATTCTGCTCTGAAAATATCCCAAAATCATTATCAACCGTGAGCAAGGCAGGTTTTCCCAAGTTCAGACAGGTTCTACACGCAGCCAGTGGACTTTTGTCTAGAGCAGAAAAGGTGAGGAACAGCATTGCGCTTCCAGATGTCCCAGGACTTGGACACAAATTAAACAATACATCACCTTCTTCAAGGAGAAATCATGTGGCCAGAACTCCATGAAATGTTTGATCTAGCTACAGACTAACTGCAGACAGACATCTCCACAGCGTTATTGTTATCGACAAAACTTCCACAAGAGGGACACAAGCTAATAAACTAGAAGGATCAATTCTTTCTGCACCACAGTCTTTACCATCCCAGTTCTCCAGGCCCTTTAAGTAATTTCCTTAGGAGTAATTCAAAGCAATGGCAAGGAGTCCTTGGAAAATAGTGTTTATACATCAGACTTCTGGAGACTCCTGTGAGCTAAGATCTGGTATTTATCAGCACGTTCCAAAGGCTGGAGAGCACAAGCTTACATCAGGTACCAGTTTCCTTGCTCAGCAGTTTATTTTACAAAAACACCTTCCTTCTCATGACACAGGATCATTTCAGCATCTCATCTCCACTCAATGACTTGGTCTAGGTGATCCTGCTGTGGCAGGGGGATTGGACTAGATGATCTTTCGAGGTCCCTTCCAATCCCTAATGATTCTATGATCTTCCATGCCAGTAGCAGGCCATTAAATATGTGGCTGCACAGATGTATCTGATCCTATATAGATAAAACGCTCAAATTTTGCTCCAGCCTGTACTGGTTACCCAAAACATTTCATTGGAAATAACAAAACATGTAAAAGGTCTTCATTTACAAACGCTTTCTTGCCCCCTGGCCAATCCAGATCACAGTTTTTTCTTACTCATAATCTACTAACTTTAAGCCTTTTTTTTAACCAATAAAACTTTAGTGCCTCTAGGCACCAACTCTTTGCTGTCTCTCACTGAAGACAGAACAGTAGACAAAATTTCCTCACGTATTTGCAGCTGATCTCAAATTCATGTTTCATAGAATCATTCAAGTTGGAAGAGCCCCCTGGGATCATCAACTCCAACCACCAACTTTACTCGACAAGGTCACCCCTAAACCATATCCGCCAACACTACATCAAAGCAAGTTCTAAACTCATGCAGAGATGGTGACTCAACCACCACCCTGGGCAGCCCATTCCAGAGCCTGACCACTCTTTCCATGAACAATGTTTTCCTGATGTCCAATCTAAACCTACTCTGTTCAAGCTTGAAACCCTTCCCTCTGGTTCTGTCACTAATCACCTGAGACAAGAGACCAACACGAACTTCTCTACGACGTCCTTTCAGACAGTCGTAGAGAGTGATGAGGTCTCCCCTAAGCCTCCTCTTCCTCAAGCTAAACAGCCCCAACTCTCTCAAACTCTCCTCATAAGATTTATTCTTCAGGCCCTTAATTTGACCAATATACCAATGAAAGTAACACTGCTTGGAGCAGATCACTTCCCACACCTCACACCCAACAACAGAAACATCCACCCAACACATGCAGCAAAACAGCCTGGTTGGAAAGGCTGCAACTGGGAAGCAACTTGAACCCCACAGATTCTTGCAGACACCCTTCTGGGTGGCCTGAAACTGCAGCAAAAGCATTTCTGACCAACACATATGAACTAAAACCTCCTGTCTTCTAATAAAGACACCTAATTTGCCTTCCCTCAAGCAATAAACCACAGTGGATATCTAGCAACAAAAGAGTTTAGGTATCTGACACTCCACAAGCCTACAGGTAAAAAGGGAGGAGCACCATGACAACACTTCTGGAAGGTAGAAGATATGTCTGCCAAAGTTTACCCAGCTTAAACCACCATTCTACTCACACTGATATAGAGACATTAATCTATCTTCCTAGCAGTGCCCAATAATTACATCAGTTGTGCCACTTGGAGAGACAAAAAGACATCACAGTCCTTACAGTGAGCATAAAGAAAGAGTAATTACGGAGCCACTGGATGGAAAACAATCACCGTATTTTAGTTAAAGAATCTGAGTCTAAGTAGTGTAATGCACTCATCTGTTGTCTGTCACAACGAAGGCAGCAATTTGTTTCAATAGCATTTAAGTATCTTAAATCATTTGGAAAGCAGGGTAAACTACAAAATGGCATGGCAAACATTTCAAAAGCTCTAATTTTGCGGGGAAGCTGCGGTCAGGATTAGGGCAGCAACAACAGGGTGTGATTAAAGTAAGACACTTCGCTCGCAACATTTCCAGAAGGGGTTCAGGGCCAGGGGAGGGGATGCTGTTACCTTGGAAACATGTATAGTTGTAGTGTTTAATAGCTGTTAATGTGGATTAAGTTGCACATTTACTAGAAGACCAATATAATTATTCTTCTTTAAACCGAGCAAAACTAGAATACAAAAAAAAAACCCCAATCCAACCTCCAAGAAACATAAAAGAACATCCAACAGGAAAGACCCAACAGCAAGAGCGCACAACCAGAGCGGAATAGAAGGCTCACCAGCATCCAGGCTGTAAATGCAACAATGAGAATAAACTCCACATGTGTCCTCCCTCGTGATGAATCCCTGCCACGAGCACAGCTCAGTCTTTTATTTGTTTGCTCTTCCTACAGTCATTATTGGTATGATGAGTTTCATTTGGCACAGGTCTTGGAAACAGGAGAGCAAGCTCCTACATAGGCATTTTTGGATAATAAATACATCTTTCATACTTATTTACAAAATACTGGCCAGTCATATTTGGTTTTAGCTTAGCTACCATTCTACAGGTATTTCTGAAACCCAAGGCCCTCTGCCCTAGAGTGATCAGCCAGGCAGGATTGCTTTTGTGATAGCGTTAAAGCACTCAGTTTCTTAACTGAGTGGCCCTAAGACCTTCCACAAGATTCAGCTACAGAAGGTGCGTGTTTTAACTGGATATAACTTTAGCCCCCAGAAGCATCTACTCCTGACCCTGGAACACACTTAACAAATGCCCTTGATTTTATGATCACTAGGGGTCTCGGAAGTACTGCAGCAGTCACTTTCCCTGCAGACAGGCACACGGCTAACTCTTTGAATATGCACTCAAACACAATCTCCACAAAGAACACTGGCAGAAATCAGCTGAAACTAATGGCTACAGCCAGAGGCAAGAAAAATACTAATAGGAAATAAAAGAAAAATCTCAGAGTCTACACTGAAGTCAATGATTTAAAAACAAAAACACACAACAAAACCAAACATCTGCATAGCTTTCATCATTTTACCTGCGCTGTTGAATTACAAGAAACACCAAAAAGATTAGGAGAAGGAATATTTAAATTACTGGGGGGTTTAGCACACGAAAAATTTACACAGCTGTGGGGAAAAAAGAATAGGAAGATAAAGCTGCTCAGCTTTTTTAAGTCAAGACAGATCAAAATCAGCCCTGGGTTGAACGTCTATTTAAACAAGTTCTTGATACAGTAAATTAAAAATTTTCAGGCACAGAATGCAAAAACCTTATAGAAAAATTGATCTACAAAACAAGATCAGTTCCGTGAAACATTTCCTGATTACGAGGCACCTAAGAAGCTGTTGACTGATGGGACAAGCAAAACTTAGAAAACAGCTGCCTCCAGCAAGAACGCAAACAGGCCTTGAACAAGATAACAATCCAGACTCTATCCATTGTGGAGGTCAGATTCTTAAAGATAAGGAAGCAGATGGCCAATGCTTTGGAAGCCTGACCAGCAGGCTCTACCACTAAGATAAGGAACGCTGACCAGCGGGAAGGTCCTACCACTAAAGACAGCGTTTTCTCAAGCATCTCCTCAATGGGAGGAGACTTAAATTACACGTGAAGTGGGTAGATCATTACTAGGTATTAGGCGTATTGGGAAATCTAATGAATATGCATTATTGTACAACACATAATCATGGTTTGGGGCGCACGCTTTTGAGAGGTATAAGCCCTGTGTGTCCGCTAGCAATAACAAATTACCTCCTCAAAAACTCTAACCAGAGTTCGTGGGTCTTCCAGAACATCACTGTCAACTGTCCTAACAACTCCATGCTAAAAGACACGGAGAGGAGCAAAGCCAACGGCAGCAAGGTACATTGAGGTTATCGCCCTGTACACAGTTTGTGCACATTTTCAAGTGAATTAAAACGCCAGTGTGTGGTGGAGGCTTTTCACTGATCACTGTGCTGTGATTAGGGTACAGTACAGTGCCCTACACACACTGATCAAGCGCTGTGTTTTAGTGCTCTCTGTTAATGGTGTCAAACTCGCCCGACTGTGAAAGCCAAAATGCACCTCTTCTCGTACAAGAGATGCCATGAAAAAACATAAGCAGTACAGCTTATCTCACAGTTTGGAAAATAGCCTCAGTAGTCCATGAAAACGTGAAGATTCCTATTACAAGTTAAAAAGGAAAAAGAAAACTGAACTGCAGCACTTATTACCCAAGTGCTCTGGAAAAAAATAAATTGCTAACTTAAAATGAGTTCTGTAATCACAGGATTCATCAGTAAACATTTCGATGTGCTTTTAAAACTCGCTAGCTTCCAAGCATATTAAATACTAAAAACTAAATGTAGCCAGGTAAATGTTACAGACTTGCATGATACTAAGGAAATCTTTAGCATCACTTAGAGCAGCTGCCTGGGAGCAGAGGCATAACACCATGAAAATTGTATTTTAAACACTACCCGTGTAGGGTTATCACACACTTCACTCGTTACTGTTGCCGTGATCTATGGCAGCACGACGACTGTCCCAGTCACAATGGGGTTGTGTCACACTGCTGAAGAAAAGTGTGATTTACAGTAACTACTCATTTCTCATTTTTCACGGTGATCCAGGACAAAGTCTTACTGGAATATAATTCTTGCAAAATAGAGCACTCGTGATGTCAAAATCAAGCGGAAAAAATTCGGTGATTTAAATTTAGTCTCAGATGGCACTGAATAAAGAGCTCTAAATCAGCTGAACACTCCTCCTAAATACCCATCATTTAAAGAACATGATCACAAAGAGGAGGAGGGGAAAACCGAAGATTTGTCAAAGCTAAATGGGTTTCAGATGGCTTCGATGCTCTTTGTGCTAGAAAGACACCCCCAAGTTGGAGATATCACATACAAAAAAGAACCATATGGCTTGTACAGAATGTACATGGCTGTACAGTCTCTAAAGGTAATGCTCAGCCTTCCAGTGCAGAGCTGCCATCTTGCTTCTTGAATGGAGACAGGAAAGGATTAAAAATGAACCTGTGCCTTTAACAGACCTGTTCTTTGACAGGCTCGTGTTCGCTGGTTAAATCCTCTACCACTAGGGAAATAGCTGACATCTCTGCTGCGGGAAGAGTAGCTGCACTTGAACAGTAATTTATATATAAAACAATACAAAAATTTATATATAAATGTCCCTCAGGATTATTAGCAAAAAAATGAAGAGGTATTTTCAAAACTGAGGTTAAAAAGAGTAAATCTGAGCCAGACAGAATGATATCAACTCTGATAAGTTAATAGAAAAGAGTATTTCTGGCAATAAATTGCAAAGCTTTTCAAAAGAGCCATATAAGCTCAATTTTTATTTTCCCCTACTTAAAACATTTCTGTTCTCTAAGAACAAAGTAGAGAAGGTAGAACAGAAGTTACTAGGCATGTAGTCCATTACTAGTGCATTTATCAGTCACATTTAAGCTGTTATTATCTATACGTATATAGATTTAAAAAGTCAAGTCTATGAAATAGTCCTGTCATAGGTTTCACACTTTCAGGAAGTATTTCTTCCTATTTTGTTTAGCATCTTAACACACCTTTCATTGAGTTCTGGTCCATAACAGAGTTGTTCTGCTAATTACAGAATCACAGAACATTAGGGAGTGGAAGGGATTGTCTGCCTCCCTTTGGTAAAGATGAAGAATTCATACCCACTAGTGCTTTTTTGAAGATTATAGCAGCATTACTGCGTGTGACTTGGTCTAGGTGATCCTGCTGTGGCAGGGGGATTGGACTAGATGATCTTTTGAGGTCCCTTCCAATCCCTAATGTTCTGTGATTCTGTGACCCCGAAAGATCGCCTAGTCCAATCCCCCTGACACAGCAGGATCACCTAGACCAAGTCACACAGGAACACATCCAGGCAGGTTTTAAACATCTCCAGAGAAAGGAGACTCCACAACCTCCCTGGGCAGCCCCTTTGAGTGTGTAGTAGCAGTAAAATCATGCAAGAAGTCTACTAAATTAAAGCTATTGTTAAAAATAAGGGTAACTAA
This sequence comes from Rhinopomastus cyanomelas, assembly GCA_013400115.1. Taxonomy (NCBI): domain Eukaryota; kingdom Metazoa; phylum Chordata; class Aves; order Bucerotiformes; family Rhinopomastidae; genus Rhinopomastus; species Rhinopomastus cyanomelas. Next base: position 170,020 of record VXBP01007997.1, on the reverse strand, counting down.
ACCAGCATAACTTATAGATAATCACTGAATACAAAACAACTTACTACCTGCAAGAATCCAACCAAACCAACTAATCTATCAGTCAATAGTAATCCATCAGATTTGCTCTCTAGGGCTTTCGGTACTGTCAACAGCATTTAAGACTGAATCCAGCAATGAAGCCAAAGGAAACTATTCCAAACTGTCTGTCTAGCGACATCTCAAGTAGTAGTAGCCAAAACCTTGCACAGTTGATTTTGAGTTCAAAAAGCAGACAAAGTAGTAGCCAAGCAATGGACAGACAACAAACAGAACAACAAGCACTTGGATAATGTTTCTTATACCTTAACTAGCTCATGATGAAAAGAACATGTTTTTCTGACTGCTGGACACAGGACATGAAGAACAAGAAGACCCCAGGAATTGTCTGATGGGGATTGAAATAGCATTTTAGTTTGCTTGCAGCTTTGGATTTTCTTTAGACACCTTGCCTCTAGTTCAAATGTTGACGGTCTTCCACTTTATAAAGTGGAAAGAAATTCTAAGTTAGGACATTTCAACAATTTAAGGAAATTTTTTTAAAATCTTTCAAAATTCTACTTTTTGCAGGTAGATTTTAGTGCATTCTACCCTTCCATGCCCCATTTCTCCATCCCATGTCAGTTTGGAAAAATACATACAAGGTCATGAGTCACATCACTGTCATCAGCCCGTAGCTTTCAACGCAGTTGTTGGCAAAAGCAGTCCCTAAATGGATCTGTAATGCCAGGGAGTTCTGGATATGCAGAGAAATCCCTGCTTCTCCAGTTTTTGTCTATAACCAAGGCAGGCTCCTCATTGGTACCAGGAAATGTAAAACATCCTCCCCTTGTGATGCCTCAAGTAATATTTGAGGTTGTGCCTCTGTTTACTCCTCTTTCTCTCCTCACTGTTGTTACTTCAGCAAACCTCCCACTGGAGTCAATTAGAATTTTGCTTGAGTAAGCACTGCAGGGTATGGCCTCTTGGCATTGAATAAGTCATCATTTTTAATTGGCATTTTAAGTTCCATCAAACTACAGACTGAACCTCACTCTGCCTTGGTAAACGTTTGCACAGGATAGCAATTTGGATCACGTCAATATTCACAAGTGGTCCAAACACATATTGTTCAAATACTGGGGGTAGTTCACTCATTCCAGAACAAAAGGTACCTAGATCTATTCTTCTTAAATTAGTATGTATTTTGAGAATCATAAGACAGCATAACGTTATTTAGTTTAGGGTGTGCACATAGAATCATTAGGGATTGGAAGGGACCTCGAAAGATCATCTAGTCCGATCCCCCTGCCACAGCAGGATCACCTAGACCAAGATACACAGGAACATATCCAGGCGGGTTTTCACATTTCTTTTAGATGATTTGGCCCAGTGCCAGTAAGCACAGTGTATACTAAGGACCTTATAAAAGCTTCTTTTATCAGTAAATTCATCCTAAGCCTCTTTTAAAAGCGTAACATGATTCATCTGGAACAGGCTGCACCAGCATGCTCGCCACTTCTCATGATTATATTAGCTGCTATCACAACACCCCTAAACCTCTCATTATTGGGATTTCTTGTTGGGACTTTCCTCCCTGATATCAGTCTTCCTCCACCTTCAAAAGGGCCATTAAACTGAGCTTTTCATTTGTCACGTTAGCTGTACTACACGCTCAGGGTGTTGATTCTTTGAAGCACTTGGGACTCTGATGCTGTAGAATATAACAGTTTATCCTTCACACTTTTCAGAATCCTAGAGCATTTACCATAATATGATTCTGGACACATAAAGGACAAAACTTCACACTAGGAAGAGTCTATCACACAGTGCTGTATTTACTGGTTAAAATGGTCTTAACAGTGCTGGGATAACAGTTTGACTCTGTTTTAAAGGTCTTCTCCAACTTAAATGATTCTACGAGCCTGTGAATTCCTCTTCACACAAACGAATTAATTTTTGTTCCCCTGAAGGAAGTCCCCACTTCCTGGCGCATCGATCTACTGCAGACATCCCCACATTCAGCTCCTGATGCACCTTCAAGATTGATGACAGCTAAAAGAAAATATTGAGCTTGTACAGAGATTAAGTCAAGCTTACAGAGAATGGAGAGCTAGAAGCTCAAAGGAACACATCAGCTTATGTACAGGGGGGACGAAAAGTGAAACAACTAGCAGCCAAATCAAAGGGATTGTTTCTGTAGCATCCCAGGGTTAAAGGGAAATTACAATCAGTCCCTCAGCAAAATTGAATTTGACACCTCTTTTCTACCGAGATTAGGAATTATCATCTTGCAAACCTGCACTTTGGAGCATCAGTGTCAACCTGTCTGGAATGCAATTTAGATTTTCCAGTAGCATAAAACGCCTCCTCCTCCGCAGTCGTTAGTGGCCAGCATAAACAGCCCGGCAGTGTTATCGAGGAAGGCACCAACAGCTCGCAACACCAAGCCGCTGCTTTGCCAGCAGCTCTAGAGCTCTCAGAGTGGGGAAACCACTGCACCCCTTTAATCAGACTTCCTGCTTCCACTCTCGCACTGATGGTTAGGAAGCCTGTTCGTGGGACCAGCCTGATTTCTGCTGAAGAGCTGGAAGACACAGCACGGTGAAGAATTACAAACGTTTATGCGCGTGCTTAATGTCCTCACCGCAAAAGAATATGAGCTAATATGGATTAGCAGTCACTTCTTGGAGATGAATATAAAACTAATAAGGAAAAAAAAAGGTTCTTTTGAAATGGAAATGGTCTGGAATCTCTCATTCCCTCTAGCGGCCGCTGGAGCTCAGACACCGGATTCAGAAATGTATGTGAACTGCATCCTTTCGTTTGATAGATACAACCAGACTGAGCTCTGACGTGATGCTGCATTTTAAGTGAAGCTCCCTGAAGAAATCGATGGGGAATTCTGCTTAAAAACCAGTGGCATATTATGGCCTACAGTTGCCTGCGGAAGATTTCTTCCCAGCAGGGACAAAAATGAAGGTCATTCTCTAGAAAGAGAGAGCGCTAGAGCTGGACTCAAAGTAATTTAAAATTGCATTAACATTTTGATTGTTTCTCATCTGTTGTGCTTGCCTGGGCTTCAGATCAGAAAACATGAAATAAAGATTTAGAAAATGTGAAACAAGAGTGAACGGGTGCAATTCACGGCGAAAAGCAGGTAATGTAAAACAAATAGGGGAAACCGAGACGCTTCTTAACGAGACACTCTCTGATCTGACAGATCAGGAAGTTGAAAAAAATCTTCTGTTTCCTCCTAAAAAAAAAAAGAATGATTTTTAAATCTATGTTTTATGGTCATTACTACATGTAAAACTCCATTAAAGAGTGGAGAACACTAGTTTAAGTAGATATTAGAGCAGCAACATGTGAATCTAGCATCTCATTATTTAAAGAGCAAAGAAGGTGGCTGGGTGCTACAGAAATGTCAATCGACCTCAACACTCCCCACCAAGACAAAGGCAAAATTTAAGAAAAGAGTTACTCAGACTCTCGTTGCTAACTTCCAGGTTAACTACAAGGGCTGAGGGCAAAAACCAAACCAGATCCTGGGTTCTACAGTTCCTGTTCACGGTAGATTAAAGATAAATGAAACGATCGATTTACACCGTGCAAGGAGCGGCAACTATCGGAAGTACGAAGACGCTATTAAACTGTCAGCAGCACAAAGTCACTTCTGATGTCCTCATTTTAGAGCAAATGGAAGGATTGGATTTCTATGACTGGAACACATCGAACCAATCAATAAATTTGGGATTAACTGATTTATAAAGGAAGCCTAAGATCAGGCTCATCAGACCGGCAATTCGATTCAGAGCAGGATAACAGCAAAACTGAAACATATTTCTATTAAAGAGCCACAGATTATTTTGGAATCTAAAGGCCTTGAGGGAAGGGGAGAGGAGTAAACATTCTACAGCATCTGCAGAACTGCAAAATACCTTTGTTCTGCTGAAAGGCTGTAACATACCTGTGAAAATATCATCCTGAGCATAACACTTGAAAAACAGCAGAAATGAAACGGGGAATCCAGACAATGGGCAGACTAGAGATTTTAAGAAAGAATATATGAGGAGAGGGCTGGGTAAACACTTGGATTCAAAGGGGAGATGACGATGTGATATGCTTCAAATACATCAAGAGCTACTGTTCTTCGTGCCCGCTTGACAGTACAAATAGTAGAGGGATTAAGGTCCAGTGAGACATTTTCAAGCAGTCATAAAACAGTTGATGCTGAATACCAGAATGTGGAGGGAAAGACAGAAAGCTATTGTGAGCAGTCAGCACCGATCCACCAGGAGGAAATCGTGCTCGACCAATCTGATAGCCCTGTACGACGGTACGACTGGCTGGGTAGATGAGGGGAGAGCAGTGGGTGTCGTCTGTGTGAACTCCAGCAAGGTTTTTGTCACTGACTCCTTTTCACATACTCACAGGGAAGCTCAGGAATCGTGGGCTACGTGAAAGGACAGTGAAGTAGATTGAAAAGTGAATGATAGAGCCCCGAGAGCTGTGATCAGAGTCTAATTAGCCAGTGGTGTTCCCTGGAGGTCAGTACTGGCTGCAGTCTTGTTTAACACACTCATCAGTGACCTGGACAAGGGGACAGGGAGCACCCTCAGCAAGTTTGTTGATGATACAAAACTTGGAGGGGTAGCTGGTAACACCAGAAGGCCAGCATGATCTGAACAGGCTGGAGAGCTGAGTGAGGAGAAACCTCATTAAAGGGTCCCGCACGTGGGAAGAAATAACCTCAAGCACCAGTATAGGTTAGGGGTTGCCTTGCTGCAGAGCAGATCTGCAGAGAAGGGACTGAGACTCCTGTTGAGCCAGCAATGAACCCTTGTGACTAACAGAGCCAGTGGTGTCCTGGAGAGCATTAAGAAAAATGTCACCCACAGGTTCAAGGGAGGTTGTCCTCCCGTTCTGCTCTAGTGTGACCACATCTGAAATACTATGTCCAGTTCTGGTCTCCCCAGTTCGAGAGAGACAAGGAGAGAGTCCAATGAAGGGCTACAAAGATGAATAAGGGACTGAAGCTTTTCTCTGGTGAGCAAAGGCTGGGTCTGTTTAGCCTGAAGGCTGAAAGGGGACCTTATCAATGCTTATCAGTATTTGAAGGGTAGGTGTTGGGAGCACAGGGCCAGTCTTTTTTCAGAGGTTCCTAGCAAAAGGGCCAGGGGAAAGGAGCACAAATCAGAACACAGGCAGTTCCATCTAAATGTGAGGAGGAACTTCTTTGAGGATAGCTGAGCACTAGAACGGGCTGTCTAGGAAGTCTGTGGAGCCCTTGTCTTCAAAACCTATCTTGTATTCCTGTGCAACCTGCTTTAGGTGAACCTGCTCTGGTAGTTAGATTGGATTTCATGGTCTCCAGGGGTCTCTTCCAAACCCTACCATTCTGTGATTCTGGTAAAGTCAGAAGCTCAGCCTGCCAGGTCTGTCTTGTTGAAGATGTTGAGAACTTACTAGGCAATCATCCATCCAAAAGGACCAACATAGCTAGTTCCTCTTGCCATAGGGCAAGATCACAAAGCCGATCCACAGAGCTCCTTTCCAGACTTGTAAGTCTGTGAACAAGGGAGGAACAGGACCAGTCACTGAATCTGAACGACAGAGGATAAGCAGCAAACAGCAGCAAACAAGTGAATTAACAGCAAATACTCTAACACATTAGCTTACTAGGCCACAAAACTCATTACCAGAGAAAAGTAGAGGTTGAATGTTAAATACCTTACTGAAAAAGCAATCATTCATTTTTATAGACACTGAAAAATGTCCTCAAACTTACCAGGACTGTGCCGCTACAACACTAGTGATGTGAATATTTATGGCTGTTTACACAGTATTCTGCAATACAAAGAGTAGCCCATCTGGAAGTGAGGGTGAGACTGATTCGCTCCAAAATTTCCTGTCCTAGAAGACAGGGCACAAATCTGCTTGCCTAGGTTTTAGGAGAAAAATATTGCCAGCCCAAAATAAGATTCTATCCTAATGCATTACCATGTCTTTTACCAGGGTTTGTAATCTGATTACCAAGTGTCCTCTCTTTAAAAAAGTGTCTGTAGCAGGTAAGAAACTCATAGGAAAGGGTTTGTATTTCTGGAGAAGCGGAAGAACCTGCTCCCAGAAGCTCCAAAAAGCCAGAACCTGATTAACACATTCATCTTCCAATAAAGTGGCTGTTCTCTCACCAACATTTAACATTTCTTACCATGGAAACAGGGTGATGGCTAATGACCCAGGCTGCTTCATGTCATCATAACCAGGCTAGCGAGCATCACAGCTGAGTGACTACAGATGAGATAAACTCAGCAGGAAATGGAATTTCCTCCCTTCACAAATGTATCAGCACACTTCACTACTGCACTGCGAGTTCTTCAGCCAGAGGCCAGATGCACCCTGTGTTGACTGCACCCAAGTCAGTGATGACAGCTGAATACGCTTCTCTGGTGTGTAAAAATAAATACAATTCCTTAGGGGACAGACCTCCCACAGAGACTCTGGCTTCTCACTCTTGTTCTTATTGTCATCTGGTGATAGGAAGAGGGAATTTGGGTGGAAGCTGGACCATAGGAGGTTCCACTTCAACCTGAGAAAGAACAACTTCACAGTGAGGGTGACGGAGCATTGGAACAGGCTGCCCAGAAAGGTTGTGGAGTCTCCTTCTCTGGAGATGTTTAAGACCTACCTGGATGTGTTCCTGTGCAACTTGGTCTAGATGATCCTGCTGTGGAGGGGGATTGGACTAGATGATCTTTCAAGGTCCCTTCCAATCTCTAATGTTACTGTGCGACTTAGTCTAGGTGATCCTGCTGTGGCAGGGGGATTGGACTAGATGATCTTTTGAGGTCCCTTCCGATCCCTAATGATTCTATGATTAGTGTAAACCAGATGCTTTTCTATCACTGCTAGAAATGTCTAAATCCCAACGGAAAGATTTGCTTTAACAGTAAACTAAAACTGGGCCATACTCCTAACTGACACTACTCAAATCTTACATCTGACGCAAGAGTGGTCGCCCACTGCTTACATAGCTGCTATCAAAACCTGCACGGGCAAGCTGTTCCGACTCACAGCCAACCATCCCCTCTCACCGAGTGGATTTAGTGACTACACGTTGCAGTATGAACAGCTATTTGTATTAATCACGGTGGAGGCAAATACAGAAGGGAAGCACTGCTTCCTTAGGTTCGGAGGCAGAGCCTCGGTAAACCACGGCAGCTCCGGACAAGTCACGTTTAAAACGCACCGTCACGTAAAAACGGCCCCGACAGGGCTGAGTGTTTCCTTCGCAATTCCAAGAGCGCCCTCGTGTGTGAGAACTGACCGCCCCGGGGCTCCGCACACGGCCGAGGCAGAGGCGGTGTTTCCAAGCCGGCAGCAACGTCGTTACATCCCCTCTTATCACCTCCTACCCCGGCCCGTCTCTGACGTGCGATTTTCATCTTCTTCCAACCTTTTTCCACCGGATTTCTGTTCTCGTGGACGGGAGCAGGCGAACTCAAAGCTCAATCAGCGCAAACTGGTCTGTTCCTTATCTGGTCTCACGAGCGCAGTTTCCTCCGGTGTTTCCCTACCCAGCTCTGCAGGAGCGGCGCTTCCTCCGGGCTGAAACCCTGACACACACCAGAGCCCGATGAAGAGAATAAGAAAAATATCAGCCAGCGCCTCCAAGCTGGTAGGAGAAAACAAAACCAAACCACATGTAGCTAGACGTGTACGAGACGACGAAGCAAAGGGCTCTGCTTGATTCTCAACGTCCATCCCAAAACCAGGCGGTTCGCAGAATTTAATTTCCAGAAAATAATGGCCTGTTTACACTGGAACATCAGCTGCAAAGCATCCTGTGGCACCGAGGAAGATGAACCGTGAAAGGCATCGCCGACACTTGCCCGGAGGTAACGCACTGAACTAACGCCATGCATTGCAAACTGGCCGGTCCTCATTAAAAGCCACAAATGGAAGCAGCCCCAGTGAAGCCAGGTTTACTAGGGGAAATGCACATGTTGCTTGTTAAAGCTGCCACGACTACCAGAAGCAGGGTAGACTCAGCAACTGAGAAAGAATAGCTAAAAGCAAACAGGGAGACAGGCAGATGGAAAGACCTAAAGCAAAGGTAGAAAGATGAAGGAAGAGTGAGAGAGAGAAAAGGACCTTGCAAGTTGAATCCACATAGAACATGAAACCCTCACTGCTCACATTGCTCGCTCTTTTAATTTTGTGCTTGCCTTCCCCTAGCAATTAAACTCAATGCCTTTGACAGACTGTCTTCTGTACCAGCCCAGAAATGGAACTAGACATCAACTTCAGCCCTTCATGGTCCCCACAGTATTTCCACTTTAAGTTGCAGATTTATGGAAATGTTGACATTCATCTCTCAGCTAAAACGTTAGCAAGTCGCTTACAAACACAGACTTCTCCTTTCAGCTAGAAGGTTGACAGGAAAAGGCTTAGCTGCTTTCTAATCATTATCCTGCACATGATGGGCTGCGATTTTGCAAGCTTTATCATCTTACTGCCTACACTTCTAAAAGCATCTGGCCACAGACATGCTTTTGCTCTCTGTGTTCTCTAACAGTGATAATACTTAGCAACTGTGAGCAGCCTGATTATCATATGAACAGGGAAAACAATTTAAAATGCAGCAGAATTCGGATTCAAACATCAAAATCTTCAGAAATACAGAATATTTAACAACAGACATCACTCTAAAGTTTACCTGCCACCACACTGTTACTTCTAATACTACTAATACTTCTAATACATTCAACTAGAAGACTGCAGCTTTGATTGAACTGAATACAGCTATTTAATACTTCACAGTTTGATGATCTCTCTCCTTATGTGGACCCTGAATAAGGAGATCTGAAGTCAGGGTAGTAAGTTTGCAGCAGAACTAATTATTTTCATAAAAACAAGTGTTTCTTACTCTTGACTAGCCTTGCTTTTTGTGTGCTCAGATATGAGAAAGTAAATCTTTGCGTGATTAGTTCGGCACATACATTGAGAGAACAACTAAAAAACTGTGACGGAACTGAGAATCTACTGCTACTACAAACGTTACTACCCATTAAAAGACAAAAGGAAGTGGCAAACAAGCATTCCTTGTATCTTGAAGCCAGTTCTTAAGACACATGAACCAGAATGCTTAGCTGTCCTACCAAAGGGCAACTACCTTTATTTCTAGCTCATGCTTCAAGAGGCCTCTTTAGGAGAAAGTTTTCTAAAAAGGCAAAACTGTTCCTAAAACCAAATATGAGCTACCAGTACTTCTCATTCTGCTTTACTTGTCCTCTACAGAGTTAAATGGGCTGTCACAATGCAGAACACTGGCAAAGGGCTAGGATAGGCTAAAATAAAATGGAAGCTCTGTGATTGTTGACAATTGCCTTTGGAAAAAGGGAATGAAACCAAGAAACAAGACTGCTGCACAGACAGCCTTTTGTGCAAGAGGCTACATTAGATGGGAGACAGCAGAAGAGCGCGTACTTAGTTGCCATGTCAGAATGAACATGCAGAATTAATCATTCTACATCCAGCTACCCATTCTATAACCATTCTACTCCATCTACAGCTAGAGAGTGTCCCACATAGAGCAACAAGTATGATAAAGCAAGTAGAACACCTCCTTTATGAGGAGAGGCTGAGGGAGCTGGGTCTCTTTAGCTTGGAGAAGAGGAAACTGAGGGGTGACCTCATTAATGTCTATAAATATGTGAAGGGTGGGTGTCAGGGGGATGGAGCCAGGCTCTTCTCAATGTCATCTGGTGATAGGAAGAGGGGCAATGGGTGGAAGCTGGAACATAGGAGGTTCCATATCAATACGAGAAGGAACTTCTGCACAGTGAGGGTGATGAAGCACTGGAACAGGCTGCCCAGAGTGGTTGTGGAGTCTCCTTCTCTGGAGACGGTTAAGACCTGCCTGGATGTGTTCCTGTGCGACTTGGTCTAGGTGATCCTGCTGTTGCAGGGGGATTGGACTGGATGATCTTTCTAGGTCCCTTCCAATCCCTAATGATTCTATGATTCTGAGATACATGGACTAATGAAAATAACACAGAACTTCCCCAGAATACGTTGTGATGTGGCACCTCTGTCGCCAGTTGGGTTCCCAGAGAGAAAATACTACACTAAGCTGTATTAAGAGCTCTTTATTAACAGGTGGTGTTACCTGTTTTACAAGTGTCTTCACATGCCAGACCCACTTCCTACCTTTCTAGAACCCTACTTTAATAAACACAACATTCCTTTAAATCTTTCAACAACTGCTGGCCATAAGCCAAGGCACTAAGACTTACCTGGCAGACCTGTCATCCAGCAAAGGAATGAGTCTTAACAGAGCACATACACAACTGTTCACCTAGCAAGTCTTTTCCCAGTACCCACACCCTCACTGCTGCAATAAGCCAGAGGTGCTCTGGGATCACAGAAATCACCCACGCTTCCTCCCTGCTTTAGTAAACACTTCTCTTCCAGACCCAGTGAGCACTGAGAGGCAGACACACATGTAAATTATTTCTGACAGAATCAGTGAAACGTCATTATTTTACAAGTGAATTTATCATCTTGCTTTCTTTCACAAGCCATAAGTTCATTCCATTTACCAAAACATAAATCTTGTCCTTACAGCTTGCAAATTTTATTTGCTGAAGTGTTTTTTTGGCGTTTAACACCATCCAGCAATCCCAGTCAAAACCAGCACAAGTATGTAGTCACCGAAGAGCCACAGCAATATTTTAATATATAGCACCAGCAGTAGGGAAAAAAAAAAGGGGGGGAGTATAGACAGAAAAGTAAAAGAGGGGAGAAAACCAAACACAGAGCACTTCTGGGATGTCTCAAAACCCATAGTAACATTCTTTTTTGGGGGGATTGATAGACACTGGTACACTGTAAGCTGCACCCATTGCTTTTATTTCTAACACTTTTGAGGCCCAGCAGCACCACTGTCACCATTAACATCCCACTTGCTTGAAGAACAATTTCCCTGGCCTGGTGGAACATAAGGCACAGAGCTGTCAGCTCTCTTGTAGATCTGCTGCCTAAGCAAATTCAGTTCCGTTTACGCTTCCATTTGCTTATTTTCTAAGCAAAACCCAAGTCAGAGTCTTCCCTCGGAAGGCAAATTTATATTAAAAAAACCACCTGAGACTGTCTCTCCTGACAACACTCAAAACAAGGAATTAAGGAATAATTTCCCATTTATAAAAGAGGGAATTCAAGGTTTTAGCAGGCAGCAGCTTAGATCTTCTCAGCAATCAATCCCAACCAGCAAAATCTAGGTCAGTGAAAAACGAAGTCAAACGGCTCCAAAGAACGAAACACTCGGAGAAAAAGCTTAAGACCTGGTTAAGACAAAGGTCAGGCTAAAGCTCCCAGTGGAAATACACAAGGTATCTGGAAAACAACCTCCTTCCAAATCCTACAAGCAAACCATTTAGAGAGTGTGTCTTGAAACAACAAAAATGAGACTTTGCAGGGAAAGAGAGAAAATGCAGCCATCCTGGAGCTATAAAAAATATTGATTGCAGTGATCAGAGGTTTCACCCCAAACCCTCTCTGACATCATCTCAAGATTAATAGAATTAAATCCAGTATTTTACAGAGTTATGAAATGTCTAATGGGATAGAAAATAGCTGCTGGTACAGACAGGTCTCCCCTGGCCTTTTGAGTGGCTGGAAGCAATCTAAGACTTACAAGAGGCGTTGGGGCAAACGAAGGTGACGGGCATTACGTCCTTTTCCCTCATGCCGCAGCAGGAATGTAAAACATCCTGACTCCGTGTCGCATCAAGGAACTGCTCAAACAGCCTCTGCTCGCCTCCTCTCAACACACAGCTCTGCCTGACAGGCAATAACCACGTAGATTTGTAGGTCTCACTCCTACCACAGGTTCAGAAATCAGAGCTGCTAGTAGGACTCCTAGAATTCTGCCAGTGCTCAGATTACTGTTAAAGACTCCCTGTCCTGGGAGGCGGATGAAGTAAATGAGGGAGGTGATTCTCCCCCTCTTCCACCCTGGTGAGACCCCACCTGGAGTAATGCATCCAGTTCTGGAGCCCTTATTACAAGAAGAATGTGGACGTGCTGGAGTGAGTGCAGAGGAGGATCACAAGGATGATCAGAGGCTCCAAGGTGACCTTATTTTGGCCTTCCAGTATCTGAGAGGCTGGATACAAAAAGGCTGGGGAGGGACTTTTTAGGATGTCAGGTAGTGACAGGACTAGGGGGAACGGAGCAAAGCTGGAGATGGGTAGATTTAGAGTGGATGTGAGGAGGAAGTTCTTCACCATGAGAGTGGTGAGAGCCAGGAAGGTGGTAGAGGCCCCGTCCCTGGAGGTGTTTAAAGCTGGGCTGGATGAGGCTCTGGCCAGCCTGATCTAGGGTGGGGTGTCCCTGCCCATGGCAGGGCAGTTGGAACTGGATGATCCTGTGGTCCCTTCTAACCCTGACTGACTTGGTATAGGTGATCCTGCTGTGGCAGGGGGATTGGACCGGATGATCTTTCGAGGTCCCTTCCAATCCCTAATGATTCTACGATTCTACAATTCCAGGTAACTGAAAATGCCAATTACTTGATAGAGTTGTAACTGGTCCCTACAGACGTCTAAGTAGGACAGGAACAACATCACACCCACCACTTCCTCAACCCCCAAATTAAACCTACAAGTTACTGATGATTATTTATGAGTGCCTTTGGCAGGAGACACCCACCTACAGCTTTCTAAGCTTTTCTCGCTGAAGAATACCTCAAAACTGACTTCCTGCAACAGAAAAAGCTCTGAGCTCCAAGCACAACGTGTACAACAGCTCCTGGATTGCCAGCAGGTCATTTGTTCTGCTTAGCATGTGAAAGCAAGCAGTGCAGCCTCTCATGCTCCTTGTGGTTCCTTGCAGTGGAAACCAGAATCCTGCTGATCCTTCCTCGTCAGAAGAATCCAGGACACCCCCAGAACTCCTCCAAAAGGGATCTGCATTGCAAGGACAGGCTAAAGGGCAGCTTTTCCTGAACTCTCGTTTTATGTGGCATAGAGAAGAACTCTGAAGTAGGCAAGAAGTGAGAAACATAGGTCACACCTTGCAAAGAAAAGTTTCAACACTCAAGTGACAGAAAATCTTGATGGGTTCCACACTGCTTTAAATCACACCGTTCTTCACAGACTCCTGTGAGAAAGATAACCAGCCTGCCCACAAGCAAGATGGAAAAGAGCTCTTACTTTGCACTGATCTTACACCACTCTCTTAAAACTTCTTGGGCTGTGGTTTGGGAGTTTTTTATGGGGGCTGGGTTTCTTCAGCTCCGCATTGTCCTCCCGTACAGGAGGAGGATAAAAATTTTGAAACCAAGAAAGGTCATAGAATCACTACGGACTGGAAGGGACCTCGAAAGATCATCTAGTCCAATCCTCCTGACACAGCAGGATCACCTAAACCAAGTCACACAGGAACACATCCAGGCGGGTCTTGAATATCTCCAGTGAGGGAGACTCCACAACCCCCCTGGGCAGCCTGTTCCAGTGCTCCATCGTTCCTTCTGTCCCTTTGGTTGGGCTCTGCTGTAACAGCAGGAGGGGGCCCATGATGTCTCATTGTCCCTTTCAGGAAAAGAAAGGGGGCATCAAGTGAAATGGGAGGTGTTTTCTATTCACATGGCTTATTTAGGCTCCAGCACCCCTTGCCACTGCACACAATAAAACTGGGGATTTATGAGAAGCCCATACAAACAGTTTGCTAAAGGTTATGGAGAAACCACCACCGGGTCAGGAGGCCTCATGTCTCAAACTTCTGGGAGCTAGGAGAAGGCAGGAAAGCCATGGCTTAATGTTTGCTTTGCCCTTACTCCTGCCAAACAAGAGTCTCACCGTTCACAGCCAGCCGGTATGTGCACTAGTGGACAACCTTCCTTATAACATCGCAATGGTGTCCAAAAGTCTTCATGAGGATCAAAGCATGCTGGATAAGCACAGAGGTAGGAGTGCTCACCAGAATGAAAGGCATCAGCAGATTGCTGCTAGCTGCAAAGCAAAGAAGTGGGAATAGAGGGTTCAGCTCTCAACACCTCCCGACTCAGAGCACCAAACACAGTAGCTGTAAAATGCTTCGTCATGTGTACGAGCACCTGTTTAAACCATCTCCTTCAAAAGAAACACCACTTCAGGGTAAGATAACTGCAAATCAAAGACCTTGAGGATGTTTATAAAACAACACACAGACTCCCACAACCTCATTTCTCGCTGATATCAAAGAAACAGAAGTCAAGCAACAGCTATACCTTTACCTGCGCATCCAAAAGCTTGCACTGCTTTTCAGAACAAAACGGGGGGCTGAGTCTCAGTGATATTAAAGAAACCCAAACACATTGCCCCCACAATCCAGTATTTTGTGCCTGGCCAAGACCTGGCTTCACAGCTTGAAAAATCTCTGCAGAGGCAAACAGCTGGCAGCAGTGGGGATGTGGCTGTTCTTCAGCTGTCGAATTAACAGCACAGGCTGTGCCTGGGTAGCCACTGTCTCAGACACCTCTGTACGTCTTTAACCGGACTCCCTGGAAGAGGACAGTAGCAAACCACAAAAAACATATCCATAGAGCAGTCTGTAGAACTGATTGGTCAACGTTTGAGCGGTTAGTAGATCAAGAGAGGTTCTCCTCCCCCTCGACTCTGCCCTGGTGAGACCACACCTGGAGTGTTGTGTCCAGTTCTGGGCCCCTCAGTTCAAGAGGGATGTGGAGCTGCTGGAGGGAGTTCAGCATAGAGCAACGAGGATGATGAAGGAAGTGGAGCACCTCCCTTATGAGGAGAGGCTGAGGGAGCTGGGTCTCTTTAGCTTGGAGAAGAGGAGATTGAGGGGTGACGTCATTAATGTTTATAAATATGTGAAGGGTGGGTATCAGGTAGATGGAGCCAGGCTCTTCTCAATGTCATCTGGTGATAGGAAGAAGGGCAATGGTCATAAGCTGGAATACCGGAGGTGCCACATCAGTAGGAGGAGGAACATCTTGACAGTGAGGGTGACAGAGCACTAGAGTAGACTGCCCAATGGAGGTTGTGGAGTCTCCTTCACTGGAGACATTTAAGACCCGCCTGGATATGTTCCTGTGTGACTTGGTCTAAGTGATTCTGCTCGTATTGGAGGATTGGACTGGATGATCTTTCGAGGTCCCTTCCAATAAGGGAAGATTCCTGTAAGATTCAGGTCTTGGATCCCAGTTCTTGTGACAGGATGTGTCTTGTGACAACAGATAGCAGGTGGTAGAAGCAGGGTCACAGAGAAGGAAACAAAACACAAGCCCTGATCTCCCCACAACTCCTGCCATCCATTATCTGCTGTCAAGTCTCTCTGGCAAAAACAGCTGACTACAGATGAAGCAAAACACTCACAAAAAAAAAAAACCACAAACCCTTTCAAAACCCAAAAACCCCTAACAAAATGCAGTTGCCACGAGGTGTCCTGCATCACCCAAAATAACCCAAACAAACCTGACATCATTGCCAGTCATCTTCTGGCCCATCACACAGCACATGGGAAGTGGCTGCGATACAGATACACATCTGCTGATAACTGGACAGACAGACACAATGGAGACCTGCCCGCCGTGCTGCACAGAACGGGACCCGAGAGCTTTCACACAACAAACATCACCATGCTCCTCTGAGCTCTGCCCCACCAGCAAACCAGAGAGCCTTTTCTCCAAGTCATCACCAGCCTGGTTAATTCCCACACTGTATGAAAGCAGGATTCACAGGATTTGGTTCTTTGGGGGAAAGATTAGTTTGGAGGGAGTAGGTTTTTGTTTGCTGTTCTGGTTTTGATAACAACATGGCAAATAGACAAATCAGAATCAGGGAAAAGAGCAGGGTGGTTAGAAAAAATACCCAAGTTGTGGGTGAAAAGAGGTGCAAGAGAGGTCTGTAGCCAACAGGAATCTTACTGTAATGCCTGCCAATACCACAGTATCTTACAAGGATGAGAAAGCAAGGCAGGGGCACGAAACAAGCACCAGAGGCTTCTGAGATGGTTGCAAAGAAATGAATACAAGGCACAAGGCTAAATCTAATCCAAATGATGTCTGATGCATTGAAAAGAGAGGCATGCACACAGCAGTATTGACGCTGCTGATAACACAAACTGACAAATCTCCTAATGTATTAGGCACAAATATTTTTTCATGCAATATCGGACACGCGTGACTTCTCATCCCATTGATTTTCATTCTCTTTTCTGCTAGCAAGACAATTGAGTCAAGATCCAGTCCAGTCAATGAGCTTTGCTTCTCTCCCCAGTGACTTTTGAGAGCTCTGGCTCGAGACCACACTTGTCATGGCCAATGCACGGCTTCCGAGTATTTGCCTTGTCACTGTCCAAAGAGAGCATGGTTTCTGGGTTTTGCATGTCCATTTGCTGAACCAGAGAGAAAGCAAATTTTGCTAGCCCCAGAAAATAGCTGGGAGGAGAAGAGAGAGAATCAATTTTGGACTCTAACAAGCCAAATTGCTGCGCTATTCAGTCAGTAATTGGCATGTTGCTATATAATAAAGGGTTCTGGAGACTCTGAATGCACCCAAATCACCTATACAGCCTTTACACTACAGCAGGAGTTAGGACCCAAACAAGCCAGCCTTGCACACGCATCACCAGGCTTGGCATCAGGCTGGACATTTTGTTTTAGTGCAGCAGACAAGCACGTCAGGGATGCGTTCAAATCATGACTAATACAAACGACAAGCCTAACAATTTCTCATGTTCTCACAGAGCCACAGCGAGAGCAGACATCACTGTGCAGCTAAACAAGAATTCAGAGCACTGCAAGAGAAAGAGCATTTCCCTCCATGCTCGAGCTAGTTCATCAGCTTTGAAGAGGAATCCAGTATTTTACAGCATTAAAGCATCTTTCCTGTAGATAGATTTTTGGATGTCACAGTCTAGAGCCACAGTTCAACAGAAGATGCGGAACATTTATACCTTCAACACTGCACAGCAGCTGCTTACTGCTGGGGACTGCAGAAAAGAACAAAAGTTAAAAGGTGAGCAAAAGCTACAGAAGCAGCACACAGTGACTGGGTGATGCAGCTATAGAGGGTTTGCTTGTCTGGTTTTGAAGATTTTTAACGAAACCACAGGATAGAGGCAAACATGCTTCACTACCCAGTTTGAGCTTATAGATTGCAAACCATTTTTCTGAACACTGAATAGTGTCCAGAAAGGGATTTGTCTTGCCCACCTACGCTTTGCACTCTAACACATCTGCCAATACAAGCACCTTTACTTTCATACGAAGGAGCAAGGAGCCTCCCGCTCTCCCATACTCTCTCAGTAATGGTAACAGTGGGACTTCCAACACTACCACCATCTGCCACTTCCCTGTTCTTCCAAGGCACCGCTCAAGAGAAAATGGTTTTCATACTCTTATTTCTTCCATCACATAGACAGTACAGGTGATCCTGCTGTGGCAGGGGGATTGGACCAGATCATCTTTGAGGTCCCTTCCAATCCCTAATGATTCCATGATTCTATCACAGAATCACAGAGCACTAGGGATTAGAAGGCACCTTCAAAGAGCATAGAATCATAGAATCATTAGGGATTGGAAGAGACCTCGAAGACCATCTAGTCCAATCCCCTGCCAGAGCAGGATCACCTAGACCAAGTCACACAGGAACACATCCAGGTGGGCTTTAAACATCTCCAAAGAAGGAGACTCCACAACCCCCCTGGACATAGCACCTTACACATCCAGTGTTATGTGTTCTCCCCAGACACAGTCATTTAGACAGCACTTGACACTTACGGTTTTATACTAGAACTCCAAATTTTTATCATATTTTAGGGGTTTTTTAAAATAAAACAACATGACAATCCACGTGCAGCTGCACATTCTGCAGGTACTTTCAGCTAAACTTTGCAGTTCTGTTAAATATGTGATACGCTAACATTTTGCAGAAAAACCCCAAACCAATCAAAAATAGCAGTATGACATTTTTTTTCTGTTTTATAGGCTGCTTAAAGATATCCAAATTTGGCTCTGTAGTTCCTTATCTCTGCCTCAGTCAAAGCCTTTCAGTGTGTTTTATGATGTCCACGAAAAGACTCTTTACACCCACAGTAGGCTTAAAAGCTCTATTTGAGATGCCAGCCCCACATACAAAATTGCATTTACAGACCTTTAAATCACACCCAGTTAGCCTTCACAGTGAAATAAGGGCACACTGGCATGGTGATGGGACCACCTGGCTGGGACCCAAAATAGTTTGAGGGTCAGCCAAAGGCAGTAAAAACTGAACATGTTAATTCATGGCACTGCTGGAAGAGGAAACAAAGCCACCAGTGCTAGGAAGGAATAAGGACCTTGGCTCGAAGCAGCCACCAGCCAGCTGCCAGTCCCATTTTCTCCTTGTGTTTTTGACTGTCTAATAGGTAGTTTCTCTGCCGCAGTTCTTGTTCCCTTCACCAGCTTAACTCTCCCAGCAAACTAACTCTTTCAGATGTGCACAGCCCGATCTACCAGTAATATTAGCAACAACCACGAAGATCAGCGTTACTGTAGGAATCTGCCCTAGAGATTGATCCAGCCACCGAAGCAGAAAAACTGTTTTCTTTGCTGAGAGGCATGCCATGCAAAAAAAAAAACCAGCACACGGCCCTCAGAGAAAGGTAACAAGCCAACCCCAAACCACAGTCTTTAAAAACATCACCCGTCTGCGGCAGGAACATAACACAGGGTAATCGTCAAACTCTTACCGAGCCACATGCATTGTTTTCCTGGCTGGATGCTTCTTATGCAGTAGGTGTTGGGGTGTGCAGGTTTTGGAGTGTGCAATGCCGAATTCGTTGTTGCTTCCCCTCCCCCCCTTCAAAAAAAATCAGTAGCACATAGGACAAAACCCCACTATTTGTTTGATTTTTAAGTATCAAGAACAGAATCACTCTGGTTGGAAAAGACCCCTGGGATCATTGAGTCCAACCAGCTACCCTACCTTACAAGTTCACCCCTAAACCAGATCCCTCAACATCTCATCCAAACGATCTTCAAACACATCCAGGGATGGCGACTCAACCACTTCCCTGGGAAGCCCATTCCAGTGCCTGATCACTGTCTGTGTGAAAAAATTCTTCCTAGTATCAAGTCTAAACCTACCCTGTTGTAACTTGAACCCATTCCCTCTTGTTCTATCACTAATTGCTTGTGAGAAGAGAACAGCACCACCTTTCCCAACATCCTTTCAGGTAATTGTAGAGAGTGATGAGGTCCCCTCTCAGCCTCCTCTTCTTCAAACTAAAGAGCCCCAGCTCTTTCAGTCTTTCCCGGTAAGATTTATTCTCCAGGCCCTTCACCAGCTCAGTTGTCCTCCTCTGCACCTGCTCCAGCATCTCCACATCTCTCTTGTATTGAGGTGCCCAAAACTGAACACAACACTCAAAATGTGGCCTCGCCAGTCCCAAGTACAGCTGGACGATAAGCTCCTTACTCTTGCTGGCCGCACTATTTCTAATGCAAGCCAGGATGCCATTGGCCTTCTTGGCCACCTGGGCACACTGCTGGCTCATATTCATCTTCCTGTCCGTTGGAACTCCCAGGTCCCTCTCTGCCAGATGGAGGGAGAAGGTCGCCATTCTCTACAGACTGAATGTCACACTTTAAAATTCACTCCAGGGGCTACGCGTAAATAAGCCTTTTCTGATGATGTACCTGTAACTTACAAACACCGCTCAAACAATTTACAACGTGTAGCAGCACCAAGCTCCAGACAGAACACAGCTTGCTAAACTGTTTTACATATGTTCAATAAATCATTTATAATGAACTGTGGAACACTTGGAAAAAATATGCAATAAATTAAGTTCTTTTGGTAACTGCAGCTATTGACTAGCTATTTAACACAGCACTCAGAGCACATGAAGCATCTGTCTGTAGCAGCACATGCTTACGGAACCATTCATCGCCGAAACAGGCAGTCTTTAATAAAAAACCCTCTAAATTTAATTCTAAAGATTATTGGACCTGCTGCAGCGGTTGAATACATCATTCATAACACACTTAATGAAACATTTATTCCAAGTTACGCAGCCCCCAAATCAAACACACTTGAGCAGCTGTTGAAATAGCAGCAGTCCTGTAGGCAGTAACAGCTCCATCGCTGACGATGAGCGCATTAACAATTTATGGGCCGTCCTCAGTTAAGGCAGAAAACATCACGAGGAAACACATTTGGATATCGAGCAGAACTCGAGCAGAACTCAGCACAGCAGCAGCGAAACACCACACGAGCACCACGCCCTTGGGGACTTCCAGAGTAAAACCCCTGCTTCCTTTGGTCCTGCAGCGTTGCTCTTGCATGCTTTTAAACTTCCGGGGCTACCGTAGGACTTGCTAGTTCCACCTGCGGCTTTTCAAAGCTAACCGTTGTGCTACAACGTATTTATGCCTTGGCTGTGAGCAGTGTTCTGGACTCATCGTGAAAAAGGGAGCTGGTGCAGCACCTTCAGCTAGGACCCCAGTTAAAAGGTCTGGTTCCCAGCACTTTCAAGCAACTTGAGAAGTTAATCAGGACAAGTGTTGCTCTGCATCAAGCAAGGCAGAACTAAACACCTTCTTTCTGTTTCACACAGTTACGATTTGTAAATAATGATTATTTTTTTTATCCAAAGTCATTCAGGTTCACAAATAGAAGATGCAGGTGCAACCATCATTACGTTTCTTGACCACTGTCCGCCACCCTCACCTTGGCGCATCACTTTGTCAATACATCTGATTCCAGTCAAGCTATGCTTTCTGTTCATTAGCTGCTCATTACACTGCAGCTTCAGCAATGGCAGCAGCCACTCTTGCTTTTCTGTTCTGTCCTTTCTCAGTCCACCGAGTCCTTCCTGATGTTAATGAAAATGTGCTGCTTTACCTAGAGAGCCGGCAGCAGATACGACAGGCAAAGCAACAAAGCTTCTCCTCTACATTTTTAAGGAGCTCTGCGCTGACCATCTACCGTATGGAAATGAGTTCTAGCTCGCAGCAGCACCCAAGCCCGTTTGCAACACCTCTGCAGGATGACTCAGTACTGCTCAAAATACCTGCCACAGCTCATTTTCTGTCCCAGCACCATTCCCTGTTCTTTTGCTATTTAGAAAGTTTTTCCACTCCGTCTTCTGGAGAGCAGTTCACTTCCTGAACAACACGTGAGCCTGCAATGGCTGAACGCTTCTGTGCTTAAGGCAAACCAAATTCTCCTCACCTGGGCCACCAGCAGCCTCATTACTGAAACTGCAGAATCCTTCATACATCTGCCCTGGAAAGCTGTTGCCACAGTAAGACAATCCTGATGATTCAACAGTTTTGAGTAGGAGTCAGAGCTGCCAGTTTTTAAACTTCAGGAAAAAAAACCCACAACCTGCACACAAAAAGCAAATCCAAGTGCTCTGATAAGCACTGCTCTTTGCAGGAGCACCCCAAGTATGACTCTCTCCTCTGGACAGCGTAGGTCAAGCCTCACAGAAAGAGGATTGCCTAAACCCATTGGAGTGCAGTCAGAGTTGACCCTGCAGAAGTGTCGTAAAAATACACAAAGGTTTGTTTTCCATCTTTGCACCAGTGTGAACATACAGAGTTTAACATCCACCAGTTGCACAGCTTGGCCGAGAGCCCTGACACTGAAACGGGCAAACACGGCAGCATACTGGACATGGGGTGATCATTTGAACCTTTCCAGATGACAGACAGATCATGCTAGCAGGAGGACCAGGGACAGGGACCCATATGATAGAATGAATTCACCGTGCAGGCACCTTCGATCTCTACTTCCTACAAGCCATCTAGAATAACTTTACCAGGTAACATCTTGGCAGACAGTTTATTTTAAGCTGTTGGTGGACAAGCTGCTAACAGAAAAAGAAAAAACAGCACGAGAGTGAATTTGCATCACAGTCCTCAAGAAAAATTTAAGATTAGTACAACACAAAGCACTTATTTAACTCCCCTGGAACATCTAAGACTAGGCTTGGGTGTATCTAACAGAATCACAGAACATTAGGGATTGGAAGGGACCTCGAAAGGTCATCTCATCCAGTCCCCCTGCCACAGCAGGAACACATCCAGGTGAGTTTTAGACGTCTCCAGAGAAGGAGACTCCACAACCTCCCTGGGCAGCCCGTTCCAGTGCTCTGTCACCCTCACTGTGAAGAAGGTCCTTCTCATATTGATGTGGAACCTCCTATGTTCCAGCTTACACCCATTGCCCCTCAGCCTATCACTAGATGACATTGAGAAGAGCCTGGATCCATCCTCCTGACACCCACCCTTCACATTGTTTATGAACAACACTGCACATTCTACTGTTCCAGTAAAAACAGTGTTGTGAAATGCAACCAGCACAGCTCAGATAAGCAGAATTCCAAGTTCACTGTGCCTGATCTACAACCCTTGAACGAGGAAAGGTGCAGATTTCAGCAGACACAGGCACCTCCAACAAGTCACTCCTGTTCATCGTACTGTGCTGTATTAAAGGCATTTGTATCTAACATTCCTTCAACTATCTTCAATAACAAAATAAAACCTACAGAATTGTCTTACCAGCAGCAAGCCATAAAGACTCATTCCAGGAAGTGTCTCTTGCATACTGCTACACAAAGCTTACTTTTCTTGGTGATGCAGCTGATAACCTGAACGTGAACAATGCACTAGCATGATCAGAGGGCTGGAACACCTCTCCTGTGAAGGCAGGCTGAGAGAGTTGGGGTTGTTCAGTCTGGAAAAGACAAGGCTCCAGTAAGAGCTTACAGTAGCCCTCCAGCACCTAGCAGTGGCCTGCAGGAAAGCAAAAACTACTTAAATGACTGTCCTATCATGCAGCAATAGGATGTGGGGAAAGTATTTAAACGGAAAGAGGTAGATTTAGAATAGGTCTAAAGGAAGAAACGTGGGTGGTTAGACAGCAGAACAGATTATGGATGCCTCCACCCTAGAGGCAATCAAGGGCAGGCTGGATGGGGCTTTGAGCAATCTTGTCTAGTGAGTGGTGTCCTTGTCCAAGACAAGGGGTGTAGGAACTAGGCGATATCTAAATGTCCCTTTCTACCCAAAACATTCTATGCAAACAGGTTTTAAGTAGAGCCTTTGGGAAAAGCAGTGCAAAAGGTGTCAGTGACCTGCAGGAGGAAGAGCTGAAAAGAGACAGACCAAGGTTGCACCCACTCTCTCACAAGCTAGAAGCTTATGGGTTCAGCTAGGTTCTCCTGTCTAGGTGAACACAGGGAGAAGAGCTACACTCTACCACTTCAGAAAATTCTCAACTGATTGCATTATGCATGAACAAATTCAATTTAGGCTCCAGGACAAAAAAAAACCTCACCACCACATTAGACTTTCCTGCCAAATACAATCCTTCCAGCTTTCTTAAGAGAGCGCTGCAAACTAATTCCTTTCAAGAGAAGCCTGCGCTTAATTGAAGACACCTTCACAAAGGATCAAGAATACTACATTAAAGATAACCAGTCAGTAATTTATTCATGCCCTAAGCCAATTAGTAAACAGTTCCTCTACTTCATGACTGAGGGACAACCATTTCCTTCAAGCTACCCCTTTACATGTAAAGTATTTCAACTTCCAATGTTTTTGCCTTCTGCAGGTAACCCCGTGCTGCCTCAGCAGGATCAGAGATGCTCGACGTGCTCATAATCGAGGATGGTTCTGTTAACACAGCTTTTAGATGCTTTCAATAAGCCTGATCCATATGGTATAATACAAATAACACCATTAATGGCAGGAGCAGCACTGAAGATGTCATAACATCACGGAGAAATCAGAGACTGGGAGACCTCTAGGCATCACCCAGTCAAGTCTCTTGCCTAAGGCAGCCCTCATTTCCAAGCCATACCAGGTTGCTCAGAGCCTTGTCTCGTTGAGTTCTGAAGTGTTTCCCAGGCTGCATATGCCAGGTCCCTGTACCAGTACTTTTCTAGTCCTTGTGCAATGGATTTTTTTTCCTTATATTTGGTTGGAACTTCCCCTGTTGCAGTGTGACGTTGCCGACTCTTTCCACCAAGCTCCTCCGAGAAAAGCCTTTCTCTGTCATCTAACCCTTCTACACAGAAGGCCAAGCAAACTCCGCTCCCTCAGAACCTCATTAGATTTTTCTTGTCTAACTAGGGCATTAGTAGGTGGTTACCTGCCTCCCACTAGTCTTTGCAAAGGAGAAACTTCAGACTTTAGGATTTTTCGCCTTTAGTTCTTACAGAAAGAAAGCACCAATCAGCCTCCCATAAGCACAGACACACTTGCTGTTTGCTCTAAGGAGGAGGAGGAAAGGGGCCAAACCACCCTGGCCACTGAGTCAACAAATCCTTTCCATCTGCCTTGTCACACTTCCTGTAGCATGAAGACAACAGGAACGAGCCCCCCATCTCCACTGCATACCTGCATCATTTACCAAGGCAGCTTTCATACTCCATACAGTAGTTAAAGACTTCTCTTTTGAAGGGAAGCCTTCATTAAGCAGGATGACAGGCTGTCATTACAAGAAGTGCCTTCAGGCACCTCAGCCCGAGAAGGGAGCACTGCTGCACACAGACCCCAGAGCCTGGGCACAGCTCGGGGAGGCCATCACCAGAGGTCACGCAGGCAGCCCTCCCACAGCTGGCTTCCACAGAACAATGTTTCGCTCAGCGGAACAAGAAACAAACAAAGAGTGTGTTTGGATCCTTTTTTGTCCACTAATGTACACAAACAAAAATATCTAGTGCTACAACTCAAAGGAGAACCACAGAATCGTAAAGGATCAGAAGGGACCTCGAAAAGCCAATTTTTCCTTCCTCTCATAAGGAAAACAGACCAGAAACACAAGGAGATGCAGCCCACTGCATTATTCATACACTGCCATCTAATCCCTACCTGTGGCACCAATTGCCAATGGTCAGAGATGCAAATTAACCCAAAGAAAACATTCAAACTGTGGTCCCTCTCACCGTTCTTTAGTAGATTCTACTCTGCTTATCCACACTTTGGTGCTCCAGCAGCAAAACCAAAAACAACCACCAAAAGAAGCCAGACTGCTGTTTCTTCCTAGCAGGAGACACCCCCCAGTCTGTGTAATGCAAATGACATTTTACCATTTCAGTGCTGGAAATGTCTATGCCCCCATCCAGGGACAGATCCTGCTTTCTTCTTAGTTCCTACCACCACAGTCAGTCCATCAGCACTTGAACCATCAGTTGAACCCAGGGAGGGACAGGTTGCATTTTGTGACTCTTACTCCTATAATTTTCCCCTATGCCAGGTCTGGGAAGGATAGACTCATAGAATCTTTAGNAGAGGGGGAGAAGAACCTCTCTTGATCTGCTAACCATCCCCCTTCTCATCCACCCCAGGTTGCTGTTGGCCCTCTTGGTCGCAAGAGCACACTGCTGGCTCATGGTCATCCTGCTGTCCAACAGGACCCGCAGGTCCCCTTCTCCTAAACTACTCAGTCTCCAGCCTGTACTGGTACCTGGGGTTGTTCTTGCCCAGATGCAAAACTCTACGCTTACCCTTGAATGTGCTCACATTCGGCTGACTTCAGAGTCTGACAAAACATTTAGCGGAGATATTTGACTTCTGCTTAGAATCATCATACGGGTGGAAAGAACAGAACCATTCTGAATCTCTAAAGAGCAAGAACACAACATGCCACGCTTGGGGTTCTCCTGTTTGCAGCAGTTCTGCAAACACATGCAGTCCGTGTGCCGTGAAACCCTGCTCTACCTGACCTGGGGTTTCTATGCAAAGTTCACATCCATTCACCTACAACAGCAACCCATATGTATTTCATTTTTACTGTAGAAATAAGCCTGATCCAAGCTCCTGATGTAAAACCAACTGAGCCTTTTTAAAATCCATAAGAATATTGCAGTATGAAGATACAAGAAATCTTATAGCCTCAAGTAAGATTTCTGATTACAATGCAACTTGATTTCAGAATTATTAGAGTAGTTATTTCTGTAATTTCCAGCTGAGGGTTTATCACAGCTGATGGTAAAGTTGTTGTTACAGGATAGCTTCAGGGATAGCCTTGCTAATTCCTGGTTTGCCAGGATGCAGACAGCACTTCTGGGATTTCATTTCTGACTCACAGACTGTAATAAATTAGGGGAGAGAATTGACATCCCTTATCAAAACTTAACCTGAGTGTCTATTATTAGACCCGATCTCCAGACAGGTTTCAAAAGACTGTTTAAAATGAAGTTATCTGAAACTAACAGTAGGGCTAGCCTGCAAAGAGATGAGGATTTCAAAGCATGTGTGTTCTAGGTCTGCTTTGACTTAGTCCTTTGCATCTGCTGTTATACTTCAAAGAAATTACTTCAATGAGCGTTTAATTACTTCCTTCCACAGCTTTGGGTACGGCCCTCATTATTATATTTCATTACCTTTCCTCTTGGACTGCACACCACATAGATGACTAATAAAAGTAGGAAAACAAAGAAACTATTAAGCCAGCACATTACACAACATAATCACAACGTGCATGCATCACACTAATTAAGTTATCATCATAGACTGCAATCACATAAACGGAACATTAGGAGGGAAATTCTCACATAAGATCAGCAAAACCTGGGTCATTCTCTGAAGTTTTTAATGCTTTTCTTACCTAATTTCTAAGTAGTTTAATTCCTAACAGAAAACAATCCTATTAAAGCACAAAAATACCTTCATATACCCTTGAGGAAAAAAAAAGTATAAAGTCCATCATCTAGGCAGCCAGGTTGGTTACCAGGTACCTTCAGCATGCTCTGCATGTGTAGGAGTTACAGAGGCAGGTAAAACAGCTCCATCCTTTCCAGCCACCAGCAATACCATTCCCATGATGCAGTAGGGACCCTGCTACTCACTTTCCATCTACAGACGTGAGGGGTGGCTGTCAGGAGGATGGAGCCAGGCTCTTCTCAGTGTCATCTGGTTATAGGACAAGGGGCAATGGGTGCACACTGGAACATTCCAATCCATTATGATTCTATGATTATGATTCTCTATGATTCTATGATTGTCTATGATTGGAGGTTCCACATAAATAAGAGTAGGAACTTCTTCACAGTGAGGGTGACAGAGCACTGGAACAGGCTGCCCGGGGGGTTGTGGAGTCTCCTTCACTGGAGACATTTGAAACTCGCCTGGATATGTTCCCTGTGCAACTTGGTCTAGGTGATCCTGCTGTGGCAGGGGGATTGCACTAGATGGTCTTTCGAGGTCCTTTCCAATCCCTAATGACTCTATTGTACAGATGAGGTGAAGCAAGGGGAACGCTATGCAAGTAAAGTAATTCTTCCAATTTCCCTTGGATGAGAGGGTCTCAAGAACTTACAGCTTATCTCATCTATACACAATTGTTAATGGCTACTGTGAACCAAGGTTCAAACAATCCTATCTCCACTAATGGGAAATACTAGATCAATGTTACGATATCATTTCTGGTCCAAGCAATGAGCTAACCTTTAACGGTCCCCTTTCAACCCAAACTCCTACGATTCTATGGAAACAGGTATTTGTTTGTTGTTAGCAATACAGTACTGATCAGCAACATAACTAACCATTATTTAGGAGTGCACTGCAGTTTATGGAACCCTTTAGTGAGCAACAAAACACATCTCAGGCTGCTAGAGCCATAGACCCTGAAGATTGAACAACAATTTCAAAAGTCATTTTCATTTGGTATAGGAAAATAAATATTTCCTCCCAGTAAATATTTTTAAATCAATTGGATATTCAGGTTTATATTCTACTTTGTCACACACACAGACCCCCCCAAGCAGACATCCCGCAGCTTTATGTAAACCGCTGATGAGTTTTCCATTTTCCTTCTTACAAGGTTGTTTATTTCCATAAATGGATTACCCAGCCTCATAAATTGCTTTGGAGAGCTTCCCTGCAAGGCTTCACAAGACACTTCACAAACACAACAATAGTGGCTTAATGGCGCCGTTAGTAAATCATGACAATCCGTGGTCCCTTGCCTTACTCACTGGGCAAGGACTTCCCTTTGAGAGAAGGTCTGGGCAAGCACTGAAAAAAACAACAAGGAGCAAGTGTGCCAAATTCAATTTTCTTTTCAGTGCCACTGATAACGTTCTCCTGCAGATTTTGAAGCTAAAACTCAACTACCATCCATTTCCACAGGTCTGTGCCATGCATGTCATCTGCCTTCGAGGGATGTGCTTTTTGCTGTACCACTGCTCCTCACTGCAGTGGTCTCAGGCAGATTCAAAATTGATGATCAGAGGCAGAAAGTAAAATAAGAGGAGTCCGTAGCTCTAACAGCTCTTGCAGTTTGCATTCAGAGCAAGTACACCAGAGCCAGCTTCTCCCACTGGAATCAGTGAACGGTGTGCAGCAGTAACCTCTCGTGCAAGACTTCAGTGGGGAAAAAAGCACAGTAAATCTTCTGGTTAACTCCCAAGTGCCAGCAGCTGTAGCACTAGTTTCAGCAAATACTGGAAGCAGAATTTTCCGGAACACTCATTTTCCAGCCCTCACCTGAAATACCAGACCCACCAAGAAGGAAAGAAAGCCATGCAAGAAAAGCTTAAATGGAACTCCAGCTGAGGAATTCACATTCCTCAAAAGCACAAGCACCTCCACGAGACAGCAGAGGACTAGCACAGCACCTTCTAGACACACGGTCGATCTTGGGGCACTGAACAGCATTTAGAAAAACAATAGGAAAAGAAGTCTCTTCAGAGGCCAGCACAACAAGGGAAAAATATTCTCTGGTCTTATTTGGCCACACTAGAAAACAAACTTGTGAGGTCTATGTAGACCTTCCAGATCCCTGACTGAAACAATCATGGATAATCATTAATTTAATTTTAAAAATTCAGCGGTAGGACACAGAAATAGAAATCAAATCCATGATGTGCAGAACCAGGAAGGAGCGCGCGTGAAGGCTCTGAGGACACCCATTCATCCTTGGACAGTGTGACTTGGACCCACCTTCCACGGCTCAGGGCAGTGGGGCATGCACACAATAAAGCTGCATTTCTTCTACAGAACCTCTCATACAGATCTCTCTTATTTCAAGAGAACTAGATTCAGGGTCTATCACCTACACATTGGCGAGCAGCCTGCTACACTCTGCATGATGATTAGCAGCACGGGCTACTACAAGTGAAGGAAGGTTTGTGGTAGTAGTCCCAACAGGAAGGCTTCCTGACCACTTGTGGGCTACTCTCCCATGATTACACCACCTTCTCAGCCAAGCCCAAGGCAATCTGCTCAGAACTCAGGAAACTAGTCTTAAAAATAACCCTCAATAAAGGAAAAGGAGTTTTTATTCTGTTTATGTTACCACAGCCCCACAAGAGCCACACTGGCACATCAGAGCGAACAGCAAGTAACTGTGGGTGGCTAGGAGCTGCTTGTCACTGAACCTGAGCTACGCCAAGGAAAGGGCAAGAGGTGCTGCTCCCTGTGACCGTGACCACACATTAATTATGTGACACTTTGCACATTTGGCTCCAGGATCTGGGTCTGTTCTCATGGTAAAGGCAGCAGTTAAGGACAGGAGACAAACCACTATACTTAGTGCTGTCACAGAATCACAGAACATCAGGGATTGGAAGCACCTGGAAAGATCATCTAGTCAAGAGGAAGTCTCGTTAAATGGGGGAAGCTTCTACAGCATTTCATGTCCTCAGTTCTCCAATTACCACCTGAAGTGACCAGGTAAAGCCACTAAGATACCTTAACTCATTTAATGAGATTAGAGCAGGCAAGAATTGCATTTAATAAGAACAACTGAGAACCAGCTTTCACTAACAGACACAGGGCAGTCAGTGCTTCCAAGAGAACATGCACAGGAAAGGAAGGACACAGGAGCACCTCCCTTACGAGGAAAGGCTGAGGGAGCTGGGTTTCTTTAGTCTGGAGGAGACTGAGGGGTGACCTCATTACAGTCTATAAATATGGGAAAGGTGGGTGTCAGGAGGATGGAGCCAGGCTCTTCTCAATGTCATCTAGTCATAGGATGAGGGGCAATGGTTGTAAGCTGGAACACAGGAGGTTCCACACCAATCTGAGAAGGAACTTCTTCACAGTGAGGGTGACAGAGCAGTGGAACAGGCTGCCCAGGGGTTTGTGGGGTCTCCTTCTCTGGAGACATTTAAAACCTGCCTGGATGTGTTCCTGTGTGACTTGGTCTAGGCGATCCTGCTGTGTCAGGGGGATTGGACTAGATCTTTTGAGGTCCCTTCCAATCCCTAATGATTCTATGATTCTGTGAAGATGCCATTTCTTTTATCTTGTTAGAAACATTCAGAGGTTCTTATTTCACTACTCACAAAAAGCATTTAGTAGGGTAAAGCTACTAAAAAGAGAGAAAGACAGAAGAGGGACAGAGATATGCACAGACAGCTGTCTGAAGTTCTCTCAGTAATCATATGGAAAAATGTTCCAAAAGTTTTTAGTTTGGCAAAGTTTCCACATCACATTTACAAAAGATGTGTCTTCAACCAGTTTTTCCCCCCCTGTGCTACACATTCCACAGCTCCCAAGGATCCCACAGAATGACTCATTCTCCATTCCATTTTTTGTAAATGCAAAAGCTTTTCTTTCCATCTCCACATTAAAAAAAAAAAAGGCACTTGTGGAAAGCTCTCATCTGTTAACAGTTACTTATTGCCTGATTAGCTTGCCACAGGTGAATAAACACAGGAAAATTTACACCAGATGAGGTGTAGAAACAACTCACATGGCTGAGAGGTCTAAACTAGGAAAGTTTAGTAAAACCACAATGGATTTTAATAATCACATAAGCCCCAGCGAGGAGACACGTACACTGGAATTAAAACACTTACTCCTTTGCCAAACCAGAACCAAGTCTCACATAGTCTAGTGTGAGCGTGTCCCGCAACAGAACACAGTGCATCGGAACACGAAAGCCTTCTACACATCTCAGGTTAATCAGAAGAATTGTGTGACTTCCTCTCGTGAAGAAGAGCTGGATCTTAGAAATACACTAAGCGTGCAACTTCATCATGTCATGCGGAACAGTACAGTAACTCAAAATACCTAAAGCACTCAAAACGCTAAGCGGGGTTCTAGTGGCCCCCGTGGGTTTGTAACGCCACCAACACACGCAATCCAAAAGCTAACGACTACATAGTTGTTTCTAAAATGCAGCATCACCCCATCATTCCAAGAAGAAAACTGTGTTCAAGTCTGAGTAAACAATAGATTTCAAATAAACGGATGATTAACAAAAGGTTGCGAAACTTAGAAGACTAAAAAAAAAAGTGCCATTTTGTTTCTGGCTTTTCCTGTTCAGAATTAAAACACCCCAAGCCTCACAGAATGATGCTCAGGAGCACATTCCCTTGACCAAAGCCCAGGCAAAGCTTTCCTTGACATTATATGTAATCACACTACTGGTAAAAGACTTTTAGAAAGCACCAGAAGATGCCCGACCCTATGCCAAAGCGAGGAATGATCATTAAAGAAAGGCAGGACCTATAAATAGCTCATTGTGCATTTCTCCTGCAGATTCCTACTGCCATAAGAGAAACGTGCTTCTCCGACTGCTTCCAACTGCGCCACACCTGCGTTTTACCTGCTTGGGCTCGCACCGCGCTGCCTGTTGTTAACGCTAATTGCTGCACAACGCCCCTTTCATGAGCAGCAACGGCTTCGTCTCATTATTAGCAAGTGTGGTGCTCCCAGCCCTAGTTTTGAAACGTGATGTGTGTTACACGGATGCACGAGAACTGCCAAACAGCACGGCCTTTAGTTTAAAACCCACCCGAACACGTTCCGCTGTGACTTAGTCTAGGTAACCCTGCTGTGGCAGGAGGATTGGACTAGATCTTCCAAGGTCCCTTCCGATCCCCCATGATTCTCTGATTCTGTGACAGACAACACGAGCCGTTACTCCCAAACAGCATCACTCACAGGATTTCTTCCCCAACCCCTTCCATTACAGCTCTTGCCTCGCTTTGGTCCTTCTCAATAGTACAGATGAAAAAGAACGTTCAGCGTGGTGTTTTAGCCAATTTCAAAACATAAACCAAGAATTATCATGTTTTCCAGGTGCTGCTTCTAAAATGAGCCGAAGCAAAATAACTGTCATTTAAATACCAGCCCCCATTCATATGAACGTTGCACTGATAACATGATTTAGGCTTGTTCACTGGTTTTTTTAAACCAGGAACGTAGTACGGCTGTAAAGGTTTGGAAAATAATATTAATGCACCAGCATCTCTTACTCAATAAAACTTGTCACAGCACCACCAAAATCACATCTGTAGTAAAGGCAATATGTGCACAAACACTGGGTGGTTTCGAAGGAAGAGGAGCACAGAGAATATTAACTTCAGCGTTTTGTGATCCACATCTTATTTCAGCCACGTTTTGTTCTGTCCCAAGACTCAAGAACACAACATACGTTATCATCAGCATCCTTTTAGTTTCATTTCATAATGCAGTTTTTGCACTGGGAATAGCAAACTAGCCAACGTGAGTGCTTGATGCTGGCAACAGTGAGGCAACTGCTGCCTTGGCTTTAAGAGATGACACGGCCAAGGCAGAGTTTTCCCTTATTTCTTGGGAATACATCCATTAAATCGAGCTGCCTTTATCCATCTTGTTTACAGATCCCTACAAAGATTGATTCTTCCTAGCTCCTGGAGAGAGCCCTCAAATACTAGCAAGATAAGTATGTGCAGGCATACTTCTAACCTTCTATACTGTGAATCACACCATGGATGAAGACCAACCAACAGGCAGAATGAAGCACTGGGAAAGGGTCACGTATAACCACCACAAAATACATTATCAGTTTAATATCTGAAAGTCAAACTAAAATCTACACCACATTTACAATCAGTAAGAAATCTTTTCTGTCTTATTTCAATAATCTAAAAAGTTATTATTAAGATGTCTTATTGATTGTAAATAAACACACAAACTATTTCTTTTATATTAGAAGTCGCCCATAGAATCATAAGGGATTGGAAGGGGCCTCAAAAGAACATCTAGACCAATCCCCATGCCACAGCAGGATCACCTAGAGATTGGTTCAAACGTTATAGTAACCAGTAACTACCAGGAAAACAAAGACATTCACCTTCCATTCCATGTGTGAGCATCTGGCCTCACCTTCCCCCCCAAAAACACACAGAAACCTTTTCATTTTGTTTATTTCCTTTAAGCCACACTCAGAAAACCAATCCCACTTTAAACAAGGCAACCTGCTGCATTGTTGTTGTTTTGAAGGAACAACCTCTAGGCAGATCACCATGTCCAGTGCTGCCCTTCTGGAAGGCACACAGGCACAGCTGGAAAGAAACATGGTAAAGGAACAGAAACAGAGCTGGAAGTGCTGCCTCTCCAGTTAACTGCACAGACGTGGTCATAGTCGTGACCAAAACCTAAAATATGAAATGGCATCTTTTAAGGTGCATTTCAGACCCCTTTAAATAACGCTCAGATGTTCAGCTGCTGTCACAAAAAGTATTTCAAATGCGATCCTTTTGGCTGCCAACTCACTAGAAATAAGAATACACATGGTCTATATCTCAAGAGGTTTGACATGTTCCATCAAAGTATTTGCTGCTTCCTATGATGGCATGCTGCAGAATGATTTAAAACAAGTTGCCTGGCATCCATGACATGCTACAAAGAGGCTGAATTTGGAGAAGATGTGATTCCACAAAGATGACGAAGAGAGGGGAACATCTCCCTTATGAGGAAAGGCTGAGGGAGCTGGATCTCTTCAGCTTGGAAAAAAGGCGTGGTGACCTCATTAATGTTGATAAATATGTGAAGGGTGGGGGTCAGGAGGATGGAGCCAGGCTCTGCTCAGTGTCATACAATGGATAGGACAAGGGGCAATGGGTGTGATCTGGAACACAGGAGGTTTCATATACATATGAGAAGGAATTTCTTCACAGTGAGGGTGACAGAGCACTGGGACAGGCTGCCCAGGGGGGTTGTGAAGTCTCTTTCTCTGGAGACATTTAAAACCCGCCTGGATATGTTCCTGTGCGAGCTGGTCTAGGAGGTCTAGCTCTGGCAGGAGGATCAAACTAGATGATCTCTCAAGGTCCCTTCCAATCCCTAATGTTCTGTGATTATGTGTATCTCAGGGCGAAGGAGAAGCCCAAAACATCTGGATGACACATGTTTAGTGATGAAATACAAACCAAGAACCTTTCCCCTATTACTGCTTTATCACGTAACTACTTGGATGTAAAACAGAGACAGCCCCTCATTTCATGCTGGCTTTGCAGTTTTAGTTTTTAACGTGTCTCAGGAATTTAGACAGGAAACCACTTTTCAACAAACTGAAATATGCTTTCT
The DNA here is from genome assembly GCA_013400115.1 of Rhinopomastus cyanomelas. Classification (NCBI taxonomy): domain Eukaryota; kingdom Metazoa; phylum Chordata; class Aves; order Bucerotiformes; family Rhinopomastidae; genus Rhinopomastus; species Rhinopomastus cyanomelas. Next base: position 135,711 of record VXBP01007997.1, on the reverse strand, counting down.
CAGGAGACTGTCACAGTTTGGTTATCTGGGCATCAAAACTAAATCCATCCAACCAAAGCAAGTCCTCCTCTAGGACTAGACTGCCACCCTCCTCTTACTGAGGAGTAATATTTTCTCCTTACACATAATTAATTTAAGATGATTGCAAGTGAGAATGAGAAGGGTTTTTTTATGGTTCTTATAATTTCATTTCCCTTAAATTTTGAAGAAGCCAACATAATAAAAAGCACATTGCAAAATTCCATGTACTACACTCCATAAAATCTTACATGGTAATTAAGCACCACTGGACCATGATACGGCAAATCCTAGCCCTGCACATTGCCAGCTTCATTAATGCTGCTTCAGTCCCTCTGGAGTAATTTAGAGATAAACAACGTAGAACAACAACAAGAAAAAAAAAGTCTTTCTGAAGAATAATTTTAGGAGATGTATTTAAAACCGGACTGTTGTATAAGGAGCACTGGGAAGAATTAATGATGGAGGTTTGCTGGTTTGGTTTGGGGAGGGGGGAAGGGGAGAGGAAAAAGCTGTTGTAGCAAATACGGATGTAGTGATCCAGCAAGAAACCTGGTTATTGCCTCAGAAACCCTGGTGCATCTCTAACTCTTTGTCGCATCTGCCTGCTAGTTTCCAGCTCTGTTACACAAACTTCCCAAGGGGCTCCGTGCCGTTACGCGTTCAACCCCTAGAGATTAACCACGCACTCCTAGGAATTATTCCAGTCACAACAGAAGTGCCCCAGCCTACAAAACTGTTGATCACGAGGTTAAGACAGGCTACCAGAGCTCAGCTTAACAGGGAATATGCAGGAAATTCAGACACTGCTGGGAAACAGCCTGTCAGATGGGGTGCTCTCCCATGAGGAGGGAGGTCACCTTTGGTTTCTTTCTCTGAGATCTCTCCACCTCTTGTCATGTCAGAGGAGAGAGCACAGCATGAGCATCAAACAGGATCCAAGCACGGTTCTTGGCACAGGAAAGAGGATGGATGTCACGCATAAACATTGCTGCAGTCAGTTTAGCAGTCAAGGCAGTATGTGAAATATCTTGGACCCGATTCAAGCAGGATCTAGAGGTCTTGTCTATGGAAGGCCCTGAACTCTGCAAATCCTAGCAGCCAACAGAATTATGATGACACACAAAGCTGACCGGGCAAAACAGAGTAGAGCTGGTAAGAGGAGACATGCTTCTGATGATGTATGAACTCCAGAGGAGCTATCTACAATCTTCTTCTCAATATCATCTAGTGATAGGACTAGGGGCAATGGGTGTAAGCTGGAACATAGGAGGTTCCACATCAATATCAGAAGGAATGTCTTCAGGGTGAGGGTAACTGAGCACTGAAACAGGCTGCCCAGAGAGGTTGTGGAGTCTCTTTCACTGGAGATGTTTAAGACCCACATGGATGTATTCCTGTGTGACTTGGTCTGGGTGATCCTGCTGTGTGAGGAAGATTGGACTAGATGATCTTTCGAGGTCCCTTCCAATCCCTAATGATTCTATGATTCTGTGATTCATCAAGCAATGAGGTTTACAAAAACATTAAAATACAATTAATAACCCAATACCCAAAATTACAATTATCCAAGCACCACATCTTTTTAGACCTTCTGCCTCTTCCCCCTGAAGAGCTACTTGCCACGGTAGAAAACTTAATGTAAGAGATTGGCTTTGCTATTTTAGCCTCAAAAGCGCAGATGGAGCGTGCGCCGGCAGATACTAAAGTCACCTGTACTGCTGCGGTGTCTAAAGACCCCCATGAGACGCAGCCATTGAGCACTCAGAGAACACTCTCCAAAACAGTAATTCTGGCCAAGACCAGTTTATCACGTGAAGTGGGGAGAAAATGCAGCCTGTGCACTTCATCAAGAAGAAACATGCAAAGCTATTGTAAGTGAGCACACAGGTAGGGGCAGCTTTGAGAGCACCCTGCAGAAACTGCTACCAGCATGTGCTGAAGGGTTTTGTCTGGTTGAAACCAGTAAGCTACATTTTGTAATGTTATTATTTTGATTTTGAGTTGGATTAAAATGTATATAGACTAATGAAGGTGCAGATTCTAGGTGGCCACTTGCTTGCTGCGATAGGACCCCAATCAGCAAGCATTGGCTCATGTCATACAAATACTATTTAGACCACAGAATCTCAGTAAAGGTTTCACTTGTGATCTCTGCTGGTAGAAGGTCACATCCAGCCTACAGGCGCATGAAACCCTCTTTGTTCACTGCACAACAAATTCACAGCACACAAAACAGAAAGAAACCTCTTTCTGGATTTCACGCTTTGTCCTCACTCTACAGACTCTTTTTACTAAATTCTACCACGTGAAGCCTTCACAGTTCATACTGTACAACAACGACCACCACATAACCTGCTCCATCAGCTCTCTCAAAGCCTAAATCTGAAAAGGAGAGTTTGGAAACAGAGGAAGCCATAACCCTCTGCAGAGTGTAGCTGCATAAACTAAGTTTCCTCTTCTGTTTGCGTTGAAATATCATGTCAGAGACAGAGTGCAACGTACTAATACATGAACAAGCGTGGCTTGTTTGGCAGAGGTTTGTGCCAACTGTTTCTTTAGTCTGGACCCAAGAAAATTCAAACCTCTGATTAACATCCAAAATCTAGATTTTGGAGAAATTTTGCCAACCATCATCTTTTTTTAGTGCTGAAAAACTGCATAGATTCACAGAACTGTTTTGGTTATAAGAGACCTTTAATATCTTCACTTTAAGATCTTCAAGTCCGAGCATTTACCCAGTACTGCCCTGTCACCACTAAACCCTACTCCTCAGCACCACATCTCCACAGCTTTTGAATAACTCCAGGCTTTGCAACTGCACATGGTTCTGTAGATCCTCAATGATGTGGGCATAAACCCCACCATAGTCCATGTAACTCGTCAAGTCACTCATCCCCAAAGTCTCTTTTGCCATACAGCTCTGGGGGTGCAAAGCCTTCTGATCAAAGCTCAGTTTTACAACCTCATAATTTTAACAAGAGTAAATACAAACTGTGCACAGAAAGCAACTAATGTACAGAAAGCAACTAATGCACATTCTATACTTTCACAGCATCAGGAAATTTAATCTAAAAAGCAAAGTTAGTTTTCTTTCCTGTACCTGATTTAAAAAAAAAAAACCAACCCATAATAGAAAACATCAGCAGGGGAATATCAACATTTTACAGCACATCATTATCATTCATGCAGCATTTATTGTAAGATGACAGGTACATGAAATATTTTTCAATTATTTAAAACTTAACTTTTTTTGGAAGCAACTTATTGAATCACATCTGTCCTCATTTTAGAGGGTCAGTGGCTGATACAGTGGAAGTTGGGGAGTTTGTCAACTTTAGGGATAAGTGAGAATCACTGTTCGTCTAGTAAAGAGCAAGGTGGCATGTAGCTGCCATAGTAACAAGCACTGTATCAACTGCTTGCCTCCAAGAAATGCCTACACCCACTCAGCTGTTCCGCCACAGTGTTTAGAGATGGGATTAAATACATGAAAACACATCCTGCATCTTCGAACTTGCACATCCTCTTTTGTCTGCAGAAGACAATGCTCCTCAGAATAGAGTTTTGCTAGTTTTAAGGAGAATGTCCTACTACTGACTGGGAGGCAAAGCTTCTGCAGCTATGATTAGCAACCACCCTGCCAATCTTACCTAGGGACAGTGCACAACAAACACAGACACCACACACCCTAGCAATAAATCAGCTTCCACAAAGGAACCACACAGCAATTATTTCATGCAGTAGCTACAGTAAAAGGAGATCTTTCTACACATTTGCTAATATGCTTCCAACCACCGTAAGTTAACTCGTTAAATATTAATATGCACCTCTGTTCTCTGCTGTTTGTACTTCACAGACAACTCTATCCAAACTCACGTTAAACTTTCACACGGAACATCAACATTCCACAAGTCTCAGTAACTTTATTAGAGAGAAGGGAAAGAGTGCAAATCAGGGGAAGATTTAAAACTCCAGGAATAGAAGCAGTGCAAGCCACACAGCAGAGCCACCAAGGCGCCCAGGGCAAGGACACACAGTTCTTCTGGCTTCCCATCCACTGAGCCACCACCTAGTTAAAAAACCACTACAGGTATAGGGTTTTATTTCCGTACTGAAGAAAAAAAGACTCAGAACAAAGTGAGGAGAGGACGAGGGTTTAGCTAACATTTGTATTTTCAGAAAGGAGTTCAGTGTCACACGAAAATACACATATTATTCTGAATTTGTTATTGTAAAAGCTTGAGGAGCACCTATAGGCATTACATTTAACATACACACTACTCAAGTATCTCAACACAGACATTTAAATTACTCCTATGTGATGTCTGAGAAAGTCCAGCCTGCCTTATGGCAAAGCTAATCTTCACGTTTCACTTTTTATCCTTGCACCTGCCTGTATTAACAAGATTAAGAACTAAGCTGGCAGCAGGCTGCCTGCCAACAACTACCAATTTATCTATTCATTTACTTATCAGAATTGCAACCACATGGAGCTGCAGGCCTGGGCAAAGGGAAGGTGCTTATGTTATAACTCAGACTCTAAAAGGAAGGCCCTGCAGAAGTCACACTTGTGACGGACAGTCACCACACTGTGCAGAAATGATTGGGAGGGGGAAAGAGACACTGGAGCTTTCTTGTAAAAGGTTAAAAAGGTGCTCTCATTTAACTGTTAAAGCCAGAGGAAATATTTTGCATGTGATTTCTCCGCATAGTGAAAAACGTAAGAAAATAAATTCTGTCTTCTGCATCACTTGCAGATGCCAGCTAAGAATTCAGGGGGTGACTCAAAAGGAACACACACACTTATCTTTGTGCAACCAGGCTCCAGTCACTGAGCTCCTATCTCCTCATCCCAAGGCACAACTTAACGCTCAATTGTGTTAGGGTTCTCTGCTTAAAAGAGTTCATCACCATCTCTCTCAAAGCAGAACTTGCTAGTTCAGGGTAGCTTCTGCACTCCAGACAAACTTTGCCATAATTATCAATATAAGCTGCCACAACCTATGTGCTGACAAACAAAAACTCAACAAGCACCCATGTACCACAGACCCACTAGTACAGAATGAATGAATGAAAGGGGGAGACAGTGCTGAGACGCAAGAGGCTGTTCTTAAAGTCAAACACCCAAACACATGGCAAGAATCGGATTCAAGGAGACACAGGAATGTTTATGACTCGGGTTCTGTTTTGAAGCTTTCAATGTATCTGTTCTGATGACACGCTGAACACAACTGCTACAAGCGAGCAGCCACCCCGAAGTCTGGCATTACCAGCCTTTTGTTAGAGGCTCCAACTAAAAATAACAAAAGCATCCACAGGTCAGTTTGACTTACTAAAACAAACAAATGCGAATGTATTCCAAACACAGAGAACGAAGCCAAGCAGACAGCAACCGAGCCTGAATTCAGGCTCAATGCCTGTGCCTCTGAAGTCGGGCACAGGACAGCGGCCGCCCGCAAGTGACAACAGCGCCGGGAAACAAGCGCCGCTTGTCCCCCACTGCCGGCACTTCCGCCTCCTCCCCTTTCATTCAGTACTTGCTGTAGTGATGCTCCCCCGTCTCCATGACATGCTGGCTGCAAATACTTTCATCTCAGTGCGGAAAGCAGGCTGGAGAGAGCATATGATCACACGGTAAGTTTACACTTGTCTTTGCCGGCATGAAGGGGGGAAAAGGACCCTCTATCAAATAGGTTAATTAGAAAATACCATTAAATATTTAGTAGAACTGTATAGAGCATGTGGGTCTCGGGTAAATTCAGCAGGGCAGTGTGTGCTTGAGGAACAACTGGGACAGCTGGGCACATCTGCAACCTTTGCTTTAAAAACAGCAAAAGCTGCACCGTCAGAAAAAGAAAATAACTTCCCCTGTTTTGTCCTTTGTACTGGAAGTCCGCAGCCCGAATGCTATTGCTTCTGAAGGAATGCAGTTCAGAGCAAGTCAGCTGAGGCAAACCAGAGCCCCTCACCCCCCTCCTGCTCTTCGGTACACAGTTCCCTTCCCCTGAGCTCACAGTTCTGACAATGCAAGGAAGGAGGAAAAGAATGGCAGAGGGAAGCAGAGCACAGCTGTACACTGCAGAGCCTCTCCATATTCATTTGCCAAACAAAGCCAGCGTTCAGAAAGACAATGAAGGTGCAACAGGACCACACCAAATCCAAGCCTCTGCGCAGCGAGGGTCTCTCTAACAATGCATTCAAGCGACAGATAGAGATTTACCTTCAAAATGCAGGCCATGTTCTCTCTCTAGCCTTCCTACCACAGAGCAGCAGGATTCTACTTTGTGAGCAGCAGTTCCAGTGTCAGGCAAAAGGCTGGTAGAGCTGCAGAACTGCTAGAGCCCACATTCCTGTAGATCCAAATAAGGGTACCACGCATCCAGGATCCGTTAGTCACATTAGTCTTTTCATGCCCCGTTTGTCCCACCCATCAGCTCCTGCCACTGGCCGGGAGCCAGCGCGGCCCCTCCCCTCGCTCACGTGACCAGGTTTGATTCATGGCTCCCCCGCGCATCCCTGCGAGCCGGGGGCTCGCTCACAGCAGCCACCGCAGGGGCCAGCGGCACTCGGTACCTGGCAGGGGTTCTGCGACGGTTGGAAATCAATCTGCGTGGTTTTAATTAATCCCAGTGCAACTCTCCGACTGCTTCCAGGAGACAGTTGGTCTCAGCTGGTCAGCAAAAACTACACTCTGTTGCTCTGGCTCCGAGAAGCTTTATGGTGCTGGGTAGGGTGGGGGGTTATGCTCAGCCCTTGGCACTGTGCGACAGGCTGCCCTTTGTCTGACGGCTGCAACTGCTTCCCTAGGAGAGAGAAGAGTTGTCAGCAGCCAACACAAGTGTCCCACCAGAGGTGCCTGAGTTTGCCTTTTGCTGTGAAGAGCTGGCACGCGTCACAGAGAAAAGAAAGTGTGGGTTGGTTTTCTTCTGTTGTGGGTTTTGGCTTTTGTTTGCTGTGCAGGTCTGATAAAGGCTTTCTGAACTTTATTGGGACTTCCTCACGCTGCAGCAGGATTAACTGCAGACTAATACGTTAAGCTGTTGAAGGAATTTTTCACTTTACATCACCTCATTGAATTTCAATTCTTCTATGACATACAGTACTCCCTATTATTAAAAGGTTTTTATACTTATCTGTCACTTCTGCAGACTTCCCCCCCACCCTACATTTTCACACTACTCATTACTACATCTTGGAACCCTTTACATTTTCCATACTTGGCACTTGCCCTGTGTTCATCGAGTGCTACATGGCCTCATCCTGCTGCTTTAGTACACACCAGAGCCCTCCTCCTGCCTTAATAAATTCCTTGCGGTGGATGTCTTCATCCTCTCTGCAGCAGCTCAGGGTACCTGTCTACACACAGCCAGCACACTGCAGTTAATGTTATGAAACTGCTTAGCATGTAACTCCTTACTAGTGGCTTCCAGAAGAGGTTAGTACCGTGCTGCGTGTTTAGTAACCAATACAACTCCCCAGCTGGCATTGATCCTCTATCCAGCTGCAATCTCTGCAAACAGTAAGCAGGTTCAAACTAAAGGAATTAGCTGTCTTTGTTTCTGTTCAGAGATGTATCATAGAATCATTAGGGATTGGAAGCGATCCACAGCAGGATCACCTAGACCAAGTCATAGAGTCAGTCAGGGTTAGAAGAGACCACAGGATCATCCAGTTCCAACTCCCCTGCCAGGGGCAGGGACACCCCACCCTAGATCAGAGCAAAACAGAGCAGGACTGGGAATGCTTTTTGCAGCTCACACTCCTCAAGTACCTTCATGTGCGCTTCCAGAGATGATGCCAATTGGTGTTTGATCTTTCAAGGGTCAACCGATGTGTCCAAAGCATTGTGGTATTTCCAGTGAATGATGTTCCTCAAAGAAAAGCAGATATCACAGAAGATCAGGGATTGGAAGGGACCTCAAAAGATCATCTAGTCCAATCCCCCTGCCAGAGCAGGACCATCTACACCAAGTCACACACAGAACCACAGAACATTAGGGACTGGAAGGGACCACAAAAGATCATCCAGACCAATCCCCCTGCCACAGTAGGATGCCCCAGATCAAGCTGCACAGGAACATGTCCGGGCAGGCTCCAAACCTCCAGAGAAAGAGACTCCACAAACCCCTTGGGCAGCCCCCTCCAGTGCTCCATCACCCTCACTGGGAAGAGGTTATAGAATCACAGAATCAGTCAGGGTTGGAAGGGACCACAGGATCATCCAGTTCCAACCCCTCTGCCATGGGCAGGGATACCCCACCTTAGATCAGGCTGGCCAGAGCCTCATCCAGCCTGGCTTTAAACACCTCCAGGGATGGGGCCCCAGCCACCTCCCTGGGCAACCCATTCCAGGCTCTCACCACTCTCCCAGTGAAGAACTTCCTCCTCACATCCAGTCTAAATCTACCCATCTCCAGCTTTGCTCCATTCCCCCTAGTCCTGTCGCTGCCTGACATCCTAAATAGTCCCTCCCCAGCCTTTTTGTAGGCCCCCTTCAGATACTGAAAGGCTACAATAAGGTCACCTGGGAGCCTCCTCTTCTCCAGACTGAACAGCCCCAACTCTCTCAGTCTGGCCTCATAGGTGAGGTGCTCCAGCCCTCTGATCATGCTCATGGCCCTCCATATGTGGAGATATGAGGACAGGTGTTTTGTTTTAAGCATTTCTGACAAGCTTTTACAACACTGGACAAAAATACAGTAAATGGACATTTCATCAGCACTTCACTGCAGCAGCAGCCATCCTTCCCTCCATCACTCACCACAACCCACCCACCTCCTTTACCTGGCACCTTTGTAAGGGCATAACAAAAGACCTCCAGCAGACAGCTGCAGCCCCTCTCTTTTCTTGGTCTAGTGAAATGCAGTCAGATAGATTTCCCGCAATACTGTAAGTGTTTTAAGCATCCACAAGTTGCTCACAGTGTGCAGAGGATCCCACAGCTCCTGTTGGCTGGGAATGGCCAACAGGGACCTCTGCAGCAGCAGCTGCTGTTTCAGAAAATGCTCTGCTGGTGCTCATGAGCAAGCCCTGTGAAACTGTTCCCTGCAAACGCAAGCCAAGCACATTTTTTTTTCCTTTCAGGAGTCAATGTAGAGAAAACCTAAGCCTGTGCCTTTCAGACAAATACACAAATTTCTTCATGGAGGGATAAGAGATTCCGCTTTATTTGCTCCTAGGGATGAAAGCTGAAGGTGTGGTTCTAGCTGAGACCACCATACTGTGATAAACAGCAGCAGAAAACAGCCTTAGGCTGAGCTGAATTTTACCTCAGAGAAGCTAGGTGATTAGTGCAACCACCAATTGTTAGAATGAAATGAGCACTGTAAGCTCATCTGTTCCACGAGCCTCGTGAAGTTGTTCACCTGTGTATAAAATGCGCTTTGGAATCAGCTGTTGGTCAAACACAGCTCACACAATTTTCACTCACTTCTGTCCAAAATTGACTCTGTTGTTGTTGCCTGGTAGGGATGGCAAAGCCTGCACAAAACTACCTTTCAAGTCTGAGTCATCGTGACAGGCCACACAAAGTCATTACATCTAGTGCTGAGGACAAAGAGGTTGCCTATTTGCCACCCTTCCAGTACATTCCTACAGGGGAAAATACAGGGTTTGGGCAGCAAGCCTTTTCAGTTCTGGGTCTTAAAAACTAGTTGTGCCAGAACAAATCAATCCTTTGTGGAGAAGGCAGATCAAGCCTTAGTTTGCAAAGGTGAAGTCAGCTACACAATACCAGCATTCAAGTCAGAGCTTGTCTGTGCTGCCAATATGGCCGGCTATGCTGGGCTGGGCCATGAAGGCTGGTGGCATGGCTTCCTGTGTGGGTGGACGCGATGTACCTGCCACAGCTGCCCTGTGAGAAAGGCTTCAAAGCCAAAACATCACAAATAGGTAACAAATAGTTATAACAAATGTTATAAGTTAAAACAGAGCATGGAACTAGCAGATCATGAAGGTGCATGCTTAGAGAAGGTCTGATCATTATCATCGCCTCCCTAACTGTCCAAGTGAGACACTGGCTCACCCAGTGAAAAGGTGCCCAAGAGGAAGAAGCTATTTTTACCTTCGCTGCCACTACAAAGATTTGTCAGGCAGGGACAACCAGACAGCATTTCTCACCCTTCCGGTGAGTCAGCGGTGAAGTAACAGCCCTGCTCTACTGTTATCCAGGCATTTGGTCTTTGCAACCTCCTCTATCAGCTTTTCCATGCGAATTTCCCCGTTAGAGGTGAGTAATATGAGCCCCCTGGCAGCCAAATGGCATGGCAGAGGTAGATGGTGAGATGATGGAAATACAGCAGGATATGATTTGAACACGTAAGGCAAATGCCAGGGGTAGTTTTAATTTAAGCCTTTTCTTGAGCCTGGCTTTTCGAGAAAGAAAAAAGGATAAATGAAGCTCATGCTAATGACTGAGGTCAGAGGTAAAACTTCTGCTACACTCTGAATTTCAGAAGCTGAGGAAAACCCAGGGGGCTTGACAAAGCCCGAATCGTACTTCTACTTTGCAGAAAATCCTGAAACAAACGTGCCATGTAAACGTTAGTGGAAGAGCCCGGCTGAAAGCAGATACTGCCCTACCCAGTGTCCTTCTCAGCACAACTCATCTGAGGCTCATTCAGCTGCAGGACAAACAAGTTCAGTTGTGCAGTACTTCTGCCTGCTTTCCTGGCAGGAGGCAAGGCTTGCTGGGCACCATTAATGCTGTTAGAAATTCAGCTCATCCCCTCACTATTCTTCAGTGTCATGGTAACTATTTGCCGTAAGCCACACAGTGCTTTCACACCTTGTACGTTCTTAGTTCCTTCTTCAGTTCCATCTATGCCAACCCCTTCCTAATACACGTGTGTAAACACACTCACGTCTGCACCTCCCAACTAAGCATTCTTAAAAAAAATAAATTAAAAACAAAATAAATCAAAACCCTTAGGCAGACCCAACAGTTTTAGCAAAGAAACTTTTTTGTTCCCTAACACAAGAGATCTCTGAATAAAATTGAAACTATGCTATTTTATATTATATGAACAAAGTTGTCTACGCTACCCTCTGTGTGTAGTGTGTGGCTTTTACACAAAGCAGACAATTTTAAAAACCCACCAGCTGAAACCCCACAATATTTTTAAAATTGGGACTATTCAGAGATTAGAATGAAGGTCTGCAAATGCAAAAGGTCCTGGAAGCAGAGCAGAGGAAATCTTACAGATCAGTAACCTTTACAGAATGCTGTCATTTTATTTTCTACCTTAAGTCAGCTGAGAACTTGAGGTTTCTGTTTTCAGAGATGCCTGTTAAACTGTAACAACTTTAACCTGAACTGCAGATTGCTCTATTTTACATTGATGGGACAATTTAAGTCATATCTGTTTCTGACACAGAACACATGGAACTTCTGAAATGCATAGAAAAACGCCAGCTGAGCTCAGAGAAAAACACAGCCCGTCTTCCCAGGCAGATTTCTTCCAATTAAACCAGCCTAAGCAGCTCTGAAGAGCACTGTGGCTGCTTGTGCCACCATTCTTTGCTGCTTCCATCGACGTCTGACACTCCGTCTATTTTTATAAGATAGAATCACAAAAACATTACTGTCATTACTTCACATCTAGGTGCGTGCGTGTCAGTTTACCCTCCGAGAAGGTTTTACCCTGAAGAGCACAGCAGTTCACCTGAAAGGAACTTTGGAAGAGACCAGCAATAACATCCATCAGTGTTGAAGATCCTACGTTTATGTCCAGCATTTCAGCTGAGGGGAACCTCCTCCTGAACTGCAGAAGCAGAGATCGCACCCTGCTGTGCTTCCTCCAAAGATCCAGACAGCTGCTAGTTTCCTGGACTAAGGTCTGTTATTGCCCAAACTGCCTGTCTTTTAGACATGAGAAAAGCAAAACCAAAAACCAAACACACACTTCCTCCCAAAAAGACCCCTGTCCTTTCCCCAGGCTTTATCTAACGCTCCTCTGCCCTGGAAAGGAAAGCCCTAAGAGCACAGCAGTAAAGATGGATTTGTTTAGTGCAGGAGTGAATTGATTTTGTTCTGAGAGGAGCAAAGAAATAAGTGTGGGGATTCTTGACCACCCTTTTAATCTTCCTAGAAGGACTGAGCTCCAACACTGTCAGATCTGGGCTGCCCTGCTCCATAATGTCCTGCAACACATCACAGAATGTTAAAGGTTGGAAGGGACCTTGAAAGATCATCTAAGTCCAAGTCCTGCTGCTGGAGCAGGGTAAGCCTACAGTACTGCCTCAAGATGTCCTACATGGGGCTCAAACCCATGACCTCAGGAGTCCCATGCTCTAACCACTGAGCCAACATCATGCCATCACAAAACTTTGAATCCTAATTCTTAGATCCTTCAGAGAAAATGGGTAACTGGAGAGACTCGAGGACAGAGTCTGCACGTGGCTGGGGTCCACAGAAATAAGATCCTGAAGACACATTAGGCATCTGTTCCAGAACTTTCTAACGAAAACCAGCACAGCAGCAAGACAAAAGCAGGCAGAGGATTTTTATTCTAATCTCAGTCTCAGGTTTGAGGGTTCTTTGCAGTTGCAGGCTTTGGACAGAAAAGCAAAGCAGGGCCACCAGAAATAGGTCGGATGCTGCAGCAGTTTGCTAGAGCCAGCGCTGGTGCCAGAGGCGGCAGCACGGGCAGGACAGAAACACCACCAAGCACAACTGGCGGTCTCCTTTCACCGAGCGTTACGAAATAGCTTCAGTTTTATTTTAGGAACAAAAGAGCTCGGCAGATTTATCTTTTAGTGTCTTGGATATATATTTATTCAGTTATGGTCCCGGTGTTTAGACATGCAGAAAAAAACCTAAAAATAGTTGTGTATGAGAAAACCAAGCAACATTTGCTTGTTAAGAGAGGTGCATGTTGTGAGATTTACAGCCAGAAAGTCACTGGGACCCACGAATTCCTATTTTTAAACCTCATTCTGTACTCGATTCCCAAGTTATGAAACCAATCAAACGATCACACCGAGACTGAACTCTACTCCTTCCATTACAATTCTCTCAATGGAATTCCTTTCCCGGCCCATTTCAGGGCTTACTTAGCCACAGCTTGAGAAGCAGAAGCTGTAAAAGCTGCTTACAGATCTTGAATCGTGAGCTTTATTTCTCTCAACCCAAGTAAACAGATACTCTGCTCCCCTATTAAATCCAAACTCTTCTTGAAGCCTGAAGATGACGGTGCTAGCCACCATTGTGCTGTGTCCTTACATCAGCAGACTTTGGATTATAGATCTGAAGAGCCACTACGTCAAAAGAGAATAATATATCTACTTTGCTATTAAAGCTGCTGTCGCTCATGAAAACTGCCAGCAGCAAAACCTCTCTTCACTCCAGAGAGTCTGGCTCAAACTATGAACATATATTGTCAATAAAAAAGCCCTTCTACCTTCAGAAAGATCTGATAGCTCTCATAAAAAGACTTCCGACAAAACACATTCCATGGAATGCTTTTAATTAACAGACACAACATTACAAGGTTTTAGCTGACAGCACAGCTTGCCTTTGACAGTTTCCTACAGTGCTGGGTAATGCTGAACTAGAAGACAGGAAGATGCTGCTAGGAGGGGATTTAAGGTGCCTAATGCATGAGGGAACTTGCGGATATTGCCTTATTGGAGCAATCAGCAGCCCTGGCTTTCAGAGGTTCCAACCATAAGAAAATTGGTTCCACACAAGTGATATAATTGAAAAACAAACCATCGAAGCTGTAGAATTTAGAGCTTTCATAGCTGTAACTATGGAACATAGGTAACACAAGAACAAAGGGAAAGGAAATGCAGGAGCTCAGCCTGGGCATACAGACACTGGGATTTTTACATGACAACCACACAGATTCCTTTCACCAGATGACACTTAATATTGTGAAGGTTTTTTTGGTTTGGGTTTGTTTGTCATTTCCTTCCCTGTTCCAATTCAAGAGGTGGTGCCTGCAAGAGATCAGAGTGAATTGGTGTCACAAGAACATGCTGTTTCCTACAGAGTCACTGCCTCGCTTACAGGAAACAAGTAAGGATTGCATTGCAAATGAGAAATGGCTTTAAGGGAGAGCTGCAGAATTAATCTGATGATTTAAAGCATGGAAAGCAGCGGTGAAGACGTGGGTTCTAAAGCTGTCCCTACCAGAAGTCCTCTGCAACGCTCTCAGTTTTAACAGCTAGGCACTGGCATACTTTTACTCCTGTTCAGGGCTCCCAATTTGACACCTCAGAGGCACATTTGTCAGTGCACTGGGTACTTGCAGCTGCAGTGGGTGGTTGAAGTAGTTATATCTTGAGCATATTAATTGGTTCCTAACGTTGAGCACTCTGGAAAAGGCTTAGGCCCCCCCTATGGCCATGTTAACTATTTTTCCCATGACTCATTTTCTTTCCCATAAACCAGTCAATTTTTAATGTGGATGTGTCATGCTGCAGTGACTGGCATAAGAGTGTCCATTAGGAAATTAAGCATCCCATCTTCAGGAAATGCTTTCCCTGTCATGCTGTAACTTGTGGCACGAGGCCACCCTTGGGCAGGGAGAAGCCAACAGAATATTAAATAGCTGCTCTCCACCTGCATCTGGGCAACCTGTGCACATAAACGACTCAAGAGAATTAGAACAAAAAGTATCATGTGGCTGGTCATGTTGTTTGAAACTATGCATAATGCATAGGGGATACCTGGACCAAACGGAGACTGCAGAGAATCAGCTCGACCCTTTAGGCTTTCAAATGCCTAGGTTTGTTATTTGATGTGATTTTTATTTTAGCATCAGACACACACATTCCACCTCTTGCCGTTACAGTGGCACTCAAGACAGTTGCAACTGAAGTTTTCTAACTTACAGGACTATCCAAGGTATCCTCCCTCCAAAAACAAACAACTCTCACTAAAACAGCCTCTTCTGAAACAGAGTAAAAGACACAACCTTTCCTTGGTACTTGGTAGCAGCAAAGAAAGGCAAGGTCCTGTCCTGTGACAAACCCCTGTCTGGATAATACTGACTTATGAGTCGACCAACTCTGCCGTTTAATAGGCTACAACCTGAACCATCACTATCCATGAAAGGGTCGAGAATGAAGCTACAGCCCTGTTAGCTAACTTAAAAGAAGGAAAAAAGCCAACCTTGTTACAGCCCACACATTATTTTAGGAGTCCAAATAACTTAAGAAACAAGAAATCCCAGAGTAAATCTGTTTAGTAGCACAGATAGTCCATACGATAGTCCTTGGACAACTAGATCAGCACTGCATTTTCTAATGTTAATGATTTATGACTTCTGATGAGCCTGATGCTTTGGAAGATTCTAAGATTGCCTTTAACGAGTGGCATTAAGTCCTCTCCTATCAGTTGCCCTGGACTGGAAGCGGAGGATGCATACCTCCATTACAGTGATAAAAGCACAAAGATGTGGTAGTCTGACTATTTCTCAAAAAGCCACTTTTTGGCCAATTTAATCCTATCGAACACCACTGTAAACCAGTGAGAGACTTTACACCAACGGCCACCAAGTCAATAAAGTTGCACAGTTTTCACTACGAGTCAGCGCATCTCCAGGAGAAATCCACCGTGTCTTCATTCACACAATCACTAAAGGACCTTAAGTACTGTAATTCCTCCCTCACTACAATTCAAAAGACCTCTGCAAGAACCATTCTCTGCAGTTTCAGGACACACTGATGCTGATTAGTATTGCCCTGCAGTCACAACCTGCATCCCAGTAGCAAAGAAATCAGAACTTGAACTCGGTCACTTGAGAACTTTTAAGTGGGATGTGTCCATAATGCAGATGTTTAACATCAATGTGCAGGTCCAAGTAAAGATTCTTCCTGTTCCTGTGCACCCAAGATTATTATCAGTGTATAACTGGATGATCCTGTGGTCCCTTCTAACCCTGACTGACTCTGTGACTTGGTCTGGGTGATCCTGCTGTGGCAGGGGGATTGGACTAGATGACCTTTTGAGGTTCCTTCCAATCCCTAATGATTCTATGATCTACTTTTATTATTAATGGCATAAACATTAGTGTCTGTCCATCACCTAACATTTATTTTAAATAGAAGACATTTTGAAAGGAAATTTAGATCATCCACAGGGGTAGATAACACTCCTCATTTCATTTCCCCCCAGAGATTTATTACTAGAATTAGTGTTAATCTCAGTAAAACCGCAGCGTATCTGTTAATCCACCAGAAAGCATCAAAGTTAAAAATAGCCTGTGATTTATGGAGCACATCATAATAAAAATGTTATAAACTCCATCCTTTTCAAATCCTTCTAGGATTTTCCTTATCAAGATGTGACACAAATCTTCCCATAGCTCAGCTGCCTCTTTAAAATGCTGCAGGACACGATAAAGAAAATGTGTTGTAGCTGGAGATAAACTTGCTGTGCCCGGCTTTCCATTTTAATAACATTTACAGAAGCATGTGGAGACACTGCAGCACAGCCTTCCATCAACTCTAAATGCACAACTGGGGGGCAAGGCTGACTTTATGCCCATTTTGAGATTTTGTTTGCCAGCCTGAAATAGTTAGGACAGGGTGAATGAAGGACTGTAATCAGCACTTCAATCTAACTTCTGGGGTCCACATGCAAGCAGAACGGCCGCTAACATCAGAAAGTGCCAGAAAACACGGATAGTCTCACATTAAAAAACCCAGGTTAAGCGCAACACGCATCCACAAACACTGAGTCCCTCCATCGCACTAATCTGACAGTTTTCTTGTGCAGTTAAAGGCTTCTAAAGTAGAGGCACCTGATTTTGGTATTGGGGATAGAGAGCTATTTCATTATATTGGCCTAATCCTACCCTTGTGATTCCCTTAATGAAGTATAAACCCAGAGAACACGCCCCAGGAGAATCACAGAATCATTAGGGATTGGAAGGGACTTCAAAAGATCATCTAGTCCAATCCCCCCTCCACAGCAGGACCACCTAGACCAAGTCACACACAAACACATCCAGGTGGGTTTTAAATGTCTCCAGAGAAAGAGACTCCACAACCTCCCTGGGCAGCCTGTTCCAATGCTCTGTCACCCTCACTGTGAAGAAGTTCCTTCTGATATTGATGTGGCACCTCCTGTGTTCCAGGTTACAACCTCTGCCCCTCGTCCTATCACTAGATGACATTGAGAAGAGCCTGGGCCTGTTCCACTGGCCTCTACCCTGGACCATTTTTATGTTCTTTTTGGTAAAAAAAAAAAAAAAAAAAAAAAAAATCACAGGCTTGGAACATTCCCAAGTTGGAAGGAAGATACAGATGTGACTCTTGGGTGACACTGAAGAACTGAGAGGCAACTGGTTCAGAAGTGCCAGGAAGGACAAGTTTTTAAGGCAGAGCTCCTTGGTGTTCCTGGACAATTTGCTTTGCAAGATAAGATTTATCTACCTTCTTCTGGTATGAACAAAGAAGAGCGCATTGCTGTGAGCCAGTGAACATCTCAATCTAGCGTGCCAGCAATCAGTAAAAAAGATGCCCTTCAGGAAAAACCAAGAACATCAGGCTTTGCAGACACCTCCTTCTGTGAGCCACAGAGTCGCTGGTTTTGCTGTAGTCTGTGACACTCCTAAGACTTCAGTTAGGACTAAAAGTCTTGGAATATTATGGAGCTGGGAGGGGTGGAAGACAGGAAAGGGGCAGTCGGAGAGGAAATGACACCTACTGCAACGCTGAAAGCATTTCCTTCCACTCCCACCCTGGTTACTATATTTAAACACCTTTAAATATCACAAAGTGAAGCATCAGCAATGCCTCCAGGGGAACAGCAGCTCTGTATTGGAATGGGAGGGGCATAAGGCCACTGATTGGCATGACTGGACTGGTGTCAAGGGTTTGTCCAAACTCCTGAATGGCTTGTCACCAGCTGATCAGTTAATCAGATCAGAGATTAAATTAACCAATTCATTTAGTTAATGTGCTAATGGGCTGAAACAGACACAAGGAGGGTTCAAAAGCCACTTTAAAACTGCAGACAAGGCCTAAAAACAACTCAAATATTTCTTGTTTTTCCCTCAAATCAGTTTGCCCCACATGAAAAACCCAGCATGAAGGCACAGAGAGATAAGTCACATAATCTTACACAGCTGGGCCAAGCTGCTACCCCTTCAAAGGGAATCAGGGAATCATTAGGGATTGGAAGGGGCCTCAAAAGATCCTCTAGTCCAATCCGCCTGCCACAGCAGGATCCTCCAAGCAAGTTATTTTCCCTTGTGGAAACTTGGAGGCCATTCAGTCTGTGCATTCATCCCTTGGTGGGGGGGGCATTTTCAAGTCCAGTTCCGTCCTTCCTGTGCCTCTAGGCCAGTCTTCCATTTTTCAGCTGTTGATTCCTATGGACCACAAACAAGGGGAAGACCCTGTCCACTGCAGTAAACAACTGATTGCAGGCAAAACCTTCCTATCACCGACCTCTGAGGTTCCGCTGTCTCTCCCTCTCTCCGTTTACCATCTTCCCATGGCAAGATGGCTTCTGTGCTCATTCTAGTGCCACGAGTCTCATTCCAGATAAAAACTGGAAAGAAGAAAAGAAGGAGCAGGAAGCAGAGTTCCAAACCAGTCACACCAGTTTACAGAGCTGAAAAAAAATTCACAAGTCACCATAGCAACTTCTTGCTGCCTCAGGGAAAAGTCTGCTCAGATTCAAACCACATCTGGCATCAGGGCTGGGTAAGGAGTTGCCAGGTTTTTGTTAATTCTGGTCTCACAAACAGAAATGGAAACTGCTTTTCTGACGTGAAATTCTCTTCCTCTAACAAAGTCTCCCCAATAAAAGCCCCAGGTAAGCAAAAGCACTTTTACGCATTTTGAAAGTCGTATCTTCAACCCACTTGAGATTTCAGTGGCATTTACGTGTCTGCAGCGCCCAGTTCATTTCTGTCTCTGTGTCAGAAGGTGGCCACTATTTGCATTGCTTGGAGCTTCTCTTATTCACAGTCAAAACAAACCCCATCACACAAAGCAAGTTCAGGGGGGTGTCAGGAATGAGGGCTTCCAACACAGGTCAGGCAGTAGCTCTGCTTTGCTGTGAGCAAAGCTTTTGGAGTTTTCTCTTATTACTCTGTCTGTCCTTGAGAGCAGCTGCAGAGATGTGGGGTGGTTCTTCCCCCCCATTCCTGCTCTCCTTCTCCCACACTCCCCTCACGTCAAATACGCTCAAAGATGGACTGACCACAGCCAAGCTAGAATAGCCCTGAGGGTTGCCCAGTATCACATTGATGTGCTCCGGTAAGTGAGTGCATACCCACCAGTTTGATGCAGCAAGAAGAGGTGGCTTGTCTGAGGAAACTGTTTCAGCAGCCAGTGTTTTTGCCTTCCTGTTTGCACGCCACAGTTCACAAACAAGAGTGAAACAAACTTTCAAGAGGTTGGACAAACCTAGGTCAGGAGTCTACAAGTCTGAGAAGAATCTAAGAAGAATGAGAGACAAGGTAGTTAACACCCAGATATTAATGTCTATAAATATGTGAAGGGTGGGTGTCAGGAGGATGGAGCCAGGCTCTTATCAATGTCATCTAGTGATAGGACGAGGGGCAATGGTTATAAGCTGGGACATAGGAGGTTCCACATCAATATGAGAAGGAACTTCTTCATGGTAAGGATGACAGAGCACTGGAACAGGCTGCCCAGGGAGGTTGTGGAGTCTCCTTCTCTGGAGATGTTTTAGACCTGCCTGGATGTGTTCCTGTGTGACTTGGTCTAGGTGATCCTGCTGTGTCAGGGGGATTGGAGTGGATGATCTATCAAGGTCCCTTCCAATCCCTGATGATTCTATGAAGTCACCGTGACAGAGATGTAACTTTAAAGCTCTACCCCATCTCTATATTTTTGTATTTTATTTCCAGGAGACATTTACTCAAGTATTTAGCACACATTTGCAGTTTGCTTTTCAAACCAGGCAAGAACTTTCAATAACGTGCAGGAATCACTGGAAGAATTTTCTCAAACACAATGTGAATCTATTTACAGGAACAGTCTAAATTAATCTTTTCCAACACTTTCCTGGTTGTGGCTGTAATGCAGGTAAACTCTATAATGATTAATTCCACTGAGAAAGAGAACACCGAGAGCCGAGCGTGCCATGTAGCATGCCAAGCAAGCTGTGGAGTGATGCAACTGCTCACACAAAAGTGAGGATCTTCCGTCAAAGCTTAGGAAGGCAGGACACTAAACGTAGTGGCTGATTAGACTGCACCTGATGAAATCACAGAACAGTATCTTAAAGCTCAACCCTCTATTGGCCTTTCCAATCTTGTCGCAGACGGCAGTGTCAGTATGGACCTGTTTGATGCCAAAAGCAGAGATAAACTGAAAAAAATAAGCCCCACCTGATGGTCACATCACCCACCCCCCTCACAAGAAGTACATGAGTTTTTAGTTCATTAAATGAGTGAATCAAGCAGTTAGCACTGCTAGAACAGGATTCTTCCTTAGGACTTGTTATTTGACTGTCTGGTCTATCAAACCTGTGCTGTTGCTTGTTACCTGTGACTAAGTAGTCAAGACATGGCTAGAGCAGCACTGATTAGGGTGCAAACTAGTTACCTGCAGGGTGTCATGAAGCTCCTCAAGCAGTCGCAGTAACTACTGTCACACACCTACCACTGTACAATTTGTGCAAGAGCGAATAATTTTACTAAGTATTTAGTTGGCAGTGCTGGTTACTAAAAAAAGCTCTTAACTGTATTATCATCAGGAGTGTCAGTTGCTGCTGAAGCAGCAAATAACCCCCTTAAAAGATTATTGTGCTTTAACCTCACTGTAGTCTAGTTTCCACGCAGTATTAGAGAATCGTAGAATCATCAGGGATTAGAAGGGACCTCGAAAGATCATCTAGTCCAATCCCCCTGCCACAGCAGGATCCCCTGTTCTTCTTTGGGATTATCCTCGATACCCAGACATAGCACAATCCTTGTTTCCTGTTCCTTGCACACAGTTCTACCAATAATTAAAGCAAAGCCATTCATTTTAAGATTGTTAAAAACAAGAATCCCCTAGGGAAATGTGCTGCTGATCCAAGGTGTCTGCACTTGTCACTACACCAAGAGCTGCAAAGATGATCAGGTAAAGCAGAGAATCACACTCCTCATCCTCTTCATCTGCCTCATCAAGGTGGCCATAGCCTGCTCTGGGATCCAATCTGGGCTGGGATGACTGGCAGCCCTCCCAGAGAGTAGTGGAACCCTTCCGTGTGCTTCAAACAGGCACCTTTGCCACAGCAGACATCTTAACCTACTCCTAGGACAGGGAGGACTCTGGAACTCGGGTGATGTCATCAATAAGAGCAGCAGGAGCTCACTGTTTGAGTGGTGGTCATACTGTATTCGTGCTGTTTGGTGACATAGACTTTGCTCATGGAATCAGAAGCACAGAGTAAGCACTGAAGGTGTTCTCAAGGAGCATCAGAAGGGAACTGCACCTGTACACATGCAAAGTGAGAAACTGAGAATCTGAGTTTTCATCAAGAACAACAGGTGGGGGTCTTGCAGACCTGTGGACAAAAGAGGTGCTGGAGAGCCCTTGGATGTGCTCCTGTGTGACTTGGTCTAGGTGATCCTGCTGTTGCAGGAGCATTGGACTAGATGATCTTTCAAGGTCCCTTCCAATCCCTAATGATTCTATGATGTAAAGGACAGAGAACTGCAGAAAGGAATTTCCCTGCAATCTAAGGTGCAGAGTTTGGCACAGGAGATCACGTGGATCTACACACAAAGTTTTAAATCAATTTGCTCCCTAGAAGTTCTATTTACTCTGTGTCTCTGTGCCAGTCTGTCTGTGTTACTGAAAACAGTTTGCAACTGCTTTCACGTACGTGCAAGGTGAGCCAGCTTCATTATTGTTTTTTATAGGAACAAGCAAAGTGTGGCTTTGGTACAGCTTGAACTAAACATCTTCCCTCTTCAAGATTAACATTTAGCAAGGTGAACTCCAGGAGCTGATCCCTGGTGGCATAAGCACTGCTGGTAGTGAAAGAAAACACATGCATGACAAACACAGACGTAAGGGCAAGGCATAGAATAAAGGCTCTGGGGACAGGACGGTGACCTTCTGCATTTGCTTACAGTGCTGTGAATCCTTGGAAGGACCACAAAAGCCCCTAATCAAAAAGAGTAAGCACACCGGTCTAGGTAGCCCTGCTCTGGCAGGGGGATTGGGCTAGGTGATCTTTTGAGGTCCCTTCCAATCCCTAAGATTCTGTGATCTCCAAGTGCACACCAAACAAGCATCAATGAAGCAGAGATTTAATTTACCAAATATTACAAACCATAAGAACCAGAAATTAAAAGGGGGGGCATTGACAAGAAATACGATGTAGAACAGAAGGGAAACTTAAATGCAGATTATAGTGAGACCACAGCAGCTTGACCAAGACAGCTATCAGCATCATGAGACAGCATCACGCAAAGTCAAATTTTGGTGTTTGCATTTAAGAGACTCAAGAAACTACAGCCATACTGCAGTCAAAATGCCACCTGTGATCTAGAAAGAGCCAGGAAAAGACTTGTAACGTGAAAACAAAATGGCACAGCCTCGTAACAGGCTTTTGATCTGCTGTGAAGTGCTTGGGGCACAGCGCACGAGCTTCTGTCCAGAGGCTGAACAAGCTGCTGTGTGTGTGTGGCACAACACAGTTCACACCAGCTACACTAAACAAATCTCTAGAGCTTACACCTGTATTTACACAACACAGCACCCAACATTGTTCTGCCAACAGTAGAACAACTACTAGGAGAAAGATACTCTAACACTTCCAATTTTCTTTTAAATTTAAAAGAATCTTGAGATTTGGAACATAAGTGAGACATCATCTAATAGAAATAATATTAGGTGCATGTCGTGGCAAGCTAGAAGGGCTTCTTTCTTCACCTTGGATTGGCTGATTTCATATCAGATATTCCTATATGGACAGTGCAACCCAGAAGTAGAGCAGGATGCTCAGCTCAAGAGAGTTGACCTTATTACATGATGACAACATAATCAGCTGCCAGTGTGGGTCCATATTTATGTGTCTGTGTGCACGCAGATGGGCATCTGTGGGTGGAGGTATATAAAATCCTCCTATCATTAGCTTTTCTGTGTGGCTGTGAATACACTTCAATTTCTTCACATTAGCCTTCAACATTATTTTGGGTGTTTGTTTCGTAAAATTTCGTAGGTTAGTTATATGTGAAGACCTTAAACAGGGAACAAGCACTCAGGTTATTTTTTGTTTTGAGCAGCACAAGGGAAGAGACTTCCAAGAAAAAGCACAACAAACACAACTCACAGTCAACCAGCACTCTAGCAATGACAGAGCACGAGAAAAACCCTCCACCTGGCATTAACGGCCTCTAAGGAAGATTGTTTGTGAGGGGTTGTGCTGTGCTTCAGGCACAAGTGCCCTAAGCCACACTTCTACAGCCATGGCCATCAAAGGCAAACTGCTGCCACAAAAAAACCCCAGTATATTTGACTCAAGTGTTCAGCAAAGGGCAATGAATCAGAAAATAACATTCAAAAACAAACGTGTTAGCACCCAGCCCGCCAGTTCCCCGTTTAGGAGCGCGCATGCAGCGTTGTTCAGGGAATGCAGACTTTCAAAGTGACGAATTCGAGAGGCAGCCAAGCACAGACACTGACCTCCCTTCCCCTTCATGGTGTTTGGTTGGGTACAACAGCTCGCTGCTGTTGTTAAATCGCACTTGGAGCGCTGCAATTCATGGCTTGCACTTAACAGACACTCCAGGTGAAATGATTGAATTACTTTTCCAAGTCAGAGCTTTCTAACGTGCCCTCGGTAACCTTGCTGCTCTCCTCTGCTTCCCAATAGCCTCGCGTACAGCATTCCAATCGCTCAGATGCGAGCCCAGCTCGACTGATCCCAACACTGTGTGTTCTTATACTTTCAAATGGTTCCACAAATTTGGAGAGATAGGATAATTAAATCACGTTACATTTTTATTCCCATATTGCCTGTGCCCAAGTAATTAATTTTTATTTTAAAAAAGAATTATGGACACTCAGTGGTACAGACCAGTCGTTATAGTATATAGGTGGAAGATCATCAAGCAAACCCTGTCCAGCAAAAAATGAGGTGAGCAGGGTCCCCATGGCCTGTCTTGCCTTACTTTTAATTTAGTCTCAAGATGAAAAGGAACGAAGGAAAAATAAATATCACGCCAATACCAGTAGCGACACATTGAACAAGGTCCAAGATCAGTCTACTATTTCTTGTTGGAAAGAAGTAATGGAATGGACATGTCTATTGGACCTTCCCACTTCCTTTAAGACATGGAAACAGCTGATGTCATCCACTGAAGTACTCAAGAGTTCTCAGGAGATAGACCTCAACCAAAATGGCTGTGCTTGAAGCAAACAAACAAGCCCTCAGTGTCAAACTGCAAACTGGACCACTCTGTTTCTCAAGGATGACTGCTTTTTCTGCAGAGTTGGAAGGGGTACAAAACATGGCAGTGCTATTTCTTGTGGCTAGACAGATATGATGCATGATGAGCAGGAAGGAGATACCACCCCTTTGTAACGCTGTGCTCTACCTCTCACACTAGGGCTGCATTCCTGTCATCTCCATATTTTCTATTTAATTTCTTCATTTTCTCTTAAGTTGGTCTATTTTATCACAGAATCATCATGGCTGGAAAGGACCTCCAGGGACTTTCTACCTACCATCACCCACAGCCCTGGGGTGGCCACAGTTAGCACTGTACATACAAGTACATTACAAATCCCTTGGAGGAGAATCAATTAATTCACTGGAAAAGTTGTTCTTTGGAATGAATTATTGTGTTTCCTTCTTCCCTAGAAAGGCTCTCTGAGATGACAACTGTTCTCTTTGTGTCTGCCATTGCTGTCCCTCGCGCACATTGTTGAGTGAAACTTGAAATCAGTGGAAGATTCCTGTCCCCTTAAGACCCAGATCAGGAACAGTGGGTGCCACTGATGGGCACTTTTACATTTGTGATCTGTCTCCCAGCTGCTTGCCACAGACCCTCCATCTAACTTCTGTCTGAAGCCATGAGTTCACAAGTGGCATCAAAGTTGACAAAACCAAGCAAACAAGCCTTGGAGCCGTACGGGACAGACTCCCTTTGCAGTGCCCTGGATGCAGGAAAATAGAGAGTCAAGCATGCCGATACAACTAATAGGATTGTTTTCAGCATTCCTTCCCCCCAGCTTAACATTCCTAACCCTCGGAGAGGCATTAGAATTTCTTTGGCAAGATCACTGCCTTCCCGTATGATAGTTCTTATCCACCTCAGAAACCAAGTGACACGCACCTGCAAGCAAAGCCTCAGACAAGACCCTAGCGCTTTCATTTCCCACTAATAACATCTTTCCGTGATATTTCCATAGCAGTCACATGTTTTCCTGCTCTCTAAAGGGGCTGAACATCTTCGTTTTGTCTGGTGTTAGTTTCCAGAATGGAAGTTGAAAGGGGCAGTCGTTACTGCGGCGGTGACAGCAGGGATCAGAGTGCTTCTGTTGTGCTTCCCCAAGCCCCCTCCTCCTAACTGAAATGATGCCTTTAACTTGCTGCAAAACTTCCTAAGCTGGGTCTGAAACTTGCACACAACTGCTTTCTGTAGCCACAGAACATCTCTCCAGCATCCCTCTGCCAGCAGTAAATTCTCGCAACTTTTAATTAAAAGAGATTTTTTTTTACAAGAAAAGATGTGAAGGAGAGGTATTGATCAAAGGAGAGCTTTGATCAAGTTCCTCCTCAGCCAGAGCTTATTCATACCATCAAAGAGAACATGCAAGTAACCCTTGCTCCAAGGTGTTCTTCAGTGGAGGTACTTGATGGCAAGACTATCAGTGGAGACCAGCAAAGACAGACCTCCTGTTGGTGAGGGGTCCCTGTTCTCATCAGCTGGAGCCGCATATAACACAGGAACACAAATGCAAGATGATTGTCACGTGTCTCAAGAACAGTGCAGCTCACAGAGGCACTCCAGCCCAGCCCTGCCCTAGCCAGACCACCACCACAAGTGCTCAGCTAGCATGCAGCCCAAGCAGGTCTGGCAGCTGCTCACTTGTGCCCTCAACCACGCCATGACTCTGTAGCAGCATTTTCAGCTCAATCTCTGGAGTTGAAGCCTGATCATCTCTGAAGTCTATAAAAGCTATTACCAACTTGATTTGACTTTTACCTTCACAGCTTTTGTACCGAAGGCCATCTGTCACTACAGCAGTTTGCAGAGCACTTCACACCCAAGATTATGAACAACTGCAGAGCATTCCACTGACTGTGTACCCGCAGCGCTGTCCTTTACACCAAAAGCCTCTCAGTCTCAAATCACAGAATCACAGGGCATTAGGGATTGGAAGGGACCTCAAAAGATCATCTAGTCCAATCCCCTGACACAGCAGGATCACCTAGACCAAGTCACACAGGAACACATCCAGGCGGGTCTTAAACATCTCCAGTGAAGGAGACTCCACAAGCTCCCCGCCCCGGGCAGCCTGTTCCAGTGCTCTGCCACCCTCACTGTGAAGAAGTTCCTTCTCGTATTGATATGGAACCTCCCATATTCCAGCTTACACCCATTGCCCCTTGCCCTATCACTAGATGACCTTGATAAGAGGTCCATTCTCCTGACACCCACCTTTCAAATATTTATAGGGGTCACCCCTCAGTCTCCTCTTTTCCAAGCTAAAGAGACCCAGCTCCCTCAGCCTCTCCTCATAAGGGAGATGCTCCACTTCCTTCATCATCCTCATTGCTCTACGCTGGACTCCCTCCAGCAGCTCCATATCCCTCATGAACTGAGGAGCCCAGGACTGGACACAATACTCTAGATGTGGTCTCACCAGGGCAGAGTAGAAGGGGAGAAGAACCTCTCTTAGTCTGCTAACCACCCCTATTCTGACCCACCCCAGGATGCTGTTGGCCCTCTTCATCACAAGAGCACACTGCTGGCTCATGGTCATCCTGCTGCCCACCAGGACCCCCAGGTCCCTTTCTCCTATGCCGCTCTCCACCAGGTCAGTCCCCAGCCTATACTGGTACAGAAGATATCAAAATTCATACCCTGACACATTAGAGAAGCCTGGGTAGTGTCTCTCCTCCTCCAACAGCTTCAGATTGGAGCTTTTATTGGTGGTTCCAGCTGGCAGAGCAACACACTGTTGTGCAGACAAGTCACTTAATGTTGGGGAAGCACCTAAAAGGTGATCAAAACCAGCCTGGGCCATGCCACAGCGGTACTGTCCCATCACTGCTCCAGGCCATGGAACAGACTGTTTCAAACAGTTCTTAGTTAGTTTATTGGCAGTACTCACTTCTGGCAGCAACCACCTTTTCCAGGCACCCATTACCAAAGCCCCAGCTACCAGCTGCAGAGCAGAGCAAATCACATCATCTCTGCTGACTTGTAACATCAATCCAAAACACTGCAGTGAGACTAAGGAGCAGTCCTAACCTCAGATTTGTGGGAAAAACAGCCATCATGCCATAAAGATCAAAGACTGGGCTACCAAGTATAAAATACATGCTTGCTGTATGCAGCTCTCCCTATTTTGATAGCTGGCTTTGCCAGCCAGTCTGATGCTCTGCACCCAGTGCTAGCCAACCCCAGGTGTTTTCACACAACACCACTCCTACCTCGGTTACAGAGGTACCAGCACACCCTCACAAAATGCACCCACTTCACTAGCTAACCAGCAAAAATAGTGCTTAAATTATGCCCAGGCCTGCATTGAATGAAGGATTTAGATTTCTCACTCCATTTCACGATGCAAGGAGTCCTCCGGAACAGAAAACGCGGCTCATTATCGGCAGCTTCTGCACCATGACACTGAACTTTTTGTCGAAGTGCAGGCATGCTGTGTTTTCACAGGGCAGATTGCTCTGTTCTATCAAAACACATCTGTAAAATCTCTTGGGAGAGGTAGGAGAATAAAAACCAGAAATCTCAAATGACTATTTGCTGGCCTTTCATTCTCTTTAGAAGTGCTGGTCTCTTTGAGAACCGACTTTCCTCCCACCTTTAAAACACCCTTAAGCATCCTGCTCAGAACGTGTTACAGAGATTATTCTGCGTCAGATCAAGTGCAGTAAAACACTGTTATGTGAAACAAAGCTGCTTGCTGAAGCAAATGGAAAATAGGTTTGCCTCCATCCTCACAGTAAAATAATAAATCACAGAATCAAAGCGGTACAAGGGATCACTGTGGTTGCTCGAAAACACGCCACACATCCACGGAGCGCCGTCTGCTTGAGACCACACAATCACAGACAGCACCGGCACTGAAACTAGGGCTGTGCAAATAATTGACTTTGGAGCTGGCTTGGGGAGCACAGATGTCATTCCAGATTAGTCAGAAGCAACTTCAGTTCCTGAGGGAGAAAGGAAACCAAGGGAAAAAAGTACTCCCCACTCAAGTCAGAAGTAGCACTTCATACCTAGAGAATTAGCCCTTCCAAATGCGCCTGCTGCAGATGCTAACAGAGGGAACGTTTTCAACGCTTGTTTCACAGCCCATAGGAGTCATCAACACTGCAGGTCAGACAGACTTCAAAACACTCACTGTTTAGAGAGGAGAAAGCAGGAACTCGTCCATCCTTACACCCATGTGCTGATATGTTCCCATCATAAGCACCTATCAGTGACAGGAGTTTTGCAAGGTGGGGTTTATGCCTTCAGCATAGAGCACAGCATGAAAATCTACACACTTGCACTGCTCCCTGAGGAAAGCTCTGTTCAAATTGTGATGTTTACATATAATAAACAGAATGTCTTAACTTATTAACATCTAGAGTATTGTGTCCAGTTCACAACCCCCCAGTTCAAGAAGGATGCAGAACTGCTGGAAAGAGTCCAGTGTAGACCAACGAGGATGATGAAGGAAGTGGAGCACCTCCCTTATGAGGAGGGGCTGAGGGAGCTGGGTCTCTTTAGCTTGGAGAAGAGGAGTCTGAGAGGTGACCTCATTAATGTCTATAAATATGTAAGGGGTGGGTTATCAGGAGGATGGAGCCAGGCTCTTAATATCATCTAGTGATAGGACAAGGGGCAATGGATGTAAGTCTGGAACACAGGAGGTTCCACATCAATAGGAGGAGGAACTTCTTCACAGTGAGGGTGAGAGAGCACTGGAAGTGTCTGCCCAGAGTGGTTGTGGAGTCTTTTTCTCTGGAGATGTTTAAAGCCTGCCTGAACATGTTCCTGTGTGACTTGGTCTAGATGATCCTGCTGTGTCAGGGGGATTGGACTAGATGATCTCTCGAGGTCCCTTCCAATCCCTAATGTTCTGTGATTCTATGATATTTGAATACATACTGTAGAATGGTACTTGACTCAAAGAAAAACTTATAACCTTTCCTTCTAAGGCTACATAGTAAAGGTTTCATTCGTATATTCCACTTGTACACACAGATCAAACGTGAAACAACTAAAAATGAAGTGTCATTTATTCCTGGCATCGGCACTGACACAAGTTATTTACCAAATTATAGGCTTTGGCTGCCGTTGCCATCAAAGTCCCTTGTGTATTCTGCATAAGCCTATTAATCCATACCAAGCCCTAAAGGTTTGTAAGCATGCACAAGCCAAACAGATGTACTATTTTCTACACAGTCATTAAGAAGTTTTCTCTGCTGTTCAAACTTTGGAAGAGTTTTCCATGGCTTTCATCTTACCTTTACATAACACATTCAGTGCTATCTAACATGCTGCCTCTGAAAAGTCAATCAGCAGCACTTCCTTCACAGCCCATATTTAAATCTTCACATTTAAATAGCACTCTACATCTTCAAAGCGAGCGCTGTGCAAATATTTAAACTAATCCTCAGAGCACGTAACAGTCCGCATTAGTCCAGTAATTTAAGACAAAGAGAAAGGATTTCTGCAGAGCAGGAAGGAAAACAGTACTTGAAGAGACACTACCCTAAACACACAGATACCATGAAACACCAGAGTGCTTTAGAGACAACAGAGCACACGGACATTAGAAACGTTAGCATGAAAAAGCCAGCACCACTCACACAACACTTAGAGAAGAGAAACACCATGAACACTGCCTCAACATAGCTTCGTTTGTGAACCAACCTTGAGGAGCAGGTCCTACTCCTTGCAGTCTTCCCTGGCATCACACAAACTCTCTTCTCGCCCTCCGTGGTGCAAACCACAACTGGAAAAACTTTTCATTTAAAAAGCAGCTCTCTCACCTGGATTAAATCCGTATCAGCTGTGGAGATCACCCCCCTAGATAAGCATTTAGGAGTGAAGAAACTGCCCCACCCTTTCCTGGCTAATTGGAAGGCAGCTCTGACTAGCTTGGCCAGAGATTCTGTGCCGTCATACCCTACCTGCTCCCTTCTTTACTAACTGTGGGAGGTTCACAAACCCTACATCTGCACACATTGAAGTATTGTAAGGACCAGGTTTCCAAAGGTATTCAGGCAAATAAACAATCAGAGTCAGACATCAAACCATTGCTGTGGCCCTAGGTCTTAATTGTGCAATCGATCACCTCCCAGTTCCAGTTAATCTGAGGATTTGGCACAAAGAGCTCGTGTGTGTCACTTCCTCCAGCCAGGAGCTCTTTTCCTTCCTTGGCTCGCGCTGCGTGCATTATCTTCTTCCAGCGTGTTACGTTTACGTAGTTCAAATCCATCCCCATTTATTACTTACTGCTGGGACTCCATTCGGCACCTCATTTCACCCTTAATTTAATTTCAAAGTAGATGCTAGAAAACCAAGGTGGACAACTGGAATCTAATTTAGATGATCAAACTATGCTGGTGGTGCTGTCAGCTGGCCACTTTCCTATAGCTGCCATGAGAATCTCTTATTTCACATTCAGCTCACAAACTGCCCAAGTCTGGCAAAGACAGCTTTGCTTTACACATCAAGGCCCCATCTCTTAATCACATGCCACTCTGGAAAGATAACAGTATGTTAGAGGAGCTTCAACCACATGGAAGGAAAATGTCTTCTGTTAAAAGAATCATTTAGGACATATTAAACAGGCCTGCCTGGTTCCTGTCTCAGTGAGCAAGGGTCAGGTACCAGTCTGGACTGTGGCTGTGGTTGCAGTGCTCAGTGCTGCTCTTAAGCACAGAACCAGCCACAGAAAATCAAAGTGGAGTCACCCATGCATCAAACTAGCCCGACTTACTTTATTTTAATCCAGTCTCCTTCCCTGGAGACGTTTAAAACCCACCTGGATGTGTTCCTGTGCAACTTGGTCCAGGTGATCCTGCTGTGGCAGGGGGATTGGACTAGATGATCTTTCAAGGTCCCTTCTAATCCCTAATGTTCTGTGATTCTGTGCAGACTCTTCTCGTCCTCCCTGCCAGTTGTACCAACAGCATAAGAGAATCTGCCCCAGTGTCTTCTGTGCAAGCCACAGATCTGCAGGGCTCAACATTTGACCTCAAAAGATGTGAGAGGCAAAAGACACAGAGAAGTATTTTTTCCTGAGGAAACTTAAACAATTGTTCTTATAACACATTAATCACGTTGTTGTTTATGGAGTTACAAGGTCTTTTATCATTACCACCACAAACAGTCATGGAGGGCAAGAAATAGCCCGACCTCTATGCTCGATGCATTGATTTTGGATTGTGACTTGAGTGTTTGGCTGCTTTTCCGTTCACTAGATAATCACAGACCACAGAACACTGCAATAGAAATCCCTTCCAGTGCAGCTAAAGGATGTTTCGGGGGATTAGGGGGGGACTGAAATGAAGCTTTTTCTTTCCTATTGTATTTCTGTGTGGTAGGAACCTCAGCCCACCATTTATGTACCTGCCCGAGCCCTCGCTGGGTTTCTGTTCTGCAATTACCTTGACTCAGTGAGAAGTCGCTGCTTTCAGCAGAAATAGATAAACACAAAGGATAAGATGGCAATTAAAGGTCGCTTTTCCCAGCTTCTGCACACACGGTTTGTCCTCACTGGCAGTCACAGCTAGAGGACTGCAGTGCCATCTCTCTCCCTGAGCAATGTTTGCAAGAGCATTTAACCTGCCTCCACTGCAGGACGAAGTTGTTGTGAGGATGCATTATATTAGTGCGTGCGGCCACTGCGGCTATTGTGCATCCCACCGGCTCTTTCACACAGCTACACACAGTTACCCCACTGCCGCTTCGCTGTGGTCTCCCAGTGTCAGTAACACCTCACTGCAAGCACGTGAAACCCCGTTAGTCCGTGATGTCTACGGTGTGTGATTGAAGTACTGCAGCTACGCAGCCAAAACAGCGATCTCCTGCAAAAACAACGGCACCGCATTAAAAGGGAAGGCAGGTGGGACCGGCAGGCACCATGCATAACTCTTGAGCAGCCTTTGCCCACAACCACCTTAGAAAGGTGCTAACGGGTGGCTCTGTGTTTGCCTTTTGGGTTCTTCACTGTCAGCCGAGCCGGAAGCACAGGCGAGGGAGGATTTTTGCCGT
The DNA here is from genome assembly GCA_013400115.1 of Rhinopomastus cyanomelas. Taxonomy (NCBI): domain Eukaryota; kingdom Metazoa; phylum Chordata; class Aves; order Bucerotiformes; family Rhinopomastidae; genus Rhinopomastus; species Rhinopomastus cyanomelas. The sequence continues at coordinate 103,300 of VXBP01007997.1, read as the reverse complement.
GCCGGTTCCGCCGCTGTGTGTACAGGTTGCTCCAAGGGAAATAATCTGCTGAGCGATCGGCTTGATGTTATAATGAAAAGGTCTGTTCAAAGACCAGCAAGTTGGACCATCCTTGGTCTGTCCAGTTTGAAGGGGCATCTCTTGGTAGTCCCAGAAGGATGCTGTGGTACTCTTTGCCCATTCATATTCCTTGTGCTGGATTCACAGCATTCCAGAAATCCTCATCAAATGATGATGCCTGAGTGCCCTTCTGCTCTCATCAGCTTCCTCTCTGGACATTTGGTACAATCCCGTTTTATCCCTTCGCACTTGTCACTGGATTGCATTTGCATCTTTCTGAGACGTGCCGGCCTCTGAGAACAAGCAGACAAGTGCAGCCAACACCCTTGGCTACCTCCACTTACCAATCCAGTTAGAGGCTTCAGTTCAGTGTCTTAAGTGGCAAAGAAGGTATTTCTCAGAGTAAGCTGGTAGCTTTCCTTGAATCTTGCATTATTTGGCTCAGGAAACTTAGACCTGGATGTAGTTTTCAGCTTATTTAGCCTCACTGCAGAGATCATCTTGACACGTTAGACCTGTCCACTGCAGAGTGTCTCTGATCTTTGTTCACAGTCTCACAGCTACATGCCTAAGCCAATACATTTCAGAGTGCCCTGGTCAGCCCTAGGCTACCATCATATGTGGTGGTGACCTGGCTAACTGGACACAGGCTAGGGAAACATACTACAAATATTTCAACCCCAGTTCCTCCTTTGAATTAAAATTCAGTAAGTTTCTACAAACACTAGCAGTGAGCAACCCATCACATCATGCAAACAGAGCTTAAAGCAGTGTCTGCATAACAGTTTACCCTTCGGGCAACAGAAAGGGAAGGATTAAACAAACAGGAACTCAAACCTAGTGAATCCTTTCCATTTGCCTATTGCAAGAGAGAAGCTTTTCCCAGACAACTTGAAACTGCAATAGGAAATGAATTGTGATTCAGTGACCTGCTGTGGCAGGGGGGTTGGACTGGATGATCTTTCAAGGTCCCTTCCAATCCCTAATGATTCTGTGATTTTATGACTCTATGACCTAAGAAAGTTCAAAGCTGCTACAGCAGCAAATCAGCACAAGCAAGCCAGAGCTTGTGCTACCAAAGGGCACAGGCTATCAGCTACACACTTAGTGACTAATTTTGAGCAGTGCCAAGCATTCACAACCAGAAGCCACGTGGAATGGTTGGAGATCAGCATATCAGAAGATCTGGCTCTTTGATTTAAAGATTATCCTGAGGCACAGAAAGCCAACTAGTGGGATGAAAAAACTGGAAGACATTGACTGTCAGTGGGAGTCAAGCATTCTGGAAAAACAAGTTGAAGCCAACAAAATAACCTCTCAGAATCACACAGAAAAGATATAGATGTCCTCCCCGGCTTTATCACAGAATCACTCTGGTTGGAAAAGACCCCTGGGATCATCAGGTCCAACCATCTACCCTACCTTTCAAGATCACCCCTAAACCATATCCTCAAAAAAAGAACAAAATAGGAGGAAAGGGAAATCTGAAATTTTACTTATTTTGTTTTGTGTTTTTTCCAGCATGACCCACACCTTTCAGGCAGAAATCTCCCAGGGCTCCCGGATTGTAGCTGCCTCCTGAATGCAGGCTGTGCATTGTAGAGGGAGAAGGAGCACAAATTAATACAACCTAAACCCCTTTCTTGATAAGAAGAGGCTTTCATCAGGCTAGAGAAATAGATGGAGGCAACGTGTTTAACCAGGGAGAACAGCTCCGAGATAAGCTTCCCCTTTGAGACTGGGCACGGAGGAAAACAAGGAGATTCTGAAAGGTAAATAGGATGTTCAGGAGCAGAGACTGAGAGCAAAGCATGTGGAAAGGAGATGCCATTTTGAAGTTCTTCAGGAAAGGTAATGGCTTCCTAGTCACCAGATCCCAAATACTGTGATAACTTGCTAGCGTGCCAGAGCCCCAGTTTATCTCATCACACCAATGTCAAGGCTTGTGCACTGCAGCAGGACATTTTGAAAGAACATTTTTGGTTCCCTGTAGAGAGGGGATGGATATAAACATATGTAACTGCTTTGCTCTGCTGGACGTAAGTGCTGGTTATCAGTTGTTACCACCTCCATTCTGACCCACTCCAAGATGGACCAGATGAAAAGTTCTTCCTGCTGTAGCTAAAGAAACTGGACACAAAGTATTTGCAGAGCATTTTGTTTTGCAGTGCTATAATGTGAAGACCTCTGGTAGCTGCGTCAGTGCATGTGTTTCAAGGATACCATATAAGATACCATAATCTTGCCTTTCAGAGAAAGAGGTTACAGGTTGCAGAAGAACCTCAAAAAACCCAGCAAGAAATCCAGCTCTTCCCTGAGCAAGCATCCCCTTCTCTCTGAGTGACTTAGATAGGCATATTCATAAAAGGGTAGTTCTTCATCAACTGAACAACCGGATTATAAGACAGTAGCCATTGCTAAGGGCCAGATGTCAAACCTGACAGTCTGATCCAATACGGCAATTCCTACAGCCCTACTAGCCATTCCTTTCCATACAAAGTCCTTCAAATGGCTACACAAGAAGTCCCCTCTCCCTCGGATGCCTCTGTCTGCGCTGCATACAACGTTTATTATATCCTTTGGGCATCCCACATGGCTCGTCTCACACTGGCACGTGCTCAGGTCCAGCTGCAGGTCACATTCCCTGAAAGGTTATGAAGGAACCCCTTGGCAAAGGAGCTCCAAGAAGCAGTCGAGGGGCTCAGCACCGAGATACTTAGCTGAGGTGGCGCTGAGACGTTACGAGTTAGCGCAGCGAGAATACCTGTTCGAGGCAAACATTAAGGCGCAGCAGACGCTCTATACGAGGGAGCAGCCTGGCACACTGGCAGCTAATTGATTGCTAACGTTTAGTCTGTTCGCGGAACGCAACATAAGGACACGATTAAGCCGCCGCGCTGCTTGTAGGCTGTAGAACTGATCTTTGAAAACCTTATTTGGTAGAAAATAACAGCAGCCTCCAGCATGCTCTCAAAGTTTATGCAACTGAATTAGGCGATGCAGTTGTCTTCTGACAGTGTGTCACTCACACAGCGTTTAAGATCAAAATGCACGCTCCCCCCCACAGCCTTTTATTGCAAATTATCTTCTCTTTAATGAAGCACCGTGTTTTACAGACAGAAAACAATCCTACCCTTTTCTACAAGCGAACAGAACAGCAGCTGTTTACTTTGGAGTGTTCAATAACATCAGATCCACTTTTCTTCCCACCAAAAGAAGAGCTGAGTTTCCAAATCTAGTCCCTGGGCAGCACTTTCTATCAAAATACTCGTTAGGTAGCATTTTTTTTTCCTTCAGCTGTTAGAAAATACCCAAAATAAATGTTGAAAGAAACTTTAGCTTTCTCTTCACTACAGAGAGCAGACTGATTTGGGGTTCAGCCCAACCAAATAGTCTTTGAAACACGGAGATGTCTCTGATCAGAGCTCCAGAATAAACATGGAACCACCAGCCAAACCCCAGAGAAAGGGAAGGAAGGACATACTCGGGCGGTCATCTCCCCTGTCAGCCTGCTGAGCAAAGCATCCACCCCGACTTCCAGCAAGTGTTTGAGCAAGAGCAGAAGGAGTCCTTTATGAACTGAGAGGTAAAGACAAAACGTGCTGTGTTGATTCTGCCCTGGAAACGAAAGGGCTCCATTCGTGCACAAGGACGAGGGACCATTGCAGAGGCTAAATCCATTTCCTTTGCAGTGTCCTCTCCTCTGTTTAGAGTCTGCACCAACCTTTTACCATTCGTATCATGTGGCTCATGCCTTTTCCCACTTGTTTGCACTGCAAACTGTTAATACATAACCACCCTGTGGACCTGTCATCAGCTGTTTTTGACAGCTACATGTAGCATCTATCTTTTCAGTTTAGAGAGAAGGTTATGAGGAGATTTAATGTCTGTATATAAATACACGGAGGCTGGGTGTCAAGAAGGAAGAGATAATATCTTTTCACTTGCTTCTTATGATAGGACAAGGAGTAATGGGTGCAAATTGGACCACAAGAAGTTCCATCTTAACATGATCTTAACATGAGGAACCTGGTTGGCTCTGGGGTCATGGGTTCAAGCCCCATGTAGGACATCTTGAGACAGTACTGTAGGCTTACCCTGTTCCAACAGGGGTGGTTGGACTTAGAAGATCTTTCGAGGTCCCTTCCAACCTGTAACATTCTGTGATTCTATGAGAAAAAAATTCTTTACTGTAAGGGTTACAGAGTGTTGGAAGGGGCTGCCCAGGCAGGTTGTGGAGTCTGCTTCCATGGAGACTTTTAAGACCTGTCTGGATGAATTTCTGTGTCACCTGTTCTAGGTTTTATGATCCTGCTCAAGCAGGGGGTTGGCCTTGATGACCTGTGGAGGTCCCTTCCAGCCCCTAACGATCTGTGTATCGTCTGGCATCTCTTAAATGTTCTGAACACACGTCTGCTCCCCCTTCCGAGTGTCAAAGCATCCTTCACGAGTGCCGCAAAAGCTATACTGAAGCACATTGGCAGGTCTTCCCTTCTGAGATTTTGTCTACTCCATAGCATGGACAGCATGTGCAGCATATCCACCCCTCACCATGACTTTCTTGGGGACTGTCTCGTCACCATCTCATGGACTGGTATGCATCCAGCAAGGGTTATAATAACTGGGCTGCCTGCAGCAGTTGCCTCACTGTGATGCTTCCTAATAACTTCTGAACAGACTTCAAATCCACCTGGTGCCCCAGGGTGAACTGTCAAACTAATTCCGTGACAGAGAACATGTCCAGCAGCTCCTTTTTAATTTGAGCTTATATCCCTTCTGTGCCCATCAAAGCACTGCAAGTTCTGCTGAGGAGGCTTTGCCTAAGTGCTGCTCCTAGCCCTCCTTCCTAGGCATCGTTACCTCGACTGTTACACTCATAGCCATTCCACCGTAACACTGGAAGCAGAGTAGTGGTCTGGTGACTCCCCCTGCTCTTTCAGATACTTTCTGACCATAGGAGATCTCTTACCTGTTCCAAAGGCCCATAGGTGCATCAAGTCTGGAAACAGTCTTGGCAACTATTCTAAAGCTGCTTCATGCCTTGAGCTGAACGTTGTCCTAACAATTCCACTTCTCTGGCCTTAGACAGAGTCCTTCAGAGGTCACGTGCTCTATTCATCTTCAGTTTTTGGCACATCTTTCACCTTAGCCTGATATCCTGCTCCCAACACCCTGCTTGGAGTCACTATAACCTGGGACAGTGCTTAATTCTTCACTGAGACCTCAGGCGTTGTGGAGTCTCCTTCTCTGGAGACTTTTAAAACCTGCCTGGATATGTTCCTGTGAGACTTGGTCCAGGTGATCCTGCTCTGGCAGGGGGATTGGACTAGATGGTCTTTCAAGGTCCCTTCCAATCTCTAATGTTCTATAACTCTGCCACAGAAAATGCAAATGCAGACTTCATGCTTGAGGCTGCCTCTAACCCCACTTTGCATTGACAGCTAAATGCCTTGGGTCACATTTATGACCACAAGTGGTTTTGCTTGGCTGGCGAGGATGTTCCTTTCTTTTTTTTTCTATTTAGAACAACTCCTGAAGCCCACTGCAGAAACTGTCAAGGGGCTGATGCTACTTCATGTTACATGTCCTCACCCCGAAGCTTAGCACTCTTAGGATGATCTATACCTCACCCAAGTACCGAATGGACTCAAGGATTTTTGCTTGATGTTTCTGTGCCTTTTATTTTATGGAAGCCCTCGACGACCTTCCCAGGACGCCTGTCAAAATCAGATCATTGTTACTGTTGACAATTTTTCCATCACAATGCAGAGGTCATCAGATACAGTATGTCTGACTTTGTACTCTTTTAGATACAAATGTGCACAAGACCACACAGCAACCTGTCAAAAGTAATAGACTGTCTCTAACGTGAACTCGAAATTGTTTGTGCATCGAGGACTGTTTATCCTTTATTTATAAGGCCAAAGGAAGTCAAATAATATCTGTGTGAATGCTTAGCTGACAGGAATAATTAAGCCTAATGAAGACAAAGGGACAACGTTTTGTGACAGTTTGTCATTTTGACCCAGCTGAGCCGCCCGCTGTGTTTTATTTTCAGTGTGGTTTCTACGTTAAAATAGTTGTAGCTTGCTACTATCACAAGTAAATCAGTTAAGTAAAGTCTCTTTCGTCTGGAGAGAAGAGGTGTAAAAAACAAACTGTAGTGAAACTTCCTCCTTTATTATTGAATTAGCTCTGATAGCACTGCTCTGCCCAATGCATGACGCATCAAAACCCTAGCAACCAAGTTCCAGCTCCAGATTCAATATTTACTCTGTATTGCAAAGCGTCGGTTGAACGTACCCGGTATCATAGAATCATTAGGGATTGGAAGGGACCTCAAAAGATCATCTAGTCCAATCCCCCTGCCACAGCAAGTCAATCATTGACCAAGTCAATCATTAAGGTCAAGCACTTTTCAACACAAACATTGAGTTAGCTTACCTGGAATGCTTTCAGAAAATTACTTAAACACCAAGATGATCCTTGAGTGTGACTTCCAAAATAAATTACAGGTTTGTAAAAGCTGGGGTTTTTTATTCTTAAATTAATCCAAGTAAGTGTTTTTCACATTTTATTTGTTATACTCAATAATTCTCTACAGCTGTCAGCCAAAGCCTACGTGCTGCCTCACTTTTGTGAACAAATAGTTACTGGAACAATCTCAAGTAAGCCTTACGCACATTTTTACTGTAATAGCTAGCATCACCTGCATTATAGGGGGACTGGACTAGATGATCTTTCCAGGTCCCTTCCAATCCCTAATGATTCTATGATTATAGCCTCTCTTAAGTTGGTATTTGATGATCATAAGCAAAGCAGGATCCAGAATCTTTGAAGACCTGGACTAACTCATGACCCCTAAGTGACATTCCAGACATCCCCAGTGTTTTAATACTAATTAGGGAGAAAAAATGTAGTACGTACTTACATAAAACAGTAGAAAGCACCTATAGCCTAGTGACACGGGAAGAGCAGACATGAGATGTGATTCATATATATATTTACCTGTCTGTTAATAAACAAAAGGATTTTAAGAAATAAGAGGGGGAAATGCCCTGAGATGGAAAACTTAATGAAATTTTGTCAGAGGTACCTTTATCATAGCTCTACCCACTGCAAAAACATTACAATAAAAAAAACTCAGTAAGAGCATGTGTTATGGTCACATTTGGAACTTTATGAGTTTAATTTAGATGCCCACTCATAGGCACTTGGTACCATTTAAGATGCTCTTGACACCTACCTGGCATCCACCTGGCATCCCAGAAGGCCTCTCAAAGGTTCTGACAGTCCCCTGACAGATTTCTTTTTTAAATTAACTTGTACAGTGCAATAGTCAATAACTGTAAGTGCAGTTTTCTCTTAGAATTATCAGCTTGTTTTGCTTCTGTAACCAGATTTTGTATATTATACATACACACGTGCTGTCGTTTGTCGTATGTAGACAACTGCATGTCATGGAGTGGTGTAATACAAAACGAGAGACTTTTAATACCTGTGAGGAAAACTCCACTGTTGGCATTCTTGGCACAGCCTATGATGCCCTGTGTTTCTGCTGCTTAAGAGTAGTGTGTGTTTGATCTATGCAGAACAACTCTGGAGAGAAAGATGGAGTTTGTAGACACAGTCTTAGTGCAGCTCCCAAGACCAGCCTGACTACTGCTGCCTTTCCTCTGTGCTACCTCTGGGTACAGACCGTAAGGACGCGTTCACGTTTAATTACTGTGAAGAATGACACATGAAGAATGAAAAGGGAGTTAAATCGCTGTACAAAGATTTGGAATGGAAGCTGGCAGAGTTTTAATAACACCCTGCATGTGAATTATGCTTCCAATAACACGTACACGAATTATGCAGCTCTAGATGGTACAAGGCAGTTTCTTATCACTTAATATGTTTGAAAAGAGAATGACTATACTTTGTGGCAACAGAAACACCAATTATGAATCAAACATAGTTTAATTTGCTTAATTATCGCTGCAGTTCAAGCAAAAGCTGCGTTTAAACATTTTTTCTTCAGTTTGTCTAAAATACAATATTCACTTTACTGTGTTTAGTAGAGGACAGTAATGACACCCCAGCAGCTATTCACTGCACAGCCACGTGCCACCCTCTGGTTTCAGCTGGACTCCAGCCGTACCGCGGGCCACTCTGCCTCCTGCCACACCAAAATAGCAGCTTCCCTTTTACCTACCGGATCCCAGCTATGCAGCTGGTACGAGCACACACAGGAGAGGGTGAGGAGACTGTTCTCAAAGGAACTAACACACTTGCGCTTGGTTTAACTGGTGCCCATGTGCAGGCATTGGCAGGAACTTCTGTGAGGTGAGGGCAGAGCTGCCCCATGTGAGAGGCAGATGGTTTCAGCTGGTTCTGCAACAACCCCTTGGCAGGACACAAGTGAGCCCTCAGCAGCACCAGTGGAGCCTCTGTGGCCCAACAGCTCGAAGGCTTGAAAGAAGTTGTTTAAAAATTTTTTTAAAAAAGCCACAGAGAACTTCACAGTCTGAAAGACTGGTGGTAGTGCCTGATGTAGGAGGGGGAAAACAACATCTCTACATATTAAGGTGGCTTTCAGAGTAAACCTCCAAACAAACTCTTTGTCTTCTACTATTGCTTGCTCCAAAACTATATCACTCAAGCACAGAAAAACACTCCCAAAACCTAAAAGATAAAACCCACCTAAAAATTACACTTTGAAATGGTACCAAAATGTGTACCAGCGCTGGCTAGTCCACATCCTGCCCTGGCTCTAAGGAGAGCAGCTGCCAAGACATGGCCTTCAACTTATTCACACTGCAGTGACTTTGTTACACAGACACTCCCCTGCAAGAGACAAGTTCCAGATGAATGTCGGTATTTCACAGTGTTCCCACATTTAACAGTGCACAAAGCTATTCAGCTCTAAGCACTGCACTAAAATAAAGACCAAAGCCTCTCCTTCATTAAACCAAACTAATACATTGTCCTTTTGGAATCTTAGCTGCTCTTTTGCTGAAATAGGCAGAGTTACAGCTCACTTCACATGTCTTTAGTCATTATTCCCTGTTGCACAGCCAACTGCCACCTTATTAGTCGACTTTACACAAAAGGGGGTCCCACCAGCCCAGTTCCTGTCTTTTCTTGCTAGTGAGGTAATGGATCTTTGCAATTCTTGTAGTTACATAATTATGGGCATAAGATGTAGGACTCCTCCTGTTTTAATAAGTATCAGGTCATCTTGGAAGGTAAAAAAATACAAGTCACGTTATACGCAGGACTAATAAAAAAACCCTTCTATATCAGCATAACAGGCAATGTAAAACTCTGCTTGTGGAGGAAGTTGTGCAAAGCCTCCTGGTGTTAAGCATCTGGAAGGCAAGAACACCCCAGCATGCTATAAAGTGACAGCCCAGCTCCTGGCAGCTCCTTACTTGCCAGAGAATCAAGCACATATTCCAGACACTTGGCCCTGTTTTCCTCTTGTGTCAGCAGCTCTTGTGAGCAGGTCCAGTCCATCCATGCAAAAAGGACACATGCCTTCCACCTCTCAACCACAAAGAAATGCATAAAAGTTTTCAGTCTATTTATGTGGAGATTAAAAAGGCAACAGGGCAGATGTGAGAGAACTCTAAGGTCCCTTAGGCACATTCCAGTGCAGACATTGTTTGCTAGAGTTGCATCAGTGACACAGAAGCGCTCAAGGCTGCAGAGACCCAGAAAGGGACTACAGCAGCCTTCCAAATTTCAGAGGCATGAGATGGAAGTATTTCCACACATCCAATCAGGTGGATGAAGCAAATGTCTAAAACAAGTTCCTTTGTCATCAAATATGCTGCAACTCAGCAGTCCATGCTGATGCCTCACAGAGGCCAGAAGAACCTTCTCAGCTTCATTTCCAGTTCTCCTTCTCATCAGCACCTGAATGGGGGCCAAGTGAATTCTGGCAAGGAAAAAAAAAAAAGATTTCAGAGATCTCATATGCCCACTTCCCCTTCAGTTTCTATTAAAAGAGGAGCATCAAAGAATCCCAACCCATCCTTTCATTCCCAGAGCAGGACGCTATACAATTCCAACTCTACAGTAGATATATTGCCACCGAGAGCTGTCCCAACACTTTCACTCTCTGCAGATCCAAGTCTCCTGCCACCACAAGTTTTAATTTGAATGATCTTTCCGGGGGAGAAAAACCACACTTCTCTCATTGTGGCTGCACAAGGAAGACTTTGATAGAAGAGGTTGTTTTCTTTACCTGGGTTAGAAGCTGATGACGTCTCAGCTGTCTATAGAACTGCAGCACAGAAGGATCAGCTCTCACTACTTTCGGATCAAAATCCAGCACGCGGAGACCTGCAAGGCTGCGTGCCCGGGAGAGGGCTACATAAGCCTGCCCGCTTTCAAAGACACGAGACAGGGAAATTTCCACACAATCTAAAGACATGCCCTTTCAAAAACATGGATACACTTGTTAGAAAACAAGCAGACAAAAAGAACATTGTGCAGCATCAACACTAGCCTATCCTGTGAGGCTGTCACAAGTACCATCCTTAACTTGTTAAACATAAAGTCTCTTGTTTGACTATGTAGTTGATTAAAAGATGGGAATTGGAAGAAAGTACAGTGTTCTACTGTCAGGAAATTGCTATCTGACAGCAGGGTCCATCAACTAACTCCAGTGAGCCTCTTGTGTGAAACACCACAATTCCCCTATCATCAACACAGCAGGGAGAGTCTCGCTGTTTTTACTCCTAGTAGTTAACTGGAACAGTTGTGAGTCTCTGGCAGCTCTCAGGTAGATCATCCAAGACAGGCTTTAGGTTAGGCCTGGCCAGCCCTTTCTGTACCAAGAGAAACCCCCCAGAGGCAGCAAAATTGGCCTGATTTAAACAGCAGCAGAGGTCTAGTATCAGGCATGTATTTATCAAAGTCTGGAAAGGTAGTCACACTCAAAAACCCCAATCAACCACCACTAAAGGCAAAGTGCATTCCAGAGAGCCCAGCTATGACTCCTGCCACTTCTTCAGGTGCACTGCAAACCACAGCATCACTGAGGCTGATTACTGCCAGGGAAGTGCTACCATCATCAATCTGCAGCAGTAAACAATCCTGCTCTATAGTTTTAATACCAACCATACAGATAGCAACCTTATGGAAACTCCAGGAGTATTAGTAGCTCAGCCTTGCCACAAGGTAATACGATAGACAAGCATTAAAAGCAGAAGAGGTGCCACCTCCTCTGCAACTAGACACACATTCTAGAGCCACCCCCACAAAATAAGGCCCTTGAGTTTCCTCTCCTGTTTTACCAGCAGTGCAAGATCACCCAGGAACTAAATTCTTATGATGGTATACAGTCGTCTATAGACTTCTACAAGAGCACTCACCTGACTCTTGTGAATGGAAATGGCCCATGCCAATTTTAAAGGCAGCTGCTGACGACTCAGATGAACTCCAGATGGACCTTTGAAGACCCATTTCTCTGATTTTATGACCTGTGTGATCCCACACAGAAACCTCACCTTAGGCAGCCCTGTAGGAATAGGAGCAGGAGAGAAACCAAGATGTATTCCTGACACTTAACAGCCAGGAAGCCAGTAGCTTAAGAAGACTTCCCCCACCCCTTCCCCATGTCAGTCTTCTGCTAGTTTTAGGACTGCATTAAACACCAAAGCATACAAATCCAGGAGAAAAAAAAAAATACAAGAGGCCTTACAGATAGCTCTTACTCATGCAGCATATAACACCAGAGCTCATGAAAGCCCCAAGCCCCCCACTGCAGCGATTTTCTTGCTTTTCCTCAAGACATGTAATCAGCAGTAAACAACAGTTATCCGCTGTCAGCGATAAACCTTTTTCCCCTCCTTTTCTTTCAAAGGATCAAATTATTTACCCTTGTGTTCACTTTGAAATCCTATGACGACTCCTCGAGCCCCATTCACCAGCCCTTGAGATACATCCAAATTCTTAGCTAGCATCACCTACACAGAAGAAGAAATACTCCTCAATGCACTTGTCTTACACCTGTTCAGCCACCTGCCACTAGCCAGAAAGCACAAGCACAGCAGGCTGGTAAGGCCATGGCCACATTATCCTATTGCAGGATGGTCTCCAATTTGACTGGAATTTGACTTTCCTTCCTAGGATTCTCAACCACATCATTCTGCAGCACTGAACATTTCACCCACAGCTGCGAGCTCAGATCCAGGGAACCGATTGCCCTTCCTCAAACAACCACCAGCCTAGACAGAGATTCTGGGAGCACCTAAGGAATAGCTTTTGAAGGAAAACAGTGCTGCTGCTAAACATCCTTTACATCTTTGACAGCTCTTGCTCACAGCAAGATGACCAGTCCTGCAAATTTGGCAAGCTGTGCCTTACCCTTACAGGTCAGAAGGGCTGCTGTACCTGAAGCTGAAACTGCAGGCAAGGGCAGCCTGTGCTGTCTGCTAAACCCGACTGGAAATGTGTTTGTCAGTCATAGTAGTCACCACCATCTGAGTGACACAGACATGTACTCAAAGCAAACTAATTCTCTCCATGGATAAGATTCAGAGTAGAAAGGATACAGAGAATGAGAGAGTTTTCAGTTGGCCTGACAGAGCTGAGCTATACAGAGTCTGCATTCTATACACTTCTCTATTGTTTCTTTATTTTTCTTATGCCATTTGATCTGCTGGTATTTCATTAATGTATGTACACACACTCACCTGAGCTCCAAGCTTTAGCTCAACTCTACCACCCACAGGACACTGAGCATCAATTAACTTCACCAGCATCGGGTCACTGTCCAAAGCCTCAAAGGTGTGCACTTCTCCTGTAGAGGAAAGAAAGATGTGACAATTTGCAGCCATTGAACTTTTTCCACACGGCACTGCAGGGGGCTCAGCATTTACTTCTAATAGAAATTCCTCTTATAGTACCCATTCTGCTCTGCTGGTAGGACACCTTCACACAAACCTTGTCACATCTAACAGCAGAAAGATCTCTTCCCAGAGTAACTCCCAGAGCGTAGGGCAGCTTAGGAATCAAAGGCCAGCAGCAAATAAGAACTGAGCAGTCACCTTTTTGAGCATGTGACTAGTTTTCACTTGCTGGCAACATCAGATCTCCAAAGAGGACTAAAATAAGAAACCTAGAGCCCGACAGGCAGGCAGAAGTGAAAATAGCCCTTAAGTAAGGGCCAGATACAGCACAGGCTTTCTGAGATGTTATAGAAAGGAAAAGCAACAGTATGGAGGCAACAATGACCCACCATACCTCACAGCACACAAAGAGAACTCGGTGTCTTACACACCAAGTAACAGTGTTGATTTCTTAGCAACAAGTACTGAAGGGTTTGTCCAGACAACTCAGCTCCAACATGTGCAGCTTGGACTGATGCTATTGTGCATGACACAACATCAGTTCCTCCTGACATAACAGTATCCTTATAGCAACCACTCAGAGCTCAGCCCCAAAGTCACAGTTTCCCCCAAGGAGCTCACCTGGTAGTTGTTGCAAGCGTCTCTCATTAGTTAACTCTACATCATCTTTATGGGTGCAGAGCCGTGTAGCCAGGATCCCATCACGCTCAGACCTGTTTGCAGCAGTTTGCATTAGCTGTCTGGTAACCTCCTCTGTGCACCTGATACCAGGAAGAAGTGATTATTCTTTCAACTGAGCAGCTCCAGGTCTCGAGCAGCAGCAAATTCCATACCATTGGATCAAGCTGTGCAAGCCTCTGGCCTCCAGAGAGGACAAAGATAACCACACAAAGCAGAAGAGCAGCATAACAGCATGTCTCAGCCAGCTTGGGATCCACTGAATTAATTAATAAAAATTAAGGGAGGGAATGGCTTCAAGTTTCAACAGGGTAGGTTTAGACTAGAGAGCAGGAAGAAGTTCTTCACAGAGAGTGGTCAGGCACTGGAATAGGTTTCCCAGGGTGGTGGCTGAGTCACCATCCCTGGATGTGTTTAAAGGTCACTAAGATTTAGCATTGGGGGATATGGTTTAGGGGTGAACTTGTAGATTAGGTTTGATGGTTGGATTCAATGATCCCAAGGATCTTTTCTAAACTTGAATGATTCTATTGCAAAAAGAGACCCTAGAGTGGGTCCTTCCTTCCCAAGGCAACATACATAAAACCTGCTTGCGTTTCCTATAGCATTTACAGCTATTGCCTCCAGACACACTTCTGATAAAGCACAGAGAAGCAACAAACCACTGTTTTCTCTGCTTCATTAGTAGGAAGCAGGGATCACAGAGAGCAGAGTTTCTCCTCACCTGCCTAAACGGACTTCACTGAGGAGTGAGATGAAGGTCTTGTCAGTCTGTCTCCGCACTTCAGTCAGTTCTATGTTTATGTGGATGCATTTCCTCCAGCTTTTTGCCTAGCAAGTAATTTTCTTGTTAAGAAAGAGGCAGACTTGAAGTATGAGAAAGATTTTAAGGACAGTTTGGTACCTGGAAGCAGAACTTGGTTTCTTCATTAGCCTTACAGACCGGGGGGAGCTGCAGGAAATCCCCACAGATTATTAGCTGAATTCCTCCAAAAGGCTCATCCCGTTTTCTGACTGCCCTGGAAGGGAGGGAAGAGAGAAAAGCTTTGAATGCCCTCCAGAACCTGTACAGCCAAAAGTTACTTCTCTGTCAGTACATTCAAACATACATCTCTTGCAGTAAAGAAGGGCTTCAGTCAGTTCTTTGGTAGCTGTTATACTACAGCTGTTTCTCTCTGAATGAGAGGATTGCTGGGCACAGCATAAATAGGTGCATTCTGGACTCAGCTCTACAGGCAGCACCACAGTCCCACAGCTGGGGAGCAAATACAACACAAAACTTATCTCAAGATAAAGGTTGGCCCAGATGCTGGCTGTTATTTGGCTGAGGAACTTGGGGTTATCCAGCCTAGAGAAGAGAAGGCTGAGAGAGTATCTTACAGCAGCCTTCCAGCTGCTGAAGGGGGGGCTACAGGAAAGCTGCCCATGGCAGAGAGGTTGGAACTAAATGCTCCTCAAGATCCTTTCCAAAGTAAACCCTTGTAGAATTGCTTCAATTCCATGATTCAGATCTTAATATGTTACTTTTCATGACAGAATGCATTTCTGCAGTAACATTATTTTGAATCTACCATGTAATCAATCTCTTAACAGAAAGAAGAATCTTTTCTAGAATTTATTTTTTCTGCCTCAAAATAAAAGTGGTCCCAAAATGAGATAAGTGCTGAATCATTTTATGCTTCCAGTCCTATACCAGAGACTTGCACAGGCTGCCTGGTGTCCACTCACATAAGCAGAGGAAGGAAGCAGTCTGGAAATTTAAGGAAACTCATTTCTGCAAGTCATTTGGCCCTACAACAGTCCCTCACCTTGCCACTGCCTCCAGCCTGTCAAAGAACTTGCCATCCACCATCGAGATCTCATCAATAATCAAGTGCTGGCAGGCCAACCAGTGCTGGCGCACCCCTGGCCTCTCCGCCAGCTGGATACACTGCTCCAGAGGTGCCTTCCCAGAGCCGATGCCTAGTAAGCGAGAAGCAAGCAGCAGCTTTTGGAAGCTCCAACTCTTTGGAAAGCAAGCAGGAGCTCCCAGTCCTTCTCTGTCAGACAGACCATTACCTGCGAAGGCGTGGAGAGTGGTACCACCGATGTGACAAGCTGCCACTCCCGTGCTGGCTGTGGCATAGGTGCTTTTCGGTGGGAGGGAGCCCACGATCTTCTTCAGCAAGAAGGACTTCCCGGTGCCTAGGTGGCGGCAGAAGCAGCAGGTCAATGGCAAGCTCACTAGCATCAATGAACGCGGCGACAGCCACGCAGCCCCCTCACCCGCACAGCCGGTGAAGAAGATGCTCTTGCCGCTCCGCACAGCGCTCAACGCCGCTTCCTGCTCCGCCGAGAGCCTCGCCGGGGGCCGCCTCTGGCCGCGGGGCACCTGCGGGTCAAGAGGCAGCGCGTTATGACGGGACTGCCGGTAAGCGGGGCCGGTGGCCAGGGCCACCCCGAGACTCACCTCGGCCGGGCGCTCCCCATGCTCCTTGCTGCCGCGGGAGAGGCCACTTCCGCGCAGCAGGTCCCGCTCCTGCAACGGGCTGATGAGAGAGAAGCTCGGCGGTGGCCGGTCCAGCAGGCGGGTGCGACGCGGAGCAACGCGGGGCCCGGCAGCCACCTTGAGCCGCAGGAGGCGGAGGAAGCGGCGCAACGCGTCCGGGGGGCAGTCGGAGAGCAGGACCTGGGCACCGCCCGGGCCCACCCGTACCGCTGCCCGCCCTTCACCCGCGAACCGCGTGAAGAGTCGCACGGTGTCACCGGCCAGCGTGAAGCTCAGCACCGGCGCGGTCGCCCCGCTGCCGCCGCCAACCACCCGCAGCACCGGCTGCCGCAGCTCATCGCGGCCTAGCAGTACCAGCGCGCCCCGCAGTACGCGGCGCTGCGGAACCTGCACCCCAGACAAGACCTGAGCCCTGGGCAGCGGCTGCTCCACTGCCACAGTGCAACGCAGCTCCGCGCCCTCCATGCCGAGCTGCTCTGGACCCAGCGAGCGTTCAAACCCGCCGCGTGCAGCCGGCGCCAATCAGCGCCGAGAGGTTTAACTCGAAGACCAATAGGAGACGGAAGAAAAAGGGAGGGGGCGGGGCACCGGCCGGGCCAATCTGCAGCCTCGTGTGCGGCGTTGCCAGGCAGCGGGACGCGGCGTGGTCCAGCGGGGCTATGGCCGCTCGCAGGGCGGGCAAGGAGCCGCTGGACCCGGTGCAGCAGAACCTGCTGCTATGCGAGCGGATCCGGAAGGAGCTGCGGGGCCAGCGGCTGCACACGCGCTTCAGTATCAACCCGTTCCGCCGCTGTGAGGCTCGAACTGGCGGGAAGCCCCGGGCCGAGGGAGGGATGGGAGCTCCGGGGCCACCTGCATGAGGCGGGATAGGGGCAGAAACAGGGGCGGAAGCAGGGTAGCTCAGCTGCGGGTCAGAGACAAGCAGCTGTAACCGGGAACGCCAACAGTGGCCAGGGAGAGGGGCAGAACTGGAAGGAGCAACCAGCAGGTTTTGCTTTTGCGCAGGGAGCCCATGTGCACACTCAAAGACAGGCTTGCCCAGATTACACCATACCCCATTGAATCTTTAGGAGTGATCAGTGAAACCAGAATTCACTGATGCTGAGCAAGTAACAGAGGAAGGGTAGAAAAACCCAACACTGCATGAGTTTCTTCAGCCCCTGGCTCATTTCTACCTGCTGATTCAAAGTCACAGAATATCACAGTGTGCACTTGCACTCTTGGGTGATGTGAAGGGATTCACTCCGGTCTAGCTTTTACAGCAGGCAACCCTTTGGGTGGGGTGGAACTTTGCTGGGATGAATGCAGGCACATCCAGCAGAAGAGCCTTGAGTGTGCTTAACCCTTTCCCTTTCTAGAAAATTGCTGTTAGTCCTTGAACTCCTTTTGTCCTGTTCATATGATGTTCTTCTTTCACAGGTTAAGTGAGGTAGCTGGGCCCAGGGAAGGGAACTATCCTAAAGCACACTTGTACTGATACCTATCCTCTACCTGGCTGTGATGTTAAATCCACATTAAATAACTCATCTGCACAATTTCTTTCCAGTTCATGCAGTCACCAAAAAGCCCATGTCTTGGCATGACAATATAGAAGAGCAAGCAGATGGTAAGAAATCTCTGAACAGCTTGTGATAATTACATAAGAAAATGACTAATAAATAAGGTTTAAAACTTTCAATTAGTATAAAAGATTACACACATGGAATCTGACAATCTAACAAAGTTAAACTCATTCATTATTTTAGTTAAACATAAAGCGGGTTTTTTCCACCTCTAAGGCCATTACTTTTCGTCATAAGTACAAGCTGGCATTGCTGCAATTACACTTTCATTTCTGTTTTTATTTAGCATGCTATAAAATCCTGCTTGAGAATCTAAAATTCTTCCTGGAAACTAAATATCTTGAAGCCGCCTGTTACTGCAGATTCAGCTGAGGGAGCTGGGTCTCTAGCTTGGAGAAAAGGAGACCAACGGGTGACCTCATTAATAAATAGGTGAAGGGTGGGTGTCAGGAGGATGGAGCCAGGCTCTTCTCAGTGTCATCTAATGATAGGACAAGGGACAATGGGCAGAAGCTAGAACACAGGAGGTTCCACATCATATCAGAAGGAACCTCTTCACAGTGAGGGTGACAGAGCACTGGAACAGGCTGCCCAGGGCAGTTGTGGAGTCTCCTTCTCTGGACATGTTTAAGACCCACCTGGACAAGTTCTTGTGTGACTTGATCTAGGTGATCCTGCTCTGGCAGGGGGATTGGACTAGATGATCTTTCAAGGTCTCTTCCAATCGCTAATATTCTACCTGTGATTCTACCTAACCACTGCATACAGTGAAACTCTGAAACAGCTTACAGCACTAAGAATGAGAACCCTTACAGCAACCACACTTTTATTTCTAACGTGCCAGTGTAGCCTAAAAAGCTTAATGGTTGGTTAAGATTGCCTGCTTTGGTCAAGGGTTAGGGTGGGGAGGAACAAAACAGAGGCGCAGCAGGTCTCAGGCAACTGAGTAAGGTGACAGCTAGCATGAAGCACTGGTTGTTTGTAGTAGATGTGGTACAAGCAAAGTAAGCTGCTGCAATGCAGTAGACAAAGATGAGAGAATTAACAGAAGAGAACAGGCAGCCAAAGCTTGAAATGATCAGGCTAAATTCAAGAAGAAATGTCACCCTGCAAGTCTCTCACACAATTATTCATAAAAGCACAGAGCTTGCCTCCAGCCTTGGATTTGTTGCTAGTGCTTGGCCAGAGTTTGGATGTCCCATTCTGACATACACCCACAGGTAACTGCTTTGTAAACATTCTTTCTTTTATCTGCATTTGTGTTTTTTAAACAGAAGAGTTTCTGAATCTTATTCACCATGCTGCACTGGAGCCAGCAAAGAAATACTCAGAGCCACAAACTGAGAGCCAAGAAATTGGCTGGAATACAACCCCTCTGGTGAGTGGGGTGCTTAAGGACTCTGCTTTTTGCACCTGAGTCCTCTCTGTCCTCAGAGAGGTTCAGAAGGTACTTGTTCATGAAATTCTTTGTGACAAACACAGAAAACAGGAATGACTAGGAATAAGCAGAGCTGTACATGGACACGGACCACAAGTTTTGAGGTTTTCAAAAGCTACACCTAGGACCGCTTTTCACACTGACATAGGCTGTGAACACAGAAACAGCAGACTTTCCCTGAGAAACCCACATGCAAAGTATCTACCACGACAGTCAACACTAAGTGTGTTGCCAAATGCCATGTATGTAGCCACAGCTGTGTGTTAACGCCTTCGGCCGTGAAGAACAGCACAGTGAGCAACGTGAAGTGACGTACGTCAGTACTGTGTAAAGAAACATGCTGCTCTCTGGTATCTTTCAAAGTGCAAGCAGAACCAAAAATTTCATAGCCAGCCAAGTACACCCCAGGCGGAACATACATCAGTAAGGACTAATTTGGAGAAGTGTGAATAAACAGGAGGAAAAGAAATCTTATTAACAAGATGGTACATCAATCATATCTGGCAAACAAACAGCCATGACGATGACTTTGTCAATTAGCGTTTTGAGAAAGACAAATGAGAGCCTGATAAATCCTGGCCTGTTAAAAAAAATCCTAAGAAAGTAAGATGGTGTATGGCAACTTCTAATGTTTCACTTCAGATAAACTAGTTACTCATGACAAGGCTAGAGACAAACATCCCAGGCAGGCTTTGTGCTGTTAGTTACTGCATGGAAAAGGCAACTAAATTTGTATGTAATAAAGCAAGTTAAACTTTCACAGCTTGACTCATGATGCTGTTTCACACATTTTCCTTTTTCACTAGGTTCTACTGTAACAGAGCAGTAAACAGCATAATCTCAGATAAGTGGTACCTTATTTGTCACCTGGGCACTTCTCAGCAGCTAGAACTCTCTGCACTACTCTTCTCAGGGAAGACTACTACTTTCTAGTAAAAGCACCTGACTATTCCTTGTTTTCTTTTCCAGATTCACCTGGACCGTACTGACTGCAGACTGTACTTCCCACATCGGAAAACCGACATCACAAAATAAGTGACTCTACTGTATGCAGGGAGGGGCAGCCCCAGAACCTGCAGCAGCAGAGTGGAAAGCCACACAAATTCAATGGAAGCAGTTAAGAAGGAATTAACACATGAGATATCATTAAGTGAGTGTAAGCAGATTTCTGGGATGTGGAGATAGCTAGAAAGAAAGAATGTTTAGATTTTCAGCCTGACAGCAGTTAAGAGAAATAAACCTACTTATAAAATCGCTTAATTTGTCTCACTGCTATTTCCCAACCTACTATATAAACAGTATAAAAAACACTTCACTAGCTTGACAGGCTTCAAACATCTATTTTGATATTGCTAACATGACCCAGGAGTGAAATTCAGCAAACACACGTCAACAGTATCTGCGCAAAAAGCTGTCAGAGTGAAGGCAGCAAAGGGCAGGCTTCAAGCCATCATTCATAACACTGCGAAACATAATTTGACAGTTCTGCGAAAACCATTTAATGTGTTCACACACCAAAGGTCTGAGTAGAAAACAATCCCTCAACAAAAGAGACCGTAAGAAGGAATTAGTGGTAAGGCACTAGTTCCCACTGGCTTTTCTTCTTGCCGTTGTGAAGCATCCATCTTGCTCCACAGTTAGCTGCTTGACAAATGCAGAAACACATCTTGACACACACAGAAACACGAGACCTCCCCGCACTGGGGCACAAAGTCCTTATCGCGCTCGGTTCTTCATTTTCTGCCTTGCTCTCTTTCCAGGTCTCTTCTGCAAAAAAGGACAAGATTCAGATCTCTATTTTCCTGTCCTCAGTCTTTGTTTTAGCCCTATAGTTGAGGGAGGATCCCAAGGAGAGGGTATTTGTCAGCACCCCCACTGAGTGCATTTTTAGAACACAGTCAGCAACAACCAGTACTTGCTAACTCCCTCACTCATATCCCTGCTCAGACACTAAATCACACTATCTGCAATGGACTTATGCTCAGCTCTCAAAGACAGGCATTTCCAGATGCTTGAGGCACCCATTATGTTCTCAGCTCTCTCGAGACCTGCACACAACCCTGCATGCAACATTTTACTTACATTGAGGGCTTTTTTCCCTCCTTTTCCCGGGCCTTTATTGTGAGCCACTTTTGACCGGAAGCTGGATACGTCATTAAAACTCTCCTTTGTGTTCCACTTGGATCCTTTCTTCTTCCCACCAAAACCAAACTTCTGATTCTTGTATCGTCTTTTGGCATTTGGTCTGAAAAACAAACAGCATCACTGCCTGCTTGTACTGCTTTTCTGAGGAAACTCTCAATAAGGCAAATGCTGTATCTGCTGATGGACTCCCACCCACCACACAAAGCTTTCCCCTCTTATTGAGGGGACAGAAATTAGCATGTTTTGGTCTCCACCTATCCTGGTCACAGTTCTCCTCCTCTTTAAACTTATTTTAACAAATGAGAATCAGAACAGCTGTCTTGTTTCACAAAACGATCTCTTAAAAGACTGAAAAAAGCAGAGATTCTGCATTGAAATATTACTTTCTTTCCTGGTCTCACCCCTTCTTTATCTGTTGATTTGCACTGCCTTTTTTCTTCCCCTGAGATGACGACTGCTCTTCATCCAGAAAATCCAGCTTGTCAGAGAGACCTGCAAGAGTGAAGTCATAAGAGCTCCTCAGCTACCACCACAGAGAATATAAATTTACAGTCTAAGCAACTAACAGTAACAACTGGTCACTGAAGAACAGCCACTTGGGAGGATTTTCAGTGCCACCTGCATACAATCTCTGCATGGCAGCAGCCTTTCAAGCGCACTGCCCAAGGCTACAGACTGACACCAGACATCACACTGCCTTGCACTGCTCAAACAGTGTTATTCTCATTACAGATTTGTTTCCTTAGACAAGTGAACTTTACCTTTCTGGTATTTCTTGACCGCATTCAACATATTTTTTTTTTCTTTTTGTCTCCTCTGCAGAATCTCAGTTTGCACCTGACATGAGAAACAGAATGTTAGTGCTGTTCCTCATAGTGCCCCCCGATTTCTTTTTTTAAGGTATCCCATCTTTTGCTCTGTCTTCCCACAAAGCAGCTAGTGAGAAGACTAGACCAATTCCATATGTTCTAGTTACCACCTGTGGTCCAATTTTCTAATCTGCTCAGGCTCTGTTCTTGTCGTACATAAGCCCCTTTTTAGTTTCTCCTCACCTTTTTGCCATATTTCCTCATTGCACGGAGCTGTTTCGCTTTCTCAGACCTCTCCATTGCTTCCTGTTTAGTCTTCAGCTTCTGTCGAATCTTATTAGGGAACAGAAAAAACAATTTATCAGTAGCATCAAAGAAAATACAAACATTTTATTTCTGAGCAGTCCTGAAATCAATAATTACGTGACATATCAATGAGTGTAAAAAAACCATCTCTCAATCAGGTTAACACTTTGTAAGGCACAATCAGAACAATTATTACAGAAACTCCTACACTGATCTGTAGCCAAAATTTGGTTAAAAAGAGAAAGCTCATACAGGCACAAGACAAAGCCTTATAACAGGCTCTAACCGAACCAGTAAGCAAGAGTATCTTGTCAGAGTCTGCGGTCTTGTCAGTCTGCTCATGTCTACATTAAATACGTGATAGTTTCTTTCCTGGCATTATTAAAAGTAAAGCACTGAAGAGTCCACAGCCCTTCCATGCCACAGAAAACATCTTTTTTATACTCTCCTTGTTCACAAACATTTCTATGAAGATGCCACATTACAAGGGATTACAAAGATTTCAACACAGATCCGGATTCAGTCTATGACTTCACTATGAAAAAGAAACCCTATTCTTCAAACAGAAGAAAATAGAAGAAGGCAACAGTAATGTTCAGAGTTGACATCTCCAGGAAGGCTCTGTCAGCTATCAATAGTGACCAAACTGTATTGATAGATTATCTCCTAACTAGATTCCAGAACAAGTTTGATTATACAATGTCATCTTTTTTCCAAAACTACAATAAAACTTAGGGTTCCATTTTGAACAAAGACCAGAGCCAAAACAGAAGTTCATGAAATTCTTATTTCCTACATAAATCTTGCCTACTCCCCATGATATATTAATCCAGTAATGCACAGCTTGAAATCACAGAGAACCAAAACACATCAAGTATAAACACAGGGTGATACTTAAATGCGCAAAAAAGACCACTGTAATGCCACAGCTAATGGCAAGTCAAGCCAAAGAGCATAAAAACAGACAACCTCACAACACTGTCATGTATATGGAGAAAATTTTTAACATTAAATATATTCAGTACAGAATACAAATCAATCTTTTCTACTTTATGTTCCAATGCATTCTGGAAATCCCTACATGGCACTTGAAATACCTAAACTGGAAGAATCTCCAGACACAAACCAAATTGCAAATACAAACACCGTCACAGGCATTAATCAAAGAGATTAAGGTAAGTATTCACCCATCACACCTTAAAGGTATTCCCTAACACAGATTAAAACCAACATGGAACACAGGAAAGGCAGACTTTATTCACTGAACATACCTTCTGCATCTGTTGGTCTGATTTGGCCATCTCTGCAAAGTAATCATCCGGCCGTCTAGTAGGAACGTGGAGCTTATGCAACCTAGGGAGGGCTTCCAGGACAGCTGCCTGAGCCTGCCGGTAACTGGGGAGACATCACAGCACTGAGCACCAGGCATCCCACAGCACTGACACAAACTCTGCTCACATAAGCCAGCTGATACTGGGATCTAGCAAGTACTGATCTTGATTTATACCAGTATGTTGTGCGCTAAAGCACTGAGTGCTACTAAAAGCAATTTAGGTGCCGGTATAATATTAACACTTATATCTGGCACCTATACATTTATCTAGTTTCCAGTTACAGTTTTACATGCTGGCTTACAAAAGACATGAGAAAACAAGATAACTGCAATAACACCAAAACAAATCCACCCCAAAAAAATTCATAATTTGTGCTAAAGCCACGGTGCTGCAACCAAGGAACTTTTAAAACAAACTTTTCAGCAAATGACAGAAGTCTGTTGCAAGGCAGGAAATTATTTCCAGTCACAAGACAAGTTAAACATACTGGCACTCATTTGTAGTTATTCAGGAAAACATTCAGAGCCATCAAATGTAACATATATGGCCCAAGAGTGACACAATACTGGTGACAGTCAGTATGGCAGCCTGTAGCACAACACAGCTCTGAGCACACAGCACTATGCTGCAATCCTACATAAAATCTCCCTGTTTGACACTTACAAGCTCATCTCTCTCTGGAAATCATTCTCAGGATCAAGAGCATCTTTGCTAGATGCACTTTGTGAGACAGGATCCATGACCTGGGCCAAGGTCACATCCAGCCTTTCCACCCAGGCGAGCTCCTTCCTGAATTCAGCCAGGCACTGCTTCAGGCCATCCTGTGGAAGAAGCACAGCTCTGCACAGCACTGCACAATGCCAGCCCCATGGCTCAGTACCTGGCTCGCACTGTGGGCTGCTTCTCCAGACTACTGACTGATAACCTCTAATCACTGCTGTGCTTGCTACCCCAACACCCATAGCCCCAGTGAGGGGTCCTCTGAAGTTCAGTAAAGGCAAGCACAGAGTGCTGCATCTGGAGAACAACAACCCCACGCATCAGTACAGGTTGAGGAAATATCTGCCGGAGAGCAGCTCTAGGGAAAAAGACTGGGGTGCTGGTGGACTACAGACTGACCATGAACCAGCAACATGCCCAGGAAAACTAACAGTCTACTGGTGGTCAGCAGGTCGAGGGAGGAGGTTCTCCTCTCCCTCTACTCTGCCCTAGTTAGGCCATAATACTGCATCCAGTTTTGGGCTTCCCAGTTCAACAGGAAGCCTAAGATAGGGCCACTAAGATGATCAGGGAACTGGAGCATCTGCCTTAAAAGGACAGACCGAGAGCTGGGGCTTTTTATCATGAAAAGGAGGAGAATGAGGGGAGATGTCAGGCACGCTTATAAATACACAAAAGGTGGGTGTTCGGATGATGAGACCAGGCTCTTCCTGGGGATACCCAGCGATAGGACAGGAGGCAATGGGTATAAACTGGAACACAGAAGATTCAATTCAAGCATAACGCCAAACTTCAGCAGAGTGAGAGATGTTCAGAGGTCCCCTGCAGTCCCTAACATCTGGGATTCTATGTGGTTCTCTGCGCCAAAATACGACCCCACTCCGGCCTTCCTGACCCGCTCAGCCCCACAAGTCCCACTCACCGCGTCGTTCCGCTGCTTCGGCCGCTCCTCCAGCACCACATTGAGCCCCGGCTTCAGCGCGCCCCTGGCGAAGGCCTCCTGGAGCTGTGCAGAGACAGAGAGGGCACGGTCGGGCCCGGCCACGCCGCCGGCAGCAGCGCCAAGCGGCCCCATCTGCCTCCCCGCACCCCCGCGCCCGGCAGCCCCGGCCTCACCTCCGAGTCGGAGAGGGACGAGTCCAGGGAGTCGTCCGAGCCCGAGTCCGAGTCCGAGTCCGAGCCGGGCCGCGAGCGGGCCCTCCGCCGCGCCATGCTGCTGCTGCCGCTGCCACTGTCTCCACTTCCGGTCTCGTGTGCGCGCCCCCGCCGCTTCCGGCGGTTCGGTTGTCACGACGACAGGTTGTCACGACGACAGCGGCGGCGGCGGCGGCGCCATGGCCACGGTGCATCCCGTGTCCGTGCTGGGGTGCCGGGCCCGGCCCGGTTGCCTCTGCTTCACGGAGGAGCGGGAGGTGCTGCACGCGGCGGCGGGGGGCTGCCGGCGGCTCAAGCTCGGGCACCAATGGCACAGCTTCATCCCAGGTGGCACCGACCCGCTCCCCCGGCACCGACCCCCGCCCCGACCTCGGTCCAGATCCACCCTGACCCCTCTCCTTTCCCCCACAGGCACCGAGAAAGGCCGCGGAGTGCAGGCTCTGGCCGTCAGTCCCGACCGGCGGTACCTGGTCGTGTCGGAGGCGATGCCAGAGCGGCCGTTGCTCACGTTCCACGAGCTGGTGGAGCAGCCGGAGGGCCGGCGGCGGACGCTGGCGTGGCGTGAGGCCGCGTCCCTCGCCTTCTCCCCTGATGGCCAGTACCTGGCGGCTGCCACGGGTACTCTCGAGCCGCAACTGAGCTACTGGCTCTGGAAGAAGCAGCGACTCCTGGCGGAGGTCCGCATCGAGGCCCGGAGCAGCGGAGTCTGCCAGGTAACGGCTGCGGCTCTCAGGGGCTGCGTGTCTGCCATCGGCCCGCTGGGCTTGTTCCTGACTTTTTGCTGGGCGTTTGCTGACTGGCTCCCTGGAGCCACAAAAAGGTGGATAAGGGATCTAACTGCAGTCCAACAAGCGCCGACCTCAGCCTGCAGGATACCTGCACGGGATGTGTTCCTGTAGCCACGTGGCTGCTGTCCAGCACAGGAGCCGACTCCACACTCTGTGTTTTATACAGTCCCTCTCTTTGCATCTGCTATTGGTCTTCCTCAGCAGTAAGACACCAGGCTAAACACATTTATGCTTTGAAGCACATTAGCTATTCTCACATCCAGTACTTACAGTACAATGACCCTAGCTGCCATTTTTTCCTGATATACAGCTACAAGCAGAGGCTGGGTGAACAATTAGAATCATAGAATCATAGAATCATTACGGATTGGAAGGGACCTCGAAAGATCATCTAGTCCAATCCGCCTGCAACAGCAGGATCACCTAAACCAAGTCACACAGGAACCTATCCAGTCAGGCCTTGAATATCTCCAGTGAGGGAGACTCCACAACCCCCCTGGGCAGCCTGTTCCAGTGCTCCGTCACTCTCATGGATTTGTGCACATCCAGTTTGCTCAACTTATCCCTAACCCAGTCCTCATCAACCAAGGCAGTCTCACCTGTTGCCTCAACCTCCTCTGCAGTNTCCCCTAGCAATTGCTTGAAAAGGCCAAAGTTGGCCCTCCTGAAGTCCAGGGTTGTGCTTCTGGTAGCTATTCTGTCCCTACCACACGAGACCCTGAATTCCACCATCTCATGGTCGCTGCAACCAAGGCAACCCCCAAATTCACTTCATGAGCTCAACTCCTAAATGGAGGAGAGGGACTGTAAAGAGAACTGCTGTCTAAAGTCCCATTAAGTATGCAAAAATGAGGTCAGGAAGCTTGCCATCGGGAAAAACTTGCTAATCAGCGTTAAAGAAGTATTTATTTCTGTCATTTAATCCTGAATGGCGAAGACAAGTTTCTCTTTCGTGTTGACCTGTAATTCACACAGAATAAGAGAATTGTTTTGGTTGGAAGTGAACTTTATCAAGTGCAACTGTTAACCCAGCACTGCCAGATGACCACTAAGTCAAGTCTCTTAGTGTCATATCCACCTGTCTTTTAAGTATCTCCAGGCATAGTGACTCCACCACTGCCCATTCCAACATTTGATAACCCTTTCAGTGAAGGAGTTCTAACTAAAATCTAAATCTCCCCTGTCACAACTTCAGGCCTTTCATCCTGTCACTTGATGCTGGGGAGACAAGACCAAACTCCACCTTGTTACAACCTCCTTTCCTGTAATTATAGACAGGGATAAGCAGAGAGTGTCTCAGCTTGAGCTAACATATTTGTGGCAGTATGTGAAATTGTTACACAGTTTTGAAAGGGGGAAAACTGTGATATGTAGTTATGGTGATTATTTCTTAGTCTTTTCTGTATTCCTGTATGCTTCTATGAACTCTCTTCCCCTGTTTGTTTTCCTGTATCTGGTATTGGAATCCTCTGTAAGCAATATTTGCTTCTTTGTGAACATAGTTACATAAAATAGCATCTCTCTCTTGTTTCATAGGTGAGCTTTAATCCTAAAGACGATGCTCAGGTTTGTGTCACTGGAAATGGCTTCTTTAAACTTTTTAAGTACACCGAAGGAACCTTGAAGCAAGTGAATTCAGAAAAAGGAGAGCCACAGAACTACTTGTGCCATGCCTGGCTGTCTGAGCAGAAAGTTGTATGTGGCACAAGCACAGGAAAGCTTGTCTTCTTTGAAACTGGACAGCTGCAGTGGGAGATAAGTGTAGAGTGCAAAAATCCACCCAGGGAACTAGAAGAAGAGGCAACAATAAAAGAATACGAGAGGTAAATCTGTTAAATGTTATTACTAACAGTATCATGTTTATGCATTCAGATCAGTTTGAGGCATTCACTTATTTGTTCTTGTCCAGTGTATGAAGGGGTTATACTGTTTTGATCACTGCTGATTAACATTTTTTTCTCTTTCTTTATTCTTAATTATTTGTGCATTTTCCACTTGCAGTTTTTCTGATGTCTCTTCTGAATTGGCCTTTGAAGATGATAGTTCCCAAGAGGATTCTTTGCCTCGAATACCTGCAATTGCAGCTTATTCCAAAGGCTTTGCATGTTCATCTACCCCAGGAGTTGTTCTTCTGTTTGAGAAGACCCAGGAAAAGGAAGGCTACAAGGAGAGTCAAGAAATCTGGGTAGGGGGATATAAAGCTTTTCCAAGCAGAAGCCTGCTTAGGGGAGGATGTGTATGTGCTCCCAATTCATTTGATAATAATAACTTGCAGCACATCTCTAATTTGCGTTGTAAGCATTAACTAACTGTCTTGATGATGTGGATGAAAGGAAAGGATTTGCCAGTGGTCACACTAAACGTCAGTGACAGATGTCCTTTTGCAAGGTTCCCACATGTAAAACATGCTTTAAGACTGCTAAATTTCAGGAAATCTTTAATAAACTTTTATTTATGGAGGCTTCTGGAGCTACGAAGTCATATATGTCAGTTTTGAAGAACTGAGGTGCTTGTTTTTTTCCAAGCCAAAACTTTTCTCCCCTCTTTCTCCCCTTTCCTCCCTATATATTTATTATAGTTCTCATGGGACTTGTACACTCTTACTTTTAGGTAATTAGTAAGATTTCCAACAATTGTATAGTGAGCTGCATGCATTGACTTACTGCAGTGTCAGGATGGGAACATTTAACTCTCATAATCTGGTCAAGCCTTCACATGCTGCACCTAAAAGGTCAGATCATATCTGTGCATGAGACCCTGTTGTAAGACTCTTAACAACCTGAATAGTAAGTTGCAAAGGGCTTGTTACTCTGAGAACACCGTTTTCAGGCAGTTTACATTCTGACACTTGTTAGATCTTTCTGTCAATGGTTTTCTGCTACCATTTTCACTTTTGCTTAATGCAGTACTTAAGATTACAGCTTGCAGTAATTATATACTTGCAGTAGTTATATACTATTCAATAGCCAACTTGTTTTACTGGTAGTATGTGTATGGTTACTAGAGTAGCATTACAGCTGAAGTGTGTGTGTGTGCACGCCTACTACTAAAACATTATGGAGACCTGGGATATCACATGGGATGCATTTCTTACGCAGCTTCCTCAGGACCAGTTCAGCAGAGAGCCAGAAAAATCAAGGAGACAGGACATTATCTGCATATGCATCAGCCCCTCTGAGGAAACGATGGTTGTTAACACCAGTACAAATCAGCTTTACATGTTTACTATGGTTTCCACTGATCTTAAGGAGGTAAGTGCAATCACATCCCACAGCCATCACATCCTGTAAGGGGTGAATTGTAATGGCTATGCAGTGTTGCTTTCTATGATGCATTTTCATAAAATCCATCAAATAGCATCTGAACCCTTAAAGCTTCAGCTATGAAGTACTCTGCAACAATTGTCTGAGAGCTGTATTTCAGCAGACCCTTGCTCAGGCAACCCTCCATAACCTGATGCTATTCAGCAGAATGATGTAGGACACTGTTGAATCACTTAAGTAAGGATTTAACTGTAAGATTTTTATCATAACTCTATTCATTTATGCTGCACTGTAATATGCACAAAGTAACACAACAATAAAGCTGGGACAGCCATGGCAATTCCAAGTTACCCTAAAATAATAGTAATTGAAGCCCTAGTTAGACTTGAAACCTATTAGTGAAGGACAAACATGATGAAAAACATTCCCTTCTCTGAAGAAATTAAACAGAATAGAGAGATAAATATATTAGCGTGGAATAGACTTGCATGGAGTTAAACACCTAACCTGTGTACAGGGTTACGATTAGACTTCCTGTAGGAAGAGATTTTGTGATTATGGGTCTTTTTTCTGCATGCAGCCAAAAATTGTACAGGTGCTTCTATTCCAGCATGTGTTAAACATCTGTGTTAAGTTGCCTGAGTATTTTTAAACATCTACCTGACCAGAAGATCTTAACTGAATTCTTGCAGATCCTGTTTCATTTAGTTATCTAATTTGCATTTCTTTGGACACCTGCTATGACAGTCTGCTCTCACTAGTGTGCGAGGATTATGGAGCCTATGCCTTCCCTGCATCACACTTCTAGATTAATGATTACAAAGTTAAAACTCATTCTGACATTGTTATATTTTTAACATGTTCTGTTCAGACTGCTGCAGTGAAAGGTTTAAATGGTTCCCTCAGATCTGTTTTGTTCTGTATGCAAAGAGTTGTGATAGATTTCTTGCCTGACTTACTGCCTGCAGTGAAATATTTGTGGTTTTTTTTTTCTTCTCTCATGGCTTCTCAGGGGCAGGCAGCCTATTTTGTGTATTTGAATTTCCCACTGCATTCTGCTCCAATCACTGGTCTGGACATCTGTACTTGGAAACCCATTCTTGCTACTTGTTCCCTGGATAGATCTGTCCGCATCTGGAATTACAAGACAAAGTAAGAAATGTTTGTGTTTGTTATTGCCTCTTGCTTTCTTGTATACTTTCTTGTATACTTGTATACTTTCTTGTATACAAGAAATGTTGTTTCATAGGCAACAGCAGCAGCCTCCTATGAATGAAAATGTTGATGTGCTAAAGTTCTTGGGAACTGTGGAACGTAAATGGTCTTACTGACATGATTTGAGGACTGTGAATATGCAGGGCCTTTAAAACCAGCTCCAAAATAATCCAAAGCCTTTTCTATTAAGCCATTTTTATGTCAGACTTACTGTGATTAGGAAGAAAATATCTTTCAGCTTTGTCTTAAAATACTGTTGTCCCATCTCCTTCATAATCGTAGTTCTTAAGCAAAATGACTCCAGCTTCTAAGCTTCTGTGGAGGAAGAGGGGAAGAAAAACAAATCTCAGAAAAGATGTTTGTGGTCATTTGCAATTGGAAGTTCATTTACCTTCTCATTATATAACAATAAACAAGAACTTGCACCTTCCACACCTTCCCTGAGAACCAGAAGGTTCAGATTTGCCGTTGTTAAGTTCCTTACTTAACTGAATGACAACACTTTTCCCCAAGAACAAGGCAGAATCAGGCTGTAGCTGCAGGTGTCTTTGCCAAGCCAGATAATATTCTGTCAAGCCTGCATAGGAAGTCTGTGCTGTTCCACACCACACAATGGTTTTCTCTTTCAGCACTTTGGAGCTGTGTAAGGAGTATCGGGAGGAAGCATATGCGGTATCGCTTCACCCCACCGGCCTGTTCTGTTTGGTTGGGTTTTCTCACAAGCTACGATTTATCAGTCTGCTCTATGAAGACATGCATGTTGTCAAGGAATTTGATTTGAGAATGTGTAGAGAGGTAAGGAGTGATTTAAAAATTAAATTGGGCTGGTACAGGTAGCAGGATCATGAAGAACTTGACAGAAGATAGAAACCCCAGCAAAAGATTCTGGCTGGATTTAGGATATCTGTGCACGGAGGAAAAGATTCTGACTATTGGAGAGTAACCCTAGAAGGCTGATGTACAACTGTGGACATGGGGTGGTTTGCTCAGAAATACTCAAGGACTGGATATTACAGGGAAAAGTACTAATTAAGAGGCTGATACTGGCATAACAGGGGGGTTTTGTATAGTATTCAGAGATCAGATGATGTCATTGGAATTCAAAGCATGAATGTTTTGTCCGTTGCATCCAGAGTAATGGTGGTTATGGTTTTTTCTGTAGTGCTCATTCAGTAATGGAGGCCATCTTTTTGCTGCAGTTAGTGGAAATGTTATTCAAATTTATTCCAGCACCACCTTTGAGAATATTAATAATCTGAAAGGACATAGCGGGAAGGTCAGTAAACAAATCCTGTACAACACACTCATTGAAGTATGAACTAGTTGGTGAGATGCACTTTGAAAAGCTAAAGTAGTGGATCAGAAATGGGCTCAAAAATTAAAAATAGAAATACAGAAACTGATTTTCTTGGTCAGAAGTCAACATGCACATGCAGTAGATACATCCAAAGGGTTGGTCAGTAAATTGAAGGTGAGTGATTGGCAGTTAGCTGAAGTAGAAAAAATATCCCAGTAATAAACTACAAAGCTAAAAAGTGCTACCCACCATTTAAATGAACATTTTCCTGACAATGTGCTCATAAAATTCTGACTGCTGGGGTCTTTTTTAATGCTAAAATGGCATTAGTTGAGAAATATTTAGGGTGTTTTAAGTAAATCTTAGAAATATGATTCGTAACTTGTCATGGATTTATCAGTAAAATGGCTCCATGCTGTATGTCTGTAACCTACATATCAGGCTCCTTGGTGTGTTTTGCTTTTGCCAGATACAAGCAGTTAAATGGAGCACTGATGATGCTAAAGTTGTCTCCTGTGACACAGATGGTGCTGTGTATGAATGGAACTTGTTGACAGGTAAAAGGGATTCAGAGTGCATGCTCGAGTCCTGCGTCTACAGCAGCATTGCCCTGTCTTCAAATGACAAAATCATCTTTGCTGTTGGATCTGACCAAACACTCAAGGAAATTTCAGAGTCTTCGGTGAGCTAACAAACACTACAGATTTTGCTAAGTTCTCTGAGGAGGGTACTAATGTTTTGATTTCCTTATTACCCATTTGGGAAGTATAAATCGGCCTAGTTTTGTTAGCTGCAATATTTACTGACATCTCCCTTGTGTCCTAATGCTCTTTACCATACCTGAAATACATTTGCCAAGGCCTGAAGTGTTTTTGTAATTTTGTATTTTTATGACTTTACTTGGATATACCTATAAGTCCTCTAATCTGGCTAAGAAACTAACTTGGCAATAGTGAATCAACTTCATTTCTTAGATATGAGTGTATTGCATCCCTCACACTGTAAGATGCATGCATACATATTTTTTTGTCCAGAAAAAGAGTGCATTGTCTGTGGTCTTCAGTACCACTTTCAGAAGTGAAGAACATGTGGAGCTTGGCTTGAAATTTGAAGCGTGCATATCTATAAAACTTAGTTACTGTTCACAGCTTTAGATGGAGATGCTCTTAACCACGTTAGTTGCTGCAGGCAGAAGTATGGCAATTGCTTATGCAATAAGTAACTTTGGTATTGTGGAACTTAATGTAAAGCATGGATTTTGTTTGGGTTTTGTTTGTGGTTTGGGTTTGTTTTCTAGATCCAACAGGAAGTGCCTGGTTTTGGTGCTGTTTATACTTCAATAGCTGTTTCTCGTTCCGGGCGCACGGTATTTGCTGGCACATCTCTGGGGACAGTTCGAGCTATGAAGTACCCATTACCTTTGATGAAGGATTTTAATGACTATCAAGCCCATGCAGGTGCTGTTACAAAGGTAACTTACTTTTGTGATACCAGCTGCACGTGCCACCTTTCACGCCGATTGTCTCTCCCAGTTCATAGCATTATATGTTAAAACTAAGTCTGGGCCTGCCTGTGGAGAATGAATATTGCAGCATTCATAGAAGTCCTGCCTCTAGAAATATACATCACTGCAAAGCTGTTGTTGGCTTAGAAGTCGCTTGCAACAGGATACATAACAGGGCAGAGCCCCGATGGAGAACTTTGCTAACGGCTCATACTGGAAAGAAGAGTATAAAGCTATGCAGGCTCAGAAGCCTCTTAAGAGAATGGAAAGAGGGATGAGATAGATTTATGGAGAGAGTTGTTGCCCGGGTAGAAGCACAGAAGAGACTGTAGTGCTCATCTGCTAACCAGAGTGTATTTCTAAAAGGCTAATGAGCAGTATCTGCGAGGTGGGGATGTGGTGAGTAGAGCTGCAACTACTGACTGTTTCAGGGCACTGTCTCCTGGAAGACACATAGTTCTGTTAAAATTATTCATAATTTTTGCATTTTTAGTATCACTGTCAAACACAGCACCTTGCCTTAGAGCTGCACAGTCCAACATTAGGTTATGAACTTCAGTTACTGGAATTCAACTTTCATCTCACTCCTCAGCTGTGATGGCTTCCAGGTACTTTGTGCCAGGCCACGCAGTCACAGAAGGTCTGAAGCTGCTGACAGATAACTACTAGATAATTTTTGGTGGGCTTATTTCAGTTTCAAAAGGAAAGGTTTAGCCATCCATTGCTCAGACAACTTCTCTAAGAAAAGGGGTAGGGATCTTTGGAATTGTTACATAAATTGCCTGTCTGCGCTGTAGTTGCCTAGAAGGTCTTTTCTGTTCCAGGTTTTAAAAAATCTTCCAACAGCTTTGAGAGGAGGGGCAGATCCAGGGTTTTCACCTTTTTTTTTCCTTCCCTTCCCCTGTGGTCTAGATCAAGGTGGAGCAGGAGTAGAGGTCATAATCAAAATGTTGGTAGTGTAACTGTGTTGCTATTTCTACTGTTGACTTTTTGAAGCAGAAATAACAAGGAGTATGTGGTGGGGAAAAACACTGACATAAAACCAAACAACGTCTCCATTCTTCCTTGTCTCTACTAATAGTTTGTTGTCTCTTCCTTCTAAGATGTCCTTAACAAATGATGATCTATTTCTGCTGACTGCCTCAGAGGATGGCTCTATATTTATCTGGAAAGTGCTTGACAAAAGACTTGAGATACTGAAACAAGAAAAGGAAGTTGAGTATGCTGACGAAGTGCTGATCATGAGATCAAATTTAGAAGAGAAGGTAGGAGGAGCAACTCGTGAACATGAACCATAGAATCCTAGTGTACAGCTTATTAATTCCACTTGCATGGATGAGCTGCTCCTGTATGACGTTTTGTATAAAAGGGCTTGCATGGCTTCCATCATAAAAAGAGGTTACAAGTAGCTGCAGCTGCTTGTTGATATGCAAAATGCATTGCATGAACAGCAAATATGAAGAAAAGTTTAAACTTTTCTTTGATGGTTTCACAAAGCTCTTGGAAGCAGTTTTAATGGTGTAGAGAAGTCAGAAGCTGCATTTATATAAACCATCCTATAAGGGACCAGAGTTACTTCTGGAACTTCTAGCTCTGTCTGAAAATTCTCTGCAAAGGCTGTATGCATGTAACGAAAATATCTTTAACAAGCTGTTGCTGATGGCACATAATCTGTTGTAAGTATCTTCTCATCTGTGTCCTAATAGAATCAGGCAATACTAGACCTGAAGGCTTGCCTGAAACATCTACAGACAGAAACTTCTTATCAACTACAACTCAAGGACATGGAATGTAATGAAAAAATAAAGGAGTTAAAAGATAATTTCACCAAGGAAATAAGCTCCCTTAAAGCTGAACACCAGGTATGATTCATATTGCAGGACCAAGTACCAAGAAATCTTTCCCTGAAGATTTGAACTCAAGGTTGCATTACACACATATGAATGCCATAAAGCATCTGAAAAAGTATGCATTCCTGTTACTTGTTAAGCATGAAGGTGCCTTTGAGTCAAGTATCTTGTAAATACAGGGGATGCAAGATTTCTCATAGGTAGCCAGTAAATATCTTGAGATAAACCCAGGTCAGGCAATAAATCCTGCCTGAGACTAAGAACCAGTACACTACATCACCCTTGAGTTGAAATGGGACCATGCATTAAAAGCTCTGTCACATATAGGGTTATAGCTGCTGCAGGATCCAACCATTACTCTTCTTAATGCTGCTTTCTTTATGCCCTGGCCATCTCACTTTTTTAAGAGTACTTGCTGAGGTGCCTTGCATGCTTTTTGAAAACACAAGTGAAATATATACCCTGTTTTTCTCCTGTTCATGTGTTTATTGATTTCTCTGTGGTCATGAAGCAGGACTTCCCTGAAAGGCAAAAGCCACAATTATTCTTCTCATTGTCTTATTGGTCTGTGGCTGGTAATTCTGTCCATGTGGCTGGTGCATGCGCTAGATTTCTGACTTGTAATTCACTAGATTTTTGGGTCCTTTTTAGAGTTAGAATTAGAGTTAGTAACAATTTATCTGTCAGTAAGATGGCTTCGAGTGAGAGGTTACCTGTAACATGATTCAACACTGTCAGTGCTGTGTTCTTTTTGAGGTTTTCAATTAATGGTGATTTGTCACCCCTTACTTCTTTTTGTTGCTATTTTGTACTAGTCCCTTCAATGCAGTACTTCAGTTTGATTCCACATAAAGAAGGATTCCAGTGTAAAAGCTCGTAAAAGTTACTTACTGGTTTTATTGTTTTACGATCTTGTTATTTTCAAGTGCTCTTTTTATACCTTACTTGTATTGTGGTTCTGCAGATGTTCTGTCAGGTTTCTGCTTTTGATTTTTTTGAGGAAGGTTCATTACTCATTTTCAAGTTTTCTTCAGGGAAAGAAACACGGGCTTTTTGGCTTTCCTCACTGAGGCTTTTGCATTTAAGTAACCTGCGTTTTAACCTTTAGGTTTTTCCTCATTTTTGTACAGCTTGACCTTTTACAAAGAAGCCATTTTGCTTCCTAAAGATCCTCTACTGGCGTTTTATCTGTGCTGGTCTTCTGTGGATCTTCAGGTCTTTTCATAGGTGGCATTTGCCTACAGAGTTATGATAATGTCAGCTACACTGAAGCTTCTTTAGGCTTGTTGATGATGGGCTTGCAAGCGTCTTTGAAGCTGAGTAAAAGTATTGTAGGCAGGCAAGTTGTTCTTGCTGTCTGAGCATCAATATGTGTTAGGACTAAACCATGACAGGTTTGGACAGGCTGGAGACTTACCTTTCCAATTGTTGTGTCCAGCAGGCAAATGGAGTATTTCTGTTTGTGCAAGATCCATACAATTGTGAACTCCATTTGCTGCTTTCCATTAGTTCTCCATACTTTCATATCTCGTGACAATTAACCTCTGGGGAAACTTGGTTTAGTGACACATGGTGAGAGACTTAATACATAAATTCTGTTGTGTATGTGTTCCCTGCCATGGGTAAGAACACAAACTATTTGGACACTCTTTGCTTAGTTTCAAATGAAAATATATTTTTCTTAATTTTCCCCCCCCCCCCAGAATCTACAGGCAGAGAAAGAAAAACAGGAGCTACATCACCAGTCTCAACTGTCTGAGATGAAGAATAAACTGTCCAGGGATGTGCAACAGCTAGGTTAGAGCACAAGAAGTGTTTGTACCTAGAAGCTGGAGGAAGTGTGTTAGACTCATAGCAAGTAACATGGCGGGGGAGCATGGCTAGAGTACAAGTACAAAGGAAAGTGCAGAATGATTCTATGATTCTATGCATGTATATCATACCAGCATTGCACAGCAAATGTTTGCCTAAACTGCACCACGCACATGGCCATGATGAGAACATGTACGTGGGCACTGCATTTTAGCTCTTTGGGTTTTGAGATCATTGTAGTTCACTGTGCAAGAAGAGTGAAGTCACAGGCGTCAGCAAAAAGATTAACATAAGATGCACACAACGTGGAAATACCCCAGATTCCTCATCAAGATAAAACAGAAATTAGTACCAAAATGCCCACCCATAAATGAATCCATTGCCTACTCATACCCTGTAACAGTTGTGCTTATACTGCTCTGCCATGGTTGTCATCTCCAGGGAATGCCACAATGTAGTGGTTACTAATTTTTCATAATGACAGAGTAGGAGATTCTGGTGTAAATTTTCCACTTGGAACAGAGCAACATTCTGTCCTGATGCTGCAAGCTGAGCTATATCAAAATATCTGGCAGCACAACCAAGAAAAGTGAATGACAGCTTTGGAACAGGCATTGTTAGTGAAGTGACCACAGAGTCTGAAACACCCTATATATTTGATTAAGTGCTTACAGTTTAACTTATTGCAACAAGATTCAAAAAAAACCAGTATGGAAGAAGACATTGATGAGTGTAGAAGGATAGGCTACCCCGCTCTCTTCTATTAGCTCTGTCTGTTCAACATGTTTTCTGTTACCAGAGTCTGACAATACTCAGAAACTCTTAATGGAAAGTGAGAAATACCAGGAGCTGCAATTGAAATCCCAGAGGATGCAGGAGGAGTATGAGAGAAAATTGAATGATTTGGAGGAAAGCAACAGCAGGGCTGTGAAGGAGCTAGAAGAATACTATGAGAAAAAACTTAATGAGAAATCTGTTCTGCTGCAAGAGGTAGGAAACTACATTTGCAGTTTGAGTTATTGACTGAGTTTGTCTCCAACTGTGATAAAATGTTCCCTAGGATAGGAAAGATTGGCTCCCTCCATGCAAATCTTATTCTGCCTGTAACCTTGAGGAAGTATGTTGACAGGTAGAATATAATGAGGGAAATCCAGCTGAGTTACCACCTTTTCTGATCTTCATACCTGGAGTAAGTAACCTGCTAAGATTAATATCCTTGGGCATTCTCAGCCTCACCTCTCTCCTAAATCCAAAAATTCTTGTGGATGATACATTTGTTGTAATTGAAGAAATAAAGATTTAATCACCTTGCTCTACTGAAAAGATAGTTTCTCAAATGGTGAATTCCATTCCTGAGTCCCCGAGGTTCTGCTTGCATGATTAGACAAATACTCTGAGTTCTTCAAAACCTCCTGCACATTGAGGTCGAAGACTTGACTTGACAAAGGGCAGCCAGATAGCTGATCCTTGTATATCTGAAGTCAATCAATTCTATCAGGATTACTGTTTGCAGCCCTCTGTTGTAGTACCAATCTGGAAAGAATTAATGTGAGAAGAGAGGCGTGCAGAGACTCAGGCAAACCTGAATGGCCATTGGTCCTGATGTACCGGGAACAGCAATTTTAAAAGATGTTCTCAAGTGCTCCTCATGTTTGCATTTTCTGCAGCCAGAACAAGTACACTGATGTTGTGGGCCAGGTTCCTTATTTGAAGCATCCAAGCAATAAGAATTTAAGATTTTTTTTAATGCTTGACTTAACAGTTTTTGAAGTTCCTTTAATCCCCTAGAACTTATGTTACCTTCAATGACATTGCTGCAATCGAAAAGCCCATTAAATACAGACCCTCCCAGGAGAAACAAAGAAATGAAGAATCCTCCTCTTTACCAATCTTTTGGTGTCTTATTTAATGTTTGCTCTCCTTAACTGCAGATGGAGGAGACTATGAAGCAGCAGCTTCAAGAACATGAAGAAATTAAGAAACAAACTGAAGAAGATAAAGATGAAGAAATCCTGAAAATCAAAATCAAGTATGAGATGTTGCTCTCAGAAGAAAAGGAATCAAACCGCCAACTGAAAGGAGAAATAGGAGTCCTGAATAAAAGGGTATCTTACTCAGTGACAGGCTCAGACCTGCCGAAGTAGATCTATAGCTGAGGATTGAATGTGATTAATGGCACGTCACTTTAGTCCGTTAATGACTTTAGTCTGTAAGTGTGTGACACTTCATATGAAAACAGTAGCCCTTCTTTGTATCAGTTTGACCCTTTTAGAATGTTTGGGCAGAAGAAAAAAACTGCATGCTGCTTGTATTGCTGATATAATTAAAGACAGGGGATAGACAAGGTATGTTTTTATTAGTACACTTTCTTTTCTCTTGCAGTTTTAAATTATAAATAATAATACTGCTCATCCTGTGAGGGGAAAAAATTTACTTTCTTATTTTTCTAAAATCTAATATGGTGCTTTGTTAGAAAAATACTTGAACTGCTTCATTTTATGCAATAAGCATTTTGTGTTTAGTATACATCATCCTTTTTTCTTGGTTTTACTAGTATTTTTAAGGAGGTCTTTTCTAGTTTGGCTATCACATTTACCCAAGGATGTTAGCAGTACATATTTTCATTTATTTTTGTCTGGAGAGAGGTTGTCTTACTTCATACCCACTGTTATCATGGTACTGGTGTCAGTTAAACTGTCATTTAGACACCAGAAATTTCTTCACGAGTCCTCACATTTTGACCAGCACCATTCCTTAGTTCCAATATTCTTGGCTTCCCAGACTTCAGTCCTAAGGTGTTCCTTCAAGGGAACTTAAGGGCTATGAACTTAGCACTGTTACAGTCTACTTTTGACAGCTTTAGCATCACATAACAAGTGATCACTTGAAAATAATTTTCCATGGCTCGAGTATTATTTGGAGCTGATATTTGGGTGTAATATCCATACCCTTCTTGCTTCTGAATGCAGATTCCCTGAAGCCTTGTAGTGCAGTGAGTATTTTCTCAGAATACACGGAAAATGCAAAACTGGTTACTCAGCCCCCACTTTGAGTTACAGGTATTTAGGTGATGTGATGCTCTTTCAACATATCCTGGTTTGGTAGCCTTTATCCCACACCCTCTGCAAGGTGTCTTAGGGAGTAGGGTGGCTAAGTTATGCACAGCTTTGGGAAATTGCTGATTACTTACTTGTTTGCTTATCTAGCTGAACAGCCTACAAAAACAGCTCAAAGAGTGCTATGTGGATGCTGAAGAAATGAAAGAGGAACAGCACAAACTGAAAGGCATCATTAAGTCACTGGAGAAGGACATCGTGTCACTGAAGACAGAGATCCAAGAGAAAAGCAACACTGTCCAAGACAAGGTGAGAAAATGAACAACGGTCTGAGATCCAAGTCACCCACCCTTAGTTTAGTACAGATATCTATTTTAGCAGTGTCATGCTGTGATAATATCAGTTTTAACTTAAAGAATTCTCCATCTTCAGCTTGGGATTATAGTTTTTAGTTGACACTCTAAGCTTTTCTTGGGGAGTTCAAGTTCAGAATACTGAGTTTCTTGTCCCCTGTTCCGGGATCCCTGTTCTGGGGATGGCTCTGCATTATTTTCGCCCTCACTTCCCACCCAGTCTGTGTAGATGTGCCTGTGCAACTGAAATTCACTCTTCCACTAGATCTGCAGCTGATGGTTTTGCCTCTGCCGTATTTTTACCTTGTCCTAGAGAATTGTTTGAGAGTACTGTGTCTGATTCACATCTCTGTGTCAATGTCTCCCAGGAGAAGGACATATTTGACCTGAAAAAGGAAAATCAGGAACTGAGGAAGTTCAAGGTTATACTGGATTACAGAATACAGGAGTTTCAGAAGCAAACACAGTCACATGAAAGGGATACTGGAGCATTGAAGAAGCAGATCCATGAGGTAACACTTTCTTTTGATCTCTGCTACTAAGCCCTTTGTCTGAATGCAATGATGACCTGGCAAGTCCCATGGAAAACTACACCCTGCTTGTCCTTTGACTTCCTTCAAGGAGGCACAGCACTGATTCAGTATCTTTACAGCTAATAAAAACACTTGTGCACAATAGCTGCCATTTACTTTTCGATCACATGCTACCTTCTATCACAGTTGCTTAATCTTCTGATACAGTATTTAATTCTAGAGGTTGCTATTATTAGTTTTCCTTTAAAATCTTGTCCTTATGTGTACTATCCGTGTACCCTATCGAGTTTGCAAACACGGCCTTCACAGATTTGGAAGAAGAGAGAGCAAACTACTTCTCTGAGAAAAGTTGTACATTTATGCAAACACAACTCTGTTTAGGGCTTAGGTACATGGACAAATTGCTGTTCATCAGCTGATGCCTGGAACATTTCCATGCAACAGATTCTTTGAGGCAACTTACTTGACGTAGAAACTTATTGTGATCTTTCCATAGATGTATCCTTAGCTCAGCCCGCTTAGGACTATGGTGACAAAGCTAATCAGTGACCTGTTAGTTTTCATAGGTCTGTTTATTCTGAACAAAAGGCTTTTCAATAAGATGCTTATTCTGTGTCTGTCAGACTAGCATGATGAAATCCATGTTCTCTCTTCCAGTCACCATCTTACTCAGTAAAAGCTGTAGTACCCTTACTGGGTTTTTTCCCCCCCTATGTTCTACGTGTTTTCCCACAGCTTTTTTAAGCACATATTTCTTTTCAATATCAGGATCTCTTTATTATTGCTCTTGCTCTTTCCACTATTGACTGTTAATTTCCATCGCACTCATTTGTATTCAAACGAAACAGTAAAGTTTCACTTCAGCCCAAGGGAATGAAAGGGTTTCGCATTCGATGGAATCGAACACAGTTTTTGTGTTTTCTGTGTGTTCCGACAGAGGGCAGTGTTGTTCCAAAGTTGACATCTTCCTGTTTAATTCAACCTCAACGGGGATCTACTCCCTCAAATCTGAATTTCCAGTCTCTCCTTTTCCTGTTATGTGTTGGTTTTTTATGTCTGTTTTTAGTCCTGATTTCCTCCCGCTGCTTCCTTTCAGCTGGAGGAGAAGCTGGAACGATTACAAAAAGAGATAGCACAGTTGAAGCTGAACATCACCCAACTGCAACAGAAACAAAAGGCAACTGATCATGAGATGCGCAGAGAGAGACTGAAGGTATGGTGTACAACCACTGTGCAGGTCCCCCATAATGAAGTTAGTGGGGACAGAACAGTGCAGAACCACTGATCTGAGCAGGGGTACTGTGTCCAAAAACCAGGAGGTCAGTGGGGGCAAAGACAGAAAACTTTCAAGCCCGCAAAAAGGTTATAGAGTTGATATTAAAAAAATCCAGTTATTTACGGGTCAGGTTGTACAATCAACACATTTTCTCCTGGGTTTAACAGAGCAATGAGTCTAATGCTTAACTGACTACCCTTTCCTGCCCAAGCTTGAAATCTGGGGACACTTGGTCTAAGCAGGTCTAAACATCACATAGGCTACCACCTACAACGTAATGTAGACATTAGTAGAATAAAATAAAGGAGCCTCCATTTGGAGAAGACAGGGACCCTTGGTGTTTGACAACAGGCACATCAGACATGGCGGGGGGAAAGGGAGCATAAAGAAGCTTGGCAGGCAGTGCAGGAGTGATGAAACAGGTAGTGGGCCTGGAAAACCCATGTGAACCTGAGAAGGCAATTGATGTGAAATCATTTCACATGTGTCTGTGTTTTGTCCCTTTCTTTCCCTCATTAATTGTTTGAATGCTGTTGCTAAACAAGAATGTAGGTTGTTTGGGGAGGGACAGCTGGGGATAGCATTCATGGTAATAAGCCACTGGTTTTCAGATGAGATCTCCTCATGCTGGCACTTACATAATGCAAGTATTTTGGATTATTATTACTGCTATTCACCACGTAGCTCTCACATCCTCAGTGGGGTTTTTTATGATTTTCTCTTCTCAATTAAGTGGAAGTAGAGCATATAAAACCTTTCACCAGCCCTCCCAGACTTTCTAGAAAATTGCACATGATAGAGTGCTCTGATGAGCCAAATAATAATGTACCTACATCATTCTTACAGAAGCAGAATATGGAAACTCTCATCAAACGATTTAAAACAGATCTGCTTAATTGTGCGGAGTTCAGGCAGAGTTTATACAAAACGAAGAATAGTTGCCGTGAGCTCTTCGTCAAATACATGCAGCAATCAGACTTGGTGAGTCGGGGTCTTTGCCTTGTCCTCGCATATTAATTTCTCTGTAATTACTGAGGCCACATGCTGTGTCCCCTCAGGTGGAGCCTGAAGCAGTAGACACAGATTCACAGCAGGAGTACATGAGACAGCAAGAGTATCTTGAGAGGAATGTGGCAGCTTTAAAAAATAAAGTGGTGAAGGATCAGAAAGTCCATGAAGCTTCTTACAGACGTGTGCTGCAGGTAATAAGCCTTTTCCTTGTGGTTTGGATAAGGGAAAAAGAAAGCACCTGCGTGAAAGATACTTGGGTAGCATTTCTGCTATGATTTCTTCAGACTTGAAAGAGTTTTGGTGTGTTTTCTTGCCAAAAATTCCTAGTTTTTCAAGTGCTTTTGTTCAATAATAGTTTTGATTGAGCTACTAACATTCTATAATTTTCTGGGCAAAAAGAGCAAGCTCTCTGAAGCCAGAAACTGCTGCGTCTCACAGATACATTTGTTTATCTTCCTCTCCCTAATGTAAAAGAAGATAGGGAATCCCTGCTGCCTGGGTATCTTTTAAGCAAATAATGTGCTTATTTTTTATTTCAAAGAGCATTTATAAAAGCCACCATAGTGAGTTTGCACCTCTCTGACTGCCAAGCTGTACTTGCAGTGTGGTGAAATACAGGAAGTAATTTTTGAGGAAGAAAAGAAAAAAAGAAATTACTTTCTGTGGCTACATAGTCCCACACCTACTGGTCTGAATGTGGAAGAACTTTCTGCTTTTCACATTGAGGTTTTTGAGGAAGTTCCAAAACACACGATGAATATGACTATTCGTATCAAGATGTCTTACTCGTAATCCTTGTTCCTTGCAAGGCACGGTGGACTTGTGGCTGTGGGGGCCAAAGATGCCGTTTGGTTTTGTCTGGAGAGAGGGGATATAAAGCCCCACACCAAAGCTGTCAGGAGAACAGCTCTTTACAGTCTCTTGATCGCTTTGTGCTCAGTCAGCATTTCCTTTTTCACTCACTAGCCCTTTACTTGTTGTTACTTTATTGTTTTTCCTCAGCATCCTCGGACCTCAGTCCCCTCTTAAGTCATCTGATCTTTGCTATTTATGCATTGTGATTCTTGAGGCCCAAGCAGCGGCAATATTCTTCCCTGGTGCTGTTTTAATTCTTTAACTCGTTCTGTGAGTTAAAT
Organism: Rhinopomastus cyanomelas; assembly: GCA_013400115.1. NCBI lineage: Eukaryota > Metazoa > Chordata > Aves > Bucerotiformes > Rhinopomastidae > Rhinopomastus > Rhinopomastus cyanomelas. The sequence goes on along the minus strand of VXBP01007997.1, from coordinate 58,666 downwards.
ATTTCCTTTGGCACAAAGGCTTCAGAAAATAACCTGAAGAATTTCATTGCTGGAACAGGGAGACAAATGGTGCTCATAATGATAACACTTGATGTCTTGGATCAGTAAGCCTAACGTGAAATGATTATTAAAACCAAATTAATAAAACATCTGGACAATGAAGATATCAAAGGTTCTAACCGGCCTCATTTCTTCAAAGAAAAAGCAGTTCTCTGATTTCTAGGAAATTAATGAGATTTTACAGCCAGGAAGAATTATCATGGTCTTCCAATCATGCACAGGGGGCTTTTAAGACTAATTTAAAAAAAATTCTGTCAGAACTTGCTTTGAAAAAGTAAATGGCATCTTGACAGCCTTCAAGCCCATGTTCCTGTGCAACTTGGTTTAGGTGGTCCTGCTGTGGCAGGGGGATTGGACTGGATGATCTTTCAAGGTCCTTCCCAATCCCTAATGTTCTGTGATTCTATTACTCCTCATTTGTGCTTTCGTTTTCAGACCTGTGTGTTCCTCTTTGAGTGGCTGTTCCTAGGTGCATTCCACTGGTGGCTGCTGCAACAGATTATTAGAACTGTCAAGACAATCTTAATTATTCTCCCCAATTGTCAACTTGCTTGTTAGACTACTATGCTTCATAGAATCATAGAATCATTAGGGATTGGAAGGGACCTCAAAAGATCATCCATCCAATCCCCCTGCAACAGCGGGATCACCTAGACCAAGTCACACAGGAACACATTCAGGCGGGTTTTAAACATCTCCAGAGAAGGAGACTCCACAACTTTCCCTCCGCCCTTTTGTATTTGTCACTTGGGTACATAGTAACTATCTAACTAACTAACGTTATGTGATTCTGTGAAGTTGGAGTAAATAAAATACTATGGTTTCAAGAGCAGGCTGCCTGCTCATGCTGCACAAGTCCAGCACAAACACAGTAAGACCAGCTGTTCTTACCCAGCAAGTTCAGACATTAGTGCTCCTCCAGTCACTGACTTCTAGCACATACACCTTGAGTTCTTGCTGCCCTTGAATGCCCTGAGTGCACCTATGAGCAGATAATTGTGGGAAGCAGTAAACTTTCAGGTTTCAGTTGTGAGGTGCCACTTGTTTGTAAGTGTAATGTAACAATATGAATCATATGTCTTGCATAGATCTCTTATGGCAACCTAATTATCTCTGTCAGCCAAAATCATCTTTAAAAAAAAGTCAATGCTTGAAGACATGTTTTTCATAGGAAAATGTTATTAATCCTTGGCCTGTTGTTTTAGTGGGTTTCCTATTGCTGCATGATTTACTTGTATCATGTGAGGTACCCAGATCATGCCTTCTGCCCATTTGTCTTCTTTAAATATTGCCAGTAATGATTAAGTTGCAGGGGTTGGAATGATTCTGCCTTTCAAAACTTCTACAAAACACACCGTAGGTAGATGAAATTGTTGCTATTATTGGTTCAACATGGTGGCAGCTGCTTAACATCTGTGCTAGCTGTTGATGTCATAAAGTATTTCATTGTCTTTGTAAGAGGCAAAGTCACAATTCTACTTCTCTTGAATTCAAAAAACAAATATTTAGTTAATGATGTTCCTGATTCTGAATGTTGAGGAACAGTTTTATCATCTTTCACTATTATTGGTCCCGATTGGTTTTGCTGAGTCTTTGAATCTGTTGCAGCAGTAGGGAGAGAACATTCACTTGTACTTTCACAGCCTCTTCACAGAATCACTCTGGTAGGAAAAGATCCCTGCGATCATGGAGTCCAACCATCTACCCTACCTTAGAAGTCCACCCCTAAGCCAGATCCCTCAACACCTCACCCAAACGATCTTTAAACACATCCAGGGATAGCAACTCAGCCACCTCCCTGGGAAGCCCATTCCAGTGCCTGACCACCCTTTCTGTGAAAACATTCTTCCCAATATCTAGTCTAAACCTACCTTGTTGTAACTTGAACCCATTCCCTCTTGTTCTATCACTAATTGCTTGTGAGAAGAAACCAACACCAACCTCTCCACAATGTCCTTTCAGGTAGTTGTAGAAAGTGATGAGGTCTTCTCTCAGCCTCCTCTTCTTCAAACTAAAGAGCTCCAGCTCTTTCAGGCTTTCCTCATAAGATTTATGCAGCCAGATGCTTTGTGGTTGGCTAGTAAGAAATTAGAGGATTGACCTTTTATGGGTCGAAGACTGACTGAAAACGAAAGGTGAATACCTGGCTAACTTTTCCTCAGAGCAGCACAATAGCAGTAGGTATTTCAAGTCTCCATAGGCTTTATGTATTTCTTCATTTGGAATAAGTGTTGGAAGTGATGTTGGTCAAAACTAATGAAGAGACTTTTGGAGTCTCTGCAGGGAGATACAGATAATAGAAGTGAAGAGGCACAAAGTGGCAAACGGAAAACAAAGCTGTACGCAGGAGGGGGAGATGGGACTCCTTCACATCAAGTCTGAATTAATTGGATCAATCCATCAAGGAACCCGAGCTTCCCTAGGGAACTGGCAAAGAAGATGATACCTTTGGATTGCAGCCACAGTCAGAAAGTAAAACTAGTGTTAATTTATTGAGATAGTCTGGTTGGAATACTGTCGTGTTTTGTGTCAAATCTACTCTGGTCTTATCCGACCGACAATGATATGAAGGTGCATATTGCTGAGACAGACGGTACCTGCGCTTTCCCTTACAGAGCATATTGCTTTTGCAGGAAAATATTTGTCAGATTAAGGAAATCAATGACTTACGGCAAGAACTGAAGATGGCCCACGACCAGATACGTAACCTCCAGTCAACACTGAAATTAACCAAAAAAACCAAACAATTCAAAATACAGGTGAGTAGTGGTGGTTATGTGTTTTCGGTATTGTCAGTACTCATTCCAGAGGCCTTTTTTTAGTCCTTGGTGAACAATTTCATTACTGTCTCCATTTCATTCCAACTTACTTGCCTGCCTGGTGGTACCTTTTAGATTGTAATGTGAGTTGTAGAAGCTGCCAAGTGCTGGAGAAACTTACCAGTCTAGGTGATCCTGCTGTGGCTGGGGGATTGGACTAGATTATCTTTCGAGGTCCCTTCCAATCCCCAATGTCCCGTGATTCTGTGATTTTATTTAGCTCTACTCCTTCAGCCCTGAAAGATACCTTTCATTGTTCATGCCAAAGAACTCTGCAAGCTGAACCCTTGTAACTCTACTCTGTCCTCTCTAACTGTATTTTCTAGCTTCCTCCAGTGAACTGCCATCCATCGCAGCTGTCCAATGTGGAATGCAGAGAAAGAAAATGAGAAAAATCATAGAAATGCAGCAGCTAGAAATAAAATACCTGCAAAGCCAAATGCAGGAGAAGGAAAAGTCTCTGCAGTTCAGCCTCCATTAGACAAATCTTTCCAAGTGGAACCTGGAGAGAAGCCATGAGACACAGCAACCTTGTTCAAGAATGCCTTACCTTATTATATTCTCCTGGCAACATCAGAAGTGCAACAACATAGATTAGACTTATATTCCTGTACTCTGCTATAAAAGCAAGGCAGCAACCTTCACTCCCTTTTGCATTCCTGGAGTCTGCCCTTTCCATGAGTCCTGGAAGCCAGGAGAAAAAATAAATGAATTTGCATTACCACGAGACTGGTCTTTGTGCCTTCATGCTAGGGCAGGTAGGCACCTTTCTCTTGAAACACATTGTGTCCTAGTCCAGAAGAGCTTTTCTGCTGGAATTTTGTCGTTACTGTGCAACAAATACCAGTATCAGCCTTCTGTTTTCCAGTGCAGGGTTTCCTAAGTCCACACAAAGGACTGCCCGCACATAAGACAGATGTCAGTGTTATTCCAAGCGGGCATCCAGTCACGGACTCAAAATGAATTACCTTGCAAGGGCAACCTTTGACTAGTGGTCAAGCACACATGAGTTAGAACCCTTGCTCAAGCCTCTGCCTCCTGTCTAGAGATGTGCTGTCTCATCTGTTACAGGCATTTCAGGAGGACACAAAGGCAGCCCATAATCTGCAATAGAGTCTAAACTTTACCTCATAACTCTCCTATAAGTGTGAAAAATGAATCTTTGCTTGTCTTTTTTCCAACATCTCCAATCCCTTTAGTTCAGTTTTTCATCCAAATTCTGCTAAGAAGTCACTTTGAAAAGGACTTACGTACAGAAAAATGCCAGGAGTCACTGCTTTACTAATGGGGGGGGTAAATTTACATCCTTTGTTGTCAGTGCGTGACACGCTGCCTCACTGAGGGCAACTTCACATACATCAGAAATCTAACCTGCTGATTGAGCATGGAAGGCGATGGCTTTAGAGCAGCCGGTGCATCACCGTTTCCATTTCCTCACCCGGATTGTAGAGAAGTGACAGTGCTTTCTACACACAAGAGTGGTACGATACGGGAGATGGAGGTCTCAAGGCTGGATAGTGCACAAGCTATATTGCAATTAGCAGTACATCTCCAGCCCTACACCATGGCGAAACAGATGGCTCCACGAGCTGCTATGACCTGGGAAACTTCTGCTGCGTGCTTGCCCATGAATGTGGAATTCTGTTTCTTTCAGTTTTTTCATTTGGTAGGTTTAACCTGTATGAAAAGTTAGTTTCACAGGGACAAAAGGAAGACATTATGATGGAATCAGGTTGTTAATGTGCTAGATTAACCCCCTTTCTTCCTCCTCCCATCCTCATATATAATCATCTTGACACTTCCGGTACAGAAAGAGGATGTAATTAATGCAATTAGCAAATATTTTAGAAACTGGTTTGCCCTTAAATTTTCAGAACACACCCATTTTAATTTGCTGGACTCTCATGTGGTATAATTTTCCCCTCTTTCTGTCAGAATACATTGAGTAGTAGAAGACACTGCTTTAATAGCTGTGGTTTAGAGAAATAGAATCCATCAGTCCAAAAGCAGAACCTTGTCCTAATAAAAGGAAGAGACATACAGATGAAGAATGACTTTTGGTGGTGATCAATATGCTGCCCTGAGTAGAAAGATTTTAAAGGCAATACAAGGCCTGCTAGATGAAGCCTAGGTAAACAGAATAACAGAATGGTAGGAGTTGGAAGGGATCTCTAGAGATTATCTAGTCCAACCCCCCTACCAAAGCACGATCACCTAGGACAGGCCATATGAAGGTGTCCAGGCAGGTTTTGAAAGTCTCCACAGAAGGAGAGTCCACAGGTTCTCTGGGCAGCTTGTTCCAGTGCTCCGTCACTATCATAAGTGAAGAAATTTCTCCTCATGTTGAAGTGGAGCTTATGTTCTAGCTTATACCCATTATTCCTTGCCCTATTATTGGGAATCACCAAAAAGAGACTGGCTTCTTCCTCTTGACACCCACTCCTCAGATATTTATAGGTATTAATAAGATCCCCTCTCGGCCTTCTCTTCTCCAGACTAGACAGCCCCAGTTCTCTCAGCTTTTCTTCATAGAAGAGGTTTTTAAAGTTCCTTGGTCATCCTTGTATCTGTCTGTTGGACTCCCTCTGTCTGGCAAACCAGCTTCATGAGGATTTTGAACTTGATCTTAGTGGCTAAGAGACAGCTAAAACGCTGTAAGGGAGAACATTAAAAGTGAGGCACGGCAGAGTGTTACAGCTGAGGTTTATCAGAGACCTGCTGGAAGCAAAATAGATGTAAAGCTGCTTCTCTGCTGGGAGAACGACACCAAGGTCAGTCTCCCACATATGTCCTGTAGAAATGTTTTCAGAACTAAGTTGTAATTAGATTATGGTTTTGTATGCTGATAGTCTTCGGAGTTCTCTTGGTGTGCAAAGACTCTGTTTTCATCTTTTCTTGGTCTGCACTGTTTCTCCTCTTGGTGCCTTTCTAAAGGAGCTGGTAAGCATCTTGTGCTCTTACAGTTGCAGCTCACTTCTTAAAGTGACTGTATGGCTCTCTTTAAAGATGAACAAGATTTCTTCTCAGAAGATGTGTTAACAGGCCCAACAAAAGGACAAGGTTCTTCCAGTTAGCAAGGTTAACTCATTAGCAAGGATGGTTGTATAGATAAATCCACCATATCCCATTTGTTGGTTTAGGCCCAGGACAACAACCACCAGAGAGATGATATTTAATGAGTTTCAAAAGATCTGTCAAAGCTGTCACACTAATTAGTCTCTATTTTTTCAGCTTATCCTAAGCTTCCCTTCATCACAGCCTGATAAAAACCCCAGTACACAATTCAGTAACTGAGCCCCCTTTTTCCATTAGTTAGGCAAGAGCCTAACTAAAGGTTCATCCCCATTCTCCCTACGTGGCTCAGATTTCCACCTGCTCAGGCTCCCTGTGGAGATCCCTTCTGCTGTCATTGATCCCAGGCATAATAGTGGGGACATGCACTCATTCCAAGAGTCCCATTCACCTGCTGACTTCAATGTTCCTACGACTCACTTTTATTTCTCTTTCCTCTCAGATGAGTCTTTTTCTGCCTCCTTAACTCCTCTCAAAATGGTCACTTTTCTTTCCATTAGATGACCGAGAAGTCAGCTCTTTTGCATCACAGCAGGCTCTGCCGCTGCTGCTGTCTTCCAGGAAGGGGAGTTCTGCGGCTGCCTGTTGATGGGGAGATGGCACCACAATGACGTCTTGCCTGACTTAAGTGCCTGCCTGGACTGGTGCCATGCAAAGATCCAGTCCTGATGTGCCCAGATGGCCACAGTAGTGCGGGAGCTATTTTATTTAATAGCACATAATACCAAACACTTGTTGAACGTGACGAACCTTCTCTAGCGCTGCCAGCCTGGCTGCAGGCTTCCTCTCACCTGCTGCCTGCGAGCTGCTCCCTGGCTCTCGCACCCCTTCACCTCCAGCTGGGAGGAAATGAGCCACCTTCCAGGATCGGTGCGTGGCCAGATCCTACCCGAGGAGGGAGGGGTAGTGCTCAGCTCTGGAGCCTCTCCAAGGCCAGCAGCAGGTTTGCCGAGACGCCGCCCTGCTGGGGAATGCACCTGCCCGGGCGGGAGGAGGGCTGGTGGCCACCGCGCTGCTGCCGCGCCGCAGCGGCCCGGGAGCCGGAGGAGCACCTGCTGCTCGCTAGGCGGTTACCAGGGGAAGGGAAGAGGTCTTTCCCGTGAGCTCCCTCTTTAGCACGATCCAGGGGAAGGGAAGCCAGGAGAAGCCGCTGCTGCCATCCAGGAGCAGGGAGCAGTCTGGGCTGCGACGTGTGGCAGCGGCTGTCGCAGGTGAGTAGCGAGCCCGAGCCCTCCCCGCCGGGAGCTCTTCAGCAGCTGCTGGCAGCTTCGGGGGTGCTTCAGACATACTTCTTAACACATCCTGCCTCTTGGCTCCTCATAATTCCTTCCTTGCACCATCGTGTTTCCTCTCAGCACACAAGGCTCGGGAATTTCTTGTTCCTTTGGGACTCCCAAGCCTCTCTTGTCAGAGGAGCGTCCAGGCAGGCTCTGTGGGGTCGGGATGATGGATACGTGTCACGCTTACAGACAGGACGTGGCACATGGAACTTTACAATGGAGCATGCTAAAGCTATCTATATTTCTGTAAAAAACAGCAACACACTCATGCCATTACAAGCCCTCCACCATCCTTAACCCAGAGCCCCCAGGCTTGATGGAAAGGAAGGGACAGTTCACCATCACCCAGAGCTTGCCCGAGGCTTCCTGAATGCTGTCTGGTGGCAGGAACTCTGGTGGGACAGATGCTCACTTCCAAGAAAGTATTATCCCTCTGATAGCGTAGAGAGGGTGGGCTCTTCCCACAGATACAGATTCGACATCTTCGGTTTTCCTGGATTTTGAGCAGCCCTGAAAAGGAGGACCACTGGGAATTGGTGGTATAGCAACCAAAACAGTGGAGATCCTTTACTAGGATTTTGGATGTAAGAGATACCACATAAAAATCCCTATTCCTCCCCTTCCTCATGAGTTCCTCTATCCCTCACTCATGAGTTGTTGCAGGTCCCTTCCAACTGAAACACTATTCTGTTCTGTTCTGTTCTATTCTATTCTATTCTATTCTATTCTATTCTATTCTATTCTATTCTGTTCTGTTCTGTTCTGTTCTGTTCTATTCTGTTCTATTCTATTCTATTCTATTCTATTCTATTCTGTTCTGTTCTGTTCTATTCTATTCTGTTCTGTTCTGTTCTATTCTGCTCTGCTTTACTGTACTCTATTTCAGTTGGAAAGGACCTACAACAATAGCCTAACTCAACTCTCTGACCAATTCAGGGCTGACCAAGTGTTAAAACGTGGTTAAGGGCAGAGGAAACTAGAAAAATTGCATTAAAGGTTGGGAAAATATTTATGCCTTTTCTTGAGCAGAGATTTCTGTGTGGTGGGAAGTCTGTCCCAAACATGTTATGGCCAGACCTGGCCAAGTAATGATGATCTGTGACAGATGGGCTGGAGGAGCAGGGGATGGAGATGGTTTGTATATGTTTGAGGATATGAAGCTCTGTTGACTCTTGTCTAGATTGCTCATGCATGTAATTTTATGTACTGTTATTTTACAGTGGTTTTTTTCTGGACTTTCCTGGTCTCCATGATGCTCACAAAGTCCACATAGCTGCAAAAAGCCCTTCTGAGGCTGGAAGTGCCACAGGAACCTGTCCCACCTCTCCTGAATGCTGTGGGTGAGCAATGTCTCATGGTCTACTCTTGGTTTGGGGAGAGGAGGGAAGTGAGGAATATTTCAGCAGCTGATGGTATGTGGCTCTGAATGTAAAGTGTTAATTAACGTGCAGTCGATGGCCCATCTGTCATATATCAGACAGCTAGACATAAGAAGTCTGTAAGTAAATAAATAAATTCCTGTGCCATTGCTAGGCCTGTGTCTCCCACACTTGCAGCCAAGAGCGGCCAGAAACCCGTTGATGATGACCCTCAGCTCCCAGTTAAATGTTGTCTAAGTAGGAAAAAATTAAAAAGGGGGGAAACATTAATAGTTTTGTTTTCCTGCATCCCCAGTCCTTCCCTGTTCTTCCTCCCCAGCTGCCAGCCAGCGGTGGGGAAGGACAGCCTGTCAGTTTTTCCTGAAATGTGACCTTCAGGGCAAAAATGTTGTGTCCAGTGGCTGGCCTCCTCTCCCTTTTCCTCTTGCATACAGGGATGGGAGCCCTGAAAGTACTCAGTTCTGTAGTGAGTAAACAGTGGAGATGGGCGACCTGTGATCCACATTCTCAGACTGGCTAATCTGATGGATTTAAGCTCCCAGAGGGTCTGTGTTACGGTCTATCCCAAACCAGTGAGATCAGGCAGCCCAAATAAGAGGTACGGACAGGAAAACTGTCTGTGAAAAGGCTGTCTTCCCTCACGACGGAGCAGGGATCCACGGCTCGTTCTTCCCCTTGATGCAACCTGGGTAAACCAATGTGCTACGTAACACCGAGAAACCAGATCAGCAAAGCTGCTGTGAGATCTGCTTTCATCCCTTCTCCAAGCCCCAGAATAGGGCTGCTTTGGTTTAACACACCAATGCAGTCAGATTTTTTGTAAGAAGATGAGAGGCAGTCAGTGCACCCAGGCTGAGGAATGGGAAACTGTAGCTAGATTTAAGGAAAAATTGTGGTGAGGACGGTTAAACACTGGAATGATCTCAGAAGGCCTGTGGATCCTCTACCCTTGTTAGTTCCCAGCATCCGAGTGAATGGAGCCCTGTGCTACTCAGTCTGCCTTTGAGATTAGCTCTGCTTTTAGCATGTAGACTGAGCAGTGACTTCACAAGATCTTATCTCACCAGGCTTAGTCTCTAAGAGTAAAAATACTGTGGCACAAACCCCCACAGCCTAGAGAAACCCAAGCAAGTGTTGGATGCTTACAAAGCAGATTATATTCCCTGAACATTTTTCAAGAGACACAGGAATTACACATCAGTGGAAGCCTTTGCTTCTCCAAGTCCTGTGTTTAACAGAGGTTAATATAACGCTGGGAAATGCATGTTCACAGGGGTCACACCACATTGTGCTCTGCAGCCAGATGCTCCAACAGCTTTATCTTGCTTCCTGACATTTTCTGAGCAAATAAAAAGCAAAATGGTTAAATGTTAATAAATAACATGAAAATGCAGTGCCGTAGTGTGACTTTTGGCTGCACTTTCCTTCACTGTGGTTTGTGCTGCTGTGTTTTGATTACTCTTTGACTCACAACTCGTCTACGCAACTTTGGTCAAGCAGCAGAAGGCTGTAAACTTTGCACTTCTCCACTTCTCTGAGCTTTATGTTTTCTGAGCTCAACATCTCAATCTAATCTACAACCCTGCTATCTAATAAACTCACCCGTTCGCTGGTGAGGAGGAGATAAGGCACCTGTACTTGGAGAAGGAAAGGCAGGAGGAAGTAATACTTGGTGCTGAGCTGGTTTGCACAGAAGGGCAAAATGCCTCCAGACTCAGCATCTTCTCACCCCTCTGCTCTGAACGCACCCTGTGACATCCTCGCACCCTTCTTTAGGGACCTGTGTTCTGGGCACATGTGGAAAGCACAAGGTATCTGCCATCCATGCAAAATGGGTGCCAGTAGGCACAGATGGGCATATTGAACTTTGGAGGGGGGGGCTCACTCTAACTGATGCTTTCTGAATGTTCTGGCTTTAGCCAAGAGCTCCATGTCTTCCATGAGCCTCCATGCACCTATGTGCCTGCCCGGGCTATGGAAGCCCCAGCAGCTCACACACATGATGGGTCCCTGCAAACCACCATGGTTCCAGACTTCCTGGACGTGTGCTACCAGCTGGCAGCGTGCCCTGAGCACTGTCCAAAGTGACTTCATGCACTACCACAGCCGGGGAGTGACTCAAGAGGAGCCTGGCCTGACACTGTCAGGCAGTGTCTGGTTCAGGCACCCGCTACTCTATTGTCCTCCTGCTCTCCACACCCCATGTTAGCTCATCCCTGATGAAGAGAGTTTTAAGGCATTTACTGGTAGCGAAAGCACTGCCACGAGGGAGCATCGTCTGAGGACAGGGAGATCAGGGCAGGGAGGAAAGGTCCCTGGTGTGTGCAGAGCTGCCAAGCGTGGAGGTCACAAACCGTCCCTGCCCATCTGTAATGAGCCCACAGTCCCAGCGTCCTGCAGAGCAGGGCACAAAGACAAACAGAGTCTGTTTGGCTCGGGCTGAAGGGCTCCTGCAGAGCCATTTCTAGGAGGCAGGGTGCTGTGTGGCAATCCCCTTCCTGGAGGGGGGGGCTCACTCTAGACCCAGGAATCTGCACCAGTTCTGCACCAGGCCCCAGTGGGACCCAGCAATGTGTGCGTGTCTGTGTCTGTGATGGTTGGGGCTGTTTCATCCTGTTCAGGAGGTGAGCAGGCAGTCTGTAGGTTTCTGAGGTCTGCTCCATGTCTCAAGGGCTCAGCAACACCTGAGATGCTCCTGCATTACCCTCCCAGTACTTCTTGCTTTGGGTCCGAGCTGCGCCAAAAGGTCACTCTGGTCAGTGCTGCAGAAGCAGTTGGAGCACTCACGTGCTGGGGCTGGACGTTTTGTCAGAGGGTCAGGGCTCCGGGGAGGTGATGAGGCCAGGAAGCTGGGCTGTGGGTTGAGACACAGGTCTGAGCCAAGGGGAGCCCAGCTGAGCGCAGCACCGCAGAGCCTGCCCCAAGCCTGCAGCCACTGCTGTTCTCTGAAGTGCTTCAGAGGCCAGCAGAGAGGAGACAGATCAAAATTGCAGGGTGTCAAGTCCCAGCTGTTGGGGCTCTTTCTGGGGAATTGCTGAGATCACTGGAGATGTAACCATCACATTTCTGTGGGGAACTTGTGAGGGGGAACCACTGGCAGTGCAGGGGTAGGGACAAGGCTGAGAACAGCAGCAAGGGCAGCTCTCGCTCTTCAGCAGCTGCACTGGAAGGGTTAAGCCCCGGTCCTGACCCCCACCACCCGCTGTCGCTCTGGGCAGCAGAGCCAGTTGGTGACAAGAGACTGATGCTGATGAGGGAGCATGTGAAGCCGGAGCTGTGAATGGGGCATTATCCCAGGAGGGACTTGCCTCTGCTCCGACCCTGCCCTGCTGCCAGCACCAGCTGCAGCCAGAGTCCTGTGGGCAGCAATGTGCCAGCAGCCACTGAGCGAGGCGCGCAGGACCAAGGAGTCAGGAGACTCGGGACAGGCTGTGTTCTCCCTGCAGTGTATGGAGGTCTTCCAGGCAGACATGTGAGACTGATCTGTGCTCCAACGGACACGCCATTGGTGAGGGAGGCAGGAGAAGGTCTGTGGGCCAGCCTGGAGCAACCAAGGCACAGGGTTTGGCAGGGGGTTGTTTGGTACAGGGGACCAGGGTCTCTGTTTAATGATATCTTCATTTCTCGACTCTTTCAGATGAAAGACACAGGAAAGGAAGGATGCAGCCTTGATTGTTCCCTCACAGTGCAGCTCTGGGGTTGTTCCACCATGTCCTGCAGCCCGGCCTGAGGAGTGGGCTCAGCCCCAGCACGTGGACCACAGATCTCCAGGTGGCACTGCTGCAGCAAGGAGCTCCACCACCCTCCAAAGATCAAGATAGATGCATCCCTGCTTAAGAAATGCAGCTGCCTTCACAACCACTTGACTCTTCCCACTTTGCTGTTAGGGCGTAGATTCATCTGTGCAACCACTGTGCCTTCCCTACCCACCATCCGCCATGCCAGAGCTGGCAGAGCTAAGCAGCCCTCGCACCCCTGCAGATGCAGATCACATCCAGAGGAATATCTTGGAGGAGCACGTGGAGCTATGGTGGTTCCAGGATCCTAAGAAGTCCATCCTGTGCTATGGGATGGCTGTGGTGCTGATCCTGGCCTGCGGGATTGGAGGCATCATCCTGCTGTATAGCACAAGCAGCCGGTCTGGGGAGTGGCGGCTGGCTGTGGGCACCACGCTGTGCCTCCTGGCCCTGCTTGTTCTGCTGAAGCAGCTACTGAGCTCTGCGATCCAGGACATGAACTGCATCCGCAGCCGGGATCAGATTGAGCTGCTGAAGAGCGGGGGCTTCTCGGACTGCCTGGTGCTGCTGCTCAGTGCCCTGGTGCTGATGGTCTGCGGCGTCGTGCTCACCATCCTCTCCACCACAACCATGCAGCTCAGCCCTGCACGGCCACTGGCCAGCATGTTCACCAGCGGGGTTGTCCTCCTGACTGCTGGCAGTGCCATCCTCCTCTGCCTCCTGCTCTACTTGATCTGCACCTCCTGCCGCCAGGCTTCTCCTCGGAGCCTGGAGACTGGCGAGATTCGTGTCTTCACCATCTCTGGCCGCTTCACTGCAAACAGGCGGCTTCCTCCCACCTCCAGCATGGCCAACCTCATCTGACCCAGAACGTCCTTGTGTGAGCCTCACTGGATATGACCCATCAGCAGGCTTGTGCTGGCCTTTCCCAAGGAAGGGTGAGCCTTGTTCTTCTTTTGGAGATGACTGGCATTTGCTTTGCCCCAGACCAATGGCACAGCAAGGACTTGGTGTGTCTGGATGGGATCTGTGATCTGACTCCTCAGAACAGCTGCGACAGCTGATGCCTGCCCACCTGTGGTCCCTGTCACAGAGTTCAGGTGAGCTTGTCCTGTACCCATGGGGACGCCAGTACTTGCTGTGTTCCTGCAGTTCCCAAAGCTGTGTCCTGCGCTGTCCCGGCAGGAGAGTCTGTGACTGCAGGTGGTACAAAGTCACCCTGTGCTCTGTGCGGTGCCACCAGCTCCTGGGCATAGTAGGCACTCCAGCAGCTGTTGAACAGCGGGAAGTATTCTGTGTGTCAGCAGGCATGGAGTATGAGTGGGAGGTTGGCTGCAGGAGCTGCTCCTGAGAAAGCACCTCTGTGGCGTGGGGGGATTCTGTGTGCCAGAGCCCCAGCACGGCTGGAACCTCCCATGAAGTGCCAGTTGTGTTCAGTGCCAGGACCTGTTCCAATATTACATTTCTGCAGCCCAGCATCTTCTGTGGTTTATCAAAGGGGTGGTCAAAGACTCTTGGTGTGTCCTGGGTGGGGGCTGTGTCAGGGCCCTGATGGGTTGTTGGTGCTGGACTGTTTGTTAGGGCTTGGTTATCACGTCAGCATGCCTCAGCCACGGCAGCCACAAACAGCAAGGTGCAGTCCCTGGGGATGCCCAAAGCCCAAGGATGAGGCTGCACCTCTGCAAGGGCAGTGTGAGTGTTTTTGCCCTCTGATAGGAGTTTGCCAAGCAGAGGCACCTCTGCTGCGGCAGGAGCACTGGGGCTCATCCCAGTCCCTGCCTGTCCCATTCCCGTTTCTCTCTCCCAAGTGCTGCAGCTGTTGCAGGGCAGAAAATTCCTGCTACCATTCAGGTCTTACCTGGAGCTTTTTTTGAGTTTTATCTCTACAAGATCTCTTTCCCAGAGGCAGACTAGCTCCTCACCCCTGGGAGCTTTTCCTGTGACTTGAGGCTAATTTACCTGTCAAAATTCTCATTTCCCCTGCAGACTCACAAATCATTTCACTGCCCTTTCCATAGACATTGATCATAACCTCCTAGTGGAGCCATCCCAGAGCAACCTTCTCTTCTTTTCCCATCTACTCCCATCTTCCCCTCACCTGAGCCACAGCAGATCTTTTTGTTCATAGTTTGCTAAATTCCCTCTGTAATGGAACAAGGCTGAAGTGCTATTCTTTGGTGCCTGGTAGCAAATTTGTGTGGAAGAGAATGGCAGATCATTCACTGTCCGTGTTACACCTGGAGGCAGTGTCAGAGTTCAGCATCAGTAAACCCCACCAGCATGTCCTGGACAATGAGGATTTCATGCCTTCACAGCTCCAGACCACACAATCCCCTGATGCACCCAGAGCACATGAGAGCACTCCTGTACTCAAATGCTCTTGCCCTGCTCCTGCTGACTTTCCTTCCCCTGAACTCTCTCAATTCTTCTCCCCAAAGTATCAGAACATCATTTTGGCTTTTCTTTTTGGATATGTGTTATTTCTATGTCTTCCTCTGCTGCTCTTACATCATCCATAGCTTTTATTAAACTACTGCTTCCTCATCTCTCTCTGCATCACTTCCCTTATTCTGCCTGAGAGTTCAGAGGATGTTCCTAAGCTCAGGTCCTTCTGTGCTAAACGCCTTGCAAAGCAAAGAGGCAACCTTCCCCTATGGGCTGTTTGACCACAGGGAGGGACAGGCCAGAGATGGATGGTTTGCACCATGATCATTGCTTCTGTTCTGCACGTCTGTTAGTGCATGTGCAGTTGTGCCCAGCTGTGCCACCTCTGCCTGCATCGATGCTTTGGCAGTGATTCCCAGCCCCACCACCCTGCACGTGCGAACAGGCTGCAGCTGCCCGCACACCAGCTGTTTTGCACATCTGGGTATGTCTGTGAAGATGTATGACTGTGCCCAGCTGGCAGCTCTGTGCTGCCTGCATGCCAATGTGAATCCCTCCCCACAGCCCCTTAAACTGTGCTGCAAGTGCCCATGAATTGTGCTTAGAAAAGGATGTTTATGGGCACTGTCAGCAGCCTGAGGACATAAGGGCTGAGAAGGGGCTGTCCCTAGAGATGGTGGTTTGGGTGCCTGGCTGCCCAGATGGACAGCCCATGCTGCCCTGGCCACTGACTCACCTCTGCCCCAGCAGTGCCAGTTTGTTCTTTTCTTGGTTCCTGTGTTGTATGTGGAAATAAATAATAAAGTGTTCCAGAAGCTGACCATGCTGAGGGCTGATCCTTGACTGTTGGCTGCTCTGGGGAGCAGGAGGTGGCAGAGCTGTGCCCAGGCTGAGCCCAGGGCAGAAATCATGCCCCTCCTGTGGCTGTGGTTTCACCTCACCACCCAGTGTGGCAATGCCACCACAGCCCCCCACATGCACCTGCTTACTTACTGACACCACGTAGCTCCCACCTCCAGGCACACATGCATAGACATAACTGGTCCACTCTGCCACCACCCTGCGAACCTACGACTTGCTGTACCCGTGAAAGATGCCCACGTGGAGCACACGAAGCCTCCTGAATGTGTCAGTGCCAGCTGGTTTATTTACAAGAGAAGCTGTTTCACCCTGCGGAAAGGCCAAGCCTTGAGCCTTGCGGCAGCAGCTGGAACCAGTCCGCCTGCATACCTACTGCCACCAGCCCCGCTCCTTACAGCAGCTTCCCGGGGGCATCCCTCTTGAGAAGGCGCCTCCTTTTCAGCTCTGAGCCCCTCGGATTCCCAGCTCTGCATGCCAGATGCATTTCCCTGATGCAAGCTGCCAGGCTCCCACCAGCTTGCACTGGCACTGTCTGGAGAGGGGCAGGGGATCACCATGGGACTGGGTCTCCCTGCACAACATCTACTCGATTGAAAAACAACTGTGTTGGCCTCCCAGCATGTCAAAGTAGGCAAGCAACCCACCACTAAGTATGGAGGGACGAGAGAGAGTGAGTTGCTGGATATATAAGCCCGGACAGTTGTGTTTTTATGTATTTTAAGACATCACTGAGACCAAAAGTATGATGGCACAGCTAGCACGAGTTCATGTGACCAAGCGTATTGGACAGCCCAGAAGACACCCCCAAGAAGATAATCAAAATGCATTTTCCCAAGGCTCTGATTCAAGTCTCCTATGTTATCCTAAAGACATTAGAAATTTCCCCAGATTATAGCATCTGTTGTAGTTTCACAGGTAACTGTTACGACGAGCCCAGAAGGCAAAACACGAGCCAGTGACTGCAGAAGTCAAGCTCAGTTTAGAAATAAGAACTTTAGGAGACAAAACTGGCTGATCACTGATAACAAACTGGCAGGTTCTCCTCCTCCTGGCTCCAAATGGCACATTCCTTCTCTGGAAGGTGCCTGAAGTCACTGGCCTGTGTCACCATTCCAACGCCTGACCCAAGCCTGGTTTGCACTCTCTGACTTGTATTGTTTACACTTGTACACACTGTGTTCTGTAAATAACTTAATGAGTAGAGAAGTAAAAGGCAGTTCATGGTGAAATGGAGAGAGAAAGAGGATTCAGCCATGTGGCAGGGCTGCAAGAAACACCATCACTGTGATGATGTTTTGTACTCTGGATCATGGCAGAGAGATTCCTGGGCTACTGGGGACAGTAACAACTGGGCTGTGCCCTGGAAAATCTTCCCAGCCAGATGGTACCAGCCTTATGAATCACAAAGAAGAATGAGTGCTGCTGCTCCCTCCTTTTACCTCCAGCATGACCCACGCAGGCATGATCAGCTACATCAGAAACTCCTTGCAGCTACCCGTGTCTCACGTGCTGTTTATCGCCCCACAAAGATGACAGGAATGCAAAAATTACAATGTTTGTGTTAACACTGCAGTCAGAGATACAGACAGGGCTCTGCATTGGATGCCAGGGGAAAGGGCTGGCTCTCCCCGACACCACAGCTGGGGCTGACCCTAAATTTACTCAGCTCCACAGAGCTGACGAGGGGAAGGTAAGTAAAGAAGGTAAGAGAGAAAAGAGAGACATGATCCATCAGAAAGCAGGGCCATTGCAGAGATGTGCACAGAAACTCTGCGAGGACACAAGCTGGGGCTGCCTGCACCGCAGCAGGTGACAGATTTTGTTTGCTCGAGAGCACTCGTCATGCCACAGATCTGTTCTCTCACCGCTGCAGTTAACAAGGAGTATATTTATTGTGTTTGGAGGCACAGGGAAAGAATCTGCACCCCAGCAGTGGGGCTGGGGTTCTCCTCCTGACACCACCACTGGGAGAGCCCCAACAAACCATTGCAGGCAGAGGCAGGGTTACATCATGCTTTAATCGTACCCTGGAGTGACAACACACTGAGGGACAGAGCAGAGCTGCCTCTGGTGTAGTGGAACAGTGGGGCCAGATGCCATGACAAGGGCAGGCTCCTCTTTGCATCTAGGCTACCTGCATGATGTAGGCACCATCTCCTTAATCCTTAGCATCAGAGAAGGGCTTGGAGAGCACCAGCATGTCCAGGATCCCCATGCCAGTGCAGCCTTGCAGGCACCTCAGGGGTGGCTGCCTTCAGCTTCCTTCACTATCCCTAGCCCACCCCTTCTTTTCCCTTCTCTCCACTCCTTTCCCCTAGCCACAATGGGCCAAAAGCCAAAGGCAAGTGGGAAAGAACAGGAAGAAGATGGAGGTGGGGATGGTGAGAGGCCATGGTGGTGGTAGCTGGGCCACCAGCTCAGATGGAGAGGTGCAACCCCCGCTCCTCTTCCTCTGGCAGCCGCTCACTTGGCTGAATGTAGTTGTCCTCAATGAAGCCATCATCATCCTCAGCTTGCAGCTCAACAGCACTGGGCATCAGGTGGCTCTCACGGGTTCCCTGGCCTGAGGAACCCCTGTCCCAGCTACTGCTGTCTTCCATGGTGCTGCCTCCAATCGAGCTGGTTTCAGGCAGTGGCTGGTGGCGGTAGCTGGCAAAGTTCTTGTGGAAGAGCTTGCATTTGGCAGCCAGTGCAATCAGGAGGGAGAGGCCAATTGCTGCCACCAAGAAGCCCACCAGGTATGGCCAGCTCCTTCCCCCCTTCCCAGCAGGCGGTGTGGTGGCTGTGGCACAGGAAGGGCATGTCAGGGCATGAAGGATCAGCCTGTGGCACACTTAGCAGCCCTCAGCAGCCAGCTTCAGGCAGGGCTGTGTCATGCAGCCAGTGCTGGATCGCTTCAGGTAGGAGCAACAGAACTGCTCCTCATGAAGAGCCAGCTCCCAGGGGAGAGCGTGAACACTGGGGAACACTGCTGGGTGTCTGGCTGACACTGGTGCCCATCACTGAGCAGTCTGCACTGTCTGTGGCTTTGTGGCACCTGCTGACTTTTCTGCTGCAAAGCCAGCCAACACCTTCAGGTCATAACCACCCTCCTCACCAAGCCACCACTGGAGGCCACTCTCCCTACCAAACCACTGGTGGCTGGGCAGCCTGAGCCCCTGGGATGGGCAGGGCAGGGGTCTCCACCTACAGTCCCTTCTGGTGTGATGGAAGGCACAAGGAAACTAGACTTTAGAAACTAGACTTTACAGATGCCTTCATAGCTGCCAACTTACTGTTGCTGTAGGTTACTGTGATCTGTTGCACCGTACTGTCCTCCCGACGAAACCGCTTCTTCATCTGGCAGCCCAGGTCCTGGGAATTCAGAGCTGTGACCTGCAGGCCCTGCAACCGTGGTGGCGATGCACAGGCCACCTGCACAGCTGGGAGACACATGGGCTAAGGTGAGTCAGCAGTCTTCACCCTTCTGTTCCCCAGTTTAGCAAAGACAATCCCTGCTTGCTCCTGGGTGGATGGGATGCGTACTCCTGACTCTGCCCTACAGACTCACCAGCCCTCAGCATGGTGTAAGGCACATTTACACATTACATGGTGTAACCACAATTAAAATTTTAGTGGCCAAGAAGCCGTATGAGCATGTGATTGTGATTAGTATGCTAGCACTGACTGGATAATGCCACATGCATGGAGAGTGATACAAACCCCACTGTCACAGGGCTGCTCATGCTTGAGGACCGAATTGAGAGAGTTGGAGCCTGATCCAGCTCCACAGCAGAAGCTGCTCAGCTCTCAGCAGCTCTTGAAAATGGTCACTCCATGTAGATACATACAGGTGGGTCTGGGGGCTAAATTTAACCCCTGCCATTCTTTGGCATTGTCTGTAGCTGTAAGCAAGGAACAGATACTCATCACCTTTCAGCTGGCTGCCTCTCAGCAGGGCAGGAGAGGTCTTGGGAGAGCCATCTCAAAACCTGCCCAAGGGTTGGAGCAAAAGGATTCAGTGGGACCCCTGCACTCATGGTTCCTCCTGCCCAGTACTTCTTCTGCTACACACACTGGTTTGCTCACCTTGCCTTCGCTGGAGCCACTGTTGCAGAGGGTGTGCGGAGCAGTCACAGAGCCAGGGGTTCCCTTGCAGCTGGACCTGGGGGATTGCCTCCAGCATCTGCAGACTCCAAGCATCCACAGAGACCAGTGCATTGTGCTGCAGGTCCAGGTAGAAAAGAGCCTTCAGTGGCAGGAAAAAAGGAACATCAAGCTCCTGCAGACTGTTGTTTCTCAGGAGTAGAGTGTGCAAGTTTTCCAAGCCCTTGAAAGCATCCATATGGAGGTAGGAGATGCTGCAGCTGCTCAGATCCAGCAGATTAAGTGTCCTGAGGTTGGAGAAGACTGCTGGGCTCAGTGCCATCAGGGCATTGCTAGAGAGGTTGAGGGAATGCAGGGAAGGGAAATGCATCAAGAAAGTCCCATCATGGGGCACAACCAAGGAGTTGAAGGAGAGGTCCAAACCGGTGATGTTGCTTGGCAGGGAACTTGGAGCATGCTGGAGGCTCTTCCCACCGCAGTTGGCCCATCCCTGGTAAAAGAGCTGGTGTCTGAAACGGGATCTCCATGCTAGGGAGGACCTCTAAACTGACACTTCCCAGCAGTTCAAATGTCCCAATTAATTACCATTGCAGAATTACAAAAAAACAAAGGCACAAACAAGTCTTAAATGCTACCAGTTTGGTGTGAGGCAGAATAAATGGAGCCAGCTGTGTAGAACAGCCCTGAAATGTGAGCATCCAGCTGATGGAGTAAAGGAGAAGTGTGGAGAGATGGGAGATTGCAAACAGGTGAGGCAGGCACAAAGGGACCAGGTTGTCACCCTCCTGACTCCCTTAGTAGACAGCTGTCATATGGGGTTAACTTGTAGAGGGTCTTCCTCTTCCTCACCCAGATGTCTGCCTCCACCCCCACAGAGGTCTTATGTAACACAAGAGCATCCTTCCAGTTGGGGCAGGAGGTAGTCAGAGATGCCGTGCTGGAAGTTTGCTGTGGTCTAGAGTCATAGAATCATAGGGCTGGAAGGGACCTCCGAAGGTAATCTACTCCAACCCCCCTGCAACAAGCAGGGACATCTCTAACTAGAACAGACTGTTCACAGCCCCATCCGGCCTGACCTTGAATGTCTCCAGGGATGGGGCCTCAACCACCTCTCTAGGCAACCTATTCCAAGGATTCACCACTCCCATATAAAAGAGCTTTTTCCTGATATCTAATCTAAATCTACCCTTTTCCAGCTTAAAAGCATGACCCCTCATCTTGTCCTTTCATGTCCTTCTGAATTGTTCTTCCCCAGCCTTCTTACAGGCCCCTTTAGGGCATTGGAGGGCCCCTCTTCAGCTGAACAGCCCCAATTGTCCTCGTAAGATTGGTGCTCCAGCCCTCTGATCATTTTTGTGGCCTACTCTGGACTGGCTCCAACAGGCCCTCATCCTTCTTGTGTTGGGGTCTCCAGAGCTGGCCACAGCACCTCAAGTGAGGTCTCACCAGGGTAGAGCAGATGGGCAGAATCACCTCTCCCTGGACTTCTAAGTCTGGCTGCTTTCCAGCTGGCAGGCCTGTTTCTTTGCCTCTCACATAATGATCTCTCCTTTCATCCCCTCGTTCACCTAAATCTCCTACCAGGCTGCCCGTGATCACTAGAGGAACAGATTTGCCCTTGCAAAGCTGGACTGGTAAAAACTGGATTCTAAATGGGGCTGAGCTGTGGGGAAACCACGCAGGTCCTGTCTCAAACTCACACACAGCTGGGCTTGGGGAGCCTGGGAAAAGCAGCACAGACCTGTGCCAAAAGACCCACGGAGTCAGGGAAGTCACAGCTCTGGCAAGGCTTTGCCAGCCCCCCTGTGCTCTGATGAACGGGCGCAACAAAGCAACGTGTTCGAGCCCGAGGCTGAGAGCAGGGGTGCTGCAGGGCTGGAGCAGGGCAGCCGAGCTCCAAGCGCGAGTGATCCACCCTCCTCCCAGTGACCCTGCTTGCTCCTGCGGGTTTTCATTGCTCCTCGTCTCTGGAGCTGTGCAGAGCCGGAACTGCGGGCCGGGGCCTGCCACACCGCAGGTGCTGCCGAGACAGGCCGGCGGTGCCCCTGCCCACCCCCGGTTGCTGCCCATGCTAGGACCCTCTCTGTCCCCCCTACCTGGTGGTCGAGATTGCAGGGGTGGCCCATCACTGCTGACCAAGCACCGAGGAGGCTGCAGACCCCAAGCAAGCAGGCAGGAGCCATTTGGCTCCAGGAAACTGCAGGGCAGAAAAACACGTCTCGGGGAAAGCCGTGAAGCCGGCAGAGCCGGCAGTGCCGGGCAAGGTGTGGCCGCAGCCGCACGGCCCCGGGCCCCCGCCAAGCCGCCAGAGCCAGCCACAGGCCCCGCAGCCCTCCCGCACCTGGGAGCCAGCGCGGCCGCGGCCCTGGCACCGCTCCCTCGCAATGGCTGGGTGCAGGGTGAAAGGTGGTGATGCTGGTTACACATTAACCACCGTGCCCCAACACCGTCACAGGTGACCAGGGCACTGCCAGCATCTGCTCGGTGGACCATGGGGTGGGCACAGAGCACCAGGAGGTGCTGGGGCAGTAGAGGAGGAGGAGGGCATCACCTCTGTGTTGTCTGCCCTGGCACGGCCATGCACGGCAGGAGTAGCCTGAGCCTGGCCCCATGCACCATGCCAAGGGCAAGCCTCAGCCAGAGAAGCTGGGATGGAGGTAGCGGGAAATTGTCCTACAGGAAAATAAACATCTGGGTGGGATTCAGCCAGGAAGGTGTTTAAAATGCACAGTGAATGTGAAGGCCTTTGTGCCTGGCAGTGCGCACGAGCACTGGCTTTTGAGCAGTGGGGAGTCACTAATAGAAATGTGACTTCCCTGAGCAGCAACCAGGGATCCTACAAAGGTCCCCAAGGATGGGGATGGGGAGCCCCACCAACCCTGGCACACCTCACACAGCACCACCTCCCATCTGTAGTGCTCCCTGCCAGTCTTGGAGTCCGTGAATATCTGGGAAATCACATCAAAGCAGCATCTTTGCTGCTTTGCTGGCACAAGGCTGGGTGGGATGTGCTCCTGTGTCACCGGGTGGGAGAGGGCTGGCAGAGCCACTGTGAGAGTCGATCAGCCCAAGCAGGGGATGTGCTGGTGGCACCCACCTGCAGCTTTGCCTCTGCAGCAGAAGGGAACCCCAAGACCGCTTCCCTGCTCCTCAATCCTCATTCCCACTACTGCTCAGCAATGGGAAGCTGCCTGATAAAAGGAGTTCTGAAGAGCTGCAATTTCCACACTAGCAGTGGCCAGGACAGGGTGGCTCCACTTCCCGCAGCTGCCAAGGGGCTCCTTCACAGCTACATGTCCCACCCTCTCCCCAGGGAGAAGCTTCCCAGCAGCCCATCCTTCATGCCGTGAGCATGTGAGGATGCCAGTGCAGCCAGGCACTGCCCCACTGATGTGACCACTGGGGATGCCCAGCACTCCACTGTTACACCTGGCAGAGGAGCCCTTAACCCAGCTGTGCCCGTAAAGGAAAGCAAATGGACACAGGAGCAGTGCTAGAATTGTTGCTGAGGCAGCCCAGGCCATCGGTGGATTAACAGGGCGTTTGCATTTCCCATCAGGAAATGTGTCGGTGCGTTATGGTTTCTGGCTGCGGTGCCGTGTGTTAGAACCTGCAAATGACAACAAAAAGGGGTATTTTTGTCACTCTGTCATGATTCAGCAAAAAAAACTGAGGTCTGGGCATTCAACAGAAATTCAGGTGCTCTCAGTGTGCTGTGCATTGGGCAGCTGGAGATTTCTGTGTTACAGGAGAGCAAGCGTCGCAAGCAGCTTTGGCTGAGCTGGGTTGCACCCAGCCTCTGGTTCCTCCTCTGCAGCTACATACAGCTAGACTGGAGCTGTAGGCTCCTGTTTGGGTCTCCTCACAAAACATCCTGGAAACGTTTCGAACCCTGCCTCCAACTCGGTACAAATGAACCTGTACAAGTAGATCTGTACAAACAGACACCTCTTACCCCAGTATTCCTAGGGAAAAAAACCTAGGGTGATAAATGATCTTGGGTCAGATCCCTGAGACCTCCTGAGCATCTCCTGGTATGGAAAACTGACCCCAGATGGCTGTAGGAGGAGCTTTGGTCCCCAGAGGAGCACGCTGCAGGGCCACAGTTGCAAAGCCTTCACAGACAAGGTGTTTGTTCTGTGTAAATACCCCTGTTCTCTGATGGATCCTCATGCTGGAGGACAGTTTGTAGAGCACAGCTTAATTCATGGCTCTGCCAGGGGAGCACAATGATCACAGGGTAGAAGCCGTTTATTTGTCTGTTTGTGGATCTGTCCTCTTCCTGTAGCTATGCTGGGTGTGTGGGTGAGTCCCTGGCCCAAGCTGCTTGTAAATAAGCTCAGGGTTGTCCAGGCAAATGGGGATTGGAGTTTCCTAGGAGGGTACAGACAGCAAGACGGACCAGCCTCAGCTGCCCAGCCTCTGTGTGTCCTGAAGTACCACAGCCTCATGCTCTGTGTTTACACTGTGCTTGTGCCTCGTGTGCCCCAGGGGGGTTTCATAAAACCAGAGCCCGTAGCCTATGCACTGCCCGTGGCCAAGCAATGTGTTCATTTTTCCAGGCAAATGGGGACAGCTGCATCTGGTGTCCACCTTTTTGGATCCTCTCCATCCCTCCTGTTGTGGGGTGGCTGAGTGGCTGCCCTGGGGGAGCCCCTGCCTGCTTTCATCCCTCCCTCAGCATGCTGTGGGCACCGCACAGCCCCGGAGCACGGTAAATACTCGGAAGCGATGAATGGATTTCCCCTTCCTCTCCATGTGTGCTTTAGATTTTTGGCCGGATACAGCATGGGCTCGGGACACACCAAAACATGAGGCTCACTCCTCAGCGTGCCCTAGCTTTCACATGGGAACAGCTCCGTTTGTGAAGCAGCCTGAGGTCTGGTGGGTCAAGCTGATGGCGATTTCTTGGGGAACGCTTTTCGTTTGCCAGAAGAACTCACTGGAAGGTGGGGCAGCCCTGCAGGAGAGCTGAGGGTAGAACCCCTGTGGCTGTGGGAACAGCAGGGCTATGCCATGCCGCGCTGTGCTGGTGCCATGCCATGCTGTGCTGGTGCCATGCCGGCGCTGTACACAGGAAAGCATCAGGGCACACCAAGCTTTCTGCTGCTTTCCACTTTCTCCCGGTCATGTTTACTGCAGTGTGGAGGGTTTCCTTCCCCAACACTGGCTGGCCAGCTTTGTGCCACGCTGTCTGAGCTCCTGCTCAGCCACTTCCAGTGTGGTTAGGGGCTTTGAAGTGGCTGTTGTGGGAGCGAATCTGGACCAGCACAATGCAGAGTCCAGTGGGGCTGTGCCTTGGCACCCCGGCTCGTGGCGGCAGGAGGCCGAGGTGTCACAAGGTGTGTATAGCCTCAGCATTGCCACACGCCTCTCTCCAGGGAAAGTCTGCTCAGGGCAGCTCCCGCCGGCTCCTGGAGTCAGGGCCGTCTCCAAACAATGGGTGGAGAGCAGGAAACACTGCATGGGAAACAGGATTTGGCTCCACTGCCGCTGCCACCAGTCACAGCCCCTTGGCCCCTTTCCTTTCCCTGCTCCAGAGAGCCCTTCCCACATCTGTTTGCCACAGGGCTGCACAAGGGGACAGGGATGCCACTGCCCAGGCAGGCTGGGGCATAAGATCCTTGACACAGGGGACAAGAAGGGGCTCTGGGACATCTCCGGCTGGGCTAGGGGCTCGGCATGGCTCGAGGAGCCATGAACACACCTCTCTAGTCCTGAAGGGGTGGGCACTCCTCAGGAAATCTGCCTCTGGACAGGGGACCTCATCAGCTTCTTTGCCACCAAGCCCTGCTCCTGAGCAGCTGGGTGGCCACTGGGCAAGCCAGGACAGGGGCATCTTACTCATCGTGCCCAGGCTATGCTCCAGAGGACGTGGTCCCAGCTGCCCTGGACACCAAGCAGCAGGACAGAGGCAAGATGGGGGGCACAGGCCTGGAGTCCTGAGCTGCTGCTCACGTGGAGCCCCTAGGCAGCCACAGCCTCTGGCTCTGACCCCTGTGGCTGGGACATGCTGGAGATTTTCTGACCACTGCCGTATTTGGGACACGCTCCAAGGAGATGGGACTCCAGGTTTATCTTCTGCTTCTCCTCCCACCACTGGCAGGTAAATCACCCTTTTCCTTCTGCCCTAGGGAGCAGTCCTTGCCCCAGGGAGGCTCGGTGGGATGTGACAGAAGGGGGAGCTCAGCGGCGCCATCAGAGCCAGGTTTGGAGGGAGGAAACATCCCTTTGTGATCCGCCATTTGGAGACCACAAAGAGGGCTGGCAGTGCCCTCTCCTGCTCACCTCTCCCCTTCACTGGGCTTGGGTGTGGGCATCTTGTGGGAGGAGAGGGGCCTTGAGACCCCTATCCTGCTGCACACTTGGCTCATGGCTGAGCCCAGAGGTATCTCCAAAAGGAGAGTATAGGTTCCTCAGTGTGTCATCCCGATGGTCTGCGCCCAGCCTGGCTCTGCCTCTTGGGCTGGGGGTGGCAAAACTGTCCTGGAGAGGGGGTACCATCTGGGTGTCAGAGTCTGGACCTGACACAGGGCTGGGATGGCCATGCGCTTGTGCAGCCGTGACGCGCCTTTGTGTTCCCCCACCCCAGGGGCCATCCTGGACATCACTCTGATCGCCAACCTACAGAGCTTGTCCCACTCCGACTTCTTCCTCTCCTGCGTTATGGGGGAGCGTGATGTGAGCTACCTCCAGATTGAGCGGGAGAACAAGATCGTAATGACGCACCCCAAGACAGGCTTCCAAAACTACCGCAACCGCAGCAACCACGTCCAGGCCAGGGGCTTCTCCATGGCTGACCTGGTGGGAATCCTCTACTGCCTGGGACGCACTCCAACTGAACAGGCCCAGGTGGTCTACGTGCACAACAGCCACAATGGTGAGTGGCTGGGTCTTGTGGCTAGGCCCCCGGCTTCCAGTGAGGTCCGCATGAGAGCTACCTGTCCCACACTTCACTATCCCAACACCAGCCAGCATGGTGAGGTAATGGTGGTGACCCACGGGCTAGGTCTGGGGTCTACCAGCGTTGGGAAAGGATATTCAGCTGGAGTAGTGTTGCCAAGCCCCATGGAGATGTGCAGGGACAGCCAGCTGGGCTGGAAGCAATGCTCAGGAGCAGGGCAAGGTCCAAGAGGAAGTCGGATGCCCTGGGAGGTGGTGGGGTCTAGAAATCATTAACCAAGGTGGGGAGTAGCCCATAAGAATCATGCCAGCCTTGTGGCCCTGCCACAGACTCTCAGGGAGGAGGTGCTGGGACGCAACTCTGCAGCCTCCCAAAGCACTTGGTGGCCACAAAGGCACAGCAGCCTGCTACCACTCCATTGGTGGGGACTTGCCAGGAGGCATCAGCAGGGTTATGCTGGGCTCTTGCCTCCCACTCCCTTTTTGGGACATATAAGCTAAATGGGCTTCCTGGGGCTGGCCGGTGCAAGGGACACCAGCCAGGGCAGAATTGTCCCACCCTGACCGCCAACATCTTCTCTCCCCATGCATGAGACTTTGTAGAACTATCAGGACTGAAGTTCTCTTTGATAGCACCCCACAGAGAGGACTCAGCACCTCACAATATCCCCACTCATGGAGGGAGGTGGTAGTTCTGGTGGTGCTTTACAGTGACGGTGTCCCGCAGTGGGGGGGCTTTCCAGCTCGTCCCCCACTCCTGGGTTGACACAGTCAGTCCAAAATAGTGCTGTGGAGGAGCTGGTTGGTGTCCAGGTTCAAGCCTCTGTGGGAGTTGCAGGAGCAAACAAAGTGTGTCTTCTCCAAGTGCCAAACAAGCTGTTGTTCCTCTGTTTAATTTGGAGAAGTAAAACAATAAAGGAGAAGCACAAAAATGACACCTTTGCAAGGGGAGCCAGGCACAGAAGCCAGCAGGGAGGTTGGTGTGTGTTGTCTGTCCTGTTGGTCTTGAGAGCAAACCATTGCAGGACAGGGCGGCGACACAGCGGGTGGGGAATGCGGCTGGAGGAAAGCTGGCATCCCCTGAAGGGTCCTGTGTGAGGAACATAGGAAGGATGATCAGCTTGGGAAGCTGTGCTGTAAAAACAAAGCTCACCAGAGTCATCCCAAGGAGCAACTTCAGAAGGGTTTCAGTGCGATATAAACTATTCTTTTACAATATCCAGAGCAGAAAGATCCCCAGAAATAAAACTGCAGGAAACAAAACTGATTTTAATCTTGCTGCGGGCTGTGAAGGGACAGTGGGCAGCAAGGGTGCTCGTGGGACACCACTCTTTCCTGAAAGACTCCTGGGTAGGGAGTTACAGCTCTGGAAACTCGACCTGTAATCAGGCAGATTAGTAGAAACTGTAATAAGTAAAATAATTTGTGGTCTCTGAGAAGGAGGCATTGGAAGCTGTAGTGGGAGGGTCTCTGAGGTGACAGCAGTAAGAATGCTGTAAATGGCCCAGGCACCACTGTCCACTCAGGGTCCTAGAGAAAATTGGGAAAAATCCTTTTCAAAGGCTCTTTGGGAGCAACTCTGCTCCCAGAGGGTGACAGGGCAGGTCTTTGTAAATAACTAAGAGAAAGGTAGCGGTTGCCTGTGCCCGTGTTTTGTCTGTTCTGGCATGCCCAGGACTTGGTGTCCCAGCCTATAACATGTTTATAGCTCTGTTTGTGCTCAAAGCTGCATCTGACTGACTCACACTAATGCTCTGAGGGTTCATTGCTGCTGCACACCCAGCACCTGGGCAATCAGGGGAACAGCCATGACCTTGCCACTAGTCCCGTGGGCTCGTGTGTAGCTCTCCATATGCCTGCTGCCCCTCACTGCTCCTCTCCTGCTACCCTTCACCACCCCTCTCCTGCTGCCCCTCACTACCCCTTACTTGCACTTGTTGCTGCCTGTAGCCACTCTGAGCCTCCTGGGCCAGCAGTAAGCAGGGTGAACAGTGCGGATGTGTCCCAGCTGTCACCTTTCCACCAGCATCCCATGCTTGGGCTGGGGCTGGCAGGCAGAGCAGAGGCCACAGTTACCCATTCCTCACCTTCATTTCCACACACAGAGGATGGAGGGGCCAGGAATGGGATATGCTGTCCCTGCAGAGGCTCAGGGAGGTCCCAGTTCCCACATAGAGAGGATGGTGAGGCACATCATGATGTCCCAGCAGAAACGTGTGATGGCTGTTGGGCTGCACCGGGGCTGCATTTTGGGGTGGCTGGTCTGGGGGTACTAGCACTGCCCTTGATTGTGAGTGCCCTGGGGGATGACTGCTGCTCAGCCTGCTCCTCCTTCTCCTCCACAGCTCACCTCTTTCCAGTGAAGGCTACACAGTCTGTGAACATTGCTGAGCCAGCCACCTTCTCTGCCAAGGTCCTCAAGAGGAAAGACACAGATGTTATGTGGAAAAGAAATGGCAAGTGGCCCCAAAGCAGGCACAGGGCTGGGGCAGCTCTCAGTTGGTGTCTGACACCATCACCAGGGGTGAGGGGGGGGTCCCTTGGTCACAGTCTGATCCCTTGCAGGCACCTACTACCAGACCACAGACCGGGGTGAGGTGCGAGGTGACCTTGTCACCCTCACGCTGCCCAATGTCAGCGTGACTGAAAATGGTGTCTACAGTGCCACGTTCATGGGGGACAGCCCTCTGTGGAGTGCCTTCTACCGCCTCATCGTGAGAGGTGAGGGGGCCCTGGATCCCAGGAGTGGGGTTGGCCGCAACTTGCCCTCCTACCTGATGCCACCTTGTGTTGCCTCCCTGCTCTCTCCCCACAGCATGCCCTGCAAAGAAGTGGGGACCATCCTGTGAGAAGGACTGTCCTGACTGTCTGAACGGTGGCATCTGCCACGACCATGTTGGTGAATGCATCTGCCCTCCTGGATTCATGGGCACCCGCTGCGAGAGAGGTCAGTGTCAGGCTGCCCAGCTGCAGAAGCCAAGCCCAAGGCTTGTAGGGGAGGAGGGGAGGTCCCCATGCACCCTCAGACTCAGGCCTTGTGGACAAAACCCCATGTGCATCCCCAGTGCCTCTCTGCCCTCAGGGTGCCCTGTTTCTGGAGTGGGGCTGGACCATTCACCTTCTTGGCAGGACATGGCTCCCGTGCCTGCTCAGGCTGGCGCTGCAGGCTCAGGGCACAGGAGTGTGGAGGTGAATGGCCAGTGAAGATAGACCACCCTTGTTTTTTAGCGTGCCGGGAAGGCCAGTTTGGCCGCAACTGCCAGGAGACGTGCCAGAGAGCCCAGGGCTGCAGGGGGCTGAGCTTCTGCCTGCCAGACCCTTATGGCTGCTCCTGCGCCTCAGGCTGGAGTGGCTCCCGCTGCATCAAAGGTACAGGAACGGGCTCATCCCTCAGCTCTGCCATCCAGCCTGGGCTTCCCCTGGGCCATCTTTGCTCTCCCACAGCAGCAGCACCTGCAAGCTGACGTGGGCTGAGCAGTGCTGCTGCCTGCACCAGCTGTCCACAGCCTCTGTGGCCAGGGGTAGCAGCGAGTCTCCTCTCCTCGCAGCCTGTCCCTCAGGGTACTACGGCCCCGACTGTGCCCTGGCCTGCGCCTGTCAAAACGGCGGCAGCTGTAACCGCTTCAGTGGCTGCGTCTGCCCGGCGGGCTGGCACGGGCAGCACTGTGAGAAGTCAGGTGAGGCAGGTGCAGGGCTGCGGTAGGTTTCCATCTCCTACCCTTGGGTGGGCTCTGATTCTTTCCTCACCAGTGACTGGGAGGGCCACTGGTCAGCTCAGTAGCCCTTTTGCCTGCAGAAATAGAGGAGTACTCCCCAGGCCTATGGAAACCAGGGTGATGCAAGGGGAGCACTTAGTTTGAGCCTGGTGTGTGGAGTGGGACCAGGACTGAGCCACAGCAGCTGACATCAGTCCTTGACACCAGAGTCTAGTTGCGGTGGGGACCAGGGAAAGGTGTCAACCCACCTTGTGCCTGGGGAGGAGTGGGGCCAGCCCTAATGCCGATTTCTGTGTGCCAGACCGATTCCCACAGATCATCCAACTGGCCTCGGAGCTGGAGTTCAACCTGGGCTCAGAGCCGGTTGTCAGCTGCGTGGCCACTGGCAACCCTCTGCCTGCCAGTGACAGTGTGGAGCTGCGTAAGGCTGATGGCACCATGCTCAAGGTACCACCCTTGCACCCTTACCTCCCTCGACAGCATTCTTGTGCTGACAGCTTCCCCAAAAACATCCATCTCCTCGCTGGGCTGCTGGCGATCTTCAGGGGAGCATGGGGAGCTGGGATCTGAGCCAGGGAGAATGTCACCCTCTGTGCCCACAGCTCATCAAAGCCATCATCGAGCCAGGGCAGATTACCTGTGAGTTTCAGGTGCAGCATCTGACAAAGGCAGACACGGGCCTCTGGGAGTGCCGAGTTTCCACTACTGGGGGCCAGGACAGCCGGAAGGTCAAGGTCAACATCCGAGGTGAGAAAAGGATGGTGGCATGAGCGGGATGAGCCAGGGCTGCTGGCCTTGTGTGGCAATGCCAACTATCTCATGCCCACCTACCTCCCCCACCGGACTAGTGTGCCACAGTGCCATTGTGTGCCACAGAACCAGCAGACAAGTCTGGGTGTTGATAAAAGACTCCACTAGCAGAGCTGGAAGGAGCCAAGAGGTGGTGAAAGTACCCATGCTCTGCTCCTGGTTCCACTGTTGTCATTCCCTTCTTCCCTGCCAAGTGCCACCAGCACCCCTAAGTCCCCCACGGTTGCTGGCCAAGCAGAGCCGTCAGCTCGTGGTGTCACCTGTGGACTGCTTCTCTGGTGATGGACCCATCATCTCCATCAAACTCTTCTACAAGCCCAAGGACGACAGCTCAGCATGGTCATCCATTGTGGGTATGTTTCTGCTGGGAGTGGGTGCAGAGTAGGACCTGAGTGGGAGGGGATGATTGCCCCAGCCAGTGGGCAGAGGTCTCCATCCCAGGACCTCATGGTGATGCTGAGGAAGATGCTGGTCTCAGGGCAGATTGTGGGTCATAGCCATGTCTTGAACATATTCTCTTGGCCAACAGTTGACAACAGCGAGAACATTACCCTCATGAACCTCCGACCAGTGACCGCCTACATCGTCAAGGTGCAGCTAAGCCGGCCAGGAAGTGGTGGGGAGGGCAGCCAGGGGCCCGAGGCCGTCATGGTGACTGAGTGCCTTGGTGAGCTTCCATCTCCTTCACCCTGATCCTTACTCTAACAGTAACTTTAACCCTACTGCTAACCCTGCCCAGTACAGGGTTTGGCAAATCCCAGGGCTGATGCGCTGTGAGGTTTTGCTGCCTTGTTTTTGCAGAGCCCACAGTCAAGCCTGTGATTGAAGGCTGGTCCATAGAGGAGAAGAACACCCTTCATGTCAACTGGAAATTGCCAAGTAACCATGAGCCAGCACATGGCTTCATCGTCCACCTCTTCGACTCCGCAAGGCGACTGGTCAGTGAAAAAAACATCACATCCATCTCTGTGCTGTCTGCCCGCATCGGGGACCTGGAGTTCAACAAGGAGTATGGGCTGGAGGTGCTGGTGTACCACTGCACCAGCCTGGGGCCTCCCTCTGACCTCTACAAGGTCATGATCAACAGCAAAGGTGGGTCCAGCAGAACACAAGTGAGTTGCAACAATAAATCAGTTATAATTGTAAGAGTGGCCATTCCTTGGGCTGGCTGCTCCTGTGCCCCATCTCTGCTAAAGCATGAACAGGTGTTCTGGGGGAAAACAGTCCTTCCTTCCCTGATAGACACCATAACCACCAGCACCAAGCAGCTGACAAACAGCCTAAGCAGAACATTCAGGCAGTATGAGTGATGCTCACAGACAGATCTGTCCTCTGCAGCCATGCCCAAGCCCCAGTGGACTTGTCTGTGTTTGCAGCCTTTGCAATACGATATAATTGTACTTTGTATGGGAAAACTCTTTCCCTTTGCTTTGTTTTAACCCTGCCAGATGGCCACTAGGGCTTGGGGAGAGCTGCAGCCCCTCTCGTGGGCAGGTACATACATGCACGCAGCCCCGTCATGGGCGGGAGACCGCAGGGAGATGGAGCGTCAGCCTGATCAACCTTTCTTGCAGCAAAGTGGGACAGGAGGGAATGAGGCCTTTCGTGATGCTTGGTGAAGAGTGGCATATTTTGGGAGGGCTGGTGGGCATCAGGCTTGTGGAATGTGAGTTTTTTCCAGCTCGGTACTTGTACTTCGCGTGATTTGGGTTTATGGATGTGGGCAGGCGGGAGAAGGCCAAGAGGAGGCAGTGGGAACACCATGTGTAAAGACCACATGGGATAAAGATAGAAAATATCCCAAGAGCTAGTCAATACATGGGCTTCAGACTCCCTGAGGGTGTGAGCATTTGGAGGTACTCTCCTGCCCCACTGTTGTGCCTCCACCTCTTCTTGCACCTTCTCCAAGCAGGGTCCAAGGGTCCCTAGATGTCCTCAAATCTGGCACAGCTTTGGTTGCCATTGCCATCCATGGGATCCAGTCTTCACAGCAGCATTCAACTCCCACAGCACCAGAAGCCTCATCCTGGGTCTGACACTCTCCTTTTCTTGTCCCAGGGCCCTCCTCCCCACGGTTGCTCTCAGCCCAGTCCGTGTCAGACACTGCCATCAGACTCTCCTGGCAGGTCCCTGAGTACCCCAATGGGGGCATCACCAAGTACATTGTGGAGCTGCAGCAGGTGGGGGGCATCAGTGAGCCCCAGTGGATCGACACTGACAGTGGCGCCGAGACCACCAAGATTGTCGGGGGCCTCAATGCCAGCACCAGCTACCAGTTTCGCGTCCGTGCTAATTCCCATGTCCCAGGGGAATGGAGCCAGCCTGTGAAAGCCAGGACCCTGGGGGACGGTGAGAGGGGTGTCCCAGCAGGCAGAGGCTCATGGCTCTGCTGAAGCTTGGGTTCAGTGTCTGGGTCAGCAAAGAGTGACCAGGGTGCTTGTGATAACCTCAGAGAGTGGCTCTGAAGCAGCAAGCAAAGAGCAGAACACTTCTGTGTGTCTTCAGAAACCTTGCTCCTACTAGTTCATGATGGAGCAACGGTGACATGATGACACAGTGACACAGCACTTGGCCAGAGGGTAACAGTGCATAAGGAGATGGAGTAGTAGGGCAGAGCCAATATAGGAGAAGCTAGTGGCTAGTAGGAGGTCCAGAAACCAGAGGGCTTTATGGCAGGGTCTGGGCACCCTCATCACTGTGTCACCATGACACCAGTAAGTCAAGATATGTTTGTTGTATGTTCATGGGGTCCCAGGGTGCTGTGAGAGGGCTACTGTCTTGGTGCTTGGTCACCCATGCAGCCTGGACAAGGCTCAGCCATGGACCATGACCCTCCACCCCTCCTTTTGGCAGGAGCACTGAGTGTGCCACCCAGCCTGAGCAGCCAGAGCACTGAGCAGGGAGGGATAGACCAGCAGCTGCTCTTGGCCATCGTTGGCTCCGTGTCCGTCACCTGCCTCACCATCCTCTTTGCCCTTCTGGCGCTTTTCCTCATAAAGAAGAATTTTTTCCACCGGCGCCGCACCTTTACATACCAGTCTGGCTCGGTGAGTGCCGCCTGCTCCGCCAGGAACGCGTCCCCAGCTCCCCTCGTCCCAGCCCGATCCAGGTCACGCTCCGTAGCCAGCAGTCCAGATGCAGCCAGACCTCACTTCCACGTGGAGAGGGTGCGGAGCCCACCCTTGCCCACAGGACTGCCAAGCAGGCAGAGGGGTGCCCGGTGCCTCTAACCTCACCCACTCCTGTGTGCCAGGGGGAAGAGACCATCCTGCAGTTCAACTCGGGAACTCTGACCCTGACACGCCGGCCCAAGCCACAGCCTGAGCCCCTCAGCTACCCCATCCTCGAGTGGGAAGACATCAAGTTTGAGGACATGATCGGGGAGGGCAACTTTGGGCAGGTCATCAGAGCCATGATTAAAAAAGATGGCCTCAAAATGAACGCGGCAATCAAGATGCTGAAAGGTGAGCATGGGGGCAAGTGGGCAGAGGGGGCTGGGGGATGCAGCTACATCCTGATCCATGTCCAGGGTTGAGGAGGGGCATAGGTCACCAGCGGAGGAGTACAGGAAGGGCCCTTGTTGCAGGACTGAGATGTCTGTCCTTTCTTTGCTTCCAGAGTTTGCTTCGGAAAACGATCATCGGGACTTTGCCGGGGAGCTGGAGGTGCTGTGCAAACTGGGCCATCACCCCAACATCATCAACTTGCTGGGTGCCTGTGAGAACAAGGGTGAGGGCTGTCCCCCTCTCCCCAGCCCCTGCAGACTATGCATTTCTCCTTGCTGGGCAGAGCCCCCCAAGCAAAACCTCTTCCTGTCCCTCAGGCTACCTGTACATTGCCATTGAATACGCTCCCTATGGAAACCTTCTCGACTTCCTCCGCAAAAGCCGAGTCTTAGAGACGGACCCGGCCTTTGCCAAGGAACACGGCACTGCCTCCACCCTCACCTCCCAGCAGCTCCTCCAGTTTGCTTCAGATGTGGCCAAGGGGATGCAATACCTGAGCGAGAAGCAGGTAGATCCCCAGCAAGCTCCTCACTGCATCCTTCCCCAGGGGCCTGAGAACTCCCACTCAGGGCACAAGACTCCAGGGGACAGCAGCAGGGACCATGTGGCTACTGCTGACTGCCGGTTCCTTTCAGTTCATTCACAGGGATTTGGCAGCCAGGAATATCCTGGTAGGAGAAAATCTGGCCTCCAAGATTGCTGACTTCGGCCTCTCCAGAGGGGAAGAAGTCTATGTGAAGAAGACGATGGTGAGGCAGGAGCGAAGCATTTCCATGGGGCCTGCACAAATAGGACCCCCACCATCAGTGGGAATGACCCACCATGCCAGGACGAGCTGGGACCTGACTGTCCTCCATCTGTGGGGCATCACCCCTCCCCTGACAGTCATTCTGTTTCCCCAGGGCCGCTTACCGGTTCGCTGGATGGCCATCGAGTCCCTGAACTACAGCGTGTACACCACCAAGAGCGATGTGTAAGTCCTGCAGGCAGTGGCACCAGGGCTGGGGCATGGCCAAGGCCACCTCCATCCCTCTTGGGGGTGGTCGATGCAGCAAGGCTTTTGCTTTGGGTGCTGCAAGGGCAGAAGGTGCTGCAGATGCATCTCCCTGGCGACCCTCCAGTTTGGCCCAAGCCCTGGCTGCTCACTTCACACTGGGCTTTGCCCATCAGCGTGACATGGCTGGAGGCTCCATCACAGCCTCGGCTCCTACCCTTTCAGGTGGTCATTTGGAGTCTTGCTCTGGGAGATCGTCAGCTTGGGTAAGGCTTTTCTGTGTTCCCTGTCTTCACCCAAGTCTCTGCAGGACAAGCCCTGCAGTCCCAAAGGGGACACTCCAGGGACAGTCCAGCAGCAGCCAGGTGTGTGTCTGTGGCACAGGGGGGACGCCCTACTGTGGGATGACGTGTGCTGAGCTCTATGAGAAGCTGCCCCAGGGCTACCGCATGGAGAAGCCACGAAACTGCGATGATGAGGTGTAAGTAGGCAGAGAGCCCCAGCTCATGGGGGCACCCACATCCCTCTGACCCTGCTGTCCCAAATAGCTCCACTAACTTGCAGTAGCTCCTCCCTGGTTCCTCTCTGCTCTGTGGCTGAGGGATGAACTGGGGTTCCACACCCCAAACACCCTTCCTTTCTCACCTGCTTCCCTCCCCATCACCCACAGAGAGCTTTTCTGCCCCCTCTCCTGCCTTGTACGCTGAACCAGTGGCTCTCTGCCCCCAGGTATGAGCTGATGCGGCAGTGCTGGCGAGACCGTCCTTACGAACGCCCACCCTTTGCCCAGATCTCCGTGCAGCTCATCCGCATGCTGGAAGCCAGGAAGGTGAGTGGCACCGGCTCAGCAGGAGGGTCACCTCCCTCGAGGCCACAGCATCCACACAGCTGTGCCAGCAGTCATGGGAGGGAGATGGGCACAGTGTCACAACCAGTTCTGACTGGGGTTTCTCCACAGGCCTATGTGAACATGGCCCTGTTTGAGAACTTCACCTACGCGGGGATCGATGCCACTGCTGAGGAAGCATGAAGCTGCACTGGCTCTGCGCAGAGGGACAACACTGACCTCATCCTGCTGGGACAGTGCTGTGAGGGCAAGGGTCTGCCTGTCCCCCTTCAGGGCTAAGCGGCCAGATAATAGTGTTCCTTCCTGAGACCACCTTCCCTACAGCTGGACTGTGCTATCCCCTTCCTGGATGCCCACCCAGTGTGTGCTGGCCATGCTCGTGTGCTGCCAGCCACCGACATGACCCCATGGTTCTGGAGGACATGCTTGCCCCCAAGGACAAGAGGCATCAAGGTATTATTCAGCAGGAGCCAGGGTGTCAGTACCAGACCCCACAGACACAAATACCCAAGCTGTCAGGTGAGAGGGGAAGCAGTGACCCAGCGACTGCCTGCCCAGCAGCTCTCAGCATGCTCTGGATCTGAAGTGGTGCTCACCACGGCGAATATCACTGCCAGCATAGGACAGGGACACCCAGACAGATGCAAAAGGACAGGGGACGGTGTTGGCTGTTGACAGCCTCCAGATCTGCAGTAACCCTTCAGAGATGCCAGCTCTGCCTTATGGACAATGAACAGTGCAACAGGTGTCCAGGTCAAGAGGAGGGCTATGAGGATGCACTTCTGCCCCCACGATTATTCTAAGGAACAGCATGCAGGGCCCTGATGGTCTGCTGTTGTAGTGGTCATTTCTTGGAATCCTGTACCCATTGGGGTCTTCTGATGATCCCCAGGGATGCCCCATCACACATGGACAAGCCTCAAACATACGCTGGTCCTTTGAGAATAACCTGGGCTCCATGCTGACTGTCCCATGGGATCTCCTGCCCCTCATCCTGTACTGCTATTTTCTGTTATATTGACACTGGGTGGACTCCATCTCTGTTGGCTTCAGCTTGCTAAGCCCTTGGTGTGCCACTCAGCTGCCCATCTAGTTGTCTTCTGCGATCCACAGAAAGGTCTGCTTCTCCAGAGCCTGGTATCCCAGCTGAAGGCAAGGGACATTTGCATTTGCCCTTCTGGGCAAAAGTCTTTTTTCCCCAGATGATGTTTCAACCCTATAAATACCATTTTGTTTTTCCATTCTGGTCCACAGTGCTCTTTGGTGTCAACGGGGGTCCTCAGTGAAACAATGTTGGGGACAGGCTCCTGCAGGCAGATTAACCTGTGCCACAGCCTCTCTAACTCCTGCACTGCTGGCCGGGAACAGCATCTGGGGCAGCAACATCAGCCCTGCTCAAACTGAGGGCTTTCTGCCTCCCTGAGAGCAAAGCCCAGCACCTGGATGGAGAAGGAAGTGGGGCTGTTTCAACAAAATTTTACTGTGACAAATTGGTGCTGGCTTTTCCTGTCTCTCCTCAGTGCCCCTGGTGCTGTCCCTGGCTCCAGGACAAGGAGAAGCCAACCCATCCTTGGTGGCAGTGGTGGCATGGCAGGAGGCTGAATGTGCCTATGGGATCCCACTGTGATGTCCCTGTCCCTGCATCAGCACCACCAACATCTGTGGAAGCCCTGCCAATGCCTGCTGTACCTGCACAGCCATGAGGAACACCTTTTGGGTCGTGCAGAGCACACCAAGTGCTGGTACCAAGCACGTTGGGGCATGACAGACCCAGAGCAGTTGCTACATGTCCCATGTTCCCAGGTGCCTGCAGCCCCCAACAAGCTGCCCTGCCCAGCACAGGGGCCTCCTTGGTTTCTCAGGGGCTGTTTTTCTTCCTACCCCAGTGTCCCGGCATGCTGGTAGCCACAAGGGCAGGACGTGATGCCTATCTGATAGGAACAGTCTCTCTTGGCACTGCGGCTGGCGGTGGAGGGGCCACAGCATGGTGGTTTTGGGCACAGGGAAGTGCTGGCAATGGGGCGGGGGGGAGCCTCCAGCCAGGCTTCCTGAGCTGCACAGCCACCACTTCCAGATAAAGGTATCACCCGGAGAAGCTGCAGTAGCTCCCAGGGTGCTGGGAAGGGCAGAGAGCAGCGCGCGTGGCCCCAGCACACAGGGTGCAGGATGTCAGCCTGCCTGCACTGGGGCTGGCTGCCCTCGCTGCTCCCTGCCATTCTACTCAGCCTCCGCAGCCCGCTGTCAGCTCCTGAGCCGGTGACATCTGAAGGTAGGTCCTTGGGGCCATTTTCTTCCCAAAAGGATGGTCAGAAGAGAAGCTGGTGTGCTGAATGCAGGCAGTGAGCTTCCCATGGCAGCCAAAATCTGCAGGGTTGGGGAGGGTGTGTGAGAGTGTCCCAGGTGGGCGATAGAGTGCCCTTTGCACCCACGGGACACCACAGTATCACAGTATCACAGTATTATCAAGGTTGGAAGAGACCTCATAGATCATCAAGTCCAACCTGTCACCACAGAGCTCAAGGCTAGACCATGGCACCAAGTGCCACGTCCAATCGTGCCTTGAACAGCTCCAGAGTTGGCGACTCCACCACCTCCCTGGGCAGGCCATTCCAGTGGCCAATGACTCTCTCGGTGAAGAACTTTCTCCTCACCTCAAGCCTAAATTTCCCCTGGCGCAGCTTGAGGCTGTGTCCCTCCCTGCTGTGCCAGGAGCAAAGGGATGTCCCTCCTATCTGCAGGCAGGACCTGGCAGTCCTCAGGTGTCCCTTTGGGATGGCAGCCTGGGCTCTCATTCTTGCATGGGTAGCAGAGGGCTCCTGGCTCATCCAAAGTTCTTGAGTTACAATGACAAGGGTCTGAGCAAAATTCAGGCCAACAATTGATGGCCCAGCTCTGCAGCACGGGTAATGTTGCACTCTGCCAGGCTAATCCAAATACTCCATGCCAGTCTTGCCGTGGTCTTACTGCCCAGCCAAGCATCCTCAGCTCTGCCAGGAGCTGCTCCCAGCCTGGCTTACTGCGCCTGGCAGAGCCACTTCCCAGCTCTCTCCCATTTCAGACCTGGTCACACTGCGTTTGAGCCCCTCTTTGGCACTTCTAACGTCCTAACAAGCAAAACAAACTGAACAAAATCCCACTGGCCTCCTGCTTGTTTCTCCAGACCCATCACAGGTCTCTGGCCATGGCAGGCTCAGGAACATGTTTTGAGCCACTCCCATAGGAACAGTGGGAGGAAGGTTGGGATCATCTTCCCTCTGCAATACTGAAGTACCCTGAGCCCACCGGTGGCTTTGTAGTGCTGCCCACATGTAGCTGATGCGGACTGCAAAGCTGTGAGGCTGCTATTCTTAGGCAGTCGCCCATGCCCAGCAAAGATGCTCTGGTAGCCCACAGGACCAGTGGGGCCTCACATCAATGCCATGGGTCCCTGTGCCAAAAGGCTGCTGGAACCTGCCTACCCTGTCCTCTGGCACCAGAAGCTAGGGAGGGTCAAGGAGCTGACATGAGTCCTGGGGTGGAGGCCATGGGGGTTAGCATGGGTCTGTGGGGAGGGGACATTTTGTAGTGGCACAAAATAACAGAGAGCTCAGAAAGGAGAAAAAGGGCTGTGGGGTCATTGGTCAGGACAAGGGAAGGGCCAGAGAGTGCAGATGGGCACCGAGAAGATGGTGAGATCTTTTGGGGACTGTCTTTATTCTTCACCCAGGGTGGACTCAGCACAAGGGGTGCATAATAGAGAGCAGATACACTACACACATGGAGCAGGGCCAGGAATTGTCAATGAGCCTGTGGGGTGCTGCAGCTGAAGAAGTCCCTAGGGAAGTGTACACATCCCAGGAAGAAGAGCTGTAACAGGTCCCAGGACAGAGACCATGGGACAGAGGGGAGCACTGGAGAAATGCTGGGAGCAGCAAGGTCACCCCTGTGCTTCACACATCCGCACCCTGAGGCTGTTCCCTCTTCCATTATAATGGGAACAGGTGCAGCAAAGACCCCAGTACTGGGATTGAGATCCTGCAGGGTGTGATGCTCCAGTTGATCCCCATAATGAGGGAAAGCAGTTTGCTGAGTGCGGCTAAGAAACCCACAGCCCAAGTAGTCCTCAGCACTGAGGTTTCTCCCTCACATTCCCCCCTGCTCAGGACCACACACCCCCACGCCAGCCCCATGGCCCTTTCCCTCTCCCTGCTCCTCCTTATCTCACTTCCGCGCACTTTCCGCCGTGAGCAGTGCAGGGGTGCTTCCCCTGATCACTGGGCCCTGAGCTCCCCTCTGACCACAGGGCTATTTTGGGGTGTTTGTTAGTCCCAGAGGACTGTGCACACTGAGGAGGTGGGAGCAATGGGGCTGGCTGACAGGGAGCCAGTCCACCAGCCAGGACCCCACACAAGCCAGCAGCCAGCACAAGTGCTCTGTCCCTCCCCACTGTGCCAAGCTGTTGGAGGGCACCTGTGCCACAGCCATGGCCATGCTGCCCCAAGTCCCTGCATAGTGGCCTCAGGGGTGAGCTGGTCAGCAGGCACGGGGCACAGGATGCAGGTGGGATGGGGATGAGTTTATGCCCAGGGTGTCCTTCATATCCATGCCCCTTCAGATGCTGCACTGCTGGCAGGGATGCCTGAGGATATCCTCTGCTTCTCCCGCTCCTTTGAGGACCTCACCTGCTTCTGGGAGGAGGAGGAGGCAGCAAGTGGGATGAGCCACTTCTACTACTGGTACAGCAGGTAGGAGGTGATGGATACACAGCCCAGCTTCCCCCTTCCCTGCACGGAGAGCAGCAGGGTCCAGGTG
Source organism: Rhinopomastus cyanomelas (assembly GCA_013400115.1). Lineage (NCBI taxonomy): Eukaryota > Metazoa > Chordata > Aves > Bucerotiformes > Rhinopomastidae > Rhinopomastus > Rhinopomastus cyanomelas. The sequence continues at coordinate 17,420 of VXBP01007997.1, read as the reverse complement.
CTGCAGCTCTTTATACCATCCCAGCATCTCCCTGCTGCAAAGGGAGACAGTGCAGAGCCCATGGGAGCTACACAGAATCCACCATACACCCTGCTACAGCACTGGGTCCTTGGCTTGTCCCTCAGCCCCATGGTGATCATGTCCTGCAGCAGGTGGGGGCACAGGGAAGGAGCTGGTGACACCAAGGTCTTGGTGCTGTGCCCCAGGTCCTCCCTCCTCCAGCATGGCCCCAGGCAGGAGGCACAGAGTGCTGCAGGAGCCCACTATCCCCCTCAGGGACATGCCCAGGGCATGTGTCACCTCCACATGGCACTTCGAAGCAGGCAGGACTCGACATGTCTGCGTTTTCCCTCGCCAAGATGTGCGGCTCTTCATCCAGCTCCACCTCCGTGTCCTGGATGTCACAACCAACCGGACCAAGTACTGGCGGGAGCTCAGTGTGGATGCGGTGGGTGAGTACCTCCCACCACACAACACCTCTGCGACAGACTGCCCCAAGTCCTGTGCCCTTCTGCCCACCAGACTGAGGGCAGCTGAGTGTCCTGGTGCAGAACCAAGAGGTGCTCATATGGAGCTGCCACATGAGGACAAACACCCCTGCATGTTCTCCACAGGGCTCATTGCTCCCCCAGCCAACATCACAGCCCACTGGGCTGGGGTTGCAGGGCAGCTCTGCGTGTCGTGGCAGCCACCACTCACTGACTACCTGAACTTCCTCCTCTACGAGGTGCGGTGCTGCCCTGCCAGCTCCTCACTCACACACTGCAGCACCGAGTTGGATGCTGACAGGCAGCACTCTGGGAACCCCTCTAGGCAGCCATCCATCAGCACCTACACACTCACATCCTCTCCAGGAGCAGGGCAGGTACAGAGAGGGGTCAGGGATGGGCAGGAGCTTTTAGAGGTCACAGCTGCTCCCCAGCTTAGCTCCTTTCTTGCAGGGGCTGGTCCAGGCCAACACCTGGGTGGTCCTCCAACATCTGCAGCCAGGGGTGAGGTACCACATCCAGGTGCGCAGCAAGCCTGATGGCACCTCTCTGGATGGCATCTGGGGACCCTGGTCACAGGCAGTGGCAGCAGAGACACCCCGCTCCTCTGGTGAGCACCTTCCCCCACTGCCTGGGTGCTGGCAGGCACTCACACCTGGGGCTCTGAGGGGTGATGGTCCTGGGACAGCTGAGGTGCAGCACCCAGGTTTTGGAGAGTGGCAGGGGGAAGCACCCCTTCCCTGCCCTGGCTCTTGCTTGCCCAGGAGACATCGGGCTGTGCTGCAGCACCCCTGATTTGCAATACGTGCAGTGTGAGTGGAGCTGGGACCCCACAATGCCCCACGGCTACCACCAGCTCTTCTACCGGCCACCTCCGAGTGGGACCAGCATGAGGTAAATGGCATGGTGGGGATGTGGCACTCAGGGAGAGAGGTGGCACATTCCAGGGACCTTTGGCCTCAGTGTCCCACATCTTACACTGTGCCATCAGGCCTTGTGCCTTGCCCCTGCCACCATTGACCTCACACCTCCTCACCACCACTCCCAGCCATACTGCTCCAACTACAGGCAGCACTGGCTTTCCTAAGCAAGTACAGAAGTGAGGACAGGGTGGCCTCAAAGCTGGGGCAAGAGGCTGACCGGCTTCTCATTCTTCACGCAGGGAAAAGGCATGGCAGAGGTGTGAGGAGGTGAGCGTGCGAGCACAGAACACTCACACCTGCACCTTTCAGCCCAGAGCTGGCAGTGCCATCTCTGTCCTGGTGAACATCACCCAGCCCCACACACCACTCACACTCAGCTACTTCAAGGAGCCCTTCTGGCTGCACCAGGCTGGTGAGTCTCAGCACTACCACAGCCCCTGCCCTTGCTCATGTTTGGCTGGTGTGTACACAGTGTCCTGTGTTTCATTCCATGGCAGTGACACATCCTCATCCCCAACAGTGCTCACAGATGCCCCACAGCTCGTGCAGGCAACAGTGTCACAGGGCCAGCTGAGCCTGCAGTGGCTGCCACCCCTGGAGGCACTGGCAGATCACCTGGACTACCAAGTCCGCTATGCTGTAGAGAACAGCCATGACTGGAAGGTAAAGCATGGCCCAAGCCACCTGAGCAGCCCTGGCCACTTCTGATGCAAACACAGGATCCACAGGCAGGACTGACCTGCAGCCCAGCATTGTCTGGCCCATCCCACAGCAGCTGTTGTCTGCAGCTCAGCTCTTCCCTACAGGTCCTGCAGGTCCCACGGGCAGCCAGGAAAGAAATCCTGGATCTCCAGCCCGGTGCCCGCTACTATGCCCAGGTGCGGGCCCAGCCCAGTGGGCAGCAGTACCAGGGCAGCTGGAGTGCCTGGTCCAAACCTGCTGTGGTTGACATCAGGGCCGATGCAGGTAAGGTCAGAGCAGGAGCGGAAGCTGCGGCTGAAGGCACCAAAAGTTCTAAAAATGGGATGAGGAGTGTAAGACAGTGGGTAATGGGGCTGCAAAGGGTTCAGTGAAGGTGGGTCCGGGTGAGGCTCTAGTCCCTTTCCTTCTCCGGCCAGGCTGGGTCATCCCGAGCGTTACAGTGGGGCCGCTGCTCTTCACGGGGGTGCTGCTGGGGCTGCGCTGCACCTTCCCCTCCCTCTACAGGTAAGGGCTGCACCGGGCCTGGGGCCCCTGCCTGGGGGTGCCGGGGCACCCAGTACCAGGATTTGCCCTCAATAGCCCCTTCCCCGCACACAGCAGAGTGAAGCAGAAGCTCTGGCCCCCCGTTCCAGACCTGCACCGCGCCCTGGGCAGCTTCCTCCAGGAGGGTGGCAAGCTTGGCCAGGTGATGGCGCGGGGCCGGGCCGCGGCGGCTGATCCCGCCCCGGGGGCGGCTGGGGGGGCTGCCCTCACCGCTCCGGCTCCGTGTTCCCCTAGGCCGGCGCCTTCTACAAGCAGGCGCCGGAGGAGCCCGTCCTGCCCTGCCTGCTGGAGGTGCTACCCGAGTCCCGGCGAGACCCAGTCGCGTCACCGCCGGAGCGCCCTGCCGATCGCCTGCCCGGCACCGACATCGCCAACCAGTCCTACCTGCTCATGAGCGGCTGGGAGCCGCGACCCCCACCCTGAGCCCAGCCCCGACCCGACATAAAGGACATACGCAACCACCCGGACTCGCTCTCCTTCGCCGCGCCATCACCGCCCACGCCCTCACCCACCCACCCCCTAGCGGCACCCGTAGCAGCCCGGCGGGGAAAGCCCCGCCCTAGCCCGAGACCCAGCCAATGGCGACGCGTCGCGCGATGGTCGCATGGCAGCAAGCGTCGGTTGGGTTTGAAAAGGCCAATGAGAGGAGCTCGCGCACTTGAACGCTGAGCAGTTTAAATGGCGTTGCGGAGAAGGGTGGTCGCAACTTCGGCTGTGAAGGGGCAGCGCCGGTGAGTTGAGGGTGGCAGCGCCGGGCCGGGCCGGGCCGGGCCTGAGGAGCAGCTGGGGAGATGGAGGCACAGGCACATATTGGGGTGAAGCGAACCATGCTCTGGTGGCTAGGGGCCTTGAGGAGACGCCTTTGGCGGGGGGCTGTGTGGGAGCGGGCCCTGAGGAGTCGTCATGGGGTTCCTGTGGGGGAGCGGGCCCTGAGGAGCGAAATGGAGAGGGTGTCCATGGGCCCAGGTGCTCAGGAAGGGAGGGGGCTCCGTGGGAAGGGACCCGACGGAGCGTGGCTCCAGCCTGTCCGCCGGCCTGGCTGACGCGGCCCGGTTGTTCCCGCAGCACTATGGCGCAGTTCTTGTTCGAGACAGACCTGCACGGGCTGCTGAAAATGGACACGCCGATCCGAAACACGTCCCCAGCTCGGTGGCAGCGCACAGCTAAGGAGAGTGGTGTCGCCGGGTCCAGCCAGGCCACGCCCATGAAGCCGGCCAATCGCTCTTACACCTTTATCAAGACCCCCTCCAGGACACCCGGTAAGCCGACCAGCAGTGAAAAGAGGAGTGGTGGGGGAGTAACCTGCAGCCATGGGACTCCGTGCTCTGTGCCAGGCTGCCCGAGCCAGCTTGTTGGTCTGGCAGCAGAAGGAGGGCTCTGCTTGTCTGGCTCCTGGGTCAGAGTGACATCCTGATCCCCCAGCTGAGCCTTGCTGGCACACCTCTGTGTTGGGTAGGACTGGTTGCTGATAGCTTTACATGGTGAAACAGCATTTTTTGCACCCTTTTCTTATTTGTCGATTGTGGAATGGCCTCCTGGCAATTCCTAACCAGAATTTAGTGTGATGGTGGGAGAGGGGTTGGAAAACAAATACGAGTTAGTTGTGATGTGATGGTGTGAGCTGAGTCCTACTTGTCTAATACATGTGATGCAAAAGGGTACTGAGTTTGGTGTGTCTTGAAAGCTCTAATACAGGCGGTTCAATAGCTATAAGACAATATTTATGCATGCAAATACAGGTAAATCTGGCACCAAAATCCTGAGTACTCCAGCAAAGGCTGGGGGAGATCGCTACATTCCCAATCGCAGTATTATGCAGATGGATATGGCCAATTTCCTCCTGAACAAAGAGAATAATCCCTCTGAGGAGTCGCCTACTAAAAAGGTGAGCATGTTACTTAGTTATGGTGACTGCAGTGATCATTACCAAACACTTAAAACTTACTGACCTTCCTATAAAACAGAGAAGCAAACTGGAAGTTTGGTCAAGTGGGCACAAGGGGCTGACAGCCCCTGCAATCACTACTTCTAGCTCTGAGCTTCAGGAGCTTGGGATGAGGTGGAAGAAATAGAACCTGCAGATGAAATGGGTAACACTGCTGCTACACAGAAGCCTGAAAGTAGCTGCTCTGTAGAGCTGTTTCCATAAGCATGAGGAGACTTGGACATCTGCTTCCACTCACTCTAGCCTGTGCTGCTTCTGGCAGTAAGATTCTACTTTGGGCTATTTAAGGCTTTAAAATACAGTAAGCTACAAAGACACAAAGCTGTGACCCTGTGCACAGTGAAACTGCTGGTGGTAGCTATCCTAGGATAATGTCCGCATGGGGAGCTATTCTGGAATGTGCACAATGTGTTCTGAAATGTGTTTGTGAAGCATTTCGTCCCTTGAGGCTGTGGCTTTCCCCACTGGCAGAGAGACACTAAACTTACTGCTCTTAAGTATGAAAATGTGAGTAGGACAGTGTGCCAACGTCTGAGGAAAAACTTTGACTTGTATGGGAGTCACACACACACACACAGAGCCATACACCTGATTCTAGGAGAAGGGTCTTAGGTGTATGCTCTGCCAGCTGCAGTTCTAAGTGCAGCATTTGTGTTTCAAATGCATCTCACCAAGGTTGATCTGTCTCTGCAGGAACAACAGAAAGCCTGGGCAGTGAATCTGAACGGCTTTGATATAGAAGAAACAAAGATCCTTCGCCTTAGTGGACATCCGCAGAATGTTTCAGAAGGTATGGTATGGGGTCTGTGTGAGATAATGCAGGGGAACAGCAACACAGAGGCACAATCAGCTGCTGGCTTCTTGGAGAGCCTGTGTACCCTGAAGTCTCCGTCCTTACAGCTCCTGAATTTGAAGGGCTGTGTCACTGTTACAGTGAATTTATTTACAGAAGCTGTAGCGAGCAACTGTTTCTAACTTGTACTGTGGGTGGCCAACCTTCATGAGATCAACCATCTCACCCTGGTTCAGCAATCCCTACTGCCAGTATCTCTGCTCTCACAATTTCCTTTTCACTTAAAGGAATTTCTAGTTGGGTCAGCAGTGCTCAGCTGGGAGGAAACAGTAACTCAGGTTAACAGATTTGTTCTCTTGCACCTAGGTTTTCGCAGTAACCTGAAAGTGCTCTACAGTCAGAATACGACACCTGCATCCAGCAAGAAAAATGGCAGATACATACCCTCAATGCCAGATCGGATCCTGGATGCACCGGAAATCCGCAACGACTATTGTAAGTAGGCTGCAACATTGAGTGCTAGGCACTGAGATCACTCTGCACTGGAGTGCAGTTCCTAGGAAAATGTAACTGGGCTTTTTGAGCATCTTATGTGTCCAAGGCTGGAGCAGAGCCCTTCTGGAGCAGATCCCTGTGTAGGCCTATAGGAACAGTCATCCAGAGTGCTATGTAGGTTCCTTGGGTGAGGGTCAGCTTGACCCCACTAGCTGAGCCCAACCCAAAAGGTTGCCCCTTAACTATATGAGTGTGCAGACACCCAGTACCGATTTGGTATCGGCGCTGGTGATGGGCAGGGCCCTTCAGGTTAGCCTGGTGTGACTTGTATTTCTCTTCCAAATTGCAGATCTGAATCTCATTGACTGGAGCTCTCAGAACGTTGTAGCAGTGGCTCTGGACAACTCTGTCTACCTGTGGAATCACAGCTCTGGTGAGATTACTCAGCTGCTGCAGATCGACGATGTGGATGATTATGTTTCCTCTTTGTCATGGATTAAAGAAGGAAACTACATTGCTGTGGGCACAAGTAATGCTGAAGTCCAGGTGAGTGTAGGGGTAAAACTAGAGGTGTTTAGGGATTACTGGAGCTGTGGGGTGTAGGACAAAGGCTTGGCTAGCACAAGGAGGATTCAATGCACTCTGATTTGTTTTGGCTGGTGTGGGATGGAAATGGTCACAGCCAATGACCAACTGCAGCACACAAAGCACTTTGGGAATTTTCTGGCACCTAGGGTTGTCTTATCTGTAGGCACAAGGTATAAATTATCTCTGCTTCTGTACTGTCAAGGTTGAATGCCACAGCTTGTGCAGCGAGATTCCTAGGTCAAAGCAACAGAGCAGCTTTCCTCATCCGTACTGCTTGCTTACAGAATTTACTGCTCTGCTTCTCTAGTTGTGGGACATACAGCAAAAGAAATGTCTCCGAAACATGACCAGCCATTCTTCCCGTGTGGCGTCCCTCAGCTGGAACAGCTACATCCTCTCCAGGTAAAGTAGTGGGTGAGAGTGGGTGAGGGGCAGAGCTCCTGCAGATTCTTATCACAGATCTGCAAGTGGTGCAAGTTAGCTGTGGTAGACAGGAGTCTCTGTCCTGGCTTGGAATTCTTGCTCAGCCTGTTCTTTTCCGACTGTGGGAGAAGCTTTCTCTTTTGTCCCTTGTGCCAAAGCTGTGAAGATCATCTGTAGCTGCCTTGCTCACACCAACAAGCCAGCAATGCTGGTAACGCTGGCTGAAACCCAGCAGCAGGTGCAGTTGTGCAACAGGCACAAAGATGAATTTTGGTTAAAGTAAGTACCAGGCTAACACTGGAAGTCTTCTTTCTGCAGCGGGTCACGAACTGGCCACATCCACCACCATGATGTCAGAGTGGCTACCCATCATGTGGCCACACTTGCTGGCCACACACAGGAGGTGTGTGGACTCAAGTGGTCTCTGGATGGCCGCTACCTGGCCAGTGGTGGCAATGACAACCTGGTGAACATTTGGCCGTGCACCCAGGGGGACAGTGGAAACTTTGCTCCTGTACAGACCTTCGGTCAGCACCAGGGTGCTGTCAAGGTGAGTGCAGGGCTGCTGTGGGCTGTGCCTTCCAGCAAGGCAGACACAGGCACTGACTGTGCACAGGCTGCCTCGTACATGTCTTAGCACTAACCCTTTTCTCTCAGGCTGTGGCGTGGTGTCCGTGGCAGTCGAGTATTCTAGCCACTGGAGGCGGAACTAACGACAGACAGATCCGCTTGTGGAATGTGTGTTCTGGTGCCTGCGTCGGTACTGTTAATACCCATTCCCAGGTGAGATATGAAGATAAACACCTGGCAGGACACCTGCACAGGACTGCTGGCTCTCAAGGCCCAGAGGCATGGGAAAGGAAATTATCTCTTGAGTGGTGAGCATTGGCATAGGAAGCTATTTTACCCATGTTACTGTCTTCTCTTAGGTCTGTTCTATCCTGTGGTCAACAAACTACAAGGAGTTCGTTTCAGGCCATGGCTTTGCACAGAATCAACTGATTATATGGAAGTATCCATCACTGGCCAAGGTCACTGAGCTGCGAGGTATGCTGGGCCCTCTGCTTGGAGAAGGGATGCCCCACTGAAGCAAAAAGTTATTTCTTGGGGCATGCTGCTAGAGGGAGACTGTCCTGGGGTTGCAGGGCATTAATTTATGCTGCAGCATGGTGTGGACTGCCACTCAAGGGGTTCCTGAGGCATATGGCACTAAATGTGAACACTGTGGGAGAACAAGAGGCAACAGATCGTGTAATAATCAGCCAAACTCTGACTGCACACCTCCTCCTCAGGTCATACAGGCAGAATCCTGAACCTGACTATGAGCCCTGATGGTGCAACAGTGGCCTCAGCAGCTGCTGATGAAACACTGCGGTTCTGGCGCTGTTTTGAGATGGACCCCTTAAAGAAGAAGGAGAAAGATAAGGCAAACAGTGTCAAAAGCAGCATCATTCACCAGAGCATCCGATGAGCACATGGAGCTGTTGTGGGAAGGGGGGAAACTTTGGTTTGTACTCCATACAGTATTTTAAGTGTTAATAAACTGCTTTATTGACTTTTGTTATGGACCCTGATGATTCACTGAACCAAGCCCCTCTTCCCTGAAGTTTGGGATCTGGGCAACTGGTGGAGCTCATTTTCTAAGCCCAGTTTGCAAACACTCTTGAATGCAGAGCCATGGAGTCTTGGGAGGAGGTTGTGCAGTGGCTTAACTGCACCTCTCCCAATTTAGAGCTGATATAGCATCTGCTACATCTTTGTGCTAACCATAGCCCCCCACCACAGTGGGAAAGCACAGCCTGACTGACTTGTTGCCCTTCAGGACTGACACTTCTCAAGGCTCCAGACTTGTGGTTGGGTCAGGAGGAAGTACATGGACCTTGCAAATTCAGGAACCAGGTATTGGAACAAAAAGGGGTCCACAGCCAGCTTGGGTAACATGTAAGAGACTCCCAAAGCACCACCAACCCTATGCACAGCAGTACTGATCTCTGTTCTCCATTCCTGCTGCAGAGGAAGCCCTGGTGCCAGCTAAGGCTGTGTGCAAAGTGCAGCTGAGTTTTGCTAGACTTCCCCTGTGGAAAAAGCACTTTTTCTAGGCTTAGTTGTGCTGGTACAAGTTGCAGGGACCATATCTGTGCCAGACACATTGACCCTGTCCTTCAGCTTCCCCAACACAGCCAGGGGCTGCTAGAGACCATGCACACTTGATTAGCACCTTGGCTTGTGCAGGAGCTCAACTTGTGATTAGCTGAGGGTGGATTATTATTAACTGGTTTCACCTTCCTCTCAGTACTACACTGTTCCTAGCACCAAGCTCCTGAGCTATAAACCAGCTAGAGCCTTCAAAGGTGGGTAGTGTTGGCACCTATATGCCACTGTGCACCCCACACACACACCTGAGCAAGCCCCTACCTCACTGCTACCATTAGGAGTCAGTCTCAAAACTGGAACCCAGCACTTGCCCAGTGGGGCACCAGGGGAGGAACAGGCAAGATCTACGTATAGTCTTCCTGGTCAAAATCAAATCAGAGCAGCAGCTCAATTTAATGGGGAAGGGCACAGGAACCCCTGTGCAAGGTTAGGTGTTCCCTGGTGCTGTGCTCCAAATCTCTGCAGTCCAATGGTGGGAATTAGCACAGGCCTGCCCTGCAATCACACAGTCAGAGACTTCTAATAGTTGCTGACCCTGGAAGGCTTCATGTGCCTGAAAGATGGTGCATTTCCTTCACTCACATGTAACAGCAAGACTTGTCTTCTCTGTTAGCACATACCCACCCCTTGAAAGCCATCTAACCACTACTGGGGAATGATGGTGCTACAGCATCTTCTCTTGGCCTCATACTGGTCCTACTGCCCTGAAGTAAGGCAGAGCAGAGGAAGGAGGTGGGTGCAGATCAAGCAGACCCAGGAAACACTGCTATATAAGGTGTGAACTCACTTCAAAGCAGCAGCCCAAACTGACCACAACAATATAAATTATTAACTGCCACAAAGTCCCATGGAACAATCCTAGCTAACAGGAACAATTGGAGGAAGGGAGAGCAGAGCTCACATAGGGAACAGCCCATTTTAAATGCCAAGCATAAATAGCTTAAAATACTGTTACTATTTTGGGAAAAAGACAATCTTGTTTTCACTGAGAGCCAGCTGCCTGGAAAGGAGGAGGGTAGACAGGAAAATTACCATCTTCACTGGATTGTCACCCACAACTCCCAAAGTGGTGACTTCTACTGCTACACATTAGTTCAGCAGCGACCAGAACAAGCTCCTCTACCCATCCTTACCCTCAGAGGAAGAGGAACAACTGGGAGAACACTCCACAGCACAGCAGCCAAATCCCATTTTAAGGCCTCTTCCATATAAGGACACTAAAATGGGGAGAAGCTCAGATGCAGTGAGGCACATTGGTGACAGCAGCTCAGATTCCTTGAAGTTGTTTTGCTGTACTTCAGAGCACAGCCTGAAGATGTACAGCAGCTCAGGCAGGGGCAGCTTTCTCCTCACACCAAGTTCTGCTCTAGGGCTTTGGCTGGACATCCATTGAAGCCCTCCCACACCACTCAGCTTTTGGCATCCTGCTGCTCTGATACATTCCTCCCACCCACTCCTCTTCCCAGGCTCAGCTGCCCTTCTTACTGGGGAGAGCCCTGGTCATGAGGTGATGGGAAGGACAGCACTGCAACTTAGCAGTGCTGAAGGGAAGCCAGACTGTCTCAGGTGGTAAAGAACATAGGCCAGACAGGCAAGAGGCACTGCCATGGCTACAGCAGGGTGGCAGTAGCAACAAAAACCTCCCTCTGCCCAGCCCGAGCTACACTCTGCACAGACCCATGCTGCAGAGGCATTCAGACAGCAGCAGCTACAGAAAGCAGAGTGCTGCTTCCTCATCACCTGGGGTTCCAGGGTCTCTAGTCCCTGTTCTGCCACACCTCAGCTCCTCAGGATTTCTGAAAAGCAGCAGCTCTTTCTCGGCCTTTGGCCCTGGTCCCAGTCCACCCCCATGCTCCACCCAGCCATTCTTTCACAGGGTGGAGTCACTTTCACAACAGGAGCCTGACACACTTCCTGTCCAGAGCACTGCCCTACCAAAGCACTTGGAAACAGTCTGCCATCTGCTGCATCAGCACACTGCTATCACCCTCTCCGGCAACACACAAACTTGCTCCACCACCTGCTTCTCCAAGCCCTGCTCAAACCACTCTGAGCAGGACCAAACACCTGGAACAGCCTTTGAGCACAGCAAACCAAGAAAACAAGGTGGGCAGAGCCATTTCTCCTTCTGTCTGTTTATTTGTGATAGAAGAGCGAAGAGCAGCCCAATGTGACAGGGCCTGGCTCCTTCACCTTCTTCAAGGCCATCAGCATTGTTCCGGTTACAGCCAGAGCAGGTGATGGGCACCAAACCCAGGACAACTGCTGCACTGCCCTGCTGTACACCTTCACCTGGGCCCAGCCAGATCCAGAGGCACTCTTACTATTACACCACAGCAGGGCATGCTGCAGCCATCCTCCGCTGTGCTTTTACTGGGCCAGAGCAGGGCTGATGCCAAGCAGGAATGCCCAGGAGCTCATTTGAGGGGCAGTTATTGCTCAAGTCTTGAGTTTGTAGGAGTGGAAGTGGTCCAAGACAAGCCTAAGCTTGGCCTCCCCCACTCTGGAGCAAGCCACCAGCTGCTATAAAGGATTAGGCAAGTGTGGCCAAAGCACACACAGAGCACCCAGCCCAGGCACAGAAAGGCAAGGCAGCCTGGCCTTATTGTGAGGGAGGCAGTTGGGGCTGTCACAACCCTTGCTACGCACCAGGCACAGGGCAGCTGTACTGTACCAGGCAGGCCCAGACCCTGGAGTCTCATGCTCTGCCCTTATGTTCTCCACAGCCACATCAGGGCAGGACCACCCACCTGGGCACACCAGGACCAGAAGGGACATGCAGCACTGCAGCATTACACAAAGTGGCACAATGCATGGTAGAGTAGGAGCACTCATGCTTGAGTTGGCAGTGACAGGCAGCCAGGGACAAGTCTGCTCATCCACAGGCTCTAACGAGACAGGTAACAGAGAGGATACCAGGACAGGGACCAGTCTCTTCTTTTGGTCCTACTCAAAAGGAAATGGGCCCCAGGCAGAAGGGCCAGATGTAGGCACTTGGGGAAGTTCCTTTGGAAACACTGGAATGGGACTGCAGCCCCACAGTTGTGATGCAGGCAGCTGCCTCTCTGCTCAGCAACACTGAGAAACAGCACAAGCCCTCCCAGGAATGGGAGAGTTGCCCATGGCTGCTCAGAGCAGAGGGGCTGGGCACACAGACAGAGGACAGCAGGGCTGGGTACAGGGGTACAACAGTCTGTAGGCACTTGACTTGGCTAGTGGCACCCAGAAGCAGAGAAACAGGTCCCAGCTGCCTCTGCCCCGGGGCTCTCATTGGCTCTGGGAGGGCCTTGCCCTCTAGTTGGCTTTGACCTTGCCATTGGTGACAGAGCCATTCTCATGGATGCTGCTACCGTTGTGCAGGGTTGCTTGCTGAGCCACTCTGGGCAACCGTTTGCCCTTGGTGTAGGACTGGTACCAAAAGTTGGAGAAGAGGATGAAGAAGATGGTTCCATAAATCCAGATGAGGTGGACAAAGATGGGGAACTGGTACTGGCAGCTGGGCATGAAGTAATACTGAGAGATGTGGATGGAGACAATCACAAACTGTGCCTAGGAGCAAGGCAGAACAGGAACAAGTTATTCAAGAGCAGAGATCCCACTAGAGATATTGGGGTTTTTTTAGGTGAAGCCAGTAAACTCAAACTCTTTTCCCACTATAAAGCAGAGGTCCTTACGATGAAGTAATCAGCAACAGCCAGAAGAGGTAGGCACAAGTCTCAAGGCAGCTTATGCTCCCACCCTTCCACATAGCTGCAGCTTAGGGGATGAGTAGTACCCACACCCTAACCAGGCTGGTAGGGCTGTCAGGGGCCCACAGTGGGCTACTGCTACTAGAAACCCTGAGTGGGAGCCTGCAAAAGAGACAATTACAGCTGCATCTTTCATAGGTATAAGGTCTGGCCTGCCCTATCAGAGGCTGAAGGTGCACACACTGCTCCACAGCACAGACTCACCAGCTGGATGGCTGTGATGTGCTTCTTCCACCACAAGTACTTCTGAAAGGCAGGTCCTGCTGCTGAGAGCCCATAGTAGAAGTACATGACAACATGCACCATGGAATTGATCATGGCATGGAATGACCCCATTCCCCCTGTTAAGACAGGTTTTCATTAGTGTAAGTCAGTCCTCTCCAGCAGTCAGCACTACAAGATGCTCCTAGGAGTCCAGCAGCACCAAAACATTCTCAACATCTTAGGACTAACCCCACCCTTTCCCCAGGTTGTTCACCCAGACTACTGCCATCTCACCTGGCCCAAACTTTGCTCCCCACCACCAGCTCCAAGGCAGAACAGAGTGGTGGAAGAGGTGCAGGAATGTGACCTGTTCGTTCTTTTTGCGCAGGACAAAAATCACCTGCAATGAAAGACAAACAGCATCAACACGTGCAGCTCCAGCAGCACCTACAACAGGCTGGGCCACTAATTTACAATCTCTGATCCCCGTGATGTTTCCTTCCACCTTCAAGCTCACTGCCACCACACATTAGGTCACCCCAGAGTTTCCAGAGCTATAAAATGCCAGGAGTCACCTCTAGAATAGCCCAGAGTGGCCTCCTTGGCAGTGAACCAAACAGAAGCAACTATTAAGTCAGACTGGAAGGGCTGAAGAAAGCACTTTCTCCAAATATGCTGGGCCCCAACTCCCTGCCCAGCAACAAGACCCCTTCAGTAACTCACTGTGTCCATCAGTTCAATGAACTTTGAGAAGACAAACAGCCAAGCAACTCTGACCATCTGTAACAAAACAGGTTAATATTAGAGCCCAAACACAACCAAAAATGTTTCCATACAGTAACCTCTAGGTGAAACCAAGGGCCAGGGACAAGTCCTCTGCCTAAGGAGACTCAGATGGCTATGACCTTGCTGTCCAAACAAGGCAATCTCCACTTCTGAGACACACAAAACTCACCCTGAGGGCCTTGGGGTCCTGTGAGAAGTCCACAGGGTCACATCGCCAGGTGTACCCAGTAAGCCATCCTGCCATCAGGAACTGCAACAAGACCATCATAAGGGTGAGACCCAATACACACCCACTGCACTTCCAAAGGCCTGCACTGAGGGCAGGAAGAAGCCTGCAGAATGGTTCCCCACCACCCTGCAGATGCTACTTCACATGTGCCAGACAAAGCCTGCTGCTGACAACTCACCTCATAGACTATGTAGAGCGAGAGTCCCACCAGAAAGAAGTTATATAGCACCATGAATGTCTTCAGGTTTAAAGGCTTCCTGTTGGCCATTAGCCGTGGACCCAGGGACAATACAAAGTAAACATATGTCAGAAGGATGCCCAACACAAGCAATGGAGACTGCATCAGTGGATAACTGGTAATGCGGGGGTCTGCAGAGAGAATCACAGTACGGAGTTGGTTAGTATCCTCAACCCAGTCCGCTGCCAGTGGTACCACTGCCAGGGCAGAGGCAAATACATAGCAATCCTGCTTTAAAGCAGGTAAGCAGGTGGGGGGCAGTCTGGGAGAAAAGCTGATGTAGCCAGCAAAACTCAGTAAGGTACAGCCTGAAGCTACACTGCAGGGCATCTTGGTGATCATCTGTCCAGAAAGGAACATAAGCCCCAAATGGCCCTGCAAAGGCACTGAGGCAGGATATCCTTACAACAGGCAGCCCAAAACAGTCAGAACTGCATCCATATCAGGGTAGAGGCAGGATGCAGCTAGACCCAAACTGCCTCAGGGATGCCAGACTCTGCCTATGGCAGTAAGGCATAGTGCCACCTGCCCTGCAGCTGGGCACAGCTAAGCATTCACCTGCTTTCTTCATGAGGTCCTGATACATGGTCACAATCCCCTCCATGGTGGTGGCAGTATCTCTGTGGAAAGAGATAGGACAAATCAGGCAGCTGTTTTTCCAAAAGGCTGGACTGCAGATCAACAGATTTCAAGCACAGCTTCAGAGGTACAGGCACGTATATTTGCCAGCATTGCACTCAGCTGATCAACTCAGCAGTATCTACTTCCCAGCTGAGCCACATGCACCCCACTTCTCACTGGGCCTGTCTCCCCACCTCAACTGGTAACACTGCCATCCACCAACAGCAGTTCTTTCAATGCAGAATCTACCATTTCAAGCCACCTAGGAAAACCTCCAGCCTCAGGACTATCTCCAGCCCCTCAGTCTTGCTCCTGTACAAGCTCAAGTATTGTCACCCACAACAATGACATTGTCTCCCACTCAATATACTGCTCTGCCTGACTCTGGCACAAGGGCTCCAAGTGAGATGCATAGCCTGCCCACACTCCCCACAGCACAGTGATTTCATGATCAGCTTTTGGGCTGATCAGCCCACTGATCCCCACCAGAGAAGCAACACATCACTGGCAGATCCACTGCATGAGGAAGGAAAGCCATCAGTTCAGAAACAAACATCAGTTTCTGGTCAGAGTTCCTGGTTTCACATCCTTACACAAAACCCTGCTGACAAGAATTACCACCCCCTAATGCCTCAGGATTGGTGCATCCTACTTGCAATGACATTTCCACTCTGCTTCCAGACAGGGTACATGATCCCTGAAGAAAGCCACAGGATATAAGGATACAAGGCTGCAGGGAGGACAACTGGTGTTGCCCACATTTGCTCAGCCTCACTATGAGCATGCAGCAATGATCCAGAGAGATGCTCTCCAGAAATGCAGGAAAGGTCCAAACTCTCACCGCTACAGGCAAGTGTGAAGTACCCTCACTCAGCTTCACACTCCCCAACATCTTCCCAGCCCACAGGACACCAGAGCAGCAGGAAGGGAAGCAGGTGAGGTTGGGCCTGTGCTCTGACTCACCCATCTGCAAGGGAGCCATTCCCCCAACAGCTGCTACCGGACATTCTACCCACCCCTTCCTCCAGGCAAGTGCACAGAAATCACAGTCCAAGCATAGGTCAGAGGAAGCAGTCTCCAGCCCAGTCTCTCCAAGAGGTTTATTGCTGCCACCACCAGGAAGGACACAGCCTCTCCTAGGCCAGCAGCTGGGAACCTGAAACCCAACTAACCCTCTTCCCAGTAAGCTCCCAGGCTAGGAGTAATCAACAGCTACTGCCACCTCAAGCCCTCACCAATCAGCACTGGCACTGCTCCTTCAACTTTTCTGACAGAGGAACAGCTCAGCTTTGCTGAGGTCCTCCTTGCTCCAGCCAGCACCCAGGCAGGATGGCAGCAGACACCACCTGTGCAGTGCCACCAAGCAACTACCTAACAGGCTTGACTGGCAGCAATCAGAGGCCTGGCACATACTGTTCTGGCTCACCTTTCTGTCAATCACTTTAATGCAGCAGCACCACTGGCTTTGTGATGGCCCACATATATTCCCTGTGCTCCTCCAAAATGNCTGGCTCACCTTTCTGTCAATCACTTTAATGCAGCACCTCCAAATGTGTTCCTCCAAAATCACAAGTGCCACCCAATGTCTCTGTGCTAGAGGGGGGTGGAACAAACACCCCTTAAAAGCACCCATTCCTCAAAAGATGGCTCCAGGGCAGCCTGTACAGCCACACACAAAGGACAGTGCCCAATTAGTTCTGCTGTTCTTCAGAAAGCAGCTTCTCACGCCACCTTGGAGCAATGCAACAAAGCCCATTCAGGACCCATCAAATGCTCACCTCTCCAACTCAAGGTTTTGAGTTATTTAATAGTAAATATTCACTTGCAGTATCTCTGTGATGCAAGTAATATTTAAGGTCCTGAGCACTGCCAAGATTACCCACTCTTACCAAGCAGTGGAGGCCATAAAAGCATAGCAGGAACTATAGCATCCTTGAGAGCCTCTCAAAGGCTCCAGCTGTGGGAAAGGCACTAAGTACAAGTCCTGAAAGCTGCTGCCCTTTATGTTGCTTTAATGGCCAAAAGCAAGCTCTGAACTTGTCTGTCTAGTTTTGGCTTTCAACCACTACATCCAGCTACACCTTTATTTGCTAGATTGAGGAGCCCTCAAGAGTTAGTTCCCAGCACAGGTACTTAAGTATTCAGTCTGTGTTTATCTTATCAAGCTGAGTGAGTCAGCCTTACTATAGGTCCAGGGCAGAGACAAACCTCCTGCAAGTACTTGCTTATTTTGGGCAGGCTAGGATGAGAAAATACTATCAGCCACAAGCTCAAACCTAGATCTCCCTGCAGGAAAATGGTTGACCTCAGGTACTATGAATTGCTTTTGCTGACCCTGACACCAGCAAGGCTCAAGCACCACAGCCAAGAGCACCCCAGCTCAAAAGAATTAAGAGTCCCAAGACACTGAGAAGTGAAGACTCACTACGGTTTTGTCATGACAGACTGCCCGGGAAGGTGGTCAAATTGCCACCCCTGGACATTTTTAGACGTTATGTAGATATGAACTTAAAGACAAGGTTTAGCAGTGGGCCTGGTA